>OX422142.1:112835535-113435535 GCA_949129095.1 Volucella bombylans | reverse complement strand
ATTCGGCTCTATAGATACTGTCATATGCTGTTTTGAAATCGGTGAAGGGGTAGGGTGTATCAATTTGTAACTCCTGGGTTTTTTCCAATATCTGGCGTAATGTGAAAATTTGATCTGGGGCGGACTTTGCTGGCCTAAAACCAGTTTAATAACGGTCTTAGGCGTTCACATAATACGGCATACAGGATTTTATATTCGAAGTTGGGGAGACATATTCCTGTGTAGTTACCGCAGTTCAGGGGATCTCCCGTCTTTAGGATCGGACAAACAATGCTGAGGTTCCATTACTTTCGCCGTTCCAGATATTGGAGATGAGTTTATGTATGCTCCGTATCCAATCATCACCTGCTGCTTTAATCAGCTCGGAAGTTAGGCCATCGGGTCCTGGAGAATAATAATACAGTCCTAAGCTGGGGTGGCCGTGGTGTAGCGGTACTAACAATCGCTTCTCACTCGGTGGGTTAAGGTTTGAATCCTACCCATTGAGAAGTTTTTCAAGTTTCTCATTTGTGTAGTTGGAACTCAGACAGAAAAATTCTGCGTGTGAAGGCATAACACTGACACGTAGATTTGGCTGTTGTAGAGTTTCAAGCACAAAAAAAATACTGTGAATTATAACCTTCGAATCACTCTGAGTGAAGAAAAAACTCCCCGTCCTATTCGGACTCTAACCTCACTTGACGGTCAACAGGTAGCAACGGTGTACTTGATAAGGGAACATCTTCAGGTCTTTCACCAAAATGCGACGGAATAAACTTCTGCTGATGACAAATTTTGTGCATCGCAGTCCCCTCGGACGTCCTCGGCCACAGCAGTGATATCTCGGTCGAACGAGCAATACACCGCCGACAACTTCTTGTGACATATCTAGTGGACAAAATTTGCACGAGACGCTCAGCCAAACGCTTAATGTTAATGGTGCAGGACGACGAGGAAAACGGCTACGGAATGCACGCTGCGTGCGACCGGTATTTGGTCAAATGAGCAGTAACAATAATTCCGCGTTCTTCAGATGTGTATCGCCCTATTGATTATTGTCAACTAATTCTCATTTGCAAAAATTATGGCACATCCACATTATGCCAATACTTTTGCTCCACCTTGTACGTATCAGTGTGGTTACATGCCTTAAAGTCCAGTATCGGTCATACATGCACACTATGACAGATTTTGAAAGTCAAATATATATTCATACAACCACGCACGCCAGGGTCACACGGATGAAAGAAAAACATTTCGACAGTACCGCGTTATCTTGCATGTGATTTCTTCTGCACAGAGGAGTAGTGATTCTAAGAAGGCAGAAGTATTCATGATGTAGCTCGACGCGCAACATGATGTTTTCAAGAAATAAATTCGGATTAAACGTATTACGGCAACGTTAAATCAATGGAATACGCGTTCAAGAAACCAAGTGGAAACATTTCGAAAACAGGGCTCGCTATTTGAACTTGCAAACGCGAGCGTACAAAATGCATTATTACGGAATGGAGCTGCCAACATCTAGAGGGGTGAATAACTAGATAAGATTTGAAGCGAAGACTTTTTTGTTCCAAACACCGATCGGTGAAGATAATTTCGCATTATACGAATATGTACGATAGAGCTCTATGTAGGCTATGTAATAATAGCGTAATATTATATAGATCCATGGCAGCCGACAAGGTTTTGAGGGAGACAGGTTAACATACGGCTTACGGATAATGATGATTCATATCGTTGTCTCCTATTTGGAAAATGAGTTCAGGAGGGTTCCCAGAGATCTTAAATAAATAGCGCCCAATATGTCAAAATTTACCCGGAGTTAAATTTGGAGTACACCAAGGCAGTGTTTAAATTCCTTTGTAATCCCTTTTATTGAAGCAGCAAATTGATGAATCCGGAATGACCTTTTTTTCCTCCGATGATAGTTCTACCACAGTTTAATAACTGGATAAATTCGACTTTCTGCATTGCCATTTTCCCGAACCCGCAAATCCAACCCCTGACATATATTAAGAAGGAGGCATGGTACCGAAGTGTTTTGTGACAGTAAAATACCGATTAAGCAGAAATGTATTGCACCACAATGTTGGATGATATGCGAAAAGTATAAAAGAAAAGTGGCAGCGATGGAGAAGAAAATGATGCGAATATCGACCGGAGTACTACATTACATACATATATCGGGCATGATCGGGAACAATTTTTTAATTAACTCTGAATTTCGAATAAAATTCATTAGAATGAAAAACAGGTACACGTAGTCACCGCCTAAAAAAAGTCTTTAACCTGTGAAATCTGTGAAAACGGAATCTATATTGCGGTATCGATGACTACACAAGTGACTAGTGAGTGCTTTGTACGAGTAGTTACCAAGACAAGAAATTCACTTTTTGAAGACAATAAATGAAGCACAAGCAATTCCATTTCATTAAAAATTCTAAATAGTAGAAAAAGATTTCGAACTACCTTACCTTCATTGAATTCTCAAACACTGCCGTTGAGAATTGGTACTTATTAAAATCTGTCAAATGTCAAACGTGTGTGAGTTGGAGAAAATCATGTTGGAATCTTCCTCTGCTCTGATTGCCTTGACTTGACTGTCTTCCTGTTTTGAAAGTAATCTATCTCCAGAGTAAGAACGTTCTAGCAACGCGCCTATCCGAATTCTAAATTTCGCATCCTTACAGCGAAAAAGTTAAGTTATCCAGATTCCCAGTGCATAGACAACAACAAATCACTTGAAATGGATTTACTTTGGCTGTCCTTCATCTTTAACATCATCATCTCGGTCAATGCCATACCAAAGCCAGACGAGAAACGTAATCCACTAGAGCACGATTCTGCCCACGTCAGTCATTTCGATGGAGATCATCACAACACACAATACGACCATGAAGCTTTCCTCGGGGAAGACGAAGCCAAGGAATTCGACACCCTTTCGCCGGAGGAGAGTAAACGCCGATTAGCACTGATTGTGGATAAAATCGACGATGATCAAGATGGGCTCATTGATATGGCAGAGCTGAAAAAATGGATTCAATTCACCCAGCGTCGGTACATAGATGAAGACGTCAACCGGATGTGGAAGCAGCACATTCCAGAGAATGCCACCAGCATAAATTGGGAGGTGTACCGCAAAAACGTCTACGGTTTCCTCGATGAAATGGATCCCGAAGAGGTAAGTCGTGAAGAACACGGAATCTCCTATAAACGCATGATGGCAAGAGATCGCCGTCGTTGGGGTGTCGCCGATCAGGATGGTGACGACAATTTGACACGAGAAGAATTCACTGCATTCCTCCATCCAGAGGATCATCCCACCATGAGAGACATTGTGATAATTGAGACAATCGAAGATATCGACAAGGACAACGATGGTAAGGTATCTGTTGATGAATACATCGGCGACATGTATCGCGCATCGGAACCTGGTGACGAGGAACCCGAGTGGGTGTTGCAGGAACGAGAGACTTTCTCAAACTTCAGAGATCTCGACTCTGATGGTTTTCTCGACAAGGAAGAAGTGCGAGCTTGGATTGTTCCCAAAGACTTTGATCATGCCGAGAGCGAAGCAAAACATTTGATCTTCGAAGCAGACGAGAACGAAGACCAGAAGTTAACCAAGGATGAGGTACTCGACAAGTACGATCTGTTTGTCGGTTCACAGGCCACAGACTTTGGAGAGGCTCTCACCCGCCATGATGAGTTCTAAGAAACGCCATTCCCTTGTGAATATTCTACAGTTGAGATTGCTCTCTGCACCCACGATTAGTAGTGTTTAACTTAAGACGACGAATCTCATATCGCAACAGCAAGCGACGAACAAATTTTTCACGTTTACGAGTATCGTTTCCGTTTAGTTTTAGTCTAGTTTCGTAAGACAAGAAAGAATCGCCCTAAGTTCCGAGGGACGGATGCTAGCATTCCCCCCTCCATGGCTGACTGCCAAAGCAGTGTCTCGGACACACAATAGTTACATTAATTTTTCTCATTTTTATATCCTTGTAACTGTAACGGTTATTGTAACATATATTCAGAGTAACAGCGTATTACTGTTCGATGCAGAGAATAAAAATATTTTTAACATCTACACAAAGTGTTTCTTGATGATTCGGCGAGGGGAATTGACCCCCTACGGGGTTATCGGTTGTCGGGGATTTTGTGTTTTTTTTTTTAGAAACCAGCGTGTGGCAAGCAACCAATCGTTTTACATCAAAGGGACACGTAGTCGGTGCGATAGCCTTTATGTGATACTCGCAACGGAAACAAAAAAACAGTGAAAGTGTTTTACTGGGAGGGAATCCATTGATAGGGGAGTAGTCAGGGTACGAGCCCATATGTGAGCGGAAGATCATAATGAGGTCAATTGAGTTGCGTCACTTGTACACCAGATATTGTGCATTTCGATTGAATTGAACACGAGATGGTTGGAGGAGACGAGTTTTAAGATGTGGTAAGAAGAACGGGGGGAAGTCCAGTAGGGAATGTGTTGATATCTACATTTTTGATGATTTTAAGTGAAATGCGAGCAGTGTAGCTGTAGAGTTGGCGTGTGTATTCAATCTGTGGGCGATGAGGCACCGATGATAGGTTGTGCAAAGGGGTGGCCTGGGTATCATATTCAGGCGATAAAAATAAAGGGGCGCTGTAATAAGACAAAGTTATGCTATTACACATGACCGGCGTAAGAATTTCTATATGGCAACTTAATTTAATTGAAATTTTTTTGTGACGGAGCAGCTCAGTTGGACAAAGAACTTCTTAGGATATGGAAAATTTATCCAACGAAAAAGGACCTGTAGTTTCGGCAACAAGCGCCCAGCATCCAACCCTCGTTCCACGTGGTCGTCATCACTTTCACAGCAAGCATCGCAAGAAATGGTGTCACTTATGCTCACTGATTTGCTCTGTTTGTATAGGGCCTGGAACCCCTCGTTGTGGCATAGGACGTTCCACGTCTCGTGGTCTGAGTTCTGCAATGCACTTAAGTTCCCTCAAGTTTAACCCAAATGTTCGTTATTCCTTCTTAACTGTTCTCCACGTTTGAGATGGGCGGCGCACTGGTCTGTCTGAATGGGTAAGTGGACATCATATTGTGATGTCTATAGGTCATGAAGTTGGTCGTTCGATATACGGTTCAGATATGAAGCCCTTAAGGCGCTGCGTAGACATCTATTAATGAAGGTTTATGACTTTCTTGTGACAGTGTTAGTCACTTTCCACGTACTACACCCATATACATATGTACATAGTAAGACGGATTTTACGTTGGATAGAAACAGTCTCAGTTTGCTTTTAGTGCTGAGAACATAGTTGTTCTCGATTTTAGCCATCATATTCTGCCTCATCCTTCATCCCAATGCTCATTTGCAATGAGATGCCAGCTGTCAGCTGTTTAGACAAGGCCAATCTGCTTGCTGCACACTTTGCGGCCAACTCAACACTTCCAGGTTGTACTTTGTCGCCGCCTACACATGAGTGTGTCGAATCTTCATTGGGACGAATCCATTTTCGCACTCGTGTATAGCAAGTAGTAAGCTGGTCTAGATGGTATATCTCCCATTCTGAAGAGGTGCTCTTCCCCTCTGGCAAAACCATTGCGTAAGCTTTTCCATCGATACTACTCTTTAGGACACTTTCCGAGCAGATGGAAAACAGCATTTGTTCAGCCCGTTTCTAAAAAAGGCGAATATTCTTCTCTCTCCTCTTACAGACCCATTGTTCTTACGTCCCTACTTCCAAGGTAATGAAAACGCTGATAAACCGTCAGTTCATGAAATATCTCGCAACACGAACACTTCTAAATGACCGGCAGTATGGTTTTCGTAGCAACAGGTCCACTGTTGATTTGATGGCATGTCTCACCGAAAAGTGGAACCAAAGCGTACATAAATCTGGCGAAAACAAGATAGTTGCACTCAATATTTTTAAGGCATTTGACAGAGTTTGGCATATGGCTCTTTCGTCGAAAATGCGTGCATTTGAGATCGATGAATCTCACCTTCAGTGGATTAGAAACTACCTTTCGGAACGGTAAATTCAAGTTGTGTTGGATGGTTTCAAGTCTGATATCAATAAAATAGATTCTTTTTGGTCTTCATTAATGATCTCTTGTCTGCTACTTCTAATCCAATATATTCCTTTGCTGACGACAGTACCTCTGCTTTTCATATTCATTCCCGGACTCACGTCCATGTTTTCTAAGACTGTAGAATAGGAACGGCAGTGTATGCTAGGCTCATTAAATTCCGATATAAACAGCATCACCAATTGGGGAGCAATTTAATTTAATGCTTCCAAAACACAATGCTATCTCCTGTCGTTAAAGCGAAATTCAAACACCCAGCCATTATCCATGAATGGCACTTGAAACCGAAAAATTTTCCATTTGCGATATGTGTGTCAATGGCAACCAATGACCGCATATTTGGTGTCGCCAAAAATACTGCGAAAAAGGTTTGCTCAAACGATGTAAAAAATACTTCTTCCCCTCTGATCGGGCATTAATATATAAGGCATATATATTATGCCTTAAAATTGGAGTATAATGCCCATATCTGATCAGGTGCTCCTAAAACCCCTCTGCGCCTGTTAGATAGGATTCAAAACCGTGCAATAAGACTCATAGGTGATGCTAATATTACCCAGTCAATTGACAAACTCGAACACCGACGAAATATCTCCTGCCTCACCTGGTTCTATCGCCATTTGAACCACCAGTGCTTCATAGAAATTATCAGCAGCATTTCGCCCCTTCAAACCTTTAACCGTAACACCCGTTTCTTTATGAATGCTCATAAGCCGCTTATGGAATGCCCTGTCGAGGTCTTTATTTCCTCGCCATTACAACCTTCAAACATTTAAAACGAACGTACATCGGTACCTTTATTTTTTTCCTCCCTAGCTTTCCTTCGCCCGCGCTGTGGGCAAACTATGCAAACAGATCTATGTCTCCATCTTCCGAGATCATACTTCTAAGACAAAGGGAGTTGGTAACCTTCTCGACTTGTTGTCCGGCAATGTTGATTTGAGTGTTGGAGGCTTTGTTGATCGCACTCCGCAGCGGATTTCGAATTGATTTGACAACTTACAGTTAAGTAAGACATGCCATTTACCACTTTCATAGGTAACCCTGTTTATAGCGCTCAGGTATTCTTGCACAGCTCTCCTGAACAAAGAACGCCATATAGTATCTTTCGCAAAGACGATAAACAATAAGTGCTGCGGAGATCTACACCCCATGCATTGTTCAATAATGAGAGTGTATTGAGGTGGTCGATGCAGGAGGATCCGACTCGAAAGCCTGCCTATTGGTGGGTGAGTGCTAAATAGAGATGCGCTCTAGCTTGATCTATTTCAGCTATTAATTTGGCTACTGCTGGAAGCATGTATATTCCTATCCAGTTTTCATATTCTTGGAGGCTTCCGTAGGCAGTTTGACAGTCATTTCCTTCGTCCTGTGATTTCCTAATTAGTCGTTGTAGGACTTCAGCTGAAATTGTGGGTGCGGCTTTGAAGAGATTTGCTTGGATGACATCTATGACAACCGCCATGTTTTTCTTTAAAACCCTGATAGTCGATATAATTTCAGTGTTATTAGGAGCACTGATTTCAGTGAGAACCTGAAGGAACCAAGCAGTTCGCTACTTGCTCAATGATTTAGAACAGCAGCAAGGTGATCCATCCATCTGGGTAGCTGTTCCTCATCCGAAGTCAATAATTTGTGCGTGCTTTCGACAACGAATTTTTTTTACAGCGTGTGAAATCCAGACATACAATTCGGGGTTGACTAAACACTGATTGCGGATACTGACTGCGTCCAATATATAGTAGCGGGAGTAAACAGACGTTGCCCGCATGGCGTAGAACTAGCTCCACTGCTATGATGCTTTTTGGTCGACTCAGTGCTTAAAGTCAATAGTTCCGACTTTATGATGAGGCATATGCAGACGATGTACTCGTAGATTTACTGACTACTCTAAAGCGCAGGCAGCCCTAAATGTGATCGACTATTGATGCACTAGAAATGATTTCTCAATCAATCCTTTCAAATATGAGGTGTGCGTCTAGAGTGTAGCAAACTATGAAAAGCCCACATGCAGCCGAGAAAGACCATTCTTTAGAGTCTGGTTAAAGCAGCAGTGATATATTATCGTGGAAGATTGTTAAACCGGACAAGCGATACATAGGATTCAATTGGCCTTACCATAGCCGTGTAGATCCAGATGACTCTCCTTAGCATTGCTTTTATTCACAAAACCGGTGATTCGCCCGCATCTTACTGCGTTACTCTGCGTTACTTAGCAGAGTTACGCACGCCGTCAAAAATTGCGTTCTGGAAAGCTCGCTCAATGTCGATGAAAATCCCCAGCGCGTATCAGTTTTAGTCAAGCACGCCTTCAATTCTGCCTATCAGATGTTGAAACGCCCTCTCGCTGTATCTTCCGCTTTGGTAGACAGGTTGTATCTTAGACGGAGGATGTATTCGCGATGAAGTTTTGCACAAGTAGAGCTAGCCCATACATTCCATACTCTTCAAAATAAAGAATGTTAGACTAATAGTTTTGAAATTCTTGGCGGTATGGTCATCTTTCCGGATTTTCGGTAAAAAGGGTTTCGGTATGTATGTCACTGCCATTCTGACAGAGAAAATTCTCTTTAGAGTTGCCAGCAGCTGGTCTCCTATATCGCCTTTTGTAATATAATGTGATATATGTCCTCGACGGCTTGTAGTCATCAAAGGAAGCAATGGCATGTTGGAATTTAAGGCACATACCTGCATAGCCATCCTAGAGTTTGTTAACTGTAGAGTTCGGTTTTCCATATCGCAGACTTCTGCTTGAATGCAAACATTCTCAGTTTAGTTACATTGATCCCACAACTTAGTGTTTGCATTGAGCGTCGGTCAGACTGTTACCATTAACAGCTTTTTTCCATTTGAAGCATCGGAGAGTTGATAGCGGCAGTCTCGTCTACTTTGGCGTCTCAGTGCTTTCTTTGAGGTTCACCACCTGAATTGCTTGTTTCACCACCACCACCTGAATTGCACTTGTTTCAGGCTGATCTTAGCGAGAGGAAAACACCATCGACGATGTTTTGTCAATGGGTTTGGCCGCTTCGTGGATCTCACGTCCACCGATCTGTTTTTCTCCCCTGTCACCACTGCATGAGGGAGACATTTAGCACTCACGTCTTCGAAGCACTTGCTGTAGCTCTACGCCGTGCGTTTGCCATATTTCTTCTCTTCCCGTTTAACAGCCCCTTATGCGGTAGTCTTTCATAGTGTGCCTATTATGAAGCTCGTTTGATCTTTTCGGTTACCCAGGATGAGTCATCCAAACCAGCACTTTGACCAACCTCCTGTCTATTCGGATGGAGTTCAACTATTAAAGGCTGAACGTCTCTGGTATCCTCTCCATTGTTCCAAAAAGAATCTACCGCACATGGCGTAGAGAGAGCTGAAGGAATTATAAAATTGCAGCTATTCCTGAGTCAGTATCTAAATCAACGGGGGTTTCCTTAGTATGTCGGTCGCTCTTGGGACAAGACCACGGAAAGATTGTTGTTAACCATTTAATTTCTAATTTAGACGTTTTTGGCGATAAGTTCGACGTCTAATCTGGGTTGTTCCTAGAACCTTAGGATCTATGACTCGAAAGCTTTCTATAAACGACAAGCCATCTAAAGAAAGGAAGGATAGCAAAAGTTACTGAATCATATTCCTCCAGAGCAGTTCTCCAATTAACTAAATTTATATGTTTTTTTTTTCAATAAAGAATAGCTTTACCATACTTTCTGTTACGGTCCTCCTCACGAACCTTTTTCATATATTTAAGTTTCCTAAAAGAAATCTTTATAACATAAACGCGCCTTCAATTATTCTATCAGAAAACATAGTACAAATACGGCCCCACCGCAACAAGTTGACAGCGCTAACGTGTTGATAGCAAAAGTAGAAAGCCACTTGAAAGAAAGAAACAAAAAAAGGAAGAAAGAAGCAGAAGAGAAAAAACTAAAATCTGTCAGTTTCGGGAAAAGTGTTTCGGGCGTGGAACTTTTTTTTCATTTTTCTCCATTCGGGCGAAAAAAAATTCACAAAAATTCGTTGAAATTATGTCAAAACACCAAAACCAAGGAGGCTCCAGCCAAACACAAACCTACAAATTGGTTGTCGTCGGCGGCGGAGGTGTTGGCAAATCTGCCGTCACAATACAATTCATCCAGGTAAAGTCAAAGATAAGCCTCTTCATCTCTTCATCAGCACTGCAGATTTGTGTGCTTAATTTTATAGTCATCATAGCCTGATTACGTTTTTCGTCGGTATCTCCATTACCTATCACATGCCCACAGATGGGCATCAACACATCACCGCTTCGCTGTTGTCGCAGTCGCAGTCGTAGTCGCCCACTCGTTTTCCTTATTATCGCTTTAGCCACTCATCATGATGACCAAACACAAGTGCTTGCGGAATTCCACGGCTTTGGGGAATTCTCAAGGTACATATTCCCTTAAGGGGCCTTATGGTCACATAGTGATCTCATTATGCAGCACTTGGTGGTTGGAATACACGTACTATACAACGAGCCTATGAGACGCGCATCAGAGAAAGTGATGGTTTTGTTGTTTTGTCGAGTCGAAATTTATTTTTAGTTGTTTGCGTCACTGTTCTGATTTTGTTCAGCAAAAACAAGTAAGAATTGGCAATTGTCGCCACCACCACCCCCCGTGCTTTTGAAAAACACACATCTGTGTACACGAACCGAGGATAAACGACGGAACCGAAGGTGAATTATGAAAATCTACGTGGATCTGAAATTGCACACGTTTGACTAAGGAGCCATTTATAGAATTTGCCCAAAGTTTGCCAAACCCAAACAGCATCATCAGCCAACCATCAGGAATGGTGATGTACACTCGTATATGCGTGTACATATATACATATATGCTGTCCGAGGGCGTTTATGGAATTCAATATAAAAAAGTCGTCTTCTCTATAAATAACGATGTCTCGCGCGATGCCATACACCGAAACATCACGACACACGGCACAAGGACACTGTTCTGCTCTGCTTGATCGTTGATCTAAATAAAAAGCAAACAACAAACAGTGGGAGCGTTGTTTTGACAAATATCTAGTGTGTGTGCGCTTTGATAATTTAGGCTTGATGGCAGCTAATCCCTTCACAAATTGTAAAATTATGATGATCTTGTGACTTATGATTGAGAGTGATCTATCTGTGGGATCTGGAAATCTTCAGATCGGTGATACATCGTGCTGTTATCTGGTCTTCATCATTTTCTGTCCTACAATGATTTGTGTGTTCTCATTCGTTGTTCTACGGTTGAATCACGTATCCGAATGAAGAATTTCCATTCAGATAGCATCTGCATAAAGAACCAGATGTACGGTTTGATGATTTGAATGCCTCTGAACGAGTGACTCATGTCACAAGCCTGCGGTCAATTAAAATTCAGCAAACTAATCAACTGACTGGGCGATAGCAACCAATTGTTTTGCGATGGGCGATAGTAGCTTATGAAACAGAAGTCTTATCGCATATGTCGCTTTGCTCTAATTGTTGTTAGAAAATCGATATTCAGTTTGTGTATTCGATTTGTGGCGATGCTTATGTTGGTTATTACTTGCAGCGGCTGAGTTCTCTTTGTTGTTACTACACACTTTGTTGTATGTTTCGTCATAATGGCAGCAGATCTTACAAATTAACCTTTCCCGATGGCTGGTTCTGACATCATGGTACTGTCGGGTGTTCTTCTACCGTGCTCCAAAGCTACATTTTATTTATATGCAGTGGCTTCTAACGTGTACCTATATGCCTCTGCAGCCAGTTCAATATCCAGCTAGTTGCTTCCGGTTACATACTCTGAGTTAGTTGAGGTTCCGTTCAACATAAGTCTGATAGTCCTGTAGTGCGTTGTTCCACTGTTGTAAATCCTTCCATCCTCCACATTTCGACAACGCGGAGTATCTTGAGATACGGATGATAAGTGTTTTGCATAGCGTCTTCTGCCCATTGCTCGAGATGGGTTTTGGTGCTCAATTGTCTTATTAGCTCATTGAAACAGTAATTCACAAGAGCTATTCTTGGCTCTATCTCACCCCTGATGTCACCACCGGAGTGCATTGCAGATGCAAGGTATATAAATTACCCCACCAGCGACAGTGTTGATTGTTTTTTTTTATGGCAGCATATATAAATATTATGTTTTATTTTCATTGGCCTCCAGACCGCCTTAATACTCCCACGAATGTCCCACGTGATGGGGGCACATTGACATGATAACGTCATTGATGGACGAAGCGTTGATAATTGTGCGGGGGCCCATTGCTCACTACAGTGTAGTCAGTTTGAAGGGGGTTTCCACGGTCTCGTCCGTGTTGATTAGTGTGTTCTGCCTGACGCGTCCTCCAAATTTCTAGCGCTGGCTGTTCGGATAAGTCGTTTCGTTCGGAGGGTTAGAACCTCATCCTTACAATAGCATATCTGCCTGTTTTATTCTGCTGGCACGTTTCAACAGCAACTTCCATCTCAACCTTCGTCCTTGCATACATAACCGAACCAAGGGTATCTTGTTTGTCGTAACCCAGAGAAACCTAGCTGCAGTGTTGATGATATAGCTACTGGTTCTTCGCACTTGATGCTGGCGATGCAGGATTATGATGGAAGTTAAGGGGGACGCGGTCGGCAAATGTTCCTGCTATCTTTGCGATTTTAGCCGTCTGATGTCAAACCTTTTCACTTTGTAGTTTAGTTACTGCTAGGTAGTAGCCCGAGCCAGTGTTGTATTTTATTCTGGTATTAAGGTCGCCGAGTACGACATACTTAGGACACTGCTCATAGGTTTTCTATAGGTGCTCTTAAAAGTCTTCCTTGGTAGAGTCATTGAAATTTTTCCGATGATTCCTTACACAGCCTTAGTATTTCTATTTGTTGAGCTTAGTGAATATTCGGTAGTAGATGTCAGAAGTTAGGTTTTCGGGTTCGCGTTCGTTTTCGGGGATACAAACATTTGGCCTTAGTATGACTGATTCGTAAGCCGTTGTCTTCTAGTGTATTTATCAAATTGTTAATTGGTTGTCATGTTGCTTATAATAGCGCTATCATCTGTGAAGACAAGAGAAGTTGTAACCGACTCGGCAATGTGCTCCTTCAATAGAAAATCTTGCAAGACATTTAAAAGCAACGGACCTTGTACAGTGCATTGGTATTATATTCCATATTCTAATTTTAACTTCAAATTCTCCGTTTATTCCCGCTGTGCATTTAATCTTCGTTTAGGATCGTCGTATGTGTCAAATGCTTTTTTAGAGTCGATGAAGACGAAGTACAGATCTTTCCAAGCTGCCTCCCACAAAGGCACATTTACTGCCATGGAGTTTAATAATATTCCCTTGTCGACTTCGGCTTCCGTAAAATCTGCCACATGCTCTACTGCGTTAAAATTCTTCGTATAGTTAGGCGTTAAAGTACTCTTTCCATCTATTGGAAATCTTGCTGTTTCCCGTTAGTAGGATTCCTTTCTCATCTTCATGAATCAGTTGGGAGTTTTTTCTCCTTGTCACCGGAATCTTAAAAATGTTAGGTCGTTTACGTATGCTTCGACGTTGCATTTTTTCTAGTGCTTGTTGTGGAGGTACCTCTTCTAAATCCCGATACAATTCCTCTACTGCTATCACATGTCTCGAGGCCGCATGTTGTGGAATTGGCCAATGTCCCGTGATTATCGCCGTGATTCTGGCGATATCTAGACGGGTTCTGTTTAGTAAGACTTATGTCCTATTTGGAAATTGTTCTTGAAGTTTAGTTTGGGTGTGATGTAGTCGTTTGACATTCCATTTGGTAACGAGTCCAGGATATTGCTGTGGCCGTAGGGCCGTGTAGTCCAGCACCCAGATTCGTTGAGTCTAGCTGCTCCGCGTGGTGCGGTATTTTTTTTATGTAGGTCGAGAAGCAGAAGATGAAGGAGCACAGTAAGGCATTCGTTGCGTCCGACCTTTATGCGCCCGTGGTGCCTATACTGTCAGTTCTTTGGAGCCTTTTTAATTTCGTAAGATTGCTTCCAGTTAAGTTTTGGGTCAAGCATGATACCCAGACACCCAGCGCTGGAGTATAGCCTGAGCGGTAGGGTAAAATCAAGTGACCCCGGTCACAACTTGCAACCCAGGTGTTTACCTTATCTAGAGCAGCCTCCATGAAATCATTTATCACGGAAGGAAACTTGACTGACACTAGTATCACCACGTCAGTCGCATACGCGACCACTTTGACCCCTCCTCTGTTTAGTCTTTCAAGAATTTTGTTCATAACCATTAGGCAGTGTAGAGGAGAAATAACGCCATCCTGTGACTTTCCTCTATGGGCGAATTTGCTTAAGTGATGGTTTCAAAGCATAGAGACTAATAAATTCCACTCCTAGATCGATCAGAGATTTGTGAAGGCTCCCTCTATGTCTAGGAAGGAGAGCAGGGTATATTCTTTGTAGTGTATGGATTTTTCGATTGTTAGCACTACCTCGTGGAGAGCCGTTTCCATGGATCTTACCTTGAGATAGGCGTGCTTGAGATAGCGATTCTTCTACAATAGAATGCTTCGCATATGGATGTCTAAGACACGCTCTAGGGTTTTGAAGTACAAAGGAGGTTAATTTAAGGGGGACGCGGTCGGCAAATCTCGCATTTATCTACCATCGGTATAAACACTACTCGAGTGCGTCTCCAAGATCAGGGTACGTAGTTCAGTATTAAACAGCTTCTGAAAATTGACACTAGCCAAGGTGTTGTTAGGTTTTGCGTTTTCTGTAGCATGACAGGTAGTATGGCGTCAGGGCTCGGAGACTTGAATGGGGAGATGCTGTTATTAGCCCAGAAAATATTTTCCTCGGAAATGATTGAATTGATATTTTTGGCGGGACCTCCCGGGTTCCGTACTGATATCATTGCATCCGGAAAGTGTGTTTTCATCAGGAGTTCCGTTGTCTCCGCAGAGTATTCTGTCCATCCTGTATCTGACCTTAGAAAGGAAGGGTTGGAATATTCCTTGGACAGAATTCTGCTAAGCCTGGTGAAGTCCTTGCGGTTTTCTCTTGGCAGTAGTCCACCAAGGCCTGCTTCTTGGATGTCTATGGCTTTTTTATATGTACGCACTTAAACAGTCTTTGTAAGGGTTCCAGAAGTTGTGTTTGTAGCAGATATTGGCAATCACTCTTGTCATCTGACTGAGATTAAAGAGACCTTCATTCCACCATGGCGAAAGTGTTTTTTACTACGTTTAACTGGGCTCGAAATGTTGTATGCAACCCCCATTGCCGTCTCGAAAGTCTTCAAATTGGCATCCAGTTTATCGATTGCTATGGTGTTTATTTCGGGTTTATTTTTGAATTTTGTCCTAAGAACTTGGCTAAATTTGGTCCAATTAACTCTCTTAGGGTTTCTAAACGGTTAAGCGGCCTATGCCTCGAGATCCAACTCGTACAGCATCCATATGTGGTCTCAGAATGACTCCAGTTTGAAAACTCTCTAATTTGAAACCCTAAATTTGTGATTGTTTGTTTTAAGTGTAATATCTAGGATCTCTTCCCATCCCCTGAAAGTTTCCGTACTAGTCAAACGTTGGGACCGGGCCCTTATGGCAGACAGATAGATTAATGGTTAGAAGAAAATTGAAAAGTGACTCACCTCTATCATTATCTTCTGTGCTTCCCCATACTGTTGGCGTCAGTAGGTTATCCTTCTTTTTTGTGGTGGCTGTGAGTTGCTCCACTTCATCTAGCGGTGCTGGTCTCTCATGAGCCATGTATGCTGATGAGAGGTATGTTGTTTGGTGCGCACATTCCAGTTCAACAACTGTTAAATAGTTTGAGCTAAGGTTGGGACTTCGTTTGGTGCCCACCGCTACAATATTATATCAAGTGTTGTTCCTGTTGCGTTTCTCATTCGGAAACCATTTCCTCCATGGCACTCTTCGTATCAATAGTTCAATTTTTCGACATGCCCGTTTAACCAGTATTCAAAGATTCATGTTTAGTTAGTTTCGAAAAAGAAATGTTCACCTAAAAAAGGAAAGTAGCTGCTCTGCTATTCCGTTCATGGTACACCGGCTGGATCAGTGTTTTGCAGAGCGTGCAGTTCTTTTTTGAGTCAACAAATCTGAATTCATTTATTTTTGTCAAACCGAAGTTCGAAAAGCTTCTTATTGTGTCGACATTGAATCTCAGTTGGGCTTCATTAATGTTGTCATTTCTACCGTTACGTTTAGCCTATTTTCCAAGTGAAATTGACATGATAAGATAGTCCGATGATGTCTATGCGGTCGCTATCACTCAGCAGCTAGATAAACTTATTTGAAAATCGGCTCCGCACACTACCTGCTTCATCACTAGATTAAATAATTCATACAGTAGCACATCTTCTTGGTATGCTTTTGTCGTCTCTAGAATTTGCTTAGATGCGGATATTTGTTCTAATATCGATTTGGCGGTTAGTGTGCTTAGAATTTGCTAAAAAAATTGGTTAAACGATTCAAAACTTCACTATTCGAAGGTACGAGGTTCCGTGTGTGCAGTCGGCTTAGGGATTTTTTTTGTAGAACGTCTAGTTGTTGTTTAGAGTTATGTCTTCATGCTGGGCCCTCTTCTTTCTATACAGAATCTGTTCCTCTTCCTTTCTACCGACCCAACCTTGCGCTGCATCGGTTGTGTATCGACATTTACAGTGTATCTGTATCTTCAGATGGCGATTCTTGATTTTTTAATTAAAGAATCTTGCTTTGAGGGGAACTTAGTTCTCTAGAGGCTCACATCTGCTAATAATCTTTACTCTCATTACTCTGCTAAATGGTGTTATTCGCGTTATCAACTGATTAATGTGCAACGGTAAAGTTTCGTTATTTCAAATCCATAAAATGTCTGCAGCCAAATCGATCTTTTTTTCAAATGGCATACAACATAGTTGAGGTCTTTTTACTTGCGTGCACAGATACCATACAAAGGGATTCTGAATTTTTCAAATCTGGGGAATCATATCATTATTGGAGGTCCAGGTCTCCAGGCTAACTAAAACTAAAAACAGACAACTGCATAAAACAAGGCTCTACTTAATCTGTGAGTTCGTTATTCAATATGTGAAACCTTTTTTCCTGTGGACTGTGGACTCAAGGACATCTCATCCAAAACGAAACTAGTATTTTTCAACAGAAAATACAATATACTGCGATTCAACCTCGCCGAGCCGGAAGAAATTAAAATAACTTGGCGTAATTGTGCACACGAAACTGGTGTAAATTGGAACTTGAAATAAGAAGGTTTAAAACGATATTTTCATCTGCAAAAGAGCAAGAGTCAGGATTCCGTATACCCCTAGTTCGGTGGAAAGCAACAAAAAACAAAAAGAAAAATAAATTAGTAGTGGTGCAAGGGACGGTAATGGGATATCTCGCTCAACATGTGGTCTCTTCAACTTCTTGTTTTACATATCAAACAAGTCGCTGATAACAATGAATTGCAACTCACTTAATGATCACGGATGACACTCCTTCCTTGGTCAACTTCGACATTTGTATTGTAAAGACGGGATTCTCGCGCAACGCTTTAGGCATTTAGCTAATGAACTTACGAGAAGAGGAGTGAAGTGGATATAAAACTTTCCCCCATAATTAGAGATAAAATTACAGAAAAGACCGACCTGAGTCGAGAAAGATCTCCACCGATTCTTAAACTTACTAGGGAGCAATCCATGACTTTTGTAGGAACCCTATCAAGATATTGTCGTCTAAGGAAATATTCCAGAAGGATCAGTCTACCAGAAGCGTATACTTATTAAGTCATATGTTGCGCGAAACAGAAGAAAATTTCAAGAAAAATTTTTGAAGAAACGTGAACTACATATAAGGGGCTACTCAGTTTGTTTGTATTTTTGACATTTAATTTCAATTGGTTATCCAGAGATTAGGATGGGCCTTTTTTTGGTGCGTTTGGTACGTCCTAATATTACCTAATTGAACTTTCAATGACAACGAGGACTCGTACAGATAATGACCTATCCAGATTGGGTTTCAAACATTCACAGAGAAAGGTGGATAGGAGGTTATATGCAATGTTAAGGAGTCTAATCTCTCTGCAGCTGATTCAAAGAATCTCTCTTCTTCGCGCAAACGATGATGACTATCCATTCATCAGGCATAAGTTTTTACAAATCGGTGGGCTCATGCTATTCATTAAACAAATTTGTGCTGCATTAAATACTTACTTGCTTACTTACTTAGGTGGCGCTACAGTTCGGGTTGAATCTGGGCCTCAACTAACAAGCTTCTCCAGTTAGTCCAGTCTTTATTTAACTGCCTCCAGTTCCGCACTCCAAGTCGGTTGAGGTCCTCTTCTATTAGTCCGCACCACCTAAGATGAGGTCTTCCTCTACTGCGTTGTCCCTCCGGGTTAGATTTGAAGACTCTGCGGGCCGGTACACTGGTGTCCATTCGAAGTTTTCTGACTAGGTCGACTTCGCTATATAACTCGTATAGTTCGTCGTTGAATCTTCTCCTCCAAAGCCTTTTAACGCAAACGGGACTGATGATATCTTCATCCGCTTTCGATAAGGTCCATGCTTCTGCGCCTTAAAGTAGGACTGGGATAATCAAGGTTTTTCGGGATAGAGACTTACTATTGAATTGCCTTCTTAGCCCAAAGCAACAGCGATTGGCAAGAGTGATTTTTCGTTTTATTTCTGGTGAGGTGTTGTTGGCAAAATTCATAGCAGATCCAAGGTAGAAAAAGTCCTTTACTACTTCGAAATTATTGCCGTCGATTGTGATGTTCTGTTCAATACATCGATCTTGTGTGTCCCTTCATTTGGTCGCTTCTGTTTCTTCCAATTATGTCGATATCATTGGCGTACGCTAGTAGTTAGAAAGACTTTTAAAAGATTGTGCCTCCAGTGCTCACTTGTGAGTTCCGTACAATTCTTTCAGGGATAATGGTAAAGAAGTCACATGACAGCGCGTCACCTTGTCTAAAACATTTTTTGACATTAAACGTCTCGGTTAAGTTGTTACCAACCTTGACGGAGCAGTGAGCATTCTCAATCGTGCATAGACGATCCAGGCCAGCACAGGCCTGTTAAGAGTCCGAACATTTCACGTGCAAGTGCGAAGGTAGTTGTCCTTTAAACGTTTGCTAGTGTCGTCAACAGAGAGTGCATTTTTATCTAAGGCCATTACTTAGTTCCCCACACATTTTAATATCTTTCGTATTGGGTTGTGAGCCCTATGACCTCGTAAGTCAGTATAATGCTACTGGCCGGGCATGTCGTTGTCATTTTAGGTAGGGTAAGGGTAGTAAGGGTTTGCTCATGAGGTTATCGGGGATCACCACTGGGAGGTAAGGCAAACACTTCGCCGCGAACTTGATTGTTGCGATTCTGGACCAATCCTGATCAATCGCCACGCATGCCAACTGCATTTACTAGGTGGGGTGAAAAGTAACCTCCTTTGGAATGAAAAATTTTTTTTTTTACATGTTTTTTTATTTTATTCAATATAGTCCCCTTTTAGCTTGATAAACTTATTCCAGCGATTTTCCAACTTCTTGATCCCGTCCGATTCGCGTGAGCTGAATGTTTTATTGATGAGCCATTTTTTGAGGTTTGGGAAGAGATAATAGTCCGAGGGAGCCAAATTGGGCGAATACGGTGGATGCGACAGCAATTGGAGCCGTAAGTCATTGATTTTAGCCGTGGTTGCGATACTCTTGTGCGCCGGCTCATTGTCTTGCAAAAACAAAACTTTTTCGCTTCATGTGAGGTCGTTTTGCAGCGATTTCGACCCTCAATCGCTCCAATAATGCACAGTAATACTCGCTGTTGATGGCTTTTCCTTTTTCGAGGTAGTCGACGAAGAGTATGCCATGACAATCCCAGAAAACCGACGCCATAACCTTTCCGACCCATCGAGCCTCCCTCGGCCGTTTCGGAGCACTCGTGCCGGCTTCAGTTCATTGCTGGGCACTCATTCTATTCTCTGGTGTGTAATAGTGGATCCAAGTTTCATCAACAGTTACCAATCGACGCCAAAAGTCCGCCCGATTTCGCATCAAAAAGTCCAAACATTCTTTCGAAGTGCACTCGCGTTCGTGTTTTTGGTGAGGTGTGAGCATGCGCGGCACCCAGCGGCTGGATAGCTTTTTCATATGCAGAATATTGCCCAAAATATGGCGTGTGCGCTCAGTATTAATCTTTGTGGTATCTGCTAGCTCGCGCACCTTCACTTTCCGGTTAGCCAACACATTTCATGTATTTTTTTTATATTGTCCTCTGTAACCGCATCGGAGGGCCTGCCGCTGCGGACTTGATCGCTAGTGGAATTGCTGCCACTACGAAACTCTCGAAACCAATAATTGACGGTATAATTTGACGGATCATTAGCCCCATAATATTTATCCAACTTTTCTTTTGTTTCCTTCGCCGTTTTGCCTCTCAAAAAATAATGTTTTATGAGAGAACGAAAATCGTTTTTGTCCATACTCAACATGGTGCCAAACACGCCAACAACAATCAGCTGTCAAAACAAAACTAAAGACAGTAGGTATCGCACTCAAATTTGGCATGTCTGCCTAAATATGAGCGGACTTCAAGGCACCATAACCTTTTTTGCAGTAGCAGCGCATTCTGGCGGTCAAGGAGGAAACGCGTCTTCTGAGGGATCCCTATTGCTCTCTAGTTGGGATATTCTAGTCTAGACTTTTTCTTCGTTAGTCTATAAAAGTAATCCGCTACATGGCCTTTATGCGGCCTGTTGTTGTTTTTGGATATCTTGAGTTGTTTATTTTTCAATGTCATATCAAGTTCATTGGAAAAGATTGGGGTGTTTGAGGCGACATGCCTTAGGGCTTATACAGAACATTAACGTGGAGTACATACAATTCTATCCTAAGGTGATATTGTAGAAAAGGGTGAACCAAATAATAGTCTATAAATTCATTATTAAATTGGTTCAAGGGACATTGCAATAACTTAGCGAATAACCTGCATATCACTCCAAATATATACATATATATATATATATATATATATATATATATATATATATATATATATATATATATACATATATTGCCACTCGTAACTTAATTATGCAACCAAAAAAAAAACAACATTATTTTCTTTTAGAGTTATTTTGTAACCGATTATGATCCCACCATTGAAGATTCATACACCAAACAATGTGTTATCGATGACATTCCCGCAAAATTGGACAGTGAGTAGAAACATATTCTCTCATACTCATAATGATTTAATTACTCATATTTACTTTTTCCGCTTGCAGTTCTCGACACGGCCGGCCAAGAGGAATTCAGTGCAATGCGTGAACAATACATGAGATCCGGTGAAGGTTTTCTTCTCGTTTTTTCGCTGAACGATCATTCCAGCTTTGACGAGATTCCCAAGTTCCAAAAGCAAATTCTCCGTGTCAAAGATAGAGATGAGTTCCCCATGCTTATGGTTGGTAATAAATGCGATTTAGATTACCAGAGACAGGTATCGCTTGAAGAAGCCCAAAACTTTAGTCGAAGCTTACTCATCCCCTATATCGAATGCAGTGCAAAATTACGAATCAATGTCGATCAGGCATTTCATGAGCTCGTTCGCATTGTAAGGAAATTCCAAATTGCCGAAAGACCCTACATGGAGGAGAATTACAAGAGGAAAAACAAGAAAAAGTGTTGCCTCTTTTAATTTAATAAATGAAAAACAAACTTCTTCGCCTGTCTCTTCAATAATATAAAAAAGAAAAATCACTAACGTGCATAAAGAATTGAAAAACAATAACAACCTTAGCAGGCCTGTAGGTAAATTAAACAAATAAAATTGTCTAAAACGAATTTCCAACAGAAAAAGTGAGTCAAAATGGGTGACTCAACAACACCAACAATTTAAACTAAAAACACCAATATTTTTAAAACTTTATAGCTGCAAATACATAAATATTTATAGTTTATATTTGAAAGGAAACTGATATACATACATATATACTAAGAAAATATAAAACAAATAATGATGAGAGTATAGGCGTGGTAGGTACGTTCTAAAACAAAACACCAAACTAGGTTAAGGAATTTATTTTTCTTAAAAAAAAAACAAAAAACAACGAACAAAGTCGAGAAATTCCAAGCCGAGTGATTAGGTATGTCTGGATGTTTTATCTTCGCCCACACACAGAAGTTAGGATGACTAAAGGTGCTTTTATGAGAAGGCTTGGCATTGTATGTAAGCGCGACATGGCACATAAAATATTCGGATGACGATAAGTTTGAAAAATACTAACGCAAACTCAACAAAATTATTCTGTGTTAAAATATCTTGAAACCCTTTTCCCAATGAAGAGCACTTGCAATTGCCTAATAGTACTCGTATAATTGGCTCCCATTTGCCGACTTTCCTATTCAGTTTTGCTTTCGCTTACTTTTGTTTTCGACACATTGGCAAATATTTTTTGCGGTGTAAACTGCCTTGTGTCAATAATATATTGCGGAGCAAACGTACCGCTATACCCATGAGGATTTGCGCTGAACAAACAATCATAGAGAGTGATAGCACTGAAAATAATGAATTTAGACAAAATCAAGCTTTGGAAAGAGCTTTCCTTGAACATTTTATGGATTGGTTCATTCCGAACATGTGCTGCCTGTTTGAGAATATACTTATATGCCTTTTTTAAGTCTCTATACTTATCTTTTCCCTTTTTCAAAACCGGATGGCTGCTTCATAAATTTAACTTCCATAATCTCCCGATAAGGAAACGCTGACCGCGACAACCGGCTACTGACAAAATTATTATAAAAGTTGACTGCAAAAATGTTTTCGTAGTCGTGTCCCCTTTTTTTGGCTTCACCCTTCCTTAAAACTTTGTATCTCTCGGTGTTTGCCTCGCATTTCACCTCGTACATCCATTTACACCAGATAATGTCTGTCCCTTTCTACGTAGAAACCAGTTTCCACGTGTTATTTTTTCCTCCTGTCGCTTTCTACAAATCATGGAATACTAGTAACTTCTTGGATCTGAAATGTTTTACTGTTATTATTTCACTTATTCGACGTGCTGCTGCTTTGCGCTTGTTAACTCTGTTCGAAGACCTGATGGTTATCTTTTCATTCGCTTCACATGAACTTGAATCCTCATTTGTCTTCGTGCTGTCATTTCCCTTTGTAGGTATTAGATAAACTTCGAGATTACTTGTAGGAGTTTACACAATACGCTGTCCATCTGAGCGCCGTTTTCATGATGGTAAACCTTACGTCTCGACTTATTGAGATCATTTAGATTAAATTCATCGTCACAATCGAAAGTTCTCAGATGATCTTTGTTGTCTATTTTCCTATGATTTTAGTGAATGTAGACAAATGCAATAGCAAAGACTTAAAGATCTCTTAAATCTCTCGGGATATGTTGCTGAGAGATCTTTAATTGAAGTTTATTTTGCAAGTAGCTTGCTGTCATAGCCTCGCCTCAAAACTCAAACCTTAATTTCGGATTCAAAAGCCTTTTTGTACAACGCTGGAATTTGCCTTCTTTTTAAAAAATCTCAAAACTACCTGCCGCATACTCACTTATTTCGGTTCTGCTGCCAATTTAGTCTTAAAATTTTCATATAATGTAACCTCAGACTTTTTCTTTGATAAATTTACTGTAGTGTATGTTCTGAAGCCGCCAATAAACGTAAGGAAATATCTATTGCCACTGGTTGTCGAACATCACTGTGTACTTTTTTTGGTCGACTTTTTGAGATATGACCCCAATCCTTCATGTGGAATGAAACAGATGACATCACTAAGGAACCCTGAAGCGTAGGTAGTTTCATAACGGTTTCCACAAGACTGCATCGTGTACCGTGTTCCGTGTATATTGTGTCTCTTTTGTAGTCTCCCATGCCTGCTCATATGTGGCATCAGACGAAGGAATATGGCTTAGCAAATTTAGAGCAGCACCCTGAAGCAAATACAATTTTTGCGTTGTAAATTTCCTGAGGTCGAAGCTTTCGACTTCTTGAAATGAAACGTGAAGTTTCAATTCGCACTAGCTACGTCCAAAAAGAAGTAATAGATTATGAAATGGGTGTTCTACATTGACGACTAAATAAGACGGTGGATGTTCTTAAAATTAGTTTTCGATAGGCCAATTGTTTTTGGTTTTTCCCAACCAAAGTGTACCGTTCCACCGAATTGGATGCTGAGTTAGATCCGATGGTGCTATCGAAAATCCTCATATGGATCAATTTAAACCAATATAATTGCACCTATAGTATAGAATTGTGTGGGGTATTGCTGCATGCATTATGTTTATGTCTTTCCCTTAGTGTGACTCTCAGGCTGCTCTCCCTTAGCTGTCGTTTCCCTCTCGGCGCTGGGATAACATATTACCATACAAAATCCATTATCAGCAAACTAAGTTATGGTCAGTCATCTTAGTGTCCTCGAAATGCCCTCGAAATCGGAACACATTGTTTTAGGTATCTTACCTCAGGTTTTATAAATACAGGGTGCGGTAAAATTAACCATATAATTTATTCTTTTAAATAAATATTGAATGGAGTGAAGAAAAGAAATAATGACGAGAGTATGGGCGTTGGTGCGCGTGATGTATGGGCTATTGCACCATTCATCATCTGAAATCATATATTGGCGTTTGGTGGCAATTGTGAATGTACAACATGATGAATAATGGTATCCATTTATTTTTAGGCTTTCATCTGGATCATTTTCGAAATAAAAAATGGGCCATACATTTTTTCGGCGGTAATGCCACAGTGAACAGTATCTTGGGATCCTAAAAATTAGGTGCTCTTCGTTGGTCATCATTAAGTTTGATAACATACTCAACGAGACTTTCGTATTCCAAGCGTAATGCCAAGTTCCAAGAATTGTGTTTTCAGACTTGCTGGATTTTGTACGAGAAGAAGTTAGACCCTCTTTCAAAATCCGGCATAGAGTGCAGTCAGAATGCAGGAACTGAGACTTAATCTTCGTGTTGGTGACCCCGTAGTTTCTGTGATGCTCTGTTTCCCAACATCAATACTTCCGACCGATCTGCCAGTTCTAGGTCTGCTCGTACGTCTTGAATCTCCAAAAGTCCCGAATTCATCTCAACTGTCCACCAGCGAGCAAATGGTAACACACGTTGAACCTGCCCTTTCACCATAAAATGCGCGTTGAGTACTGGACGGATATTTTCAAGGAGTAGAAAAACCGTAGTTCTTTGCGGAATTGTGTAGTGTTTCATTGTGTAATTTGTGAAATAGAAAAACAAAAAAGTTGCAAATATTTTACATCAGATTTGTCGCACCCTGTATTTCATAAAATCCCACAAAATTGCAAATAGTGGCACGTAGTGAAAAAGCAATATTTTTATGAGAAGAAACTAAACTGTGAATTGTAAGGATTGCTACTGTAGATTTCTGTTTTGTTCTTACGGCTTTTGACTTGGACTTTATGATTCCAATGCATAAGATCTGAGAAAAAAAAAATGGATTCCAGTAATAGATGAACTAGTCACCGCTGCTTTTGCTTCGATTTGTTAGAAGTCACCCGTTGTCATTTCTTTCCTTGTGTTCCCTGTATTTAATCCCTTTTAACTTGTTAAGAAATGAGACATTGCATTTGCTACCAGAACTCTATCGCAGCATATTCTTCATATATAAAACACTTTGTTAACTTAGACTCGAAAAAGGCATAAATTCGGGTAACTCTAGACTTGCCTATTGATCCTTGAATTTACCAGTATTTCTGAGTCAAGGCTCTTTCTTTGTGTTAAACGAATGAATAAGTGTAGCTTATTTTTCTTTTTCTATTTCTATCACAAAGCCTTCAATTTCTCGACTTCTTCGCACGTGGCAAAGGCAATATCTTCATCTAAAAAATGTTAGAATTATTAACAAGAAAAACGAAAAACTAAAAACAAAAAAAATTAACAAAATTGTTCAACTGCCATGAAAAAAGAAAACACCATTATGTATATTAAAGTCTCCCAAATGAAATATGTATTTATAGCCGACTAATGCCCAAGCCACACTAACTATTTCCATCTAAAAAAAATATAAACTAAATATTCTAATATATGTGTAAATGAATCAAAATTTAAAAAACAAATTAAACACCAAGAATAATAATATTCAACAAAAAATTATAAAAAAAAGACTAACGAAAGTAAAACACCAATATATGTATCTTGCGCGATACAACCCAATTTTATTAATAAAATAAAAATTTTAAATTATATATATTTATATTGTATATGAACTAAAGCACAACGCTAAACAAAAACAAAACAAAACAAAATCAATAAAAAACAACACGAAAAATGGGATAAAAACAAAAATCACATTTAGTCTTACAAAAATTCTAACCCAGCGATTTTATGTTATCTTTTTGAAAATACAAAACTTTTCTTCGAATCAAAAACACAAAAATAAAAAACAAACATAACAATCAAACATACACACAAACGTTTTACAATTTAGTGCCTGAATACGAATCTAAGAAAAGAGAAAAAAACAACAACAAACAAACATAAAAACACACCATTAACGACGATAAGAATTTCTATATTCTTACTTTTATTGTTTAATTTACTTTTACCAAAAAAAAAAAAAAAACAACAAATACTCAAATCTCATTTAGCAAAATTAAATCATCTTCAAAGAAACAGCACAAATTTAAATTTAAAGAAACATTACAACAAAATATTTTTACCTTACTTATTGTTGCATGTATTTATCTATATCTCTACACATTTCTTTGTTTAACATTTTATTTAAATAGATCTTGTTAAAAGTATTGCGGTGCTTTTCTTTTAAGAAAATTGTTCAATGCCGACCGCGAAAAACAAAACGATTTTTTTTCTTATCCTTAAATGAATGTTTTAAAGATGCAATTATTAAAAACACGAATAAATAAATTTAAGTATTTTCTATTGCTTTTACAAATATGTATTCAAAAAAACAACAACATAATAATACATTTTATTTTTTGTAACGAATGCTTATTTTATATAAAGAACAAAAATATATATACATATACATACATATATGATGGATTAAAAGAATCAACAAGTTTATTGATGTTGCCAAATCAGAAAGAAAATCTTTATAAATGGCTTTATTTTTTAAGTTAAACTATTAAATATAAATGTGTATATTTATGTATTTTTTTTTTAAATGAATAATAAAGAAAATTAATCTTTACATTTTTACAAACTAATTATTGTTGCCTTCTTCTTCTTCTTCTTTTGTTCTCTTACGAGAAATTGAAATATGTATCGTTTGTAATTACGTCATGTTATATTCGGACCCTTAGCAGGCCATGTGCAGCCGATCAATTAGCAGACGCCCTTGACTGTTATTACGTAGATATCACTGCAATCCGTTGGGATGGGCCGCTCAAAAGTGGGATGAACAACTGTAATATCTACAATACTATGGTGAACAGAAACAGAGCATATTCACGTGGAAGACTTAGGCAAGAAGTTTTGAGTTTACGACACGCATCAAGGCTAAATTCGCTAACGACGATCTCTGAATTTTGAAACGCTAAACCAAATTGATAATTTCGGCTGCCTCCAGTATTCTGGACACGCGAACCATCCAGTCAGCCAACATAGCCTTCATCTGCGCCAACTACAGAGATACTAGATAAATGTAAACCTTTTCCATACCAACGCACTTGCAGCCAGTCATCCCACGCAAACGAACTTCAATCATACGACTCCAACAACAATCCGGCTTACTCATCACACCACCAGTCCACACTCTATCGGATGACAATCATCAGACGACTCCAATCATACCACTCGAACAACAATGCAGCTTACGCATCAGACCATCATGCGATGATAATACAGAACGGCATGCAAATCGGCCGATGGTCATCAAGCGTGCCATTGGCTGATTATCAACGAACCAGTGCAAGAAGCGGTACTCACCATAGCTCTCGTGCTGGTATAAAAGGAGGCTGCACTTCTGCAGTGGAGTAAAGTAATAATCGTCAGCGAGTTGTACCAAATGGTTGTAGGCAAGGTGTATTAAATAAAGAACTTGAAGTCAAAATTTGAAAGTGGTATTTTATTGCTGCTGGGTGAATTGCTTCTGTCGGTGAATTTGGATTTTTTCCTACATAAATGAATAAAAAAATAAAAAACAACTAGTGCAGTGCAGTGAAGAAAAAAATATTACACAGTGCGGGAATCCCATCATTCCCGCTCCCGGCCATAAGTACTGTTGCTTGCCGTTGCTGTATTTGTCATACGGCACGGGCAATGGCTGAGTGTAGGCAATAACTGATGGAAAGTGGGTTGAGAGTGAGAATTTTGTTGGTGCACTGTTTTTTTTTATTATTGTAAGGGCATAACACCTACAACAATTTGATTCGGCAAACCAATTCTGAATTTGTACTTCACAGTTGCGTTTAGTATCGTCGGTGTTTGTGTTTGACTTTTTTTTTATAATTACTCGGGAATTTAGAGTGGATATAGCCAATATTCGCGGGCTTAAAAGCAACCACTTTTCTGCGTACGTCCACGTCTGTAAATACAGATCAGCTGTTTTGACACTTAGTAAAACACAGGTAGATCACCGCCCACACCTCTCAGATCACTCTGATCTGAAGCTACCTGGCTACGAACTAAATAGTATCATTATTCTTCTCTCACCGTGGTCTCGCCATTTACGTGCGTAGCGATGTAGCTTACCAAACTCCACCATAATGTACAGTCCGGACGGTGTGTTGAAATCTTCGCTGCGGAAAACAACTTAATGCAGCTTGTAAATGAGCCCACGCCAATACCAGACGTTGATAGTCATACCGGCAATAGCCTAGACTTGTTTTTAACTTCTCACCCTGATAAATATACCGTTGATGTGCTCTCCCCTCTAGGCTCGTCGGACCATTGTGTCATATCAAGTAATTTCTCGTACACCGACCACACAGTTAGAGAAAAAAATTCCTAAAAGAACGATATGCCAATACGAGAAAGCCAATTGGAACGGTCTTAACAGCTTCTTTACGAATTTTAATTGGTTGTTCTGTTTTCTCGATAACGACGTGGATGCCACTGTTGATATGATCACAGACGCCATGGAATGAGATCCTTTATCCCTCATCAGATGAGTAGAGCGTGTAAGATTCCAATAAGACCAACAACTGGGGCAAATATACTTCAATGTCCCAAAGATAGTAAAAATTGTTGGTCGGTCGTCAAAAATACTAGAAATTCTGCCTCATCCTCCATTCCAACGCTCATTTACAACGACATTCCAGCTGTCAGCTCTTTGGAGAAGGCCAATCTGCTTGCTGCACACTTTGCGGCCAACTCAACACTCGCAGATTGTGCTTTGTCTCCGCCTACACTTGAGTGCGTCGAATCTTCAATGGGACGAATCCACTTCCTTACTCGTGTAGTAGCAAGAGTACTTAAAGATCTCAACATACATTAATCTGCTGGTCCATATGGTATATCTCCCCTTCTTCTGAAGAGGTATTGATCCACGCTGGCAAAACCACTGCGTAAGCTGGCAATTCTACTCTTTAGGACTCTTCCCGAGCAGATGGAAAACAGCATTTGTCCGGCCCGTCCCTAAAAAAGGCGAATCTTCTTCTCGCTCCTCCTACAGACCTATTGCACTTACGTCCCTTCTTTGAAATGTCATGGAAACACTGATAAGCCGTAAGCTCATAAAACTTCTCGAAACACGAAAACTTCTCAATGACCGGCAGTACGGTTTTCGTAGCAACAGGTCCACTGGTGATTTGATGGCATGTCTCACAGAAAAGTGGAACCAAAGCGTACATCAATTTGGCGAAAACAAGATAGTTGCACTTGATATTTCTAAGGCATTTGACAGAGTTTGGCATCAGGCTCTTTTGTCGAAAATACGTGCTTTGGGGTGGGATCAACGAATCTCTTCTTAGATGGATTAAAATTTACCTTTCGGAACGTTCAATGTCTTGGATGGTTTCAAGTCTGATATATTCAAAATAGATGCTGGTGTGCCTCAGAACTCCGTTCTGTCTCCAACACTGTTTTTAATTTTCTTCAACGACCTCTTGTCTGCCACTTCTAATCCAATATACCATAGTATATGGCTTCGAGAGAAAAATTCTTTGTAAAATATTCGGTTCAATTTGAGTTGACGGGCTTGACATTGATCTAGTCAGAAAGCTGCGCATAAGCCTCCTGAGATGGCTAGGACCTTAGAACTATCCGACAGGCCACTCTATTTTGGTTCACCTTGTTAGTAAAGGCCAACAGTTTGCTGATGTTTTCACATTTGCATGATCCAATTATTTTTCGTTCGGCCGCTTTTTTGAACCTGATCTTTGGACGACTTGCGTTGAACATGGCAAAACCAGCTAAGTTGCTCAACCTGTCGTTTTTCTTCGAAGTAACTGCCCGGCTATGGGAAGAATATATAGTTACGACGCCACAACAAGCCTCGGATACAGATGGATCTACTGTTGACAATCCATGCAAACGAAACAAGTACAACGAAATTCAGATCTGCACGTGGAATGTTAGGACTAGACTGCTGCAAAGTAGATATTACCGCCATTCAATAAATACTATGGAATGGGCCGAACAAAAAGAGGATGAAAAACTGCGACATCTGTTACGGCGATTGTTATCGATGGCAAAAGCAGCGATTATTTGGATGTGGATTTGTTGTTAGTCTCGAGTTTCCGGCATGAGAACGACCGGCTCGTTGAAAGATGACGACACTAAAGATTTATTTATTTTTTATAAAGAACTTAACACTCAAGTAGGTATGAATACTCTTAAAGTGCCTGAGCACGTGTTAAGTTTTTTGATAAATAGGATAGAGAGAGAAGAAAGAAAGATGTTTGGGTTTCAGTGGTTATTTCGCTCCATAAGTGGCATCCAACATTTAATGGGGAGACTAAATTACAATGCGTATATGATAAGCTGGACGAACGATTATCATATAGTGATAACCACTTAAATGTGAGCAGCGACATCTAGCAGAAAATGTCGAAACTCGAAGACTAGAAGATTTCGATACTGGATTAGCAAAGTCTCGACTGGAGAGTGGAATCGAATTTTCTAGCAAATTGGAAATTGTATGGGACGCTGCATGGCGAGGATTGTTCTCGAAGTATGTCATTCGAGTATAAATACCAGCATCCCAAAGATATGCAAATCAGTTCCAAAGTTGAATTTGAAGTGTTAATTAGAAGAAGTGATTAAGTGGTTTAAGTAAAAGATAAGAAAAGTATAAGCGGTTGAGAAATTGGATTGTACTGAGAGAAAGAATTAAATAGTGAATTGTAACTGTACTGAATAAAGGGATTTGTATTGAAAAGAATAAGTTCTATTATTTGTACCCACACAAACATTTTACAATATATAACAAACCCTTACGTTTAAACGGAATTTTTTTATCTGAAAATTCAGTGGAATTTTCGTGTAATGTAAGCCACTCACACTGACTCTATGTATATCGTCATCCCAATTTCCTTGGTGGTTAACGACAGAGAGAAGGGATTTTAATTTTTGGCACTTTGGCGCGATAACTCCTTCTAAAATATATGCCAGGAGTTGGGTTTGTTAGTTCGGAGAATCGGCAATGCAGATATTCGGTCTTAGTATGACTGATTCGTAATCCTTTATCTTCTAGATATTTCAACGATAATAACGCTATCGTCTGCGAAAAGAAGGGACATTGTTCAAGACTTGTTGATGTGTTGCTTGAATAGAAAATCTTGAATGACATTAGAAACAACGGACTTTGTACACTGACTTGGTGTGCTCCTACCTTACCTTTGAATTCATCGGTTATTCCCGCTGTACATTTAACATTCATTTAACATGTTCTCGAATGACCCGAAACAACACCATGCTGGAACTCTGATATATGGTCTTTTATATGAAACTTTGTTTGATTGCAAATACATCTGTAATTGTTGATGTCACTTGTAGAGCCGCATAGGCACTTAAAAGTAAATCTTTCGCACACTGACTTGGTGTGCTCCTACCTTACCTTTGAATTCATCGGTTATTCCCGCTGTACATTTAACATTCATTTAACATGTTCTCGAATGACCCGAAACAACACCATGCTGGAACTCTGATATATGGTCTTTTATATGAAACTTTGTTTGATTGCAAATACATCTGTAATTGTTGATGTCACTTGTAGAGCCGCATAGGCACTTAAAAGTAAATCTTTCAATTATTGGAGAATAAGCCCGACAGCGATATATTGAATTCTATTTAGTAAAGGTTTGCAAATAGTGCTACAAAAGTTTTATAATATAATTGCAAGGATACCATCAACACCAGGCTTGAGATGCGGTTTAAGACTACCGATAGCAGACTCAATATCTTCAGCCTGGCATTGAATATAATTCAGGCAAAATGGGTATTACAGTAGGAGAAAAGACAGTTTCAAAAAACTATGCAAATACTCGTAGTTCAAATGTATTAACAATCTTTATAAATCATTTGCCGGTTCACTCATTTGGAACACCTTTTATGATTTACAAAAAATCAAAATGATTTGGAGTCAGCTTAAAATTGTTTTCAACACTGATAATAAAAATGTTGTGCAAATGTTGTACTCAGGATTATAAAGTCTTGAATCGTTTGTATGATTTTTTAATGTTTCTTAAATGTGTTATAAAATACGTCTGTGATGTTATATATACAATGGGGCTTTGATTTATATTTCCTCATGGAGTAAGGAACAAACATGGAGATGCTACTATTCATTATAGAAATGAAATGATTATAAAGGGTCCGCCATCTAACGTTTTTTTTTCAACTTGTGCTTATTTCGTGAATGGTAACACTTAGCTCATGTCTGATTTGACAGATAATTAGTTTTATCCTTCCGCTGAACGAATATGATTGTGCATACGCTTAAACAACGTTGGGAACGTGGGCCTGCGATCGACTTAGAGAAGATGCCGATTTTGCCAAAAAAAATCATCTTTTCAGATGAAGCTCATTTTGATCTTGGCGGGTATGTAAACAATCAAAATTGTCGCATTTGGGGAAAAGACAGAAAACCCGCACGCATACATTGAAAAGCCGATACACCCAAAACGAGTCACTGTTTGGTGCGGATTTTGGTCCAGAGGCATAATTGGGCCATTTTTCTTTTTTTTGGCCGTTACAGTCAATGGCGATCGTTATCGGGCCATGTTGAACGAATTTTTGTTCACAAAAATTGAAGAGGAGGATATTGGCAACATTTGGTTTCAACAGGACGGCGCTACGTGCCACACAGCCGAAGCTACACTCGATGTTTTGCGCCCTGTCTTTGAAGATCGCATTATCAGCCGCAGAGCTGATGTCGTTTCGCCACCTCGGAGCTGCGATTTCACACCGTTGGACTATTATTTGTGGGGTGCCGTAAAAGATAAGTGTTACGCCGACAAGCCAGATACAATTGACGCTTTAAAGGACAATATTCGTCAAGCCATTGGTGAAATACAGCTGCACACAATCGATAATGTGCTTAAAAATTGGACCGATCGTGTAGGCTACTGCATGGCCAGCCGAGGCAGCCAATTGAATGAAATTATTTTCCATTATTAATCGGAAGGATTGTACTTTCAAATAAAAAAATAAATTTGAGAAAATATTCAGTAGTATTTTTTTATAGCATTTTCAAAAAAAAATTTTTTTTGGCGGACTCTATACAAGGTGGCGCAAAAGTGAAAAAATTAAAAACTTTGATTCTGCTTTTGGATTATATTTATAAGATGTGTTTTAAATGTTGTTCCATTAAGTCGAGAAAATGATATCGGCTAAGTGGATTCCGCCAAAATTGCGGAATCGGGCCCGAATGGTCCGATTGGTCGCATTTTCCATCACTCCTGCCAGAACTTCCGGCATTTCTAACGGATATTCTCTTTGAGGGCTTCAAGAGTCTGAGTCTTGTTGACATAAATTCGTGACTTCAAAATACCCTACAAAAAATAAAAAAGAAGTCTGGAATCTGACGATCTTGCCACCCAGTGCAAATCGCCAAAACGAGAGATAAGGCGACCCGGAAATGCAGCCCTCCGAATTTGGGTTGTGGCTCTTGCAGTGTGCGCCGTTGCTCCATCCTGTTGGAACCACATGTTCTCCAATCCCAATTCATCCAATTAATGAAGGAGAAAGTCGTTGAGAATGGGTCTGTAGCGCTCGCCGTCCGCAGTAGTGGTTTGGCCTGCGGCGTGACGCCTCCAGCGAAAACAACACCCTATGTCATGCAGTAACTTTGAGCGGGTGTAATGGGTCTTCGTGGGTTATACGCGGATTTTCGGAGCCTCAGAAGCGATAATTTTACTTATTCATATATCCACATAGATGGAAGAGAGCCACGTCTCTCATGATGATTTTAAATGAAAAGTTGTCTCCCTCGTGGTCGAGATTCAGGACGGCTTGGGCGTAGGTTACACGCGCTTGGTGGTCAACAGCTAACAGCTTATGCACTGTCTGCATTTTGTAAAGGAACATCTTACAGTCTTTCACCAAAATACTCTGCAAAGACCGCCGATTGATGCCCAATTGTGTGGCACGTCGTCTGGTCGATACTCCGGGGTCCTCTACGATATACAGCAGAACGGCTGCTCAGGGGCCGGCTAGACTTGGTAGCATCTCATACCCCTCTAGGCGAGCGGCTAAATGTCGTAGTATTTGCCCAGTTGGTGTCGGACGACCAGGAAATCCGCGCAGAAATTCATGGTGCGCCAACACCACCGACGAATTATTCCACAAAAAAGCCGTAACAATTACTCTGCGTTCTTTAGGAGTATAGCGATTTATGTCTTGTTGATGTGTATTTTGTTTCTGTTTACTTCACAAATTGACATTTGCCTCCATTTGCAAAAATGATAGCATTTTCCGATAGAGTGATAACTTTTACCCCACCTAGTACACACGTATCAGGTAAACACAAATTTTCAAACTCCCTATGTCAGTTGATAGACGAAATTCTCGAAGTTACTCTTTCGCAAATCTTCAGGGCTAGTCAAGTACTCTTCTTTAATTACAAAGGAGTGTAAATCATTTTCAATCATTGTTTGTTTAAGTAGGAAATGGAACTTCAGAAACATTTGTTTTGACTTCGTTAACGTTTATAAAAACCAGATTTAATAGCCTGTTTTGGGACTTAGCAATTGATTACATACAACCGGATAAATCTATTTCGTAATCCTTTTTAGCATTAGAAGGTCGTCTTCAGCCCACAGCCAATTCACATGTCCAATATTAAAATCACTTAAAATCACTTAAGACGGTTGTTTCAGTTTTTTTTTTTTTTAATCTGGATCCCACCTGGACTGTCGTTCTTCATACCTGCCCAGGCCGACTCACTCGTATCGAAGTGGGTAGGTAAGTGGATTCTATTATATGCCATACTTTGCAATGAAACCGTCTTCGCGCAGTAAGGTGTGACCGTCTTGTTGGTCGTTCGATGTACGGTTAGCCCAGAAGATCGTTAAGATTTTGCTACGGCATTTATTTGTGAAGGTTTGCAGCTTCTTTGTGAGGCTTTTATTCACTTACTGGGTATTACACCCATTAAGAATTGCTGTTTCTTTGTTTCAACAAGTCTCAGCTTGGCTTTTGTAATGAAAGCATTGCCTCTTAAGTTAACTGACAATATACCGAATGAGACCATACTTTTAAGATATAGAAAGCCGCTTACTTTCTCGATTTGCGGTCCGGAAATGTTAAGTGGAGCGGCGCTGAAGTTATGCTGAGAAATTTAAGTGATTTGAACCTTTGTTTTAGTCGAATTCATCTTGAGCCCTACTTCGTTTGCTTCTTTCTCCGAATTATGATACAGGTTCAATATTCTGTATGGGACCAAGCAATCGTCATAGGCATATTCCCGATACACTGGCGATCACTAGGATGCGGCCATACATTTTGCAATTGATTTTCACTCTTTTCTTGTTGGAAATTTTGTACATGCAAACTGTTACTACCTGTGAACAGGTACATATTTTCTCAACGGGAAGTCATAAAATTAAAGGGTAAATAAGAAACGACCGTTGGAATTTCCCAAGATCAAACAATGTACTTCTTGAAAAGCGTATAAAAAGATGCGCCACTAGGATGCAAAATCTTCGAAAGAAAGGAGAAAATTAATAAAAAGTTTAGATTTTATAGTTTTAAAACATTTATTTATTACGTGTTTCTACATTAATATTGAGTATGCCCGCCATTTTTCGGTATGACCTCTATAATACGGTTTGGAATAGAATCATACAGTTTTTTTTTTTAAATAATCAAGAGAAATTTGGAGCAAGGCATCACGAATAGCTCCGATTAAAGTGTCCTTGTCTTCAAATTGTCTGCCGCCTTCATACACTTTACGAGATAACCATGCCCAAACATTTTCGATTATGTTTAAGTCCGGTGAATAGGGCGGCCATGGCAAAAGTCTTCTGATTGAATCCAAATTCTAACAACCCTGGAAGTGTGGATGGTGGCATTATCTTGTTGGAATATCCAAGGCAGGGGTCCGAAAATGTTTTTCACTTTTGGAAATGACCGTTCCAGCAAACATTTGTAGTTTGTTCTGTTTGTTGTTGTGGACAAAAACGCCAATTTGATTGTGCCATAGTAGGTAATAGCTCCCCACACCATTACACCTGATGTACGGCTGTGATGTCTTGCCAAAATCAGCTCCTCTTTTCTTAGATCATGGAAATAAAAGTTGTAACCATCGGGGCCGTCAAGGTTATCCTTTGGATCGTTGCTATGCTGGCTAATACTCCGCTGTTGGACCTTATTTTAGTCGCTGGTAGAGTAGAATTTGAGGCACGCCGTAGAATTAACCGCTTTTCTCGCAATGTTGTTGCTTCTGCCGTGAGTCCTTTTTCATTTTTCCCATAATGTTGTGGATCCGCAAGATAACTGTTTACAACATAATTAAGCCTCCTTGCAAATACAGTAGACTCTCGATAATTTGACACTCGTTAATTTGAATCTCTCGTTAATTTGAAATTTTTTCCCGGTCCCTTACAAAATAATTGATAAATTGAATACAATCAATATTAATTGGTCCCCTCGGTAATTTGAAGTTGAAGAAATACACACTGAAGGAATACAGTTTAACATCTTACCCGCCGACATTCCACAATTTGAAGTCAGGCTTTCTTACTCTCTATAACTTGAAGCGTTTTTCATGATCCGGCCTGTCATTTGTTTACATATATGTTCAGACCTGTCGAATGAGATATGCATATGCATAGGTTCGCAGTCTAGTTTTCTTTCAAACGTTGAAGTGGGCTACGTTAATTTTTTATTTGTGTATTTAAAAGTATCAAAATGAGTTCAAGAAAAAACAAGTGTCTTTCCATAAGTGAAAAAAAGCGTGTGATTGAAGCTAGGGAGGAACAGAAAATTACCGACTTTTTTTCAAAATGAACATGTTTGAAGGAATAAATCACGAACTTTAATTAAACTCTCGTTTACTTGAATTTTTCCTTCCTTCCTCTTGTTTATTTGAACACTTGCTATTTTGAAACCTTGGTAATTTGAAAATTTTCTCTGGTCCCTTGAGTTTCAAATTATCGAGAGTCGACTGTAACTCATTGAAAGCATCTATTTTTCCTCTTTCTGTCACTGTCAAAGTCTTTCAGGAATACATTTTTTTATACTAAATAAAAACAGTCCTTTTCAACGCTTTTTTTGGAATATTCTTAACAAAACTTTGAAAAAAATCGCTGATGTGAACTCCTGCAATGAAATATTCGCAATGGCCTCATTTTTTTTTAGATTAAGATTTTTGTTTATTTAATCGTACTATTTACAAATTGAAGTCCCATTTACAATACTGCGACATGCGATACGTTGTTCGAAAACGAGAGCGCATGAACTGTCAAAAATAATTCCGTAACATGTAATTCAATGTGTTTGTTTACAATAATGCGAATCACGCAGCGAGCATCGCAGTCAATTTCGAAAATCTGGAAAACTCTCGCATCTCGCAATGCGTGACAGCTAAATTGTTGTTGTTTTCATTTTGAGCTTATTATTTGTGAGTGGTGTTTTGACGTATCATTGTAAACAGACGTCCGATATCTGAATGCGAGAGCCCTTCGAATTCGAATGCGACTCTCGTATCGCATCTCGCAGTATTGTAAATGGGACTTGACTTAGAACTAGATTTATAACTAAAAATCAGTCGTCAACGAGCTTTTGCCCACGCTTGTCTTTATTAACCGGCCAATTTTGCGCATCCTTAGTTAAATAGAAAAAATTCCGAAACGCGGTAGATCACCGAAACCGAGGGCTTTTCTAATCCCTCGGTTAAAAAACCTCGTAATATGGGAAAAAATTCGGGGAAAAGCGACTCGAGGCATAATTACTGGAGTCCCTTGCAGTGTTTTGATAGTGATGAAATGGACGACGTAATAATCTCACAGACTGCTAATAAAAAAGTGTATGTTCCTCCAATCAAATTATTGCAAAAAACGAGTGAGTTTGTGCATAATCTGATGAGATCTTTAAACATCTCCACATATTCAGTTAAAAAAAATTCTATCGGCATAAAAATTCTTTGCGAAACTGTGGATTCGTACAACTCGGTTCTTCGTTCTCTTAAAGAAAAAAACTGTCAATTTTTTACACACGATGGAAAGAATGAAAAAGCCTTTAAAGTTGTTTTGTTTGGACTCGATAATATGGATGTGGATTTGCTTAAAAGCGAATTGATTGAACGCGGACTAAAGTGCATCGAAATCAAAAAAATTATAAAGAAATACGAGAGGTACATAGACACGTTCTATCTTATTTCTCTAGAAAATGGTTCGGTGAAATTAAACGACCTAGAAAAGAATTTTCGATCAATTTTTCACACTCAAGTCAGTTGGAACTTTCAAAGAAAAATGAAAGGGAAACTGACACAATGACACAACTGTCAGATGTTCGGACACGGCGAGCGCCACTGCCATATAAAAACGTATTGTGGAATTTGTGCGGGTTCACATAAGACTGCCGATTGCAACAATAGTGCAATTATTAAATGTCCTAACTGCAACGGTGATCATAAAGCAAGTGATTCATCTTGCCTAAGTAGAGCTAAATACTTAGAGCTTAAAAGCAACATGGTAAATCGGAGAAATGAATCTCGCTCGGGCTTAAAAAAAGCTTTTTCCCACGTGAAAGCTCCCACTGCTGCACCAGTTCATAATGTACATATTAATTTGCAATCAATGACGGATTTCCCATCTCTTTCACTCAGGAGACAAACGATCGAGAAAAACAACCATCATGCAGACTTCAATAGCTGCGTCCAGCCAACAACCACTTGGGGAAATGAACAACAGCAATCAACATGGGGTAAATGCAACAACGATCTTTTTTCTATGGAGGAATTAAATTTATTAGTTATGGAAATGATAACCAAGTTAGCTTTTTGTAAGACAAAAGTCGATCAATTTAATGCCATCACGCAATTAGCTACTAAATTCTTGTACTCCAATGTTAAGTAATGTAATAGATAATAATTTAAACATTGTAACATGGAATGCCAGAGGTATTTCTAATAAACATGTTGAGTTTATAAATTTTTTAAATAATAATAGAATAGATATTGCACTAATAACTGAAACTTGGTTAACATCTGGAATTAATATTTCAACTTCTGCTTTTAAATGTTATCGTATAGATAGAAATAATAGAAGAGGTGGAGGTGTAGCAATTCTGTTAAGGAGATCGATTCAACATGAGCCTTTGCAATGCATTCAAACTCAGTTTGTCGAAAATATAGGTGTAGAGGTAAAGCTGCAAAACGGCCAGGTAATTAAAATTTTCTGTGTATACTTTCCAGGCAAGGTATCCACAAATGCAAACCAAGTAATACTCAGGTCAGATTTAAGAAAACTATTCACTATGAGTGGTGAGTTTCTAATTGGCGGTGATCTGAATTGTAGGCATAGAGACTGGGGTTGCACAAGAGCAAATTCTTGGGGCAACGTTTTATCTAGTCTGTCTGCAATGTTGCCAATTTGTGTTTTATTTCCGTCTAGTCCTACGTATTTTCCAGCTGGTTCTCGTGGTTGTCCATCTGTTCTTGACCTGTTTATAACTAATATATCTAGTCAAATTTCTCAACCTATATCGATTCATGATCTGTCATCAGATCACAATCCAGTTATTTGTCGAATTCCTAGATCTGGAGAGAAAAAAGTGCAATATTTTTTAGATATGAAAAACGCAGATTGGTCAATTTTTCGGTCCGAACTGAAAACAAAATTTCAAAATTTGCCACTTACGCTAGAAGGTATATCTACAACACAAGATGTTGATAACATTATAAGTACGTTTTCTGAGCATATATTAAACTCTGCGTGCCGCAGTATCCCAAAAAAAGAAAGAAAACATAATTGTATTAAACTTCCAAATCACGTCATTGAACTTATTAAAATAAGAAATAAACATAGAAGAAACTGGCAGAAGTATAGGCAGACAATCTCTCACACCATGGTTAAATATTTCAATAAGTTAATCGCAAAGTTAATACAAAATAAACGAAATGAAGTGTGGAATACTAAGCTGAATTCCCTTGACAAAGCTTCCAAACCTTTTTGGAATATTGTCAGGATTGTCAAAAGCAAAAATAAACAAATTCCAATTCTTAAAGATAATTTTACTACATACTACACGGATAATGACAAAGCTAGCTTATTCAGCCAAACTTTTGCCAAAAATCACACTGTTTCGGATAACTTAGGATCGATGTTGAAACTCCAGTAAATGCGTTCATTAATGAGAACACAATAAAGAACTACATAAAAAACTTAATGACTAGGAAAACACCTGGCCTGGATAATATCAAAAAATGTTATCTGAAACATCTACCTAAAATTGGAATTGAATATTTGACATTTATAATAAATGTATGCCTCAAAATTCAATACTTTCCTACTGTCTGGAAAATAGCTAAAGTAGTTCCAATTCCGAAAGCAGGAAAACCAACCGACAGCCCGGAAAGCTACAGGCCAATTAGCCTGCTTAGCAGCATGAGCAAGATTTTCGAAAAAGTTATCAAGGACAAGCTGCTAAGTATTATTGATGTACACAAAATAATTCCAAATGAACAATTTGGGTTTAGACGATTTCACAGTACCAGCCATCAAGTCGACGGGCATGCTACTCCTCGATATAGAGAAAGCATTTGACTCCGTCTGGCACAATGGACTTGTATTCAAAATGCTTAACTTTAACTTTCCTCCCTTTTTGTGCAAAGTTATTCAAAGTTTCTTGTCAAACCGTAATTTTAAAGTGCTTGTGAATAATAGCTCGTCTAGTTTGCTAGGTGTGCCCGCTGGTGTCCCCCAAGGCTCTGTCCTAGGACCACTCCTATATAATTTATATACATCCGACTTCCCAGATCTACCAGGATGTGAATTTGCAACATATGCTGATGATACAGCGATACTTTCGTCGCATATGTTCAGTCTAAATATTGAGACGAATCTTAAATATGCGGCCGAAGTATTTAGTGATTATTGCAAAAAATGGAAACTCAAATTGAATGCGGGAAAAATACAAGCTATCTTTTTCTCTAGAAAAAGAAAACATTGTTTCCTCCCATCTGAACGAATCATAGTCATTAGGCAGCCGATAGTCTGGGAAAACAGAGTTAGATATCTGGGTATACATCTTGATAAGAGATTGACATTTCAGGAGCATATAAGCAAAACTTTGCACAAAATTAGCATTGCTATAAAAATGTTATACCCATTTATAAACAGAAAGTCTCTCTTATCAGACCAAAATAAAATAATTATACATAAAGTCATTTTTCAAGCACTCTTGCTTTATGGTTGTCCTGTGTGGGGAAAATGTGCCAAGTGTCATATTAAAAAATTACAGATTCAGCAAAATAAACTGCTAAAAATGATGCTAAACTTACCTTGGTACTATTCTACCTCTAAATTGCATCGGCATGCCCGTGTTGAATTGATCTCTGACAGAATAGAAAGGCTAACTAACTCTCTTCTTATGAGATGTAGTTTAACTGGAAATCGCCTCGTTAATGAGTTAAATGTCACTTAGCTTAAGTTGAAATACAAAACAGAATCGAGCTTAGTAAATCGTTATTTATTTATTTGGTATCTTATTTTCTTATCTATTTGCAATCTTGTTGTTAATATATAAATACTCGTATATAGCTCAGTATCTATTTATTTATTTTCCTGTTTTTTGTTAACTTGTTTATCTCTTTATTACATTTTGTTATTTATTTATTAATTTATTTATTTAATTACTTATACACATATACTTATTTATTTATTACCTATTTATTATTCTATTTGTTTATTTATATATTTATTTTATTTATTTATTTAATTTTTTTTTCTCTTCTAAGAGGGTTTTTAATCGTTATTTTCCCTTTAAAAATATTCAAAAATATAAAAAAGTTCGTAAACAATATTGTAAAGTTTTTTCTCAGTTGAAAGATATATTAAATATCATATCTCTGTATGTAAATTGTGTGGTGGCAAACCTTGTACAAATTTTACAAACGAAATAAATATCTATCTATCTATCTATCTATCTATAACTAAAAATAAACTTGTCGGCTCAACAATAGGGGCCCGACGTTCTTCTTATGGCTAGTGTTACAATATTTATGTTTACTTAATCTATTACATGGATTTTTTTTTTAAATACAATGAGCAAATTTTAAATAAAAGGTTAAGATATTGTGATAACCACTCAAATGTGAGCAGCGACATCTAGCAGAAAATGTCGAAACTCGAAGACTCGAAGGTTTCGATACTGGATTAGCAAAGTCATTGACTGGAGAGTAGAATCGAATTTTCTAGCAAATTGGAAATTGTATGGGACGCTGGGTGGCGAGGATTGTTCTCGAAGTATGTCATTCATTCCCAAAGGTATGCAAATGAGGTCCAAAGTTGAATTTGAAGTGTTAATTAGAAGAAGTGATTAAGTGGTTTAAGTAAAAGATAAGAAAAGTATATGTGGTTGAGAAATTGAATTGTACTGAGAGAAAGAATTAAATAGTGAATTGTAACTGTACTGAATAAAGGGATTTGTATTGAAAAGAATAAGTTCTATCATTTGTACCCACACAAAAATTTTACAATATTAATATTTGAGGGTGCTACCCTCTATTATGTCCAGTGTTGTTCTTTTTGTAAAAAGGCGTCGCTTCGTTGTAAATTATATTTTCGAAGTCTGGATCGGTGATAGCCCTTACATCCAGGTATCTGTGTCTGAGTTCTAGTGGCTGTTGGCAAAGTACCTGTATTTACTGCTTTGGGTGGTCACTGAGATTTAGCAGAATTTTCCTCGAGATCTGCATCATGAACTGGTCAATTGGCGTTATCCTTGCTACATTGTATAGATGCTCATTCTTGAAATTTTTTAGTGTCGTCGGATTCCGATAAAGTCCCGTACAGGAGCGCAAGATCTTCCTTTCAAAGATTTTTATTTTTTCCATTATGGTGGGTGAAATAGTATACCAGATTGGGCAGGCATAAGTAATGACTGATCTAATTAGTTGCTTATAAACGAGCAACTTGGTCCGCTGGCTGAGCCCACTTCTCATCCTTAGGAGCGGATGCACTAAATGCAGTGCAAAATTTGCACGTTTCAGGATTATGCTGGCGTGCCCATTGAATTTAAACTTTTCATTAAAGTTTATGCCCAGGTACTTTACTGTTTCTTTAGGTAATACCATTGAACCGTCTGGGAGGTGTATCCTGATGTCCCTGCTTCTTCTTACAAGGGTTTTCTTTCTTCTCCCGCTGATAATTGTCATTGGGGTCCGGAAACAGATGAGGTCTGTCTTGCTGCTGTTGATCTTAAGGCCCCATTTTAAGTAGTACTCCCATAGACTTCTTATATGGTCCTGTACTCGTTTCGCTGCTAGCTCTGGTGCTATAGAGTGAGCATAGGTGATGGAGTCATCCGCATATACTCGTAGCAGTGTCTTGCATCCCACTGTATTTGATGGCTGCTCCGCCGTGTAGAGATTAAATAGGATTGGCCCCAGTCGTGATCCTTGTGGTACTCCGGCGTTGATCCTCCTGATGCTGGATTTCCTATTGTTTATCTGTACATAAAAAAGTCGGTTATTAAGAAAACTGGTTATTATTCTTACCAAATATCCAGGGAAACCATATTGAATAAGTTTGATTATGAGTCCTTTGATCCAGACGCTATCAAATGCCTTCTCAATATCAACAAGACATGCCACTGTTGTCTCCTTTTTGTTTAGTGCTCGGGACACATCACTATGGAGTTGCATTAGAGGATGAATCGTTGCACGCTTTAGCCTAAATCCATATTGATTTGACGGCAGAAGACCTCTCTCCCCACTCTCTATGTTAATCTTCCTAAGAACTAGTGATTCCAGAACCTTGCCAACACAACATAGCAAAGCAATTGGTCGATATCCCTCCACGCACGTGCGTCCCATTTTTTTTTGGCACTGGAACAACTTTGGTTATTTTCCAGCAATTTGGAAAGTAACTGTTATTTACGCAGTTATTGAAAATTATCGTTAGTAACAATAATGCGAGGTTTGGTAACTTTTTTAGTAAAAAGTTAGAAATCTGATCATTACCAGTCGATTTCTTGGAATTTCCGCCTTGGATAATTTCAGCAACTTCCTCAACTGTAGTGAATATACCCCCATGAGAAGGGTGCTCCGAAGGATTAGTTTCACTGAATTCTGTGACGTGGTGGCAATCGTTTATGGATGCGGCGACTTGAGTGTTGACTTCAGTGATAAAGTCCGGAAGATGCACTGGAGGGCGGTCTGTAAAGCTTCCTTCAAAATGGCTAGCGAAGGTTTCAGCTTTTTCCTCAGGTGTGGTGAATTGCGTTCCAAAGTTAATGTTGTCCGGGATGGTGTTCGCTTTCCCCACGAGTCGGTTTATTTTGTTGAAGGCATCTGGTCCTGGTTTGATGTCTTCAAGCCTTTTTCTGAAGTCCACCTCACGGTGGTGTCTTATTGCTCGTTTATACATTGTATTTGTACATTCGAGCTGTGAATTAATAGCTCTGTATTCGTCGTTGTTTCGGTTCCATGTTCGCGAAGCCGCTGTCAGTGGGTGTAGATAGCTTGGATGTGTTGGGGGAGGTTTCCGTATTTATCTTTGCCCGTGAGTGGCTTCTTCTGGCGCTCAATGGCTCCGTTCACAACTACCTGTAGTTGTAGAATATTGTTATCTATTTCCTCATTAGATAGGCACCTTTGATGACTTGGTAGTTGAAGTTCTGTTTCGATTTCAGTCTTGAATCGGGTCCAGTTGACTTTTGTATAATTGATGTGTGTTTTCTGTGCTGGTCTCTATAGAAGTATCCTCTGATTTAGACGAATTTTCAACTCTACCGCCAAATGATCAGAATCACTTACATGGGAAACGCAAGTGAAGTTCTGAAAATCTGGTAGTAAGTTTATGAGATTTGATGAGACCAAAAAGAAGTCCAGCAGTGATGGTGTCCTGGGAAAAGTTTTCCTTGGCTGTGACACTACTCTTAAGGAGTGTAGGTGGTTGTTACTTGTTAGCCAGTCCTCGATGGCATCTCCTTGTGGTGTTGAGTCATCATCTTGCCAAAGTGGGTGTCTTGAGTTGAAGTCTCCGCCAACCAGTGAGTATGTGTGGGAGACAGCGAACAGGGTCTCTACTTCCGAGACGTCTATGACAACAGCTGTTGCTTCCATATTCCGAAGTCCAGTGATCTTTACGGGATTATGCTTGAACGATTCCCTTAGAGCAATTCCAGTTCCTCTTTTTCCGGGGCCCTTAAAATATCCTATAAAATATCCATCTGGTTTGTATGGATTGCAGCCATTCAGTAATGTTACCTGTAACAAGAGAATATCTGGCTTATGTTTCCTAATAAACAAGCTTAGCGCGCTTCTTCTGGCTACTGAGTAAATTGAATTTACGCTGTAGGTAAGAACGCTAAGCCTATTTATTGAATACATAGTTCACAGATAAGTTTAGCCAATATCACTATTTTTCTTTTATCATCGAGTATGCCGTAGTTGGATGGCAGCACCTGTTTTGCCTTCTGTAGAAGGGTCAAGAGGTCAGTGCCAAACAACCTCTCAGTCTCCTCAAAGATATTGAAGTGATGTTTAGGTCGTGTGTGTTGTGTTCTTGAGGCTGGTTGTTGTGCAGGTTTGTTGGCTGATTTTTGGGCTGGCTTTGCTTGTGGTATTTGCGTTGACTTAGGTGCTGGCTTCTTTGTGCTGTTTGCTAAAGCGGCTGCCTCTGCGAAACTTAATCCAGCCGGAATCTTCGTTGTTGCCGATGAGATCGCAAACTGCCGTTGATCCCTTTTCTTCTGGGCCTGTTTGTTTTTTTCCGCAATTTTTTCTTTGTATTTAGGGCACCCTTTGTAGTTAGCTGGGTCTCCCACATCTTTGCAGTTTGTGCAATATACCTCTTCATCCTTTGTGTCCTTGGGCAGTTTCCAGGTAGGTGGTCATCTTTGCACTTGACGCACCTGTATTTCATCCCACAGCTGCTGGCAATATGTCCAAATTTCTGGCAGTTGCGGCATTGCGTAATGCCATTTGACTTGAATTTTTCCCATGAAATCTTCTGATGTAGTAAAAGTTTTTTTGAATATATGGTGGCCAGGTCACACCCTTTGGTAACTTCAACTACAAAATTATTAAATAACTTGCCTGGTCTGGTAGATTTATATGGAGCCACATTAATTACTTGTACTTGTAAGCAATGGCCTCATCCTAGTGACGCGTCTTTTTATACGCTTTTCGATTAGTTCATTGTTTGGTCTTGGGAAATTCCAACGGTCGTTTCTTACTTACCCTTTAATTTTATGACTTCCTGTTGAGAAAATATGTACCTGCTCACAGGTAGTAAAAGTTTCCAGGTACAAAATTTCCAACAGGTATAAAGAGTGAAAATCGATTGCAAAATGTATGGCCTAGTGATCCTAGTGATCGCCAGTGTATGTAGTCCATCACAGTCCAGATGATCATTTTTTCGTACTAATAACTTCTTGCACGTTATTTTTTTTAAAACTATAATATAAATAGTAGTTAGCTGGATTCGCCTGGTGTCTTATGATTACAAAAGTGAATTCAAATGACCGCTGATTCTTGTTCTTCTAAACCACTATCGTAATAATGTCTTAGCGCACTTTCTAAATGGCTATGGTATTAATATTCGAATTCCATGATTTGCTAAGTTCTCTAAAAAGCAAGCCCCACATTATTCAGGTGAACTAAGGCAACAATAATTTATTACAAGACAACATGGACTCTTTTCACAATATCATTATTAACAAAACTGTTCCTTCTCGCTTCTACGTCATTGAGTCAAACCATAGAAAAATATCTAATTAAACGCCCCATGCATGACTAGTGATAGGAAAAATTTCCCAATCAAATTTCATCCAAAAAACATTTCCATCCCTAATTCTATTTTCATCGCACTAGCTAGAGATATTTCACAAGTTCGATGTTCAGTATAATACGAGTAGAAGTAATTAACTGAAGCCCTACATTCTAATAGTATAAAAGAAAAGTACAGCGACTACATTGCACAGATTCATCAGGATGTCTTCTCTTCGAACAGTTCTTGTATCAGCAGTTCTGCTCGTCGTTCTTGCCATGTGCAATTGCCAGGTAACAAATATTTTACAACAATATCTCTTGACAATTTCTAACCTCAAGTTTGTAGCTAACCTTCTCTCCTGGTTGGGGGAAGCGCTCAGCTTCATCTGGAATTTTCGAACCACACCCAGGGACTTGTCGTAGTGCCAACGAAATGCTAGTGGACATTTTCAAATTTGTTCAGGTAACATTAAATAAACTAGATGACATTCATGAATTTCTTTTAATAAATATTATAGAACGAAGCCCAGATGTATTTGGACTGCAATCAGCAAAAATAAACACACAAAACCTGTTGCCATTTGATGACTCTTGATCACGAAAATGTTCCTAAGACTTGATTTTTATTTTCCTTTAATTAAAATGTTGCATAAGTTCCTTTCATAATTTAGTTAAAAATATAATTACATACTATGTAACCTATGTAACCTTTTAAATCTCACTTATGATAAACAACAATGTGCTCCCTAATCATAGATAAATACGATACAATTAAACGCATAATAAAATACTAAGGTACTATAATTCAAAAATATCATGTTTTCTCCTTTGACAGAACCTCCTTTCATAGAACCAAAAAATACAAGAAACAAATGGGTCCGAATATTGATCATCGAAGGTTTACAAAACTGATTGTTTTGGTTGTTGTCTTCATGAGAAGGAGGTGGTTGCCTGGCTTACTGAGCCAACTCATTACCTCGAAACTAGTTCGAGTATACAACGCTCCTTTGAACGTATTTAGTAAAAAATCTGGATTCACCGAGCCCTGTCAGAGTCCCAGGTCACAATATCGGTGAGAATATCAAAATTCATCCCCATGTATCCTAAGAGCAATTAAGGGTTTATTTAAGTTAAGATTACAAAAGGAGGGCGACTTGAGTTGGTGTAATATAAGTGAACATAGAGTATATAAGTCATTATGACCACTTTTGATTATAAGAGATTTTGGGAATTTTCAAAACTTAGCAGGGAGTATATTAACTATGGTAGAGACCCTAGCAAGACACTGCCTTCTAAGAAAACATGTCAGACAGTATTCATCTGGCTCTCGTAGCGTAAACATCTCTTGTTAACCGCTGACAGTGACAGCTCTCTGTCTCTTTTCCCCTTTCTTACCACTTCTTAATAATCTTTTTTCATATCCAACCTCATGGTTAATCAAACTTGCAAACTTTTGCTGTTTAATTACGACATGGGCCCATCGGGGCCGAGAAACACACCCAGGAATCAGTTCGACATACTATCTGATATGTCTTCTGAGCAACCCAGGGCGAAGAGGAACAAACGTAGAAGCTTACCGGTAGAATATCCAGAATTACCCGCTATCATTCGCAATATCAAGAACCCAAAATTTGTAGTGATATCAGCCAAAGCTGAAGATAAACCCATCTCACCTGTAAGTATTTTCGTCCTAAAGAAATCAATCGATGCTATTAGTACTGGGTACGAAAATATTTCCACACTGAAAGATGGTCGCGTGCTTTTATTAGCAAAAAGCCAACAATTCGCTAATAAATTCACAAAAATCAATTATTTAGCAAATAAAATCCGAGTGTCAGTCACTCTCCACAAACAACTTAACTCCTCCAAGGGCATTGTAAAGGGTTTTCCAATAGGGACTTGACAACTTTGAATTTAAATCTTTCACTAATCATCAAACTGTCCCTGTCAATTTATTCAGTAAACTCAACATTTTCATCATGGTTAAGTACATGAACGAGCAACGTCTGCAAATTATAAAAATTTCTACCGAAATTCGGAGTCGGTGACTGCAACTTTAAGAGCGTTAACTCTAATTTTCGGTCGTAATTCTCGCCCTAGTAGACAGGCAATAACAAGTTTAGTGCAAAAATTTGAGTCTACATATTCGTTGTGTGATGTTGCCGTGTCAGTGAGACAACGGGTTGGTCGAAGTGTCGAAAATATCGCTGCCGTTCAGGCAAACGGCCGTAGCAAACGATCCAAATCAGTCAATTCCACGGCGTTCTCAAGAATTGGACACCGATTGGGTTCTGGAGAAGATGCGCCAAGATGATTAATTTCATCGTAAAATCATCTTCAGTGACGAAGCTCATTTTTGGCTCAATGAGTTCGTCAATAAGCAAAATATGCGTTATTGGTCGAGTGAAAATCCACATGTGCTTCATGAATCACCACAAAAAATAACTGTTTGGTGCGGTTTGCATGCCGGCGGCGTTATTGGGACATATTTTTTCGTCGACGATAACGATCGTCACGTTACTGTGAATGGTCAGCGTTATCGCCATGATCACCGATTATTTTTGGCCCGAATTGGAAGATATGGACTTGGATGACATGTAGTTTCAACAGGATGATGCCACAAGCCACCCAGCACACGCTACAATCGATGTTATCTCAAGAAATGGGCCAGTCGATTGGCCGCCTCGTTCGTGCGATTTAATGCCGCTTGACTATTTTCTGTGGGGCTATGTTAAGTCATTGGCTTATGCCAACACGCCGACGACGTTGGAAGAGCTCAGAGCCAACATTGAACACGAAATAGCGGCCGTTTCGGCCGAAATGTGTGGCCGAGTCGTTGAAAATTGGGTCCAACGAATCGACCGCTGCAAACGTGCCCGCGATGACCATATGAACGAAGTCGCATTCCATTCATAAATGTTTTGATTGCACTTCAAGCCGATAATAAAGTTTTTGAAATATCTCAAATATTTTGCGTTATATTTTAAAAAAAAGTTGTCAAGTCCTTATAGGAAAACCCTATATATGCTCCGTGGTTGAAAAACGTGCAAGAATCTGAGATCGTTTCAGAAATGAAATCGCAAGGGGTAACTTAAGTGTACAAGTACATGTAGCTTATCAAGCAGACGCTACAAAACCTAAGTCATATATCGGTTACTTTGTCAATCTACCTTCGAATCTAACATCTGTACAAGGAGTCGGAATAATCGTCAAAAACAATATCCCTCATGTACCCAAATAAATCGACTCAAACATTTTATCTACTGCTGTCGAAGTTAATATGGGTATCAAGTTTACAATTATCTGTATTTATATTTTGCTTGGACAAGTACAACCGCCTTACATAATTAGAGGTGATGTCAATTCCTGGAGTGTGCTTTGAAGCAACAAAAGGGGCTCAGTTATTGAAGAGTCTGTTATAAAGTCAGACCTAGCCATACTAAATGACGGTTCTCCCACCTACTTCTCAACTCACAGCACGTTTACCCACGTTGATATTACATGTTCCTCTTCAATACTTTTCCCAAAATTATCTTGGCATATTTCTGACGATTTACATAACAGCGACCATTTTCCAATATCCATTTCGCTGCTCCTGACACTTAGGAACGAAACTATTAAACATATCCCAAGATACAAAACCGATTTGGCAAATTGGAACCTTTTCAAAAACAAGCTCGAACACTACTTCTCCAAAAGTACTACAACCGCCACCTGTATAAATAAGGAAGCTGCCATTTTACTCAAATGCATTCGTAGTGCTGCAAACGAATCCATCTCTCAATCGTGTCTAATTACGTCCAAACGAACTGTGCCGAAAAGTTCAGTACTTGGAGGACTTTTAAGAAAAATCCTACTCAAGTCAAGCCTACAAAAAAAGCTAATGGTCAGTTTCGAAGATTATTAAAAATCAGCAAACTAAAAAGCCTTAAGGACTTCACAGCACATATTAATCCAAAATCATCCACAAGCACTGTTTGGCAACGTATTAGGACTCTTACAGGCAACTCCACACATAAATATATTCCATCTATAAACACACCAACCGAAATCAGTAATTTGTTTGCCCAAACGTGGTCATCCAATTCGGATAACTCAAATTTTCCACCGGCCTTTAACATTAAGAAATCGGAAAGCCTTAATTTACTTCCACAACCCGCAATGAACGCAGCAGCGAAACGTATTGAAACTGATAGCACCTTAGTTGAATTTGAAACTTGCTTAAGTAAACTGAAAAGGATAAATAATCTTCCTGCCTTAACTAAGCAAAGCCTTATATCGCTGTACAATAATATCTTCAGCAAAGGCATAATACCTCAAAGTTGGAAAACAGCCACAATAATTCCAATTCCAAGGCCTAAGAAAGACATCGCAAGTGTAAATAGATATCGTCCAATCTCACTGCTTTCTTGCTTATCAAAAGTATTAGAAAAAATAATTGCCAACAGAGTTTTGTGGTTTGCAGAGTTTAAAAAGGTCTTAAGTCCCAATCAAGTTGCCTTCAAACCAAACTATGTTGTCTCAAATGCCCTCTCCGTGGGCGGATTGCCGCAGAAAAGCAATCCAATCATATGCTTGAGAAAGTTGTAAAGGGCACTAAAAATCGTATTGCCTCTGCTCCGCTAGAAAAAAAAATAATAACGATTTGGCGGAGGGAGATAAAGTGAAAGCGGACATCTTTACTGCTCATCTGGGAGAAACATATACGCCGTTCGATGGTGAAGCTCTTATTCATTATTTGTCGGAAGCAGCAACTGACGTTTTTCTAATAACAAATGTCACTTTGACGGAACTCAAAAATTAAATAAATTAATTAATCTCCACGAAATGTTGACTAAAAAAGCATTCTCTATATTACAAAAGAAGCTCTTAGTTTAGAATACGTTCCGAGTCCATGAGAAGGTGCTGAATGGTATCGTAATGGTATCAAAACAAGGGAAAACACCGTATCCACATTTTTTGGGAGGATACTACTTAATCGCATACTGCCGGTTATTGACGAAAAAATATCTTATCCTTGATTACCAGCTTGGGTTCAGAAAGAAGAATTCAACAATTGAAAAGTTCTTGAAGAAAGAAAGATTTGCTCAGGAGCAAGATTTTGACAACGTGTAGCATAAATTTTTGAAATTCAAACTAAAACGGATTCTTCCGTGTTGAGTTTTCGCTATTCAAAGAAATTTTAGCCGGCGTACCACAAGGAAGTGTTCTCGGTCCGTTTCTATATCTCCTATATACCCGCTATATATCGCAAGAAGAGGGGACCATTTCAGCTACTTTTATTCATGTAACTGCTATACTAGCAGTAGGTAAAACCATTTACGAAATAACAACTAAGTTAGGAAGGGCACTTAATAGTGTAAATGAATGGACAAAGGCCTGGTGGATTACACCCCACAAAAATTGCTTAAGTAAACTCTACTTACAGAAAAACGAGCAGGTTGTCTACTTTTATAGATTCAGTCTGTATGTCGAATGCAAACTAGCCTAAGTGCAAACATTCAAAACCAACATGCGTCGCTATCTCTCTTTTTTTCCTCTCTTACCTTCGCCCATGTTGTGTTGAAACATGTTAAGGCAAAATAACAATAAAACAAAAAAATAACCTATATATCTCGTAAAGTTCAAATGGAAGTCGCAAAAGAAAAAGAAACTTAAACAACTCGAAAAAAAATACAGAAAAATGCATTGGTTACTTGGAAAATATTCCAAGCTTAGCATCGAAAAGAAGCTGCTATTATATATACAAGCAAGTGCTGAAGCTCATGTGGACCTATGGTATACAACTCTGGAGTTGAACCAAGAGAACAGATACGAATATTTTACAAACTTTTGAAAATAAAGTTCTAAGAAAAGTTGTGCATGCACAGGACCTCGGAATTTCTACAGTCGAAAAGAGAAAAAAACAACGTTGCAAGAAAAGCACAAGATTTGACTAATTGAACAAACCAATAATACAGTCTTACCAATCTTAGAAATCGGTTCGTCAAAGGACCAAACCCTTAGACTTAGCGCGATAAAATTCAACCGAAAAATATCAGAACATGCAGGATCTTCCATTGGAAGGACAACTGCCAAACACGTTTATCTCATGATTGAGAAATCAAGTCAAAACATAGTTGCAGTGAGACATATGGTATTGGCTTCGAAGGAAGGTGTTTTTAGTGATTACTATGAGCACGTGTCATAGTTTTGTAGAGTCTAAGACGATTTTTAAACCAAAAGTCTTTATCCGAAATTGGTCAACGTGAAAGCTGATTATATAGATGCGCTGACATCATGTCTCAAACCAGCAACCACTTTTCCACCATCTCAACCATTTCTGGCAACAATCAAATCGCTACGTCTTCAACAAGTCTATCGCCTTTAAAAATTCGGAGCTTTATGGTACATGAAATAAATTTGCTCTCTCACTGGCAAATGGTAAGGCGTGTTTTTTTTTTTTAAAGGTATACAAATTGAATATGGAATAAAATACTTGAAGCCAATGATATTGAATTAATTTAATAGATAATTTTATGTCATTAGCGCAATCGTGAAATCCAATTTTCGACAATTATATCGATCGACTATGGCCGTATATCAGCAATAACACGGCAAATGTTGACTTCCAAATCGTCCAACGTCTCTGGTTTATCGGCATAAATTAGTGGCTTCACATACCCCCAAAAAAAGTAATCTAAAGGTGTGAGATGACGGGATCGTGGAGGCCAGTTCACAGGTCCATTACGCGAAATTATGCTCTCAGCAAATGTTTTCCATAATAAATTGATGGTGTCGCGCGCCGTGTGGCATGTTGCGCCATCTTGTTGAAACTAAAGCTGTGTCACGTCAATGCCATTCAACTGAGGAACGAAGAAGTCAGAAATCATGTTTCTCCAGCGCTCTCCATTGACGGTAACATTCTGGCCGGCATTGTCGTCAAAGAAATATGGGCCTATGATTCCACCAGTCCATAAAGCACACCAAACAGTGAGTTTTAATGGTTTTAAGGGCTTCTCCACTTGGCTTTTAACACAAGATCTTTCCGTAAAATGTTCCATACAGTGGATGGGCATAGCTCCAATTGCTGTGCACGATGGTGAATCGATTCATTCGGATTCTCCTCAACACTGTTTGCCGTCTTTGCGGATGCGTATTATCCACTAGAGTGTACGTGGTGCTAAAACGCTGCATCGTGTTCCGAATAACTTGCTCAGATGGACGATTATATCGACCGTAAAATGGACGTAGCGCATGATAAGTTTGGCGAAGCCGAACCATGGTTTTCAATATAAGTTTGCACAATTTGTACTCGTTTTTCTATTCATAATAAAATGGCAAAATGTACTAACCACAAACCAACTTCCAACTGTCAAATTGACGATCTGTAGAAACAGTGTTGCCAGTTTAAGAACCAAACCTCTAAAAGAAACACCCTTTATAAATTGCTCTGGTTTTTATTTCCGCAATAATTTTCTCGACAACCAAACAGATACACTCTCTTAATTTACTTTAGAAACATGGTATCTGAATAATAACACAGCGCAACAGCACTGGATGACTTCTTTATTGAAACTTATTTTTATAAAACTATTTTCATTTTCCTCAATAAATTGACCGTGTTTTTTGATAATTGAAATCTTTTCAAAATGTAGACGGATTTCATCAACACCTCAATCCTGCAAGAAATCCTTTTCTGACCTTTTACTTCAATCGGTGACTACGAAGGTATTATTATTGAATGGATTTGTTGCTTTAAGTTCTATAGAGCAAAGAATTGAGGACCTCTTCAGTCAAAGTCTGTAGTCTGTAAGTCCTTTTTGCGAAAAAATTGTATTATATTTGCAAAGTCAGTGGATGAAGCCGCGTCCTGATTTCAACGATACGATAGCACTCTCATGAAATGTATTTTCTAACTAAAGTTGCTATATCTTCTATTTATATACAACCTTCTTCTTCTTCTTCTTCCTTTTCTTCTTCTTTTATGCTAGTAGACTTATAACTCGTTAAATTTGTCAGGTATCTCACTTTATTTGTATGTATATCCCTATTAAGTTGGATACTCACTATATAGCAAAAAAAAGCTCAAATTTAGATCCCTGCTTAACCTATCCCAATGTTCGACCTGAAGTCCATTATTCCGTTTAATAAAAAAAAATCTTCAAGTCAACGACACTTAATTTAGCTTAAAGCCATCCTGCCATTCGATTAGTCACAATTTACTTCGGGAAAATTTAGTGGCAGCAGCAAGTAGAGAGCAATTCTGTAGACAAAGAAGAATGGTTTCGACTCCTCTTCCAATGGTCGACATCTCTAGTTACTTCCTTTCACCTAAAAGAGAGAAAAAGAATTGCATTAAATTAGGGTCGGTAGAAATTTTAAAATGACTCTGACTCTTTGCGTGCTTTAAATTTGGGGTTTCCTTGATAGCAAACTTACTGGATTTACCTTATTGAATTTACTGTGTATGAAAGTATTTCCCCGTTCATCTTTCCATGGTTCGTATTGTATGTATATTTTTATATCAAATTTCATTAAAATGGTGCCTGAGCGGTGAACAGTGAGCGTTTCCGGATAAGCTACTGAAGGACACTTTTAATTCAATTGGATTCTATTGGGGCGGAAATGTTGCGTTTTGTATTCTAGTTGAAAGAAAAGGCACGTGGACTTATTAATCAGACTGTAAGCCTTCTGATCTTCCCTCCTGTTGCTTAAGCACGAAGTTTAAAGCAATATTATCTTAATTTTAATCAAGTCATGGGAGAAGAGAAGGCAATTCCTGCTTCGGACGTTCCGGAACTGGAGTTTTGTTCAGATATAGTTGTGTAACATAAATTAATTTTATTATCAAATGGCCGGAATTCTTTTTATTAGCTTTATCAGTGAGGAAAACTGAAATCAGAAATGTGTCCTGGAACAATTCTAAAACTCAATCAATTAAATTTATTTCGAAATTATGTGCTTATCATCAACAGATTGAGGAATGATCTTTTGTGGGCGGCATAGTCAACTCGTCGGTAACATTAATTCAGATTTCCGTGACTTGTTGAATATAAAAAAATTTGACATTTTACAAGTCGTACTTCATCCATTCATCCTGCCCTTTTGTTATTCATTTGAATTGTATTTCATGTTATTGCTATCGACCAAAAAGGTTGTTAGTGGCTTTCGAATATCTAGTTGAGCCGAATTTTAATAGTACGAAATAGTAAGAGGAAGTGTACCGTTGTGTTGAGACAGTCATAGTGTTATCGGGGTTCAAAGTTGCAAAACTGGGTCACTGTACAGAATCAAGAAGCAACGTCTTCAACAAGAACTAAATAGCCATACCGAGAGTGAAACATGTATTAGCTTTAAGTACTAAAACGATGGCGGATTTTGAGGCGTAAACAAAGTCGTTGAAAAGGCGACAATAATATAAAATATTGTCATACTTCGTTCCTCTGCTGGTCATAAAAGGCATTTAAAAGTGGGAGAATCCGTTACAGGCACTTTAACAACTAAGATGAGCTTGAAGGTCATTAGTAATATATAATGAGCGCTGCGTGATCAGGCTACTGGTACTACCGTAAGGTGAAAGGATTGTGGGGTATACATTTGCACGTACATATGGTATACGCCTACTATGAGACGGCTATACCAACGTCATCTGCATAGGCAATCACCTTGCTACCACCCGCTTCTAGGTGTATCAGTAGTTCATTAACTACTAAGTTGCACGGAAGGTGCCCTGCAGCGCACCTCTGCTAACACTTCTTTTAGCAGAAGTCTCACCCAGTTTGGAGTTGATCCCTGCTTTTTAGCATGAGACTGATGAATTCCCCAAGTGAGTCGTCTACCTGCATTGCATACTCTTTATATTGTAAGGATTGTTCGATGTGGCTAGTCAGTGAGTACAGAGTCGTTTCCACCAACTTTCCTTTACAGAAGGCATGTTGAGCCGTTGACAGAAGACTTGATCAATTTTAGCTCGTATATGGATATCAATAAGTCGTTCTAGAGTTTTCAGCGCCCAGAGCAGTTTGTCTCTTGTGATTAGTAGGCCTGTTTGGGTTACGACTGGCCGCGAATTGGGAAAGTGGGTGTCCCGTAGCAGGTTGAGTGATTCATCACTTGAGGTTGTCCAAGAGCCACCGGTTTTTTGAAACAGTTAGGCATCTTTGATTTGTAGAGAGGAATTTTCTTAGCACCGATGACTCAGAGGTTTCTGTGATTTTATCACAGAATGACCTCCAGGATTGCCGCTTTGTCTTCCTCAGTTCTGTTTTGCATAATTTGAGGGATTCTTTGTATTAGCCCCAGTCAATCACTTTTCTTGTGCTTTTTGCTACGTTGAAAAGTTTTCTACAAGTGTTTCTGAGCAGTCCCAGTACTGATGTCCAACAATGTGACTTTTTCTTGCCTCTAGATTGAATAAGAGGACAGGAAGCGGCCATAGCCTGATTGAGAGCCAGAGTAAATTCATTGACTTTCATGGCAAGCTCATTGGTGTCACGCGGGGCCCTTGATAGTTCAGAAGATAGCGTTTCTGACAGTATTCCTCTTTATTTTAGCCAACCAGTTTTCCGGTAGCTCCCTCTCAGTTCGCAACCATGTGACAATTCTGGCCTTAGATTTTGCAAAGGCATTCATGTACTCGTAGGCATTCACCTTGTCCTTAACAAATTAAGGGAATGGGGAGTTGGCCCAAAAATGTTTCGATACATAAAATCGTTCCTAACAAACAGAAAATGTTTCATTAAAATTCGAAATACTTTTTCAATGTTATCCCGCAAGGATCTCCCGTGTCTGTCATTTGCTTTTCAAACGCTTTTGACGAAATAAGTGCCATTATATCTAAATACAAAGATCTTGATCACTGTATCTATGCAGACGATGCATTTATATTATGTAAATGATCTAGATAAAAGAAAATCAGTATTCTCTCTGTTGCTTAATGAGATTAATCAATGGACATATATTTCCGGCTCTAACCTATCTTTGGAAAAATGTAAGATAATTCATATACGAGGGTTATCTGAAAAGCTTCGGCACTCGTCAATAAAAGCTAGTGAATGCTAGTTGTGCATCTTTTGACAGTTACTTACCGAAGCTTCAGTCATTTTGAACCTGCAGTTTTTAGTTGATAGTCGTTTGAGTGAGTCGATGTGAGTGTGTTTTGTGAAAATGGAAAAAATTGAGTATCGAGCTGTTATTAAATTCTTGTTTTTGAAAGGCAATACGCTTACGCAAATCAAAAATGAGTTGGACTCTGTGTATGGGGACTCTGCAGCATCATTTACCACAGTGAAATTTTGGGCAGCTGAATTTAAACGTGCCCGTAAGAGCTTGGGAGATGATGAACGTTCGGGACGTTAAGTTTTAGGCATGAGAAAGCTGTCCGCGAGTTGGGTGCCGCGTTTGCTTACGTTAGACCAAAAACGTGTTCGAATGAACAACGCTTTGTTGGCGCAGTTTAGGCGCAATAAATCCGAGTTTTGGTGCCGATTAATTACTGTAGATGAAACTTGGATACACCTTTATACGATCGAAACAAAAATTCAGTCAAAACAGTGAACTGCAAAGGGCGAGCCGGCTTCAAAAAAAAGCAAGAACAGTTTTTTCGGCTGGGAAAGTGATAGCGACTGTTTTTTGGGATAGTAAAGGAGTTATCTTAATCGATTATCTTCAAAAAGGAAAAACCATTACAGGAAGATACTACGCATCATTACTTGCCAAGCTGAAGGCACAAATTGCGGAAAAATGGCCACGTTTGCAGAAAAAGTAAATCCTGTTTCACCAAGACAACGCGCCGTCTCACACGTCAGCGGTTGCCATGGCGAAAATCCATTAATTACGGTTTGAACTGCTTGACCATCCGCCTTATTCCCCAAATCTAGCCCCAAGCGACTTCTTTTGGTTCCCTCATCTAAGAACTGCGCTCGGAGGACAGAGATTTTCGTCAAAAGAGGAGGCAATCACCTTCGTGAAGAATTTTTTTGCACAGAAAAACGCCAAGTACTATCTGCACAAAATTAGAAACAGTTACTAACCTTAATGTTTTAGGACTTGTAATAAACAATAGATATAACTGGAACCAACACTGTATTAATCTTAAGAAGTCATTAGCAGTAAGGCTTAATATTGTATAGTATATATCATCAAATAGAAGTAATGTTCACGTTAATTCACTTTGTAACATAAATAAAACGTTAATCTTAAATAAGTTAGACTATGCTTGGTTCTTGCCCTAAAACCGCCAAAAATATTATTGCACCAACATACCAACAATCAGTAAGGAAAAGGATAGGTACCTTTCCAACTACCCCAACCAAAAACTTTTTCGCTGAGGCCGGACTACTGGCAATAGATGATCATCGCGAAACTAAATGTGATACTTTTTTTTCAAACTGGCTCGTTAATAGACAATGACACGAAAAATGCCAGTAATCACAAACGCTAAAGAAGAATCCCCCTGCAAAACATAGGATCCTTGACGCTGGTATAAAGCGGTTTCCGGTTTCAGTGCAAAACACAATTACACCACGTCTCTGATCAAAATTTGTGAAGATATTCGTGCTGAGTTCGACAAGGATATGGTGGGATTTATTGTATTCTTGGATTTTTCAAAGGCATTCGACAGCGTCAATCATAACATTTTATTGAATAAACTTAAGACTAAGTTTTCCTTTGAAAACTCCTTATGCAACATGATCAAATCATACCTTTTCAATAGGTCACAGTATGTGTTTCACGAAACTAAGTGCTCTAGTAGATTAAAGGTTCCAATGGGCGTCCCACAAGACTCTGTGCTAGGACCCCTTTTATTTTCCTGTTTCATTAACGATATAATTGAATGTTTCACAGATTCTATGCAGACGATGTTCAACTTTATAAAATGTTTCCAAAACCGCATATAATTCCAGCCTCCAGCAGAATGAATCAGGAATTGTGTAAAATCTCATCTTGGACGGCTGATGAGTTGAAGCTCAATCTAACAAAAACCAAAGCCATGATCTTAAGCAGAAGCAAATGTAATGAATACTTCCCTACTCCCCTCCTCAACCAGAACCCAATCGCATATGTGGAAAACACAAAAAATCTTAGGGTTTACTTTAATTTCGACCTAATATGGGATGTACATATAAATAGGACAGTTTCAAAAATCTATGGTGCGTTTCGAGGCCTAAGTCCCACAGCAAAGTATTTACCAACCAATGTGAAGCTCAGATTAATAAAATCATTTATTTTACCCATTTTTCTGTACAGCTGCGAGTTATTTGCTAACATGAGCTTTGAGTCCAAGAGAAAACTTACTGTTGCATATTATAGCTGCGCAAGATATGTATTTGATCTGAAAAGATACGACCACATTTCCGACTACTCTAAACAAATAGCAGGCTGCTCCTTATCAAATCTTTTGAAATATCGAACTTTGTTATTATTAAAAAAAGTAATACAATCTAAAGAACCAACATATCTTTTTGACCATATCAAGTTTGTAAGAAGTAATCGGACATTGCAAATATTTCTACCCAGATATAAGTACGTTGTGACCTCAAGGCAATTTTTTGTTCATGCCGTTCAACTTTGGAACCAACTTCCCCTCAGTATTAAACTTATAAGCAACACAAACACTTTCGCGAAAAAGACTTTTACATTTTTTGCCGAAAACTCCTAATTCTTGCATTATTTTTTTTTACATGTTCTATCTTATCTTTTCATATCTTCTCTCTCTTCCCTTTCCTTTCTTCTTTATTTCATATTTAACTTTTTAAAACTGAATTCCCTTTATAAGTCTAAGTGTATTATTTAAAATGTGTTAACTCTGAAATGTAATATAAGCATGTGCACCTTAAAAGATGTATAATTTATATCTTATATGTTCAATGAATATAACAATAAATAAAATAAATAAATAAATAAATAGCCTGTCAGTTCTACAAGGCATTGTGGCATTGTCCTAGAAATGACAAACATATCAAAATCCGGGATATCCTAATAAAATCGAGATCGAAGATACGAGTATGTCATGTTGGAATTAAAGGTAATGAACTCGCAGATGCTGCCGCAAACTCCGCCCTGAAAGCTCCCACCTACACCTACAACACTTTCTCCCGGCTCGATCTTAAGAGACACATAAATCAGGAATATCATAACCAACAGCTTCTTGAATGGGAACATTATCAGCATCACTACCAAACAGTAAACCCACATAAAATTCAGCCAAAATACCTAACAAACATCCGAATTTAACTATGTTTATCCGACTCCGACTTGGCCACACTGCATATACTTACCTACACCTACTCAAAAGGGAACCTCCCACCACCTGTCGCACCTGCACAGCAACATATCGGTAGCGCATATCCTCAGCTTATGTTTCTTATCTTTATGCCTATCACTGCAAATCAACCATAGCCAGAACCATAATCTATTAGAACCTCTTAGAGAACCAAACCAAAACAATATTGAAAAATTAAAAAAAAACCATAAACGAACTTAAAATCATTATAAAATCTTTTATTACTTTCAAGAGGCGAAAGCCACTGCTGCTAGTTGCTCTGTACTCTTATATTGATAACAATTTGTACTCGTAATTGTGTATTGATATTTTTAATAAATAAATAAATAAATAAAACATGTCAGAAGGCTCAGGCACTGTGAAATCGCAGATGTTAAATATGTAGTATTTAAAATAAGAGATATTTCTTTGAACTTTTTAAGGAAATATGCCACAAGAACTATATATAAGGGTCTATTCAGATTCCGAAAGTTGTCCTTTTTTTTTTTTATGCATTTTATTTCTATAACTTAAATTACTCTTATATGCTAAACAAAAAACGCTTAAAAATTAGCTTAATTAACATAAAAAATAATCTTATTGTAACTTACTGGCCCCATGCGGGCACTCTAAATTAAACATAATACTTAATCTATGTCTTTCAACGTAACTTACAGTCTAATTTTATTTTTATTTTAACATTTATTAAAACTAAGAAAATGAAAGAAAAACTTAGTGTCTGGACTTTTTTTTTTATCTATAAAAACTTAAAACTAAAACCTTATAGACTACCTAAAAATAAATCTTAAACTACTTAACCTACTTACGTCTAATACATACACATACATACATATATATATAATATATATATAAGCATATGTATACATACATTTTTTTTTTTTTGTGTTTTTGTATATTTTTTTTTTCTTAACACCTAACTTAAACCTACCTAGAACTATGCAAGCCGACCATGGCTAAACAAAAAAAAATTTGGCTGGCCCACCTTGCTTCACATGAAGCTAATTATCACTGGAGGAGTTCGACGACGAAGCATCCTCCCCTTCAACAAGCCACCAAAATTGTTGGTGCTGCCGAGCAACATCCCTCATGTCGCGACTCCCTACCCCCCTACTGAACCGGAGACGCTCCGCACTGCCATGTGCAACGTCTCTGTCGTAGTTGAGTCGCCTGTCTGCAGCTGTTCGAGCGACGTGGAAGATTAGCGGCACCGCCAATCTGTCCTGGATCAGACCTTTGCTATCTAGGTAGAGGAACGCTTCTGGAGGAATAAAGCTGTCAAAGCGAACTCTCTCGTGATACATATAATTGGGGTAGTAAGCCCCGGAGATCAGGTTGTTCGATGAGGCCATTGCTCTCGCAATGTGCCCTCGAGTCAACTTAATGACGAAATTGTCCACTCTTATTAGATTCGCCCTATTGTATAAGACCTCATTGGGATAGAATTTTATGTACTGAGACTCTGGTGTTCTGTATAAGCGAAGACAAGTCCTAAGACAAGCCCTCTCAAACACCCAAATCTTTTCCAATAAACTTGCTCTCACGTTGAACCACACGGGACATCCAAATACAAGCATGGGCCTGATAAGGGCCATGTAGCAGATTACCTTCACCCTCGCGTCGAGTTGGCTGTTATAAAACAGTCTCTTTGTAAGGGCAAAAGCACCTTTGGCTCTGGCCAGAGCAACATCTATATATTTGTTAAAATACAGAAATTGATCTAGCCAGATCCCAAGGTATCTGACTACATTTCGACAAGCAAGTGGCTGCCCTTGCTGTCCCACGATCGAGAACTTTCGCCAATTCTTTCTGGTATCCCTAGAGGCCCCAGACAAAGGCGTCCTAAACAGAATGGTATCCGACTTCTGAAAGTTGATTTTCAACTTCTAGTCATCGCAATATCGCTTAATATTGTCGAAGTCACGCTGCAAAAGCATATTAATGACCTCAATCTTTGGACCTGATCTGTACGCGATTATGTCGTCTGCGTACGCTATGGCATGGTGAAGTGAACCTATCAGATCACTCGTGTAAATGTTGAACAGGATCGGCGAATTTACCGCACCTTGTTGCAGACCGTTTTTAATGTTAAAAGTTCCAGCAGAAGTCGCATCGCCATTCTTCACGATGAACTGTCTACTGGAGAGCATATCGAAGAGAATATACAGAAGTGGTTTACTAATGCCCACCTGTCCAGCTTGAAAATGAGTCCTTCTAACCATACGGTATCGAAGGCCTTCTCCAAGTCAATCAGGCAGGCACCAGTGCACTGGTTCTTGCTTTTGTTCCATTGGATATCAGAAACCAGTTTCGACGCAGCATGAATGATATCATGCCCCGCCTTGAAACCGAATTGATTATCCGGAACTATATGTTTGTCCTCAACCCACTTAGTCAGGACTCTATTAATAACCTTTTCGAACACCTTACTGATGTTTGGAAGAAGACTGATCGAGCGGAGATTCGTCGGATTGGAAGTGTCTTTATCCCTTTTGGGGATGGGATGTACCACCGCAGTTTTCCAATGCGCTGGATAATGTGCATTATTCATTGCATTATTAAACAGGGTGGTATAAATGTTCACCGCTTCTAGAGGGAGATGTCGAAGCAGAATGTTCGGTATTTCATCGGTTCCCACTGATTTCTTACTTCTAAGTGATTCGAAGATCGTTTGGAGCTCTTCCTTCGAAATGAACGGGGGTAGTACCCTATCGTTGGTGATGACACTATTTGCCATATTCTCGTCACTGAACTGGGTAAAACCCGAGCTCTCGAATCGCCAATTCACAATTTCATTTCGAAGGTGGAAATTGTGCACAAGGACTCGATTCTCCAGATCGTGGTTCGGGCCAATGATAACATTCGCCTTGTACACTTCCTGGAAAGTCGCTCGTATAGCCTCTACCTGCTCCTGTGGATCCTCGATCACAAAGAAGTTGTCATCATCAACAGCCTCATTTGGATATATGCCCGCTGCTACCAGTATTTGTTCGTTGTTCGTCGTTCGGGCGATTTTATGACAAGAACATTAAGACATTTTATTTATTTGCGGGAACATATTCGGGTTGCTGGTGTTTACAGCCCGAATTTTACTGTTCCAATACAAATTTACAGATGCTCTGTAATTTTCCTTTATTAATGTTTGGAGGTTTCTAATCGACGACTTCAGTGTCATGATCTCCGGGTTATGTCTGTCAGGAAACTGTCTGTACAAGGTTTTTAGTCTTGACAGCAGTCTACTTTTATGTCGGTGCAGTGCGTCAATAGTTGCGTTGCGGAATAGGTCTTCTTCGTCAGTGTGTCGGTACCGAGGTATCGTTATGTCCATTGTTCGTTTGATTGTCTCGTCCATTAGTCTTAGATACCTTTCAATCTCCTCGTTTGACAGATTTCTGTTGGACGTTGGGTAGAGCGAATTCGAGGAGAGTGCTCTAGTCAGTGTTCTGGTGAAGTGTGTCCAACGCACCCTACTATAATTGTAGGAATGCCTTAGGACAAACTCATCCAATTCCGCAATTTCGTTGGGAACAGTTATTTCGGTGCTGAGACCGCAATGGTCACTGTCATACACGAAAGTGCGTAGACAGTTTGTAGTTTGTTGGTTAGTGCATGTCAGTTGTATTCGTGAGTCGAACAGCAGGAGATCCAAATAGGACCCGTGTCTGGGAAACGACGGACTATCTCCGCCGATAATAAAATAGTTGTCTTCCAATTCCAGCCTCAGGAATCGAAAAAGCGTCTCGAGCTCTGAGATAAATATTGTGGATTGAGTAGCCTTAGGTGCATAGACAGACACCATGTACAACCGCTTTCCACTACGGAGTGGGATATACACGATGCATGCTTCCAGCACCTGGAACCTACGTACTACACGACTGTATACTCTTTTGAAATGTATACCTTTTCGTACGAGAATTGCAACGCCACCTCCCTGAATGGAGTTGGGTCGGTTTCTCCGTACTATTTTGTATCTTCTGTGCCTCATTTTGTGTCTCTTAGTAAGCTTAGTTTCGCTAACCAAAAGAACATCAGGGGCTTGGTCTTTAAGCAATTTAAATAGTGCGGCTCGTCGTTCGAACCTTATCAGTGAATTCACATTCACAGCAAGGACATTCAGGGTTTGCTCCGCCACGTACGTACCCATTACGGCAAAAGTTGCGTTAGGCCAGGCAGCAGAGCGTATACTTGATCCACCCGCGCGGTCTGTTCATTTAAATGACGTTGTAGCTGAGCCATCTGCCCCTGGATAGAGAGCAAGATAGCTAGCATGTCAGGTACTGGTTCCGGTGCTCTGGGCGCTGGGGCCTGAGAAGCAACTTTCACTTGTACCGTATTTCCCCCACCTGCCGAAATTTGGGCGTAGGTAACATGGGGAGTAACGGCTGGAGTTTGCAAATGCACGGCCGAAAGTTGTCCTATTCGGACACGCGTGAGTAATATTCTTGATTCATTTTGGAGTCATTCATGAGGAATCGACTACATTCCTACCTCAGATTGCGATCATTTCTAGACCTGAAAACGTGAAAGTCATTGTACACGCCAATTATCAGTCTGTTTATTATTATATTATATATTGAACGTCAGCCAACTTCACGCCAAAGTTAGAAAGAAACAATATTCTTTTACTTTTTTTTCTCTTTTGTCGTTCGTTTTGCTGTGGGTCGTTAATAAAGGACTGTCAACGAAGAAGGTGGTGGTTTTATTTTTGAGTATAAAAGGAGAATCTGCCGATATCCAAAAAAAGCGGGAAGGAAATCCTATTACCATAGGTGTTTAGTAATAGGTGCGAACATAAGTGGTCCTTCGAGCCGGATATTTTGCAAACTATCACTGCGGGTGGTATTCTGCCACAAGGAATTGGAGGTTGCCTTTGGAGCAAGAACTGGTGGAGTTGGAGCGGTTCATTTGGGAAAATTTAGTCGAAGGTGGTTGACGTGAGGAAGAAAGGAGCAATTTACTCATCGAACACTGGAAGGTCACAGTGAGTAGAAGCATTGTTACCTTTACATTATATACATATATATACATAGTACTAATAACGATATGGAAGCATTACGAAAGAGGAGGGGAATAGTAAGAGGGTGACTTACTCGATTAGAAAAAATAATTGCTGAGGAAAATGTGTCGGCGATAGATACTCAAATACGACTGGATAAGCTAGAAGATATTATGCGGTCTTTCGAGCAGGTGCAAATGGAAATCGAAATGTTTTTATCGGAGGAAAACATCGAGAACGAATCGAAGTGCAGTCAAGAGTTTGAGTTCAAGTACTATCACATAAAGGGTATCCACATAGCAGAATCGGCGGGAATTCACAATGAAACATCTGTGCCTAGTGTTTCAATCGAGCATAATCAAACACTCAAGCAGTTATCTGAAGGTCAAGCATCTATTTCGACAGCGCTATTGCATCTTTTGTCAGTAAGCGGGACAGCATCGTTCAATCAAGGAGATCTTAAATTGCCTCGAATTTCGCTGCCGTCATTTGATGGTGATTATCGGGAATGGACCACCTTTAAGGATTTATTTCAAACTATTGTACGATTCTGTCGGGTGCCCAAAAGTTACAATTTTTAAAACTTTCATTAGGGGATGATGCCTCGTCCGTGCTTAAACATACTAATATTTCGGACGCGAATTATAAGCAAGCCTGGAAGGACCTAAACCAGATGTATGATAAGAAGAAAATTATCGTGGAGTCTCACATCAAGACTATTATGGTACAGTCCAAGATGAGTTCCCCACCAACAGCTGCTGGAACTAGGAGAATTTACAGCACTTCGAATGAGCCGGTGTCCGCGTTAAAATCCTTAGGTGTACTAGTTGAGCATTGGGATGCGTGGCTCATTTATGTCGTTTCTTCGAAACTAGATGCGGAATCAAAAAGGCTTATGGGCTCGGGCTTCGGCATCAAATAAAAAACCAGATTTTAAAGAAATCCTTGAATTTTTATCAGGCCGACAGTTTGAATTAGAGGCAGTGTCAAGTAACCAGGTTCCTCCAGATTCTGGTCTAATCGTCGTTCGGTTTGCACGGTAGTCTCACATTCATGCTCTATGTGTAAGGGAGAGCATTTTTTATCTGCTTGCCCTCGTTTTGGCAATCTTGACGTGGAAGGCGAAAGTTTATAGCACATAAGGGTTTATGTTACAATTGCCTTAATACTGGTTACTCCGTGAAATCCTGCAAATCAGGGACATGTGGACGGCTGTCTAGGGGTATAATATGCTCGACAACAGAGGCGACAGTAGGCAACAGAGTTCCAGTAGGCGTTTCAAATTCAGAGTTCCAGTAAGAAGCATGTCTGGCAACATTGTCAGCGAGGAGCGATCGAGCGATTCAAGGGAGCAAGGGATATAACTTATTACCTACGGCAGTATGCACCTGTTCCTGGGTGGTATTTAAGCCCTGTAGAGTTCTTTCCGGTTATCAAGTTACATTGATCACCAAATCATGTGTGCAGTTTTTGGAACTGTGGCGGGAGAAATATACATTGGCGATAGACACAGTGGGTGATGCGGAGTCTAGGGCTCTGGGATTGGTTTCATTGGACATAAAATCTAGGATAGCTGAATTCGGAGTTTCTTCCCACGCCGTTGTGCTGAAAGATATCACCAAGCAAATACCTCAGCGCAAGGTTCATTGCAACGTCCCTTCTCCTTCTCAGAAGGATTTAGCGGATCCATCCTTTGATGAATCGGGACTTATCGACATTTTGTTGAAGGTCGGTATACTCTTTAGAACATTAAAGGGAGGCAAGATCTACTATCATGAAAGCAATGTGATTGGTTTGGAAACTGAATTCGGATGTGTGGTAGCCAGTGAAGACGGGGAAAGGGCAAGTACCAGATTGCGAGCCTTTCACGTAGCGGATGCATTGGAAGGTTTGCTACAACGCTTTTGGGATATGCAGGAGCCTACGACTACATCACGTCGTTTGTACGATGACCACCCATGTGAGACTCATTTTAAAACTCACTACAGGAGGGATGAACAAGGCCGGTTAATAGTAAGACGGTTTGAGAGAGATCCGGAGCTGCATATACAGTACAACGAATTCATGGAGTAATATGAGAGCTTGGGACATATGGTGGAGATAGAAAGGGATCAGGAGCAATCGGGATGTTACCTTCCACATCATGCGGTTATCAAGCCTGATAGTACAACGACCCGATTGAGAGTGGTATTTGATGCTACATGTACTCCACTTGGTGGAAAATCAATAAATGCTCAGCTACTCACGGGACCTGTCCTTCAAAATGATTTGACGACAATTTTGCTTCAATTCACGATGAATCCAATTGCCTTAAGCGCTGATATACGAGTAGCTGATATAATGTACAGGCAAATCTTGATCCACCCCGAGGATAGGCGATTCCAGTGAATCCTGTGGAGAAGTTCAGCAAGTGAACAGATGGCCACAGTTACTTACGGGACAGCGCATGCTTCATTCTTGGCAACGAGATGTCTAATCCAGTTGGCCGAAGATGGTCGAGAAAAGTTCCTGGACGGTGTAGCTACGAGTATGATAACCCACCATTTTTACATGGATGATTTCATCGCGAGTTATAGTAATGTAGAGGAAGCTAAAATGATCGTTACTTCATGGAGCTGGATTTAATCTTAGGAAGTGGGCATTGAACTCAAAAGATCTGATTGAGGGGATTCCACTGGAAAGGAGGGACGCCAATTGGACATGGTCCATGGAGGCAAATCAGCCTGTTCAAACGTTGGGACTACTATGGCATCCTGCTACGGATTGTTTCAGCTTCAAGGTCGTGACTGAAGTAGTTTCCTGTTACACAAAAAGAAATCTGCTGTCAGAGGCTGCACGTATTTTTGACCCTTTGGGATTTTTGGCACCCTTTTGGATGAATTACAGAATTTTATTACAGCACTTCTGCCGAGAGAAAATGGAATGGGATAATCAAATTCCATTGAAGTTTATCCGTAAGCGTCTTCTTGGTGCGCTGGATGTTTTCAAACTACCAAAGTATGCACCGCATAACAAGGTAACATTGGAAATGCATGGTTTCTGCGATGCATCTGAGGAAGCTTATGCGGCTGTCGTTTACTTGCGCAGCGTTCAGGATTCCGGAAAGGTCGTAACAGGTTTCGTACCAGCGAAAACGAAAGTAGCCCCTCTAACACCTGTGCTGACTATAGCTCGTCTAGAACTGTGTGCTGCCGCTCTTTTAACTAAATTAGTGACAAAGATTTGTGAGACTGAAGGGTACAAGGACATTCCTTATCTATGGGTGGACTGAATCTAATATTGTTCTACACTGGCTTAATGGTCATCCTCGGAGATATGCAAATTTCGTTGCTAATCGGATATCGGGTATAACAAGCTTAATTCCAGCCCGTAAATGGCACCACGTTGGAGGAGAAATCAACCCGGCAGATTGCGAATCGAGGAGAATTGGAGCTGATGAGTTAGCCACACATGTCTTATGGTGGAACGGACTAAAGATAATTCTTAGTGAACCAACCTTATTTAAGACCTTGACCCTTGAGGAGCAAATGATGACTTATTGGAATAATTGATGAATCAGGAGAGTCATTCGACTTATTGCAGAGGTTTTCGAATTTAACTAAGCTGTTAAGAGTGACTGCCTGGATTTTGCGATTTCTTCATAACTGTAGAGGTGTCAAGGGCAAACAAGGGACGCGAGGATTGAAGACAGACAGAACTTAATGAAGCAATGATCACGTTGCTCAGGGCAGTGCAGCGTTATCATTTTGAGGAAGATATGGTCCGTTTACAGTATGGCATGCCCATAAAAACGGCTCAAAACGTAAAACTCAATTCGCTATTAGACTCAAATTGGATCTTGCGGGTTGGTGGGCGGTTGGAGGCAACGCAATTGGGTTACAATAGGAAGCATCCACTTATACTTCCGAATTCCTCAGAGTTTACTAAATTAGTCGTCTGGAATATACATCACAAGTATCATAAGTATAAACTTTTTTTAGCTTTGCTCAGGCAGACTTTTGGGTCCTAGGACCTCGAAACATAGCGATACTGCGTTACCTGCCAACGAAACAGTGGTAGGGCTCTAACTCAGTTAATGGGAAATCTTCCGATATCGAGGGTCCAAGGGGAAAAGGCTTTTTTGAATACTGGTGTGGATTTCGCGGGACCAGTGATAGCTACTCCATGGCGGAAGAGGGGATGCAGAGGGCAGAAGGTTTACATCGCTGTAAATAATACACTTAAAGATGGTCTCAAGTTTGTCGACGGATGCATTTCTTTCAGCTCTAAAGAGTTTCATTTCGAGAAGGGGAAGGTGCTTAAATTTATATAGCGACAATGGCACGAACTTTGTGGGAGCAAAAAATCTGTTGGATGAACTCAGCAGATTTTTGGGATCTAGAGACACTCAAGAGCGTTTGCAGAAACACGCAAGCAAGGAAGAATTTAACTGGCATTTTATACCTCCGGCAGCTTATAATCCCGAGTGCTGACCAGTAGAAAAAAATTGCACCACTATAAACGGGACGGCGGATGAACTCTACACATTGAATCAACGGTGAAGTGAAATCCTGGAACAGAACAAATAAGACCTTATCCGGGTTACTCCGACATATTTGGAGCTCAGTCAGGGTCTTGGAAAAGCGATGGTGGTGGATGAGCCCTTAATCGACCAACGGTAGCGCTGACATCCCCGATCTGGTTACTGTCTTAGGTATAACCGACCCCTCGCCTTAGGGGTATCTACAATGGAATTGGTCTTCCAGGTTGGGGGTTATTCGAAGCTGATTTGCTAGAGACAGACTTAGGCAATAAGTCTTGGCTTTTCGGCATGTCAACGAGGGCCTCGTTATAAACCGTATCAAGTATAAACTTACCAACGTATATGCGCGCTCGTCCCAATGGTGGAAAAAGATGGATGAACTAAAAATAGCTTCTACGAGCTCTTGGACAATACCTGCGAGCAGTGCTTTAGCTTTGATTGACCGATCCTCTGAACTGCCGTTCGTCAACAACCTCATTGGTTCATATCAGTTTGGCTTCAAACTCCAAATTCGTCCATTTGTGCAGGATGACGATGGAGAATGCACGCTATTCCATCAAGGTCGGTAAAGAACTCAACGAGACTTTTGATGTCAAAAAAGGATTTAGGCAAAGCGATACGCTGTCATGCGATTCCTTTAACATCATTGTTGAAAGAATAATGTAAAATTTACGCGCCAACACAAGAGGCACACAATCTTTCAAAAGTCCATCCAATTACTCGCATACTTCGATGGTGTTGTCATAATTATGTCATAAGCTCCGCTATTAATTCAGAGAATGACACCAGCGCTGAAATCTAACGAAGAATAACTATTGCCAATGGCTGCTTCTTTGTATTAAGAAGTCAATTGACTACTAAAGCCCTCTTTCGAAAATGCGGGTGCTCTTGGTTGCTTTGGGAGAAAAATTCTTCGGGTGATATTCGGTCCCGTCTGCATAGACGGTGAGTGGAGAAGAACGAATTGTACGGACTGTACAGCGACACCGACTTAACCAGAAGAGTGAAGGTCCAACGACTAAGGTGACTGGATCATGTAGAGCGGATGGATACCAATGCTCCGGTCCGAAAAGAGGAAGACCGCGACTCAGGTGTCGCACGCAAGTGGAAGGGGACCTCAGCCGACTTAGCGAGCGAAACTGGAGACAGCCGGCTAAAGATCGAACTGACTGGATACGCTTGTTGTTTGAGGTTCGGGTTCACTCCGGATTGCAGCGCCACCTTAAATAAGTAAGTAAGTCACTCACGACTCTTTGTGTCAGATGCCGTCTGTTTTGCACCGATGATTGCATTCAGAACTAGGTTTTGAACTAGGATGGAATTGGTGACAAGGTTAAGTTAGCTCTTAAGCTCTACGCTGCAGATGAAAATACTTTTCCATCTCCAAGGAAACTTTATAATACCATGTAGTCCACTGATATAACGGTTAGCGTCCTCCAAGAAGGCATTAGTGATGCGTCTTAGATTGGTTCAAATTCTAGATGAAATCATTCCACGACACAGAGAAAGTCGATTTCGTATTTTTCCAATAACAGGCGTTCTGGTGTCATTGCATCAGAGCAGAGTCAAAACACATTCCAAGTGCAAGGTCGTCAAAATTCCACTGCGTATGGAGACTACTTCTTTTTAAATGGAGGATCAATTATGAATTTAAGAGGAAGTAAATTTATCAGGGCGTATAGAGGCCAACATGGTTTGCTAGGGAAAACTTTCATGCAATCCAAGCAAGTTCGATATCCAGGATAACAGTTTGGGGGATTGATTGAAAGCCTAGTCACGTCTAGGACTGCGTCTGGACATGTCTGGAAATACAAACGGTCGCATGGTGTTAGTTAGATGTTAGAGCTGTTGGAAGCGTTGAGCAAAGAGTCAAGTAGGATGCTCGATAACAATATAGACAAGTCCCCAGCCTACCTCTGTTCACACCCGCCATCACATATTTGCCGCATTCAGCAATCACAATCAAATTTCTGTTCGCTATCAATGCTTTAGTCCACCAAACGAAAGATTCATCTAAGCCACGTTGTCTGGACAAAATAGATGCGTTCCCGGAATACTCATACCTTTACAATCGATGAAAATGCGAGTACTCTTTCTTGTCCGATAGGCCTTCAATTCTTTTTGCGAGATTATGAAGAACAGTCTCATAGGTTTCTTCGCTTTGGTAGACATATTGCATCTTCAAGACAACTTATTGCACACTAAGTTAAACATTTCTCTCCATCATATTCGACTTGAAGGAAGCAGGCTGAGTGGTTTGAAGCTGTTGGCAACTACGTTTAGTACTTAGTATAAAGCTTCGTTTCAGTATAAAAACTTAATGTTTGCCAAGGTTTCGTTATGTAGACGAGTGCCATACTAAGTAAAGATTCTTTTCGGAGCGTCCAGCAGCTGGTCTATGCCTTTTAGTAGCATACACTATATATGTAAAGGGTGTTTTTTTTAGAGGTATACAAATTCAATATGAAATAAAATACTTGAAGCTAATATTAATGTCTATGATATTAACTTTATTTAATACATAATTTTATGCCATATCGGGCATATATGCTCTACGGCTAGCTCGAATGAAGCGGAATCATGAAGTCAAATTTTCGACAACTTTACCAAGCAACTGGGGCCGTATATCAGCAATAACACGGCGAGTGTTGACTTACAAATCTCGTGCAACATCTCTGTTTTATCGACATAGGCTAGTGACCCTCAAAGAAAGTAATCTAAAGGTGTGAGATCACAGGTTTCAACTCTTGCACAAGCTGGATCTTATAAGCTTTCAAGGCAAGATCTTTCCGTAAAATCTTCCACAAAGCGGATGGGCTTATTGACTCATTCGGATTCTTCTCAACACTGCGCTCCACAACCCCAATAACTTCTGCTGTTCGCACTGTTTGTCATCTTTGGGGTTGCGTACTATCCACTAGAGTGTACATGGTGCGAAAACGATTCATCGTGTTCCGAATAACTTGCTCAGATGGACGATTAGGGGAACCGAACCATGGTTTTCAAAATAAGTTTTCACAATTTGCACGCGTTGTTCTGGCGTTAATCTATTCATCATAAAATGACAAAACAAATCAACTGTCAAGTTGAAAGTCTGTAGAAACAGTGTTACCAGTTTAAAAACCAAACCTCTGAAAAACATCCTTTATATAAAGGGTCCGCCATCTAATGTTTTTTTTTTTCAACTGGTGCTTATTTCGTAAATGGTAACACTTAGCTCATGTCTGATTTGACAGGTAATTAGTTTTATCCTTCCGGTTAATAATGGAAAATAATTTCATTCAAATGGCCGCCTCGGTTAGCCATGCAGTAGCCTACACGATCGGTCCCATTTTTAAGCACATTATCGATTGTGTGCAGCTGTATTTCACCAATGGCTTCACGAATATTGTCCTTTAAAGCGTCAATTGTCTGTGGCTTGTCGGCGTAACACTTATCTTTTACGGCACCCCACAAATAATAGTCCAACGGTGTCAAATCGCAGCTCCGAGGTGGCCAAACGACATCAGCTCTGCGGCTGATAATGCGATCTTCAAAAACAGGGCGCAAAACATCGAGTGTAGCTTCGGCTGTGTCACACGTAGCGCCGTCCTGTTGAAACCAAATGTTGCCAATATCCTCCTCTTCAATATTTGCGAACAAAACTTCGTTCAACATGGCCCGATAACGATCGCCATTGACTGTAACGGCCACTCCTTGCTCATTTTCGAAGAAAAATGGCCCAATTATGCCTTTGGACCAAAATCCACACCAAACAGTGACTCGTTTTGGATGTATCGGCTTTTCAATGTATGCGTGCGGGTTTTCTGTGCCCCAAATGCGACAATTTTGCTTGTTTACATACCCGCCAAGATCAAAATGAGCTTCATCTGAAAAGATGATTTTTTTGGCAAAATCGGCATCTTCTCTAAGTCGATCGCAGGCCCACTTAGCGAAGCGAAAACGCATTGGATGGTCAGTTGGCTTCAACCATATTCGTTCAGCGGAAGGATAAAGGTAATTATCTGTCAAATCAGACATGAGCTAAGTGTTACCATTCACGAAATAAGCACTAGTTGAAAAAAAAAGACGTTAGATGGCGGACCCTTTATGTACTGGATACATGCCATTGGTGCAATGCGGCTTAAAGCCGAAGCCTCATCCGTCATCATAACCTGTAACAGATACCAGGTACGGCGTGTTGTGTTATCACCTTTGGTGATAGGAGCTGGTTATGATGCGGTTTTGATAAATTTACGTGATAAGTGAGTTTCAAGCGTGAGAAGGCGAGTCTTTGCTTTCGACTCAGTTTTGATGCTATTGGACGTTCTGTGTTTTTCCAGTCTGTTGGATTTGCACCTTTTGGAGACTTTCATCAATCTGCTGGTTTAACGGCGCATTTTTATCTACCAGAAAGGTTTTATGAAAGACAATCTTCGAATTGGTCTGTTATATTTGATTTGCTTAACAATTTTCTTAAATAATCTGTTTAGAAATGTTCGCTGTAAATCTGCGGTCTATGATGTGAGAGATCTGATCGAGTTTTAACTTACTTGACACATTAGTTAAAAATGTTTGGTTAGGTCAACCTTCAGGTACTTAACAGTGTTTTCTACATTTAGTTCCGTTCTATGTTTAGGCGAAGCATCGATGGATTTCCCGAGATTTTCGATAAAGTGTGTCTAGTTGGTTTTTCTGGAATTTATTTTTTTCAATTGAGCCGAGACCTTGGATCCGATTCTAAGTACACTGTACCTACAATATAATCTGACATGGATTCCCTGATTCCGGCCGGTACCTTTTTTTTTTTTTTTTTTATATAATTTACGCGAGCCTAAGGGGTTAGATACCCTTTTACTGTTGCCAGGGCTCGGGCGGAAAGATAGAAGGAGGAGAAAGGAAAATTGTTTTTGTAGTGGTTTGAAACTCAGGTGTGTTTGGTTTCTATGTTTGCTCTCCAGGGGTGGGAGTCCGAATAGGACGGAGAGATTTTCTTCACTCAGAGTGATTCGAGGTATATCACAGTATTTTTCTTTTCTGTGCTTGAAACTCTACAACAGCCAAATCTACGTGTCAGTGTTATGCCTTCACACGCAGAATTTTTCTGTCTGAGTTCCAATTATACAATAAAAAACTGACTTGCCATGGGCAGGATTCGAACCTGGACCCTCCGAGTGAGAAGTGTTTGCTACTACCACTACACCACGGCCACCCAAGCCGGTACCTGTTAGACAGCCCTACCATCTTGATCAAAATCTTCCCGGAATGTATTCAGAAAATTAAAAATAAAAGTTTATTCATCTAAATCTATATTGCCCCTTCAAAGGAATCCCCATCGACTGCAACACACTTATGCCAGCGCTTGATCCAATCCTCGAAACATTTTTTATATTCGGTTTTCGGTTTGTCAAATAGTTCTTCCTGCGATTTTTCCATTACTTTCTCTCGGCTGCTGAAACGCATTCGAGCTGTAAACTCCAGCAACCCGAATATGTTCCCGGAAATAAATAAAATATTTCGGAGAAAAGATCAAAACGACCTTTCGTGTCTTAAAATCGCCCGTACGACGGACAACGAGAACATACTTATAGCAGCAGGCATAGATCCAAATGAGGCTGTTGATGACGACAACTTCTTTGTGATCGATGATCCGCACGAGAAGGTAGAGGCTATAGGCGCGACGTTCCAGGAAGTATATAAAGCGAATGACAGCATTGGCCCGAACCACAATCTGGAAAGTCGAGTCCTTGTGCACAATTTCTACCTTCGAAATGAAATTGTGAATTGGCGTTTCGAGAGCTCGGGTTTCACCCAGTTCAGTGACGAGAATATGGCAAATAATGTCATCACCAACGATAGGGTACTACCCCCGTTCATTTCGAAGGAAGAGCTCCAAACGATCTTCCAATCACTTAGAAGTAAGAAATCAGTGGAAACCGATGAAATACCGAACATTGTGCTTCGACATCTCCCTCTAGAAGCGGTGAACATTTATACCACCCTTCTTAATAATGCAATGAATAATGCACATTATCCAGCGCATTGGAAAACTGCGGTGGTAAATCCCATACCCAAAAGGGATAAAGATACTTCCAATCCGGCGAATCTCCGCTCGATCAGTCTTCTTCCAAGCATCAGTAAGGTTTTCGAGAAGGTGATCAATAGAGTCCTGACTAAGTGGGTTGAGGACAAAAATATAGTTCCGGATAATCAATTCGGTTTCAAGGCGGGACATGATATTATTCATGCTGCGTCGAAACTGGTTTCTGATATCCAATGGAACAAAGGCAAGAAACAGTGCACTGGTGCCTGCCTGATTGACTTGGAGAAGGCCTTCGATACCGTATGGTTAGAGGGACTCTTTTTCAATCTGGACAGGTTGGGCATTAGTAAACCACTGCTGTATATTCTTTTTGATATGCTCTCCAGTAGACAGTTCATCGTGAAGAATGGCGATGTGACTTCTGCTGGAACATTTAACATTAAAAACGGTCTGCAACAAGGTGCGGTAAATTCTCCGATCCTATTCAACATTTACACAAGTGATAGGTTCACTTCACCATGCCATAGCGTACGCAGACGACATAATCGCGTACAGATCAGGTCCAAAGATTGAGGTCATTAATATGCTTTTGCAGCGTGACTTCGACAAAATTAAGCGATATTGCGACGACTGGAAGTTGAAAATCAACTTTCAGAAGTCGGAAACCTTTCTGTTTAGGACGCCTTTGTCTGGTGCCTCTAGGGATACCAGAAAGAATTGGCGAAAGTTTTCTTTCGTCGGACAACACGGACAGTCACTCGCTTGTCGAAATGTAGTCAGATACCTTGGAATCTGGCTAGATCAATTTCTGTATTTTAACAAATATATAGATGTTGCTCTGGCCAGAGCCAAAGGTGCTTTTACCCTTACAAAGAGACTGTTTTATAACAGTCAACTCGATGCGAGGGTGAAGGTGATCTGCTACATGGCCCTTATCAGGCCCATGCTAGTATTTGGATGTCCCGTGTGGTTCAACGTGAGAGCAAGTTTATTGGAAAAGTTTCGGGTGTTTGAGAGGGCTTGTCTTAGGACTTGTCTTCGCTTATACAGAACACCAGAGTCTCAGTACATAAAATTCTATCCCAATGAGGTCTTGTACAATAGGGCGAATCTAATAAGAGTGGACAATTTCGTCATTAAGTTGACTCGACGGCACATTGCAAGAGCAATGACCTCATCGAACAACTTGATCTCCGAATAAAAAAAAAATGTTGAAAAAAATATATATATATATGTACATGTATTTATATATTATGTATATACATATTATGTATATATATATATTTATGTATGTCTATGTTTGTGTTAGATGTAAGTAGGTTAAATAGATTAAGATTTATTTTTAGGTAGTTTGTAGGCTTTTAGTTTTAAGTTTTATAGAAAATTAAAAAAAGTTCCATATACTAAGTTTTTGCTTAAAATTTATTTTCTTAGTTTTAGTAGTAATAAATGTTAAAATACAAATAAAATTAGACTGTAAGATTCGTCGAAAGACATAGTTTAAGTGTTAGGTTTAACTTAGAGTGCCTGCATGGGGCCAGTAAGTTAGAATAAGATTATTTGTAAGTAATTTAAGCTAATTTTTAAGCGTTTTTTATTTAGCATATAAGAGTAATTTAAGTTAAAAAAATATAAATGCATAAAAACTGAACTGAACTGCTGCTGAAACGCGTTCCCTGTAGTGGTTTTTTAACTCGATTGAACAGAAAGAAGTCACAGGGAGTCAAATCAGGTAAATTCGGTGGCTGTTGGATGGTATTTGTTGCATTTTTCGTCAAAAAATTACGAATAATAATAAAACTGTGCGACGGTGAGTTATCATGGTGCAAAATCCACGAGTTTTCTGCCCACAATTCTGGTCTCTTTCGGCGAATTGCTTCACGCAAACGTCTCATAACGCACAAATAATACTCTTTGTTTACTGTCTGTACTTTTGGCAAAAATTCATGATACACTACACCGTTGTAATCCATGAAAACCGTGAGCATTGCCTTCTTTTTTGACTGAAAACGACGCGTTTTTTTTGGTCTCGGCTCATTTGGTGAACGCCATTCACTTGCCTGATGTCTGGATGCGTGTCTTACTCATAAACCCACGTCTCGTCTCCAGTAATGATCCTTTTGATGAATGTGGGATCGGATTCAGCCTCGCAAATCATCTCTTTTACGACGTCAACACGGTCTCTTTTTTGCATGAAATTGAGGTCTTTTGGCACCAACTTTGCTGCTACACGACGGAAACCCAAATCATTAACCAAAATGGCAAGGTTCAAGTCCTCCGCTATCTCTCTGATGGTTAATTTGCGGTTATTGACCAACATTTGTTTTACTCCATCAATGTTTTCGTCGGTTTTCGATGTCGATGGTCTGCCACTGCGTTCATCATCTTCGATTGACTCACGACCATTTTTGAACCGGTCGTACCACTGATAAACGACCGTTTTCTTTAGAGAATCGTTGCCGAAACACTTTTCCAACATTTCCAACGTTCGCGCACCATTAAATCCGTTTTTTACTCAAAATTTAATACAAGTTCGTTGTTGCAAATTTAAATCCATTTCTAAAAATGTAAAAAATCGCCAACACACACAGAGATAGATGTACTCTTGGCTACGTAGCTTTTGTCAAGCTATGATGCTAAGATTTAGAGGGAATGTCAACAACAGATTTACCAACTTAACAAAAAGAAAACAGAACTCAAATCGGAACAATGGGAGCGCCACACGGTAATTATTCCGTGATCGGAACGTGATCAAGGTGGTTTCGATTAGATTTTTCCTCTCGAATCTGGCCAGAATCTTCGGAACCATAAAATCAGTGTTTCAAAATATGATTTACCCATTTATATTTATTTACTCGTGTATTTAACTCTTTTCAATATCGACAAAAATGTCCGGTGCCTATTCCTATACACTTTCTAAGCTTTATTCAAGAAGGAAGTCAGACTACAAAAGGTCTGAAAATTCCCATATTCCATTGACGCCGGTCGACTTTAAACCACTGAATTATGTCAACTGAGAAACCGATTCTCAACATCTAGGGTTCCTTTTTTATAGATACATACCTCTAGAAACCTTAGTAAATACCATAATTTGATAAAATTTTATAATTTGACTTTGCAATATGCCAACGAGTAAAATGAAAATTCAATTTCAAGTAAGTTAAACGATGGAAACTTCCAAGCCCAGAGAAAATTATTTCACCATGAAATAAGACTAATTGGTCACATTCATTGTGGGTGTTGAAATTAATCACTAAGAAGCCCTACAGAACAGAAAATATATTTTGTCTTCCATATAAAAGGAGAAAACACCAAATGAAATGCATTCGCAATCGCCTTTCTATAGCTGGAACTGAATAGAAAATCATTTGAAATGTGCTCAATCCGGGGACTGTTAGTAGCATCAGTGTTCTTAGTTGTCCTTTCGATGGCTTATTGTCAGGTGAGCTAACGTTACAAATTCAATATTAAATGTAAATTAAAAAAAAACACCTCACTTCAGTTAACATTCTCACCATATTGGGGGAAACGTTCCGGCAGTGATGTTGGAGTATTTTCACCACAAAAAGGAAACTGCAAGAATGCTAATGATATGCTTTTGGATATTTTTAGATTCGTTCAGGTATGATACTTTTTATTTCTTAAATTCTTAATGACCAAAAGTTATTTTCTATCTTTAGGCACAAACACAATTCTATGTTGACTGCAATCACAAGGAATAGACTACATAGGAAGGCTTAAAAGAAAACCAAAAGACACCACCGCACTTGAAATTCTAATTTTTCTTTCACAGAATTACTTAAGTTGTTGGCACAATTTATTAAGTAAGAGTTTATTGACAGAACGTTTCGCTTTAAATATATATATGAGCATAGATAAAAGGTAGTTTTTCAATATTATATACAATAAGTGGCCCGACAGTCCAGAGTGGACTTGGGGCTCAACCAACAGCTCTATCTATATAGCCCTATTTTGCGCATCAAGTTGGCTGAGGTGTCTTTTCACTTGAGCTCGGGACGTAAGGGGATACCTTCCTTTACCATGTTGTCCCTCTTGAATGGATTAGACGACAATCTGGACAGGAGTGCTGGTGTTCGTTCGCTCAGAATATCCTAGAAAATCCTAGTTATCTTATGGCAAGATCTTTGTCGCTGTTATAGCTCATAGAGGTCGCTGTTATATCTTTTTCTCCAAATTCCGTTTGAACAGATGAGACCGAAAACCATTCAAAGAGCTATTCTTTTAAAGCAAGCAAGGTTATATTAGATAAAGTCAATGTTTTCGCGCTATAGGTCTGTGAAGATAAGTACTTTCTTCGTTGATTGCGGTGTTACTTAGTTCTCAGTTTTGTTCTCAGTCCAGCAAGACAGATTCTTAGCTTGCATCCACGATTGTGCCGTAGTTTGAATTTACAATGAAGCCCAGCTGGTCTAAAGCTACGGTAAAGTGTTGCCAATGAAAAGAAAGAAGCTCTACACGAAAGAATAATACATTTTCATTGTTGAGCAATATTTTAAAGATTATAGAGGTTTGACAGCTACAGTTCGCAAATCGACCTAAATACGACCAATCGCTACCATTTTGACCGGATCTCTGAATGATAGCCCCTAAAACGAAGTTCCTCCCAGTAGTAACCTGTAAAATAAAATCAGTGGAAGTCCGTCACGTCGTTTCCCGTCATGTCGTCACCTTTGTACTTCGCGTAATGTTAAAGTCGGGTCCATCGAAGGACGGTCGGTCCGCCCATAAATTGTCTGGTCAACTCTTGTTCCCCCCTATCTCTTCTCAATTTTCCAGTACCATCTTTTGCCAGAGCCTGAAACTAGATGATGGAACTGGGCAAGCAGCTGGTCAGGATTCACGCCATTCTTCCTCTTCAGAGTTTCAATACGAAAAACAAGCTCTTTACCGGCATCGTCTTGGATGTGCGGTCAAACTTGATCTCCCACTTGCCTTATCTACTTTCGGGGCATAGTCTCGGTAGTAGTATCCAGGTGTGTCAATGTCGGGTATTTCATCATTCACTGTGAGTGTAAGTCCTGTTGTCGTATGGAGGCAACTCGAGTTTGTCTTGTCGTTCCCTAGTTTCATTTAGCCGTTTGTTAGTAGATTGCTGACAGATGATAGTTGACGGGGCAATAGCATGGAGAACATACCCATAATTACGTCGGAGAAACTGTTCGATGCAGGCAAGAAAACAGGAGATAACAAAGCTTCTGCACCGGATGGCATCCTGAATATGGCAGTCAAGGCAGCAGTGAAGGCGAATTATATTGTATTGTATGTTGTATGCAGTAATTACGGTCGACGTACGTTTCTTTGTCTGAATGCCACTTACGAAGATAGCTATAGACTATTTTGGCGACAGGAGGCCAAAATGTCATACTCACGGTGGAGCTAAATACTACAGAGTTTGTGAGGGAAGAATACTAGGTCTGTTCAATGACTGCACATTTGTACAAAATTTTTGAAAAAAAATATGTAAAAGAGAAGGCATTTGAGAGAGAAATTAATTTCCCAACCCTGTCAATTATTACAAATTTCTACACGTGAATTGGACAGAAATTGTAAAACAAACGTCACATCAATTAAATTTGAAAAGAACTGTCAAATTCGTAAATGCTTAAATTTGTGTGAATTGCGACAATTTTATGCAAATTAACTCAAAAGATGACTTGGTCATGGACAAAGAGGAGAAAAAAGCGCTTCATAGTGAAGCGAATTGTTCGCCCAATACAATAGAACTCATTAAACGCATATTGAATCAATAAAATAGTATAGTAGTAATAATGAATCTAAAAGTCTTTCTACAGCTTTGCAATTTCTGTTTTGATTTGTTTTTACTTGTTACTTATACGACGGTGTTCTGCGACTAGCACTTCCCGAAGGAGTGAGATGCACATTCACAAACAATTTTCCCCACGAATGAGGCTGTTGCGAGGATAAATAATTGGTTGATCTGGCCCATTCTAATACCTAATCATCAGCAAGACCGTGGAGTATGCGAAGCTCAGTAGCGGAAACCAAAGAAGACCTCAAAATATGGTACCTCGGAGTGATGTGCAATAACAACCTGCGCTTCGTAGGCCAACAAGAAGGCATCACTACTACGCCCGCAGAATTTTGCTGTTTAAATCGGTCAGTTTGGTCTTAACGCTTCTCTGGTATTTGCGGATGTACCAGCATTGAAAGAGATAAAAGCAAAATTGTCGAAGAGCTGAAAATTTGAAAAGAGCCCGTCTAGAAGAATACAGCACAACATAATTGCTAGCTAATCCCGCGAAGTAATAACGGTGCTACTGAGAGAGTTGTTGATTAGGCCAGGGGTGGTATTATGTACCAATCATTATCTCTGAGTGCTTCTGTTCGGTGCTTTTGTCCTCAACCAGTATTTTTTCACATTTTGGTAGAACTTCCGAGAGAGTGCTTATCTGCTTCTTCCTGTTTCGCCTTCATAGTTCATATATCATAGTTCGAGTTCACATATGTTATGACACAAAAATGTTTCTCATGTAAAGCTTGTACTAAATATTTCAACAAACTATGTACGCGTGTTTCAATTTATTGTGTCAGAAGTGGTTGAACTCAAAGTTTAGTTTAATTTTTATAATAGAGTCCACACGGAAAACCTTATGGAAAATTATCGAAAAGTTTGGTGACGTTGCAAACAAGGAATTACCAAACTATAAGGTTGCGCAAAATTAATCATCCAATTTTGTTTTTGAATTACTCTTTTACTAAATAAAAAAAAAAGATTTTGAGTGATGGAAATCTTTATTTGGACCTTTACAATTGTTTTTGTTAAGTGGAAAAGATGATATCCGCCAAGTGGCTGCCGCCAGTGTTGATACACATTTGTGTCCGTTTTATGGTATTTTCCATGACTTTCCGCACAATTTCCGGTGATAACTATTCGCATTCCTGTCGAATATTCTCCTTAAGGGCTGCTATTGTCTGAAGCTTGTTGGCATAAACCCGCGATTTCAAGTAGCCCCAAAGAAAGAAGTCTGGGATGGTTAAATCGGGCGATCTTGCTGGCGATGCCAAATCGCCAAAACGGGAGATTACGCTACCAGGAAACGCTACCAGGAAACGCTACCTTCACAATATCCATTGGGGCTCGTGCTGTGTGTGCGGTTGCACCGTCTTCTTGAAATCACATGATTACCAAGCCCCGCTCATCCAATTCCGGCAGCAAGAATCATGCCCTGTAGCGTTCGGCAGTAACAGTGACCATATTGCCGATGGCGTCCTCAAAAAAATTCTGCCCAATCACTCCTCCCGCGTGAACGCCGCACTACACAGTGGCTTTGAGTAGATGTAATGGCTCTTCGTGCATCACACACAGATTTTCAGTGCCCCAAAATCGAAGATTTTGCTTATTGAAGAAACCTCTTAAGTGGAAATGCGTCTCGTCGCTCATGATGATTTCCGACACAAAATCGTCCTCTTCGTTGTTGAGATTGAGGATGACTGTACAGTAATTCACACGCGAATGACGATCAGGAGTTATTAACTGATGCACTGCTTGCACTTTGTACGGGAACATGTGTAAGTTTTTCACTAAAATTCGCTGTAGGGTCCGTCTGGTGATGCCCAATTGCGTGGCCCGTCGTCTGGTTGATGTTTCTTCGTTCTCAATGACATCGGCAGCCATCGCCGCGATATTCTCGGTCGAACGACCAATCCGGTGGCGGCCACGCCCTGCATGGTCTCCTGTGGTTCCATTCTGTTCGAGTCGAGTCGAGCGCGAAGTATAGCGCTCTATTGCTTGTATGCAGCTGTCTAGTTTACAAATGTCAAATATGATTAACGTACGACGCCATTTGCAAAAATTATACCATCTTCCGATAGGGTGATTAATTTTGCGCCACCTTGTACAATAATTCACCAGCAATGGAAAAACTATCGCTTAAGTCGCATGATGTACAAAAAGTTAACCTGGAATCAGCACTAGATGATGATGGACTTCGCCTATGTACACGTGAAGAAAAAGGGATGATCAACAACATTTTGGTAGCAGTGGAAACCAAATATACACCAGCGACAAAGTCACTATACAGCTGCCTAATATTAAACCATATGTGCCAGAAAGAAGCTTCATGCAAATTCTCCAACTTGGTGAGCAAGCTTGTATGTAATCAGTTTATTTTTGTGGTGCGGGACGAACAAATTTTAGAAGAACAGATGAGGAACGAAGAAGAGGAATTGTCGCTCCTAAAAACTTATTGATATTGCCAGTAAGTATCAAGCACGTGTTTTTCAAATGAACAAATTAAATAACAATGCTGTTGCTACTGCCGCTGCTGCTGGTGCTAAGTTTGTTTGCTAGGACAGTGTTAATAAGATAGATAGATCGCTGATATGTAAATTCTGTGGTAGAAAGCACATTTTTGGTCGCGAAAGAGTGCTCGATTTTTAAAGACGAAAATTATTTTGTAATTTGTTGTTCCTGAAAATCTAAAGGTACAATAAATTTGAATGGCTGCAGAGAGAAGTGCAGATTTAGAGGAAATGAAAACAAGCAATAGTGAATATGATGTGATAAGATCTATAGAAGCGATAGGCAGCCTGAGAAAATCTGAAAATATACTCTAAATGCGAACGGAACATTTGTTAAGATACTGAAGCTTCTTGTTGAGTGATTGGGAAGCATAACCTCAAACGAATTGTAAAAAATCAGAAAGTCAAACTTTTTTCTGGAAATTCAATACAACCAATTGCTGAAACTATTAGGTTGACAACTACGTAATTGCCGTTTGTTCCATATAATTTTTTTTTTAAATATTAGGTTGTACCACATGAAATGTCCGATTGTATAGTAAAAATTTAAAAGCCAATATTTCCTTTACCTTTCCTATTACAGAAAGGTGTCGATTTATTGTCATTGGGGATACTCCAATGATTTGTGCAATCTCCCGCACCGATTTCGTTGGGTCCGCATTCACGGTTGCTCTTAAAACATCGTCGACAACTAACGTTTCCGGCCTCCCACGTGGTTCATTTTCGAGGATGAAATCTCCCGAACGGAGCTTTCCAAACCAACGTCATATAGTGCGTTCGTTTAGCCCTACATCTTCAAATGTTTTTCATTGCCAATGACATGACGCATTATATCCCTTTTCGATGGACCAATTCTGGCCGTTTTTCGTTGATTGCTGTATTTAATCTGTCCAGTTGTTGACAAATCCAAATTGATCAGGTCATTCCTTGGAAGCATCTAAAAATACACCACACCTTTCAGTAACTTCAGTATTTAGGCATTTTTCTATTCAGCAACAATAAAGATTAATGTATATTTAACTCCTCTTTCTCTTACTTCTTACTTCTTACTTTTCATCTTCGTTGACTTTCCTTTATTTTATATTCTGTTTTTTTTTTCTTTTTTGTCTAATCGTTTATACAAATTATATTTTCAAAAAGTTAACCTTGCTTATATTAGTCATCTTATGAATTGCTTTTATTTTTGAAATATTAAAATCTTATTAATTTAAACATCTAATGTAATGAAATTAAGTTTCTATTTTAACTATCAAGCCTAAGTACTATAAGAGACCTATGTCTTAATGCACATACCATGTTATCTAATAAATCTAATCTAATCTAATCTAATCTTTCCAATCCCACCAAATTGAGAGAAACATTTTCTTTTGGTGGATATCAGCTTTCGAAGTGGATTGTGCTGGCTCATCTGGACCATGGTCGTTTTCGATTGACGTATTGCCGATTGACTGTAAACAATCCATTTTTCATCGACAATAATAATTTGTTTCAAAAAATGGTCGGATTCATTGCAAATCGCAAGCGTTGATGCGCTTCGTTAAATGAATTTCTCTCAAATCATGTGGAAGCCAAATTGCAAGCTTTTTAACGAGTTTTTTTTTGTCATCTCTCGTTACATGACGATCCGACTCGGTTATGACTTCAAATTGATCATCATTATGATCATCTGGTCGACTGTTGTTCATCTTTCAGTGAAAAATCTCCGAATGAAATTTGTTACTCTTTTAAGGCTTCTTCACCATACACATCACGTAACCTTTTAGTAGCTTGCACTGCGTTCTTTCTTTTAAGGAAATGAAACGAAAACTGACGCCAAACTAATAACTTTTCAAAAAAATACACGCAATTTGCTTCTAAAGCAAAGTCTGACTGACAGCTAGCAAATGTCAAAAGGAAAAAAATTTGTCATTGGCATAAGCCATTAAAAAATAATGTCAAATACATCTATATGTGAAATCGCCAATTACTTACTTGTCAACCTACGGCAACAGGTAGAAGAAGAAGAAAGGAAGGATGTATACCTGGATCCCATTCTTTCTGTAAATGTTTGATAAGTCCTTGGATTAGTTTGAGTAACTGCGGACGTAAAATCTATTGCACTTAATCCGAAAGAATGCCCTCGAAGAACTTGTATCTGAATTCGACTGCATATTTGCGGAAGATAGTAGAATGCCTTACAAAGTTAGCTTTGAAATAGATAAAGTCCAACAAAGCCCTAGGAGAATCCTTACCATTGTTAGGAAAGCGTTGAAAATTGAACTAGATCAGCTTGAGACTAGAGGAATTGTAGAAAAGATTGCCACCACACAGATTGGATCTCTAATATCGTAATACAGCAAAAGAAGGATAAAAGCCTACGAATACGTTCAGACCCTCAATTTTGCAATAAGGCTATTAAGAGGATAAACTATTAAATGACGACAATTGAAGAGGTTCTTCATGACATGGTCAATGTGGTCAAAAATTGCTAATGGCAGATATCATTACATGAAGACACTATGGACATAACAACTTTCTGGACACCTTATGGGCACTACAGGTTCAGCGTTCTACCGTTTGGTACAAGTTCACCAGCAGAAATATACCAACAAAAACAAAATGAAATCGTAAAGGACCTAGAAGGGGTAGAATCAATTGCAGATGATATACTAGTTTATGGCCCCGGCGGCAATTATAGCCCTGACAGACCACAACAAGAAAGGTTGAAAGAGACAAACGATAAGCTCAACAAAAAGAAGATAAGATGGTTGTCACGGAAGCTAGATTCTACGGACATATATTTACAACAAATGGCGTAAAACCAATGAGACGAAAGTTGAACCAATTTTAAACATGCTTAAACCATCAAACTTACAAGAAACACATACTTTCTTAGGAATGATAACTTATTCTACCAAATCTCACAAAATTGAAAGAAGAAATGTGTGACATTGCCAACACAAAAGTATCTAAATGGAGCGAGAAACATGAACTTGAGTTTAACAACATCAAAATATTGACATCCAAAGCTCCGGTACTTCACTAGTATGACCTCAGAAAATATGTCACAGCACAAACTGGTGCTTCTCGACAAGGACTAGGTGAACTAATGCTTGAAGAAGACTATCCAGTAATGTTTGCCTGCCAGTTACTAACGTAAACTGGAAAAAACTACTCACAATGTGAACTAGAATTGCTAGCTATTGGTAACATATTCTTGCATGAGATTTGATCAATTCATAAGTGGACGAAAGAAAATATGTAAACGTCCACATATTATTGAAAGAGATTTTTAATAAACCAATCCGCAAGTGTACAAAACGCATACAAAGACTGAGATTCAAATTGCAAAAATATGATATATTAACATTCAGTATTCGTATGTCCTTGGAAACCAGCTTGTAATACCTGATTTACTCTCACGACTCAGACTAGTAGTCCAATTTTCAATGAAAATGAAAAATTTTTGAAAATAGAACTCTTTCTGCGACCAATAGAATCAATCGACCCTATAAATGAAGGAGACTACGATGACAAACAAATAACAGATCTAATATACTAAAAGCAACAAAAATGGACATGACGTTGAAAAATGTGATAAGATAAGTAGGTAACGGATGGACAATCATTAAACTTGATAAAGAAACAAGTCTATACAAATCGGTAAAGAATAAACTATCAGGACAATCTGGAATCTTAATGAGGAGGTGTTAAAACGCTGAAAGTTGACCATACTTTGGACACAAGGATTCTAAATGGAAGTAGTAAATGAGACCGGAATGTCGAATAAACGTCTATCCGAGGAACGGCGTGCTGACCGTGCCTTGTGTCCGGGAAGCAGAACTCTATTCTGAATAGCTTCAGGATAGTTGCAGAAACTTTCTCAGACCATATGCCTTTGAAAATTTCTTGCACAGTTTCGGGAACTGAGGAAAAGCTCAGCGCGAAGAGGATACTTTCAAACAAATCTGGTTTGATGCGGATTGTCTTAAAGCCAGAAACAAATCTTTTTCGCTTATGTTAGAAAATTTGGCCTTGACGTGCATTGTCATAAGATGTTCGCTTATTTGTCGAAAGCTCAAGAGTTCTTGCCTAAGTCTGTAAAATATGGCAAATCAGCACGCGAATAAGCACTGTTTCACGCACTTCTGCGTGATAGCAGTCAAGGGCCTCTGCTACTTGTTTGGCTGCGCGTGGCCTGTTAAGGCTCCGAACATTTCACGTAACGATTCGAACGCCGTTTGCTAGGGTCGTCAACAGTGAGTCCATTTTCATCCGAGGCCATTTGTTGGTTCATCACATATTCAAATCTCTTACTTATAGGGTTATGAGCTCTATAACGGCATAGGCTAGTATAATTCTACTGGCCGGCATGCCCTTGCCATTTTAACCTGCATGAGTAAGGGTTTACTAATACAGTTACCAGGGACTACCACTGGGAGGTAAAGCGAATTGCGAATTGCTACAAATTTGATTTTTGCGCCGCTGGTCCAATCCAAGTGATAGAACACTCAGCAGTTTCTCAATAGATCGCCACACAGGCCCCGTCTGGATGAAATATCATTGATAATTCATCATTTTCTTCTTTGTTGTACCCAACTTCTGTTTGTTGCGCACATCAAGATTGAAAATTGAATTTGCTTTGCGTTATTGCGTTGCGTTTTCTGGTAGCTTCCATACAAAGTGTATGGCCATGATTAAATTCTGACAGAAATTCTATGCAAACGCATTTGTAATTGAGTTTTATCAGAGGTTTGTCTTATGAATTGGCAACACTTTTTCCAGCAATAGCCAATTTGACAACTGATCGCTGATTTGTATTCAGTTTGTTATTTTGATTGAATAGAATGAATAGATTTACGTCAGAACAGCGCTTGGAAATTGCGCAGATTTATTTCGATTTATTTCGTGCTTCGGTTCGCAAAACTTCCCGTGCGTTACGTCCATAGACGACTTATGTTATTCGTCTATCCGATCAATTAATTTCAATAGCCATGGATCGTTTTCATACGACGATACTCTAATTGATAATACGAGTGCGCATCCGCAGAAATGTTGTACAGTACGGACCTAAGAAGCTGCTGTATAGCGTAGTACTGAGAAGGATCCGCATGCATTGATTCGCCATCATGCACAGCAATTGGAGTTGTATCCATCCATTTTATGGACGATTTTTTGAAAAGATCTTGGTTTGCGAGCTAGCAAGAATCGAAGTTCGTGTAAGAATTGAAGCCACTTGACCATCGTGTGTGTTGTACTTTCTGTGAATGTGTAGAATCCGAGATTGCACATAATCCTCTTCATCAGAAGATTTTGTTCAGTGATGAGGCCAATTTTTCGTTGAATGGCTTAATCAAATTGGAAAATGACCTCTTTTGAAGTGAAAACGGTTCACAAGCCATTATTAAGACTCAGTCATACCTAGAAACTGTATAGGCTGGGGAGTAATCGGCCAGAACATTAGCTGCAATCAATCAAACTATAGATTCATGATTATTGACCTCTTTATTCCCCAATTGAATGGCATTAATGTAGGAGCTGTGGTTTCAACAAAATGAATTACATTTAATTCAATATTTGATTGAGCGTGAATTGGCTTTAAAGGTCGTTTAATTTACCACCTTGGTTTTATTTTCTTTGGTTATAAGTGAATTCGCTAGTCTACGCCGATAAACCAAAGACAATGGAGGACTTCGAAGTCAACATTCGCCCCACTATTGCCAATATATCGCCACATCTGTTCTAAAAATTGGTCGAAAATGGGACTTCCAGATTGGGCTTCATATGAAACCTACGTATGTATATACTCCTTGTGCTATTAGACGCTTAAATTTGAATGAATGATGATCTAGTCAAACTGCACTCCGAGTACAAAAGTAGAATCATGAATATCCTTCAGAAACAGAGCTCATGAAAACTACAATATATTAGTTATTTCTTAATTCTTTTGATGATTTTCATAAACTTGAAAGTTTGAGTATTTAATTTAAGCTATGCCTAATAATAATTTAATTTTAAATTCTCCTTCCTGCAGTAATAGTAGTTTTTCAATTACTTATGTGTAGACCATCAAGTCAATGATATACTCGTATCTTCTGGTTTCTCTATTATTCACCAAAATACTATATACGTAGCATGAGAACTAATTTTAATGCATTTCTCGCTCATCTCACGGCCTTGGATCATTTACTTGATCTCATTTTCCTTTCTGAAATTTGGACTTTTGAGGAAGAGAGGTCTGAATTTGATATCATTCCAAATTTTACATTTGAAGCTCATTGTAACGATTCATATGCAGCCGGTGCACTTGCGGTATATTATAGAAATTCTTTAAAAGAGTGTATAGTTAAAAAATGTAAATTGGTGAGCGCTGATATTATACTCGTAAATGTTAGTTGCGAAGTTTCTGGTATTCACTGTAGTTTCATCTGCATTTACAGACTACAGAACTTTTACACAGAATTTTTAGAACTTCAGAGGTCCAAAAACGTAGTATTGTTGGGGGATTTTAATTTTAATATCCTCTGTGATGCTTCAGATGTCGAGTGCTAAATCAACCTACGCATTATAATTCTTATTTACACCATATTTATATAGGACTGCACAGGAACTCTCGAGTGGACTACCAAACAATGGTATATGACTTAAGAATTACTGATTATAGTTTGACATGCATTCAACTGAATTCTCAAATCACCCGATTCAGTCTGAGAATCCGCCAAATTAGATTTTGTCGCTTTAAGAACTCATCTAAACTTTGAATTTTGGGATGATGTTTACGCATCTGTTAATCCATCTTTAGCATTTGATGTGTTTCTTAATAAATTACAGCACTATATAATTAGCACATTAGACAGATCAACTCCGGAGAAAAAATGAAGTAAATATCAAATTAAATTGTCTGAAACAATGGATGTCTAACGTCAAAATTTATCGAGAGGTGAAAACAGAAATACCAATCTGTAGAAATAATTACTACAGCAACAAATTAGCTAAAAGTATTGGTAGTTTCTGAGATTCTAAACAAAAATATATGTAGCATAGACATTATTCTAAACAATAATAACTCTACTATTTCTGAGCCTTTAGAAGTTGCTAACGTGTTTAAAAATTTCTTTTCCAAAGTGGGTTCTTGTCCTAGTATATCTAATGCTAATAATTCAACTTCTTATTGTGACCATAGTATAGTAGAAACCAGTTTTCAGCAGTCGTTCGCAAATCTCCGGTGAGAATATACGTCTTTCGGCTTTTCGTAAAGTAAAAACAAATAATAATTCAGTTTATAAATATAATCAGTTGCAATTTCGTTAATTGACTCGGTAGCCCAGCGGTTAGTGGCGCCAGTCAACGAATCGTGTGACACGGGTTCGGATCCCGGGTGAAACTTGGAATTTTTTTCCCTTTTTTGGTGCTGTTTTAACAGCTGAAGAAGATAAAGAGGAGGGGGGCACCAACAACTTTACCTCTCTAGCTTCATCTGAGTCGGAAGACGAAGAAATTAACAATATAAAAAGCAGCATACAAAAGCTGGAACAAAAAGTGCTTGCTATTAAGCAAAAGCAAACTGCGCGCAGACAGAGGGAGCAATCAGAAGTAGAGGTCTCCCTACAAAAAAAAAAAACAACAAGAGCAGAAACAACAACTGCAGCAACAAGAAAACCAGCAGCAGCCGAAACAACAACTGCAGCAAAAGCAAAAGCAACAGCAGCAGCTGCTGCAAGAACAACAACAGCTGAAATCACAGCAGCTGAAAAAACAGCAGCAGCAGCAGCAGCAGCAACAACACCAACAATGACAACACAACAAAAACAAAAACAACAACAACATCAGCAGCAACAACAACAACTACAGCAGCAGCAGAAGAAGAAGAAGAAGAAGGAGAAGGTGCCTCCGATCAACACCTATAAACTAGAGGTACGAGTAAATGCAACCAAGGACCTGTGTAAGCTGGTCGTTGGTAATAATTTTAACATAAAGAGATTGGGGAACGATCGCCATGCCATCCACTTTAATACAGTGGAGGGCTATGCGAAAGTGAAAGAGCTCCTAAAGGAAACGACGACGGAGCACTACTCATTCACTCATGCACTGAAGGGGTTGGAACCGTCTTCTGATCCTGAGGAGATCCTGGCACTGCTCAAAGAGAAGGAGTGCGAAGGACTCAAGTTTGTGGGGGTAAAGCCATTTTACAGCTAAAGCCAGGCGGGAGAAACGGAGTCTGCCGTTCTTCCTGGTGTAGCTCAGTCCCGAGAGCTGGATAGTCTAAGGAGTATCAATGTCCTAGACTACCAGGTGGTTCACTGGGAAAAATTAAAAAGGAGCGAAGGCGTTATACAATGCGTTCGCTGTCAGAGGTTCGGGCACGCCGCGTCGAACTGCCAAATGCAGCCACGATGCGTGAAGTGCGCAAAGAACCACAGTTCCGAGGAGTGTGGTCTGGGTAGGGACGGAGCATCCGACAGGACGCAACTCTCGTGCGTGTTATGTGGGAATGTGGGACACACCGCAAACTATCGAGGTTGTCCTAAGTTCGCTGACATTAAAAAAGCAAAATTGACTCGGCAGCAGAAGGTCCTCCACCAAACGTTCACCTGTAATGTTTCAAACACCAGCCATCACGTCCCAAATTTCCTAAGCCCAAATGGCGTCAGGGAGGGGGGCTACTGTACAGCAAGCAACTGTTGCTTCTCCGGCGCCTGCTCCGAGAACAACGGAAGCTGCACCTAACATGCTGGCCATCTTGCTCGCAATCCAAGGGCAGATGGCTCAGCTGCAAGAACAGGCCAAGCGGGTGGACCAGATCTACTCGCTGCTGCCGGGGCTAACACAATACATGCCGTAATGGGTACGCACATGGTGGAGCAAACTTTGAAGGTCCTTGCGGTGAATGTGAATTCACTGATTAGGATCGAACGAAGAGCCGCGATGTTTAAATTGCTACAAGACCAAACTCCGGATGTGCTTTTCGCTAGCGAAACCAAGCTAGCCGATAAGCACATACTGGGGTATAATAATTATATTGTTAGAAGAAGAAACCGGCCCAGATCCAAACGTGGAGGCGGTGTGGCGATCTTCATTAAAGAAGGTATAAAATTTCACAGAGTGTACAAGGGCGTGTTGCGCAGGTTCCGGGTGTTGGAGGCAGTTGTCATTTACATCCCGCTCCGCAGTGGAAAGCGGCTGCACTTGGCCTCTGTTTATACACCTGAGGCTTCACAGACTACTCTATTCATTACAGAGCTCGACACGCTTTTTCGACTTCGGAGGCTGGAATCGGGGGAGAATTATTTTATAATCGGCGGGAATTTCAACGCTAAACACGAAGATTGGGGAAATAATTTGCCACATACTAGAGGGAACCTACTACTCGATTGGTGGAGTCAGCACGATGTCATGTACAGACTCGGTCTTAAAGCGACGGATAACCCGTCGTTTCCCAGAGGCGGGTCTTATTTGGATCTACTGCTGTACGACGAACGTATACGACTGACAGGTACGAATTTACAAACATTAAACTGTCTGCGCACATTCGTGTATGACAGCGACCATTGCGGTTTTAGCACCGAATTTACAGTTCCCAACGAAATTACGGAATTGGAGAAGTTTGTCCAAAGATATTCTTACAACTACAGTAAGACTCGATGGACACGCTTCTCCGCAAACTTGAAAAGACCGCTCTCCTCGAACACGCTTTACCCACCGTCCAATAGGAATTTGTCAAACGGGGAGATCGACAATTACCTAAAATAAATGGACGAGACAATTAAACAAACTATGGACACTACAATACCGCGGTATCGACGTACGACTAATGAAGACCTGTTCCGCAATCCTACTATCGACGCACTGCACCGACAGAAAAGTAGACTTCTGACAAGACTTAAAAACTTGTACAGACAGTTAACTGACCGATAAGACCCGGAGATTAGGACACTGAACTCGTCGATTAAAAATGTGCAAACGTTAATAAAAGAGAATTACAGAATTTCTGTAAGTTTGTACTGCAACATCAAGGTTCGGGCTGCAAACACCAGCAACCCGAATATGTTCCCGCAAATAAATAAACTATTTCGGAGAAAAAATCAAAACGACCTTCAGTGTCTTAAAATAGACCGGACAACAGACAACGAACGGTTACTGACAATGGCAGGTATTGATCCAAACGAAGCCGCTGACGATAACGACTTCTTTGTGATCGAGAATCCACAGGAGAAGGTTGAGGCCATAGGGGCGACTTTCCAGGAAGTATACAAGGCCACTGATACCATTGGCCCTAATTATGACCTGGATAATCGCGTCTTGGTACACGACTTCTACATTCGAAATGAAGTAGAGAACTTGCGATCCGAGGGCTCTGGTTTTACCCGGTTCAGTGACGAAAATATGGCAAATAATGTCATTGCCAGGGAGGGTGACCTACCCCCGTTCATTTCGAAGGAAGGACTCTATGAGATCTTCGACACAATCAGAGTTAAGAAATCAGTGGGAACCGATGGTATTCCGAACATCGTGCTTCGACATCTTCCACTAGAAGCGGTGGACATTTACACCACCCTGTTTAATAATGCAATGAATAATGCACATTATTCAGCGCATTGGAAAACGGCGGTGGTTCAACCTATCCACAAAAAGGGGAAGGATATATCCAATCCGGCGAATCTCCGGTCGATAAGTCTCCTTCCGAATATCAGTAAGGTTTTTGAAAAAGTAATCAATAGAGCTCTGTCTAGGTGAGTTGGGGACAAACATATAGTTCGGGACATTCAATTCGGTTTCAAGACGGGACATGATAACTCACATGCCGCGTCTAAACTGGTGTCCGATATTCAATGGAATAAAGGCAAAAACCAATGTACTGGTGCCTGCCTTGTTGACTTGGAGAAGGCCTTCGACACCGTATGGTTAGAGGGTCTTTTCTATAATCTGAATAGGTTGGGGATCAGTAAACCACTCTTGTACATTCTTTATAATATGCTAACTAACAGACAGTTCATCGTGAAGAATTATGATGTGACTTCTGTTGGAATATTTCAAATTAAAAATGGTCTTCAGCAAGGCGCAATTAATTCGCCGATCCTATTCAACATTTATACAAGCGACTTGATAGGTTTACTTTCCCATACTATACCATACCATACAGAACAGGTCCAAAAATTGAGGTTATTAATTCTCTCTTGCAGCGTGACTTCGATAAGATAAGACGATTTTGCGATGACTGTTGAAAATCAACTTTCAAAAGTCGGAAACCATTCTCTCTAGGTCGCCGTTGTCTGGAACCTCTAGGGATACCAGAAAAAATTAGCGTAAGTTCTCGATCATTAGAAAACACGGACAGCCTCTTGCTTGTCGAAATGTAGTCAGATACCTTTGAGTCTGGCTAGATCAGTTTCTGTATTTTGGCAAAAATGTAGATGCTGCTCGGGCAGCTGGAGACAGGCGACTCAACTATAACAGAGACGTCGCACACGGCAGTGTAGATCGTCTCAGGTTCAGTAGGGCGGTGGGGAATCACGATAAGGGGGATGCCGTTCGGCAGCACCAGCATTTCTGGTAGTTGAATGATGGAGAAGATGTTTCGTCGTCGTTTCCGTCTATTACAGACCAGTCTCACTAATGAATGTCATCGGCAAATGCAGTAGGTGAGCCTTTAAATTGAAGAGCAAATAGTGAGTTTATATACACCAAGAATAAAATCTGGCCTAAAACAGAACCTTGAGGAACACCCACTTTGAAAAACATTTTTTCACTCCTTATTTTGTCAATTAAAACACTTTGGGACCTATTTTTTAGATACGATCTAAACCAATCGAGTATAAATCCTCGAAGGCCAGCATTATACAGCTTATCTAACAAGATATTGTGGTTGACCATATCAAAAGCTTTAGTAATGTCAATGAATAAGCCCGCGGTGCATTTTTTAGCATCAAGGTGTGCCATAATTTGGGAACAAAAATTCAATAACCGATCTTCCGTCGAATTACCTTTTTGAAAATCAAATTGAGCAGGATTGAAAAACCCAGTTTTAGTTAAGAAAACCAGTATCCCATTTTTCATGAGCTTTTCAAAGATTTTTCTAAAAACCGGGAGAAGTTAAATGGGCCTGTAATTACTAATTTCGGTGGTAGAACCTTTTTTAAGTAAAGGTATGGCATCAGCACATTTAAGCTCATCTGGAAAGACCCCTTCAAACACGCAACGATTATAAATGATGCATCAACTATGAAACATGCAATTTGTTTAATTGTAAAGTTAGAAATACCATCAGCTCCGCATAACGACGAATTTGGTAAAGTACCAATCACTTTTAAAATTTCAATAGGAGTTATGGGATTAAACACAAAGGTATTGCTAAGCAAAGTGCAGTGACAGATGGACAAGTGGAACACATAAATTGAACAGAACTCGGTTCCAGACTCGAGGCAAAATTAACAAAATAATTATTGAAAGTTTTAGCAATAGTGACTTTGTCGTGCACGTCAGATTTGTCAATACATAATATTGTACATGTAGGTTTATTCGACGAGGTAGATTTGTTAAGTTAGCCATTAACAATTTTCCATTCCTTTTTTAAGCTTCCCTTTGCTAAATTAAATAAAGCACGGTAATATATATCACGTCAAGTTGGAATCTCTTTTTTCAGTTCGTCACACAATTTCTTATAGTTGTTTTCTAAGTCTACGTTATTTGGTTGTTTATTGCACATTATATAAAGTCAATTTATTCTTAAAACTTTGTTCAGTAAGGGTCTAGAGATCCAAGGCTAAGTCTTCTTACCATTCTTTTATTATTCAGATATAAGGAACAAGAAACTATATGACTTTGGAGGCTGTCCATAAGTAACTTTAAAGCAGTAGAAGCATCGCTATAATTATAAGGAATTTCCCAAGACTCAAACAATAAACAGTTTTTTAGCTTAGCGTAGTCAATTTTTGTATGTCTTTTATCAGAATTAGAACATCCATTAACTTTTATTTTCGAGTTAGCTAATAAGAGACCTGTCATAGCATGATCAGTAATCTGATATCAAAGACACATTTTTCACACTTAGACTCAACATTTCTAAAATAAGCATAGACATCGTCCTGAGGAAGCTCTAGTGAGCACGTTAATATAAGAAACTAGACCATGAGAGGCAAGAACAGATAAATAGTCGGATATAGTTTCGTTACAATCCAAGCTATTAATGTTAAAATCTCCAGTAATGATCAAGTTCTTTGATTTTTCCTTTGTGAGAAGATCTGAAAATTCACTAATAAATGATAACACACTAAACATATGGAGCCTATAGACACAGAAAAAAAACAAACTTATCACGATTTACTTCTACGGACACCTTTGAAACATCAGCACTCAAAAAATCAACAAACGAGACATCAAGAATCTTGTAGTCTTTTTTCACAAAACAACCAACTCCTCCTGCAGCGTAATTTTCATGTGACAAGTACTGAGAAATTTTCTCTTAAACTTCTGACGTTTTGGTGAACAATAAACAATTTATCATTACAAAAGGAACGATTTAAAAAAATATTATCAATGCATTAAGTAAAGTAGGAGAAGAAGAGTCATCGATCAAACCATCTTGCAGATTCATAAAAATTCAAATACAAAGTAGACTCATGCAAGGTCATTGAAAGACTTGGTTGAGATGACCTTTCCCCCCTCTTCATTTCTAATTGGAATTTGGTTATTATTGAACCAGACATATTTGCCGCCTTTCTGCTTCATCGCTTCTTTAGTCTTGCTTGCACTGAAGTGACAAATCATGTAAAGCTTTATAATTATGAAACTGGCGAATATTTTTGATCGTTACAGATTCTTCAAAACGTTGTTTGTATTTTTTTTCTTGAGAACAAAAACCAATATCGATTTTTTTAAAAGATTTCCTGACCAATTCAAGTACGACTGTGAAGTAGTGATGTGCTTGCCATTATCGTGTTGAAGACTAGCACGATAAGCTTGCTTTTTCACACTTCCTCCCAAGCCATCACATGCTCCTTTACCGTGAGATGTGACAAAACAGTTCCATTCAGCTTCAACATTAAAGTCGTTCCTATGATTCGTTAAATTTGCAAAAATTACATTTATTTTTGTACTGTGATGCTGCACCATCCGAAAAGTAACTAATCTTTCGAATATTATTAGCTCCAATTTTTTTTTTTAAAAAGTCATTGAATTTAGAATTGAAAAGGTGGACTGAACTTGCTTCATGACTGACTTTTTCAGAAATTGTCACGTAATTCTCAATTTCAATTCAATTTCAATTTCAATTTTTATTTGGTAAGGTACAAATAAGAACAGAAGTCTTTTATGGTACATGAAAGCTCATTTAAAGTAAGATTAGTTTATGCAAAAAAAAAAAGAGCACAATTAAAATATTAAGTGAAAGAAAAAACTAAATTTACAGGTTTTAAATCAAATCTTAAACTAACTTAAAGAATATTCGTTACTAATACTGAGGAAAGCAAAGCAGAAAGCTGAAAAGAAAGGTGAAATAAGGAGAAGAAGAGAAGAATAGATTACAAAGATGAAAAGTGTGCAAATAAGGCACATTTAAATTGCTTAGCTCCTATTTCTTGTTTAATGGTGGTAGGCAGTGAATTCCACAGTCTGGAAACATGTACAAGGAAGAGGTGAAACGAGTTCAGATACTTATAAGAGGGCGAGATAAGATTGAAAGTTCTAGGTGACTGAACAAATTTTAATTTTTCAAATAAATACGGTGGTGATTGTTTATGTATTAATTTATGTAAAAACACACAGCATCTTATTGTCCAAAAATCAGAAAATGAACACCCAAGGACATGCTTATGGTAAAGGGTTACATGGTCGTATCTTCTTACTCCAAAGGCATATCGTTAAAAGCGACAAGTAATTTGTGAGAGCAGAGAGAATCTAGTTTACAGTAGATAACTATAGCATAATCAAAAATCGGCAAGAGAATGGACTTATTCAACCTCAGTTTGGTGCTAACAGGTGTAAAACTAGAAAACAGCCAGAGCTTTCGCAATCCTGCATATACACGCGCTATAATTAAGTTTACATGATCAGTGGCAGGAACAGATCGATTTACTTTATATCCAAGACTCATCACGGTGTCAGAGAAGATTAACCTTGTGGAGTTGAGAAAAATAGGCGGTAACTCTTCGACGTTGTAAAATTTTTTTGAAATTAAAATTATCTGACTCTTTTTTGGATTTAGAATCAGACCATTTTGCAATGGAAGACAAGTCCGAATTAAATCAGAATTAGAACAGCTATGGCCAGATCGGAAACCTGACTGCACTGACGATAAAAGATTGAAACGATTGAGGTGGTTGTAAATCTGTTTCGCAAGAATTTTTTCGAAGATTTTGGACAAACAAGGTAAAATACTTATTGGACGGAAATCGGTTGCTAATAAGGGGTTGTTCTTCTTGGGCACTGGGATAAACTTTGCTTTTTTCAAACAATCCGGGAAGGTTGACGAGGTAATGCAGAAATTATATAAATGAGTTAATGAGCTTATTAGATGGGAAAGTATTATTTTGATGAAACGCAAGTCTACTCCGTCCTCACCAATCGCGTTAGATTTGAGAGCACAAACCTGTAGGATCACATCCGATTCAGATATTACTTCAAATTCCAACAACTGTGATCCACCAAAGAAAAGCTGATTTTCCAGTGAAAACGAAGAATTGCAACTAGGTTTGGCCACAAGGCCACACGATGCAATAGCATCCAGGAGTGAACGAGATCTACTGTCATTAAATTTTCATGTTTCATTTCTTCATTTTCTCGATAATACGAGTATACTACAGACGGGTGAAGTGTAGCCTGATTATTGGACCAATGATGGGCTTGAATTGCATCTTGTACAAAAAAAGAATAATTTGCGTAAAAGCTTGCCCGAGATCGAAAGAAGATATTCGAAAACAGAAAGAGAAAGTCTTGCGTTGGTTTGGTCTGTGGAATGGTTTTTCTATACGGCGGGTATAGAATTCCCATATTGAACGATGGGTCTTAAGGTTGCAGTCCTTCAATTTTAAGATCATATACCAAGCTGGAAAATTCAACATTGCAGATTCGTTCTCCAGATTATTGACGAGCAGTGTGAGCAGAATACTCGTATTTGTGCAGTGATCGAGAAAGTTATACCATAGCTGAAGTAGTATAGAACGTCAATACAGACGCGAAATTAATGGAAGCAGTAGAGAATGTTAAGACTAATTCCTGGAATTCGAATAGCACCAGTCGATTCTTCCCATTTCGCCTAGAGTTGTGTACATTGGGGAACATCTTGCTATGTGGAACTAAGATAGTGATACCAAATTCTTTGAAATCGAAGGTCTTAGATCTGACGCTTGAAGGGCACCCACGTGAGACAGTGATGAAACGCAGGGTTCGTTCGAAGGTATTAATTGACAGGGACGTTGAAAAATTCGTAAAGAACTGTAGGGACTGTTTGCTGGTATCGAAACCGGTACAACCAGCCCCGATGAATAGACACGCATTCCCGGATGGACCATGGTTATGTTTGGCGATAGATTTGATGGGATCCCTACCAAATCATGACTATATTTTTGTAGACATAGATTATTATTCGAGGTATCATGAGGTCAAGTTCCTTAAAAGGATAACATCAAGCGTCATCATTGAGAGTTTGGAGGAGATATTTTCGAGGTTGGGGTATCCGAAATCGATAACAGCCGACAACGGACGCCAGCTTGTGAGCGAGGAGTTTAAACAGTGTTGTGTGAACAATAATATACAACTTATGACTTCACCACCTTATTGGCAATAAGCCAATGGGGAAGTAGAAAATATGAATCGTTCGATATTAAAGCGGCTACAAATAGCAAACTCTAAAGGAAATGATTCCAAAAAGGAGATTCAAAAGTTCATTATGATGCACAACTTAACTCCGCATGGGACAACCGGAAAGAAATTTTTGAAAAACTGTACCAGCGTTTCATTATTGATGGAAAGTACTTTATATTAAAATATACAACTTTGAATTCCACGACCAAGTGGAAAAAGGAGGGTCCACTTGACATGATCTTGCTCATTATTTTGTTTTTTTTATTACTATTGTTTAATCTAAATTTTTGAATTTCTAAGTAATTTCGCCACTTGCCATAGACAACAGATTGTACATAGCTATTTCTTAGTTAAATAAGTAATTGAAGTATTAAAATTTTAAATTTATATTTATAATTTATCAAGAAATAAAGAAATAAATATAAAAAAAAAATAATAACAACACCTTTTCAAAGATGACTTCATTTGAATGGTCAAAATAAAAAAATCATTAAATATGCCTCATAAAAAATATTATGTAATTCAGTCTTGCGTAAAGAAAAATATTGTGCTTAGATGACAAAAAAGTATCTAATACTAAGTGTCGCATTTAAACATCGGCTGACACCGCATGGGGTATTCCCAATTTGCACCGATCCAAACGAATTTCAATGTTAAAGTTGATTATTCTCTCACAGTTTTCAATAATTAATCGCTCCTAGTTTGTGATTTTTGTTAATTTTTTATAATATTTATCAGTATGTCACCGTTGTAGTTACCGCATCTGAATTCAGATACGAAAGCACATTTGTCGTTTTGAGACGCTGACTTTTCGGTACAATAGTAGAAATGAGCCGAATTGGTGGTGCAGCGTTAGGCGTCCTAACGATATTCACATTTCTAATTTCTTTTGGAAAATGTAAGTGATAACTACAATACATCTTATGTAAGTAAAGTGTAATTTAAGTGTTGTGGTGAATTTTAGTAGTAAGCTTTACTAAGTGTGAAGAGGTTACAAGTGTATTTAGATAAACTGAACTAAAGATGCACGCTTGGAGATAGTCCAAAACATAGAAAACGTCATGTAAAAACGACTATAAGTTGATGTGTAAGATATATGCGGACTTGGAAATTTTCATTTAAACGCAATTATTTCAATAACCATGAGATAAATTTCAATTTACACTTTGAATTGGCTTGGAGAAAAGCTCGATTTTAACTCAGGTACTCGTAAATGCACATTTTGCTCTCGTGATGCTTCGAGTATCTATTTTCGTTGATTTCAGCAATATTGTGAGTTACCCTATTTTAATATCGTGATCGTTGTGATTTTGAAGTAGTAAGTTCATGCTCCTAAACCATATCATATGGCGTAACATTCACATGCGGCGTTAATTTTCTATACTATTCTTATGACTGAGTTTAGGATCTAATATTATTTTTAGATATAAAGATCAGGATTTGGTTATAATTGTGATGAATATCTAAGGCTGCAGTTTATAATTCCTCACCCCATAATGCTTATTTACATACATTCATAGCAGTTAAGACTATTATTTCTCTTCGGACCACATTACGCTGGCCAACCACATTTAAAAATCAGGCGGCCGACTGCCAATGGTCATCCTCTTAGAACCTGCAGGATCTCCTTGGTATGTTCTGGTTTTATTCTTATTCACCTATTGCAACAGCTCCCGTCTGCACATAAGGAAAAGTATCAACATTATGGTATTTGAAAATTTTCATCAACTCGCCTTCTTTTCTGTTAAGATAACTTTTTTTTTTGTTATTTTTTAAGGGATATGATCCGCCAATTGCGCGGGTACTGCCACCTAAAAGATCTTTTATACGACAAAATCAGTATTAGGAAGCCAAGAGAGGCTCAACTCTTTTGAGCAAGTTGAGAATCTATCCGGTGGATTAACCAGGGATTAAAATTTCTCTGAGGAATTGTCGCCTCCTTAAGGCACTTAGAGTCATAAAATGATTCGTCGGCTTCCATGCAAAGACGACACTAAGTTTCCTGAATGAGACCTATTTTCTGTAGGTGATATCGAAGGTGGCAGTGTCCGGTTAGAAATCCAACAAGTCTTCTGATATCATCTCTTTTTAGTTGTAGGGATTCTTTTGATTTTTTTTGGAAAAGGTGTGATAGCTCTTTTAGCCTGGGACGTTTAAAAAATGGGATATACACATTTTGTTCTCCCAACTCTTTATTGCTGAGTTAATTGCGGAATTCGGTATATTACAGAATGGCTCAGGGCCGATGAAAGAATCAGTTTCTTGCCAGTTCGGCGGCTATTTCATTTTCGACAATACTTTTATGGCCAGCGGTTTACTTTGCTCTTATGGGAGAGATCTTGTAGTGTATTGAATCAGTAGTGCATTGTTCATGTATCTAGTTAGACCCTGTCCGATATTGCATCCTACATTGAACATTATGTGCCTATGGTCGGATAGGCATGCCTCATGGGATACATCCCAATCTTTGAAGTATGAAGAAAGGGAGACGAAATGGTAAGGTCAAGTACTTCCTCTCTTAGAGAATGTACCACCTTGATTCAAACGTTCCCGTAATAACTACCGTGTGGCGCTCCCATTGTTCCGATTTGAGTTCTGTTCTTTTTTTGTTAAGTTGGTAAATCTGTTGTTGACATTCCCTCTAAATCTTAGCATCATAGCTTGACATTTGCAAAAGTTACGTAGCCAAGAGTACATCTATCTCTGTGTGTGTTGGGGATTTTTTACATTTTTAGAAATGGATTTAAATTTGCAACAAGGAACTTGTATTTAATTTTACGTAAAAAACGGATTTAATGGTGCGCGAACGTTGAAAGTGTTGGAAAAGTGTTTCGGCAACGATTCTCTAAAGAAAACGGTCGTTTATCAGTGGTACGAACGGTTCAAAAGTGGTCGTGAGTCAATCGAAGATGATGAACGCAGTGGCAAACCATCGACATTGAAAACCGACGGAAATATTGATGGAGTAAAAGAAATGTGGGTCAATGACCATAAATTAACCATCAGAGGGCTTGAATATTGTCTATGGATCCGTCCAAGACATTTTGGTCAATGACTTGGGTTTCCGTAGCAGCAAAGTTGGTGCCAAAAGACTGCAATTTAATGCAAAATAGAGACCGTGTTGACGTCGTAAAAGAGATGATTTGCGAGGTTGAATCCGATCCCACATTCATCAAAAGGATCATTACTGGAGACGAGACGTGGGTTTATGAGTACTATACCCAATCCAGACATCAGGCAAGTGAATGGCGTTCACCAAATGAGCCGAGACAAAAAAAAACACGTCGTTTTCAGTCAAAAAAGGAGGCAATTCTCATGGTTTTCATGGATTACAACGGTGTAGTGCATCATGAATTTTTGCCAGAAGGCCAGAAAGTAAACAAAGGGTATTATTTGGGTGTTATGAGATGTTTGCGTGAAGCAATTCGCCGAAAGAGACCAGAATTGTGGATAGAAAACTCGTGGATTTTGTTATCTTTATTCGTAAGTTTTTGACGAAAAATGCAACAAATATCATCCAACTGCCACCGAATTTACCTGATTTGGCTCTCTGTGACTTCTTTCTGTTCAATCGAGTTAAGAAACCACTACGGGGAACGCGTTTCAGCAGCCGAGAGGAAGTAATGGAAAAATCGCAGGAAGCACTGATGGACATACCGAAAACCGAATAAAGGGTCCGCCATCTAACGTTTTTTTTTTCAACTAGTGCTTATTTCGTGAATGGTAACACTTAGCTCATGTCTGATTTGACAGATAATTAGTTTTGTCCTTCCGCTGAACGCTGTGTATACGCTTGAATAACGCTGGGAAATATTGCGACATTACTTTGAAAATCATGGCAATGTTGCAGAATGTGTGCGAAAATTGCGTACGGATTTTGGAAGAAGAGAAGCACCGTCAGCTCCGTATGTTCGTTATCTTGTGAAAAAAGTGAAAGAAACTGGCATCCTCATCGATAAACCAAAGCGTGAAAAGCCAAAAACAGTGCGTACACCCGAGAATATTGCTGCTGTGGCAGAAAGTGTGCGTGAAGCGCCATCAACATCAATTCACCGTCGTTCTCAACAATTGAACATTTCGGAGATATCATTGAGACGAATTTTGCATAAAGACCTTGGTGTGACGCCATACAAAGTTCAATTGGTTCAGGAGTTGAAGCCAACTGACCATCCAATGCGTTTTCGTTTCGCTAAGTGGGCCTGCGATCGACTTAGAGAAGATGCCGATTTTGCCAAAAAAATCATATTTTCAGATAAAGCTAATTTTGATCTTGGCGGGTATGTAAACAAGCAAAATTGTCGCATTTGGGGTACAGAAAACCCGCACGCATACATTGAAAAACCGATACACCCAAAACGAGTCACTGTTTGGTGCGGATTTTGGTCCAGAGGCATAATTGGGCCATTTTTCTTCGAAAATGAGCAAGGAGTGGCCGTTACAGTCAATGGCGATCGTTATCGGGCTATGTTGAACGAATTTTTGTTCACGAAAATTGAAGAGGAGGATATTGGCAACATTTGGTTTCAACAGGACGGCGCTACGTGCCACACAGCCGAAGCTACACTCGATGTTTTGCGCCCTGTTTTTGAAGATCGCATTATCAGCCGCAGAGCTGATGTCGTTTGCCCAACTCGGAGCTGCGATTTGACACCGTTGGACTATTATTTGTGGGGTGCCGTAAAAGATAAGCGTTACGCCGACAAGACAGAGACAATTCACGCTTTAAAGGACAATATTCGTGAAGCCATTGGTGAAATACAGCTGCATACAATCGATAATGTGCTTAGAAATTGGACCGATCGTGTAGGCTACTGCATGCCCAACCGAAGCAGCCATTTGAATGAAATTATTTCCATTATTAACCGGAAGGATAAAACTAATTATCTGTCAAATCAGACATGAGCTAAGTGTTACCATTCACGAAATAAGCACTAGTTGAAAAAAAAACGTTAGATGGCGGACCCTTTATAAAAAATGTTTCGAGGATTGGATCAAGCGTTGGCATAAGTGTGTTGCAGTTAATGGGGATTACTTTGAAGGGGACAATATAGATTTAGATGAATAAACTTTTTGATTAAGGTGGTATAATCGTTTATTAGAAGCACCCCGCGAAAGAAAATCTAACAGGGTCATCTCGCAGCTCCGAAGCGTCCTGTTGACATCGCCAAGGCGGCTGGTAAACACGATTATCGAACTTAGCACGCAAAAAATTGATTGTTTCATAGGCTGTGCGGCATTGCGCACCATCGTGCTTCAATTTCAGCTCACAAAAGTTTGGTAATCATGGTGCTGTAGCGCTCACCGTTGACCAAAATGGAGCTAAAAAGATGTTGGTTTCTTGACGATCACGTGCGGGTATTACGATCCCCAGATGCAGCATTTTTATTTGTTACCGTAGTCACCAAGATGAAAATGCGTTTCGGAAGAAAAAATTATTTTTCAGCCAAATTCGACGTACAATGCAGGAGTAAGGCCCGAAGCGATAACGAAGCGGAATACCGTTTGCCTTCAGTTTCTGAATCAATTGGACTTTGTAAGGGAATAATCCTCAAACTTTGTGCAAAATTCTCATCAGTCTAGAGCGTGAAATCTTGAGATGTTAAAATCGATGTTTCTGGATTGGGTCAAACACTCTCGGCCACAGCATCAACATTCTCGTCGGTAAGTACCGTACAACGACGGGGTTCGTGAGGAAGCCAGTCTTACGAACTTTTTGCATAAACTTGCGTACAGCACCCTTCAACCAAAACTTACTTTTAATAAACGCACTGTTTGGGCAATACAGCACTGACTTTGAAATAAGTTTGCAACCGTAAAGCAATTCATTTCGTTCTGCGCTGCGCTGCATTTGAGCTATCAGTGTCAAAATAACCTATTTTTCAAAAAGAAACTTGTACTTGGGCTACCCTGTATATGAAAGTGGAGACGTTTGGTTGGTTTCCTTCAAAAAGGTGTCAAAACAACATTTTAAATCGATTCTGAACCCATAGATGAAAATCAAATTTTAGTCAGATTCTGGTCGATGTAAGTCGATTACGCATTTTTGGAGCAATTGTAACTCCGCAGATCGGATTTAAATGAATGTTGACAGTTCAAGAGTTGGGAGATTTATCAGTAAAGCTGCGTTTCTTCTTAAACTTTTTTTCCAGCAAATTACCGACGCATATTATTGGTCATATCATACCCCTTCAGTGACAAAAACTGCATCTTGCGGTTTGCAAATTAGGACGACACTTTGGAAAAATGGCTGGTGACGCATTTTAGTACTAGATGAGTCAAGCCAGACAGCTTCCTATTTCATCTGCGCTTTAAAACAAACAATCGACATATAGTACAGCTTAAGTATCTGATCTCAGACTTTGCGATAGGAAATCGATCAACATGAGTGGTAAGAGCCAGAACAGGATACGACTCTGTTTTGCCTCGAGTGAACGGCCACTATTCAGTCCCTCGCAGTCCGCAGTCAGCATTCGCATTGGTTTAATCCACAAAACTAGCATAGACGAGTATGCTGTGTTGTTCGACCAAATAACACATGCTGTTAAAAGACGTTGACAGCGCGCTCAAATATAGCAGCTTCATATGATCTTCTTGAAAAAAAAAAGAAGTCAGACTGACAAATCTTGGTGACTGAATCTTAACCGATTTTCGGTGTAAAGGCTTCTCATAATGTGAGGCAAAGCTGTGTATGTAGGTCGGTGCCACGGTAACAGTTAATGGGTTCTCTTCGTAGTTGGTCCATACCTTCTGACAACAGAATTGGATGTACACCAGCTATGTGATACCAGGCGATTTGAAGTCATCAAAGGACGCGTCCCAGTGATAGGAGCTATTTGTAGCCGGTTATTATCTGGCTACCTGGGAAGTGAGTTTTGAGCATTAGACTGAGAGGCCTTGTCGGGTCACCGAAGATGCCATCAGATTTTCTTAGTGTTGCTTGTCTGGCTGATTTGTTCTGTTTTGAAAACTTGGACCAGTCTACTGGTTTCAATTAGTCCCAACATTTATTTTTAAGAGGCACACTTTGAAATTTGAAAATTCCAAAATAGTCTTATGTAAATTATATAGAAGATTTGTGGCGCTGGAGAATACTGCTACTAGTTATAGTATTATATGGAACATTAGATGTTTTTAAGCAACATTTTCAGTAGAGTTCCATGGAAAACCCATGTCCACCCAGTGAAAATGCAGGATCACGTAACGACTAAGAAATGCTTTTAATACCCGCTTTATGCCTGGATAACGTCTTCTTTTGAGGGCCTGTTTATCTATTTAATTTACGAATGAGTCATAAATATTAATAACTTCTTTTCGTACACATTAGTAACATTCGTTTCTCATTATTTTTAATAATTTTTCATCAGGCATCATTAAAATGCAATCATAGTTTGTTTGAGCGGATTTTCACAATGCCACTAATCCCTGATCTGCTTTAGAAAAAAAAAACGAAAAATCAATTAAATTTTTACCAATTAAAAGTAAAATAACGAGTTTAATGCGCCATGAACTCTAATTTCGAACCTATGCTCCAAACAATATCAAAAATTTCAATCTAAATCACTTTTGCCGCTAATAATATCATAATAAAACCAACCATTTAGCTATGTAATGCGTCGTTGTTGACGTCAATGTTCATCGTCCATCGTCGAATGTCCAACACCCATCTCCCGTCATTATCATCCTCCGGTGAGCACACGCTTAATGCTTAACAAATTAGAAACTTCCTGAGGATTATTTAATTGCAAACGAATAAAAACTAATTAATTTGGTTAAAGCTAACAATTTTGCTAACTGAACTGAAATGACACTTGCATTTGGATTTTCCGAGTGAAAACTCTCCCATGTGTCAGTGTCATTAGAGTTTTTCCCCATCCAAAGATCGAAACGATTTGCTAACATTGACTTGACACGAGCTAACAAAAAGCAACTGGCCGAGTTATTTTAATTCCATTCTATTCGTGGGCTCCAGATTCGAGTCCAATCAAAACAATTGAGGGCAATTCCAAAACACTGAAGCATGACAAGTGGTTTTCATGTCCATGTGAGACTGCGTGAATCATATTAAATCCCACGATTAGCGAGGGTGTCAGTATATTTTCTATTCAGGGAATAGGCTCAACAATTTCTTTTTTCCCCACTCTTTAGGTTTTACAATTATCAGTCCATGGTAGAATGCATCAGTCCATCTGCATGTTGGGCTCAAATACGTTTGGTTGAATGAGGAATGAGTCAGTAGTGGGATTGACTCAATTGTGATACCAGGGTCCGGTAAAGAACGAATAAGTGACTTAACGGGCTTTGATTCAGTTCCCCGGGTTTGGTAGAACATGTTTTTTGAGAATATCTGTTTGAAACTCTACCTTTGGCCATATCTATCATATTTGGCAAACATAAAAGGTGTCTGCCCACCGGGCTATGGACCAGGATATTTTCCGATAATTACTCTTCCACCAAGCGCCACTCCATCACCGACGACGATATCAACATTTCAACCAACACCACCAACACTACCAACAACAAGACCAACACCACCAACACCACCAACACCACCAACACCACCAACACCACCTTCAACCATTCCTTCAACTGTTCCCTCAACTATTCCTTCAACCATTCCTACAACCATTCCTTCAACAGTTCCTTCAACTATTCCTTCAACAATCCCGACTACACTTCCACCTCCGACAACGCCTAATTGCCCCCTCTTTCCGGTAATTTGTCTTCCCGGTGGAATACGTCCAGATCCGAATTGCCCCTGCATCGATCCTCGGCGTAACGATAAGCGACAAGTAGGACCGATCGGTACGGATATGATGGTATTTTCATCGCTCAGACGTCGGAAACGTCGCGTTTTGAAGATTTAAGATTTAAATATAATTATCTGTGAATATGTTGGCCAAAAGTATGTTAAAGATAGTTTTAGTGATTTTAGGTTTTGTGATCGATCGCTCCTGCGGTAAGTGAATGTTTATCTATTTTGTGTACTCGTATCATTAGGGATTTCGAATGTGCATTTGTTAATTGTGTTTTTATCTTAACCTTCCAAAGTTATTCCAAAAATAACTTTTAGTTATTGCGAGTACAGAAAGGACAATCGGAGTATTTGAAACGAACAAAGGTTTTTGAAAGAGACCGGTACCAGATAATAAAGTAAGTTTGCATAGTTGTTCTCACTGTGAAAGAGGGCACACAAATCTCAAGTCTCATCTTCTGTGATACCAAGGCTTACCACTTTTATCATCTCTTATGCATGTTCTCTGATTTGAAAGAAAACAAGAAGGAGATTCAATGATGAGGGCTGAGTTGATATCACCAAGCTGGTGCAAAAATATGTCCTGCAATCGATAGTTGTAAGCTTGAAGGACCCAATCGTCAATAGATCTTTTTTATAACATTTGCAGATACTCGTATCTCCGAGGTCGGTTAGAGTTTTAAAAATTAACGTCTTTTTTTTGTATGTTCCATGAGGATCTTAACATGCCCACATGAAGTTGCAATTAAATGTGGAAAAAAAACACAGTGTGGCGAACTTCATACGCCACAATCTGTTCGTAAAAAAGAACAAGAAATCTACATCTGCGTCGCTATTTTTCTGCTATAATGCAGTTGCTTACCAACCAACTTACGCTCACAGAATGAAATGTCATGCAATAATTTGCCCACATAAGTTAAAAGAAAAAATGTCAAACGAAATGTCTGTGTGTCTCGTGGAGAGGCGGTGTTAAGTATGGAAAACATTCAGCGCTATACCTATCCCATATCATTGCTACTATGCGCTGGCAAAATACTTGAAAAAATCATTTCAAGGAGACTATTTTGGTTCCTAAATAAAAAAGGAAGCTTATTTGTCTAAACCAAGTGGCATTTAAACATAAGCATTGTGCAATTGATGCCTTACTGCATATTGATTACTACGTTGCATCCGCTCTATCATCTAAAAACCATGTTTCAATTCTATCTATAGATTTTGAAAAAGCCTTTGATAGGATTGGAAATCATAAAATTGTTAAAAAACTTGTTCAATGGAAAATCGGGTCAAAAATGAAATGAAATGAAAAAAAACTTCCCTAAGTAGCAGACAGTCAAAAGTCTTGAAAACGGAATTCCGCAAGGATCTTTCAGCTATTCTTTTCATAATAGCTTTTGACGATCTTAGCGAAATTATAAGAAAATATAAAAACCTGGAGCACTCTTTATATGCGCAGATGATTTAACGTTGTTTACAAAATGCAAAGACCACACAACTATTGTCTCTACACTTTCAAACATTCCTGCAAATATTTCAACCATTCCAGTTCACAATATAATACAATACAATATGTAATGGAAATAATCTTTATTTGCTTGGGATAATATTTGATTGTAAGTTAAGCACTGTTTGTACTTAAGAAAATTGTTGTCTATCAGACTTAACATTATTAAGGATTTACCATTTATAAATACTTTAGTTCACATCAACTCCCTTATAAGTATCATCAGATAAACCATAGGTGCTCAAAATCTTCACTAAATATAATAAAACCCCAGTGCCATATTGCCATACGATTGAGCCTAAAAGCGTTTAAGTCTACGCCTATTAGAAATATTTTAACTGAAGCTGGTCTTCCTTCCATAGGGCAAAAAGTTTAGCACCTCACATCTCTCCTCATTCAAAGGTTGAGTACAACCGGAAGAAGCCAAACCACCTTCGACTCTGCCAAGAGGTTTTGTAAATACCCAACTCACGAGCAGTAAAAGCAAAGTTTCCTTAAAATAATGCAGACTGTAAAGTTTAAGTTTGTCTATGGATCTAAAATGATTTTGGTACAGCTTTTGCTGTCTCCACCCAGGACGGTATGATAATATCAAAAGCACTTCTTAGAGATTCCGCTTCAGTTTTCTTAGCCAAAGTTATGACTGTTTTAAAGGCAATCGAAATTTCAGGTTCGGAAAAAGCTATTGTCTGTTCTGATAACCTGTCCATACTATCATAGAAACAACGCTCTTTCCGGAGATTATTCGCAAAAAGCTAATTGGCAGTTGGAACAATATAAAACTGATGTGGTTTCCAGGACACCTTGGCATAAAAGGCAGCGAAACAGCAGATAAAGCCGCAACAAGTGAACCATTAGCTACGTTTTACATTCCAAACAACAAAGACACGAGAAAAGAAATAAATCATTATTGGGACGTGAAACTATATGACGATATTAACCAAACGCTGATAGGACCATCTACCCCACACAATGCTCATGGAAAAATATGAAAATATACGAGTATCTGCGGCTTCGAATGGGGCACACTAACACCACACACGGCTATCTTATATCAAAATCTGATCCTGCAAACTGTCATCTCTGTAACGAAAATGAAATAATCACCATCAAATACCTTGTCTATGATTATACTAAAATCATCATGCCATTTGCAGTTATGCTCTCATCACACTCAACTGTCAGTGAAAGACCTAACCGACATTACAGTCAGCTCTAAAGCATGTTCAGGTCAACTCACCTCAGTGCATTGCCTAACAAGTTCATCGGCAATGTCATTTCCTGCGATCCCATTATTACCTGCGATCCAAACAAGAGTCAGCGAATTCGGCCTTTCGACTGCGGCCTTAGAGAAGCCTTGCATTCTAGAACTAGCTTGAAAGTCGTGAGAGTCGCAAGGTTTTAAGCACAGGTTAGCTGTCGTTACACACGCAGACACTTCAGCACTTCACCAATTTTACACTATATGGTGCATTGCAATCAGGACTGCTTATATCTATGTCTGGAAGACAAACGGAAGGTTTCCTAATATTATCGTCCTTCAGATAGACACCAACGCCACATCTTAGTCCGCTCTTGCAGCCATCCGTTAAGAAATTCCTTACCCGGCTCAAAATCTGGCCGAAAATATTTTTGGCACAGGAATAGCTAATTTCATATTTTCGCAGCAATATGAGTTATTTTCAAAAAGTAGTTGGCTGTACTAAAAACCACTTTTCATTAACGGAAGATGGCAGCCCATGAAATGAGTATCAAGGGAAGGGTCATTCATCAATACGTTTAGAGCTGAGCCGGGCGTGCTACGGAAAGCACCCATGCAACAGAGATAGACCTTTTTTTTTTTAGTTTAGTCTGATAAAATCAGCAGCAAAGAGTTTTCATGAAAACTTGTTACACTAAACAACCACCACCGACGGCTTATCATAGCCAGAGACCATCTACGGTGACGAACCGTATGTATTGCCCTATGTGTGGAATAAACGCATCTGTGGCTTCGGATGTTTAAGGGGTTTCACAGCATTATATGATTAGCGTTCGGAAAGACCGAGAACTTGCCTTTATGTGCCGAACTCACTCTCACAATATAAACTTGTGCAATTTTCCAACCAAGGTTTAGTTGCTGTAGATATAAGGTAAGAAAAGAACGGAGAATAGCTCAAATTCGTCGTTCCGTCTGATTATTTTCCCTCTGATTCGTAGCTGTAGCGGTAGCTGAACCATTGAATACAGTGATTCCAGAATGATGGCGTCCGGCTCAGAATAATAATAGCGCCCCTTAAAAATGGAAATTTAAACAATATGAGTAAATTTTAAAACGATCGGAAAAATTTAATTATTGTCTTAAATAGCTTTGTCTTAAATGGCTTTTCTAACTTCGCTTGCCAAAAGTTCTATGAGCTCATTTTGAATGCCCTTACTTAGGTATGTGTGCTTCGTCTCTTGATGATAGATTCTACGTAGGTGTTCTGCTAGAACAATGTCGAATTGACTTATACGAGTAGCTTGCACGAGTTGCAGAAAATTGCCGTTGTCTTGCTCGAATGAAACATCGGAACTTCCTCTAAATATTAAAGACTGTGCAGCAAAGAATTGCACGAGAATTATAAGCCATTTCAGGACATTTCTCCAATGCTCAGTTTCCTTGGCCATCTGGTCTTGCATTCCAGAGTCTATTGTTATGCCTTTTTGCAAACCTAAATCTAAATCTCTCCAAGGCAGAAAAGCTGTCATATGTAAGGGACTTGTCTCATGCTCTTGAATAGCCCTTGACAAGTGACTCCAGTCACTATAGCCTGTGCTGGACAAAGCGACACTCTTTTTCGCTCGCGAAAATAAGAGACAGCAGAAGCAAAAGACAGAGTCCGAAGATTTCGAGTAAACTAACCATGCCCTTGAGGTTTACTCACCATTTTTTAAATCTCTTTGGTAAATCCGGGTACTAAACTTCCTGCTTCTAGTTACAGGGAAATCAAAATTTTCTACTTGAACAGGATCCTGCTCCACTAATAATTGAATAATTTGATCACTTAAATTTGGCCATAATTTAGGATCTTCAAATGCTGGTAAAACATTAATTGCACTACATTCTTAAACATCATCTAACACATGTAAGGCTGATTCTGCAGCAGATAATATTGCAGATAAGGTTCTGCAATATTTTCTGTAGCCAATAAATTATTACAATTTAGCCTTACCGATGTTGAAGGACACACAGGAAGGTATTTCCTGAACTACAGCGCCTGTTTTGTATTGTGTGCCTCAATCGCCTTCCGTTTGCTACAACACTCACTACCTGATAGATTTTACTTTCCTGAATACATTTCCAAGTCCCGACTTGACTCAGTATACAACTGAAGAATGTTAGTGTCAAGTGTCAGTTCAATCAGCTGTTTGTTAAACTTCTCTCAATTTTCTCTCGTTCATTTTGGATAATTTCATATAAACACCAGCATTTGTACGGGTATTGAACCAATGCGGATTGCTTCAACGCACATTGAGCTATAGGATAAACTGGGTATTTGTTGAAGAGGAGGAATTCACAGAAAACGGCCCATCGTGGTCCCTGTGGAACCAATAAAATTTGTCTTTCAATGGCAAAAACCTAAACTATCGCCATGGTGAAACACCAAATTTTCTTGCAAAAACCTTTGAAGTTCGTGCCGTCTATTTCCTTCAGGTTTTCGAAAAAGAAATACCTAAAAATTTTCTTCGACTCCGCGATATTGATATGTGTGTTATGTCCGTACAGAATCTGCAGATATCCATAATTGAGTCTCTTTGCGTGCTGCCGCCGGAGACAGTGTCCTGTTAGGATTTCTATTACTTTCCTAAGCTTATCCCTGTTTAGTTTTATTAACTTCCTAGATCTTTTGCCGTCAAGTTCAAAAGCTTCCAAAGAGCCTTGGATACCCTGTGTCCTTCAAGACTTGACTAACTTAGGCTGGCAGTCTTTGTAATTTTTTCCTCGATAGTGCCACTCACTATGCAAAGGGGTGTTTTGATATTGGCAACCTCACTATTGTCGAGTAGACCTCCTTTTCTTGCAAGCTCGTCCGCTTCATTTCCTTTAATTTCCTTTAATATCGAGTTGACGTTGGTAGATAGCTATGTAGATAGCGATATCTCTCTTGGATACCAGTTTCATCTAGCTCATACACCCTGAGGACAGCCAGAACCCCTGATTGAAAGACACTGCTTGCTTCCGGTAGTCTTATAGACACTCTTAGTTCTGGATCTTCTGAGAAGATACCAGAACCTGTTCCTTCCTCTGTTTTTGAGCCATCTGTCAAAATTGCAATTTCATTTGACCTGGTCCTCTCTCTCCGGATGAATTATATCGTACAGAATGTCGTAGTTGGACATCATCCGTTAGAATTGGATTGCCTGGAAATAGCTCTGTTAGGACCGTGCCATGTCCGAAACTACAGCTCTTGAACTAACACAGATCAGTGAGTCATATCACACTGTTGCCAGCAAGTTTTTTGATCTGTAAATCAAGCGGTGTTGGGTGCAAAAGGTGTCTAATGCTGCCGTAGGAGTGGTACAGAGCGCACCTGTAATGGCTATGGAAGCCATTCTTTAAACCGCCGCTAATTTTCCGTAAATCGTTTTCTTGTTTAAGTACCAACATTTTCCTACTGTTCATTTGCAGATAAAAAGAGCATTGTATGCCTATTTGATTCTTTCCGCTACGTTAATATTTCAGTTCAGTTTTTTGTCCAGAATCACACCAAAGATACTTTGTGCTATCCGAAAGGGACAGTTCCAGTCCGTTGAGTTTTGGGAGTTTGAAAAGTACTCCCCCTAAGCTCCGGACAAAACAAAAGCTAGATGAAGCTGTTCAGAACCTGAACGGTATCCTCCCCAAGTGTTTAGAAATGGCACGTACAGCTTGTAAACAATTCTGCAGATCATCCGTTTCCTTGGTGGAACGCATATCTGCAGTCTTCGTAAATACTCGTAAACTAGAAAACTTCTTCTTCGTGACTTAAGACTAATTTGGAGAAAGACTGGAATCCTCGCAGATCGAAGCAAAACAAATATAATAAGAAGTGCCTCAAAGTCAATATTAAGTGCCCTATTGAATTCACGCCTGTCCCCACTTTCTCAATGCATTACCCCCTAGAGTTCTACCTGCAATTCCCTCCACTGCTAAATAAATGCCCAATTACACAGAAAGTGAATTTCGTGAAGTGAAAAACAGGCGTAATAAAAACCGTTGGTGTTAATTCTCTATACCTAGTGACGTTGAATTAATCACACCTGTGAAATGGCTACATGTTTCGAAGTTTTCAACATTTACAACTGAGTCTTCAATAAAAAAAACTGCAATATGTTTCGCCTGAACTTAATATAGACGTTAGTGCAATTCAGTGTTATATATTAGTGTAGAAAGGCATCGATTGATGTTCTCTTAAATGTATTAATTTTAAAGTTGGTGTTCCCGCATACCAGTTCAGCACCGCTTTAAGTAATAACAATTGGCCTTTGAATGGTTTAGTGAGAAACTTTAAATCGCTGCCAAAAAACGGAAATCCACCCGCAACGATTTAACACTCACAAGTTCATATTTGTCTCAGCAAAAAGATCAAAATAAAGAGATAATTACGTACAATAATTATACGTAAAAACATGAGTTGGTTCTCTTCCAAACTCAGAGAACTCTCTTTCGTTTTGCGACAATGACATCAGAGCTTTGACTGAAACTTGGCACAGGGAAGTAATTAATGATGAGGAGTTCTGTGATGTGGATTTGTACTCTGTTCATGTTCATGTTCATGTTGATGTCAGAAAAAACGGGGGAGGTGGAATTTTGATTGCTGCTCGCCGCGCCGTGTCGGCTTGATAATGATACTGAAAAAATGTATGTTATATGTGAAGAGAACATTTTCGAAATTGATCAGCTATGCGTACATATGAAAAATGCTGGAGAAGGTTTGGCAGTTACAATACATTCCTCCTGCAAGTTCTTTTTTTTACAGCTCATGCGTGATTCGTGACATGTGTCAAAGTCAAACATGCTCAGTTAGGATTGTCAATTCATTATGGGATGACTTACACACGAACAAGGCTTACAAATTATTGCATTTTATTATCAAAATTCGTGCTCTGTGAAGAATGTTTTTCGCGCACTTGGACCATTTTACGGTCGTCCTAATCGACCTAATCAAGCCATAGTGACAAAATTTCGCACCAAATTCATGCTTTTGGACGTCATTGGACCTACCCGTATATGTAGAGTGTGTACAGGGGAAAATATTGCTGCCGTGACTTCTCCATGCTTCACCTTACAAAATACAGCTCGTGCAAGAACTGAAGCCGAACGACCTGCCACAACGTTGAATCTTCGGTGAGTGTGCCTTAAAAAAGCTTTAGGAAGATTTGCTTTTTTATCGAGAAATTGTCTTTAGCAACGAAACTCATTTCTGGTTGAATGGGTATGACAATAAACAAAACTGCCCTATTTGATTCGATGAGCAACCTCAGGCAATACAAGAGCTGCCTATGCATCCGGAAAAATGCACTGTTTTGTGAGGTTTATGGTCAGGCGGAATCATTGGCGCGTATTTTTTCAAAGATGACAGTGAGAACATTCAATGTTTTCAAACTTTTTTTTTTGCCCAAAATGTACGACCTGAACCTGTCCGACATGTGATTCTAGTATGACGGCGCTACATGATACACAGCATGAGAATCGGTGGACAAATTGAGAAACGAGTTCGGTGAGCAATTTCGCTTGCTTGTTTTGGACCGGTGAATTAACCAGCTATATCGTGCGATTTGACGCCTTTAGACAATTTTTTATAGGGACAAGTCACATCACTCGTGTATGCCGATAAACCAACATTGCAGGCTTGGAAGACAACATTACACTTGTTATTAGCGAGATACCAGTCAATATGCTCGAAAAAGTGATTCAAAATTGGACTTTCCGTATGGACCACTTAAAACGTAGTCGTGGTCAACATTTTCATGAAATAATCCTTAAGAAGGAAATGGTGAGCATTGATTTATCAACTCAAATAACAATTTTATATACTCTTACAATTTTGGTGTGTTTTTTTGACAATTAAATATATTTGACAGAAAATATTGACAGGGTTGCCGCATTTTAAAAACTATCATATTTGCGTTCTCGGAGACCTTAATTGCGGCAATTCACCGCAAATTGGTGAGCAACTGGTGATGCAGCCCTTCTAACCGGCAGAATTATCAGCTGAAATTTTACACGGACATAAGTGTTTCAAATTGTAGACCATTTTTTAGAAACTCTGTTCATCAAACCACTGTCCTAATGATGAAAAATATTATGAGTCACTGTCATCTATTGTTAATTATTGCTAAGTAAGCTTAAGGCTTATGGATTCCATGGTCCACTAATAAAATGGTTGAACTTATATAATAGAAAACAATTTGTCAGGTTTTGTGGTTCTGGAGTCCCTGAAGGAAGTCACTTAGGACCTTCAGTATTTTTAACTTTTGTTAATGATCTTCCAAAACTATTAAAATACTGTCATTGTTTAATGTATGCTGAGGATACAAAATTGTTCGCTCAAATAACTACTGTTTGCGATCGTTAGTGGTTCCAAAACGACTTAAACTTATTTATAAATTGGTGTCAATATTAAAATAATAAGACTGCTTCGTGGTGCTATAATCGAACCCTTGTCGAAATTCCTCCTACATATTCTTTTAATCACATGCCAATAAGGCGTGTCTATGACTTCAAGGATCTTGGAGTTACTTTCGACTCTAAGTTTACCTTTTATATCTATATTAACCAAATTTGATATCCATAAAGTAAATTCTCTTCTCGGATTTTTAAAAAGAAATTCCTTTGGTTTTAGGGACACTTATACACTTAAATTCAACTACTCTAGCAAATAAAAGTAGGCTAGAGAGTATTCAAAAATGATTTCTCAAATTTGTCTAGCGGTCCTTGCCTCCTGAAAATTTTAAAGGGACTATTGTTTTGCTTACTTATGAAACTAAATGCCAGTTACTGGGTTTCCAAACTCTTGAATCGAGAAGAAAAATGTATGGAGTAATGTTTGTTTTGGATATCTTGGATTAAACTATCGACAGTGAGAATTTACTTACTAGTATTTACTAGTAAAGATAGCGGCACTCGTCAATAAAAGCTAGTGAATGCTAGTTGTGCATCTTTTGACAGTTACTTACCGAAGCTTCAGTCATTTTGAACCTGCAGTTTTTAGTTGATAGTCGTTTGAGTGAGTCGATGTGAGTGTTTTTTGTGAAAATGCAAAAAATTGAGTATCGAGCTGTTATTAAATTCTTGTTTTTGAAAGGCAATACGCCTACGCAAATCAAAAATGAGTTGGACTCTGTGTATGGGGACTCTGCAGCATCATTTACCACAGTGAAATTTAGGGCAGCTGAATTTAAACGTGCCCGTATACCATATTTCTGAATTTAAAATAAACTAAACTAAACTAAAGACTTTTGCGAAAAGATCGAAACTGTCACAGTAGTCTGGTCAAAGTCTTCAGAAGGGGAAGATCAACTAGGCTGGATCCACTCAGAAAATCTGATGCTACCTATACTCAGTCGAATGCAGAGACCCTCTGTCTCATGCTTGAGGCTCACTCTGCAGATAACCTAATCGGAACCAGCTCACAATCAGCTCCTATTAATGAAGGTACTAGTGAGCTGAGTAACACGCCACGCCATAGCTAGTATATCTCATCGGTTGTGGTAACGAATGAGACCATTAAAGATGATGTTGCTTCCTTTGATGGCCTTAAGTCGCCCGTTACCGATGGCATATACCCATTTATGCTACAAAAATTTATAGACCAGCTGCTGGTATTCCCGAAGATAATTTTCATTGTTAGCCTTGCATTGGAATACATAGCGAAACGCTGGCGAACATTGACAATAGCCTTTACACCGAAAATCGGAAAAGAGGACTACACGCTCGCCAAGAGCATCCTTCGTATTGAAGACCATGGAGAGAGTGGTCGAGATTCATGTGCGCAAAACTGATTTGCGAATGCATCCTCTGTCTGTGATGCAAAACGCCTACCACCGTGGAATATATTGCTAGAGTGGTCTTTAGAAGGAGGAACGCGGCCTGGCATTTTCATCGACGTTGAGGGTGCTTTCGACAACGCAAGTTCTGACGGCATATGTAAATCGGCCATCACTAGTTTTGTGGATAGAAGGAATAGGGTTTTGATTGTGGATGCTGGCTGTGGCCAATATCTGTTGGGTAAACAGTGTTGCCTGCAAGGCAGCGTTCTGTCTCCACTGCTATGATGCCTGTTGGTCGACTCACTGCTCAACGCGCTCAATAGTTTTAACGTCTATGCATAAGCGTACGAGGATGATGTAGCTGTACTGCCTGTTTGATCGTGTCGACAATTGGTGCACTTAAAATGGGTTTTCAGTCAATCCTCTCAAAACTGAGGTTGTTCTCTTTACGAAAAGGAGGAAACCGCCTGGTCTGACTCATCTACTGCTTAAAGGCATCAACTTTAAATTCTCCAAAGAAGCTAAGTATTTATTTGGGTGTCATCCTGGATATAAAACTTCTATGGACTTAACATGTTACAACGAAAGCCTCTAAGACGCTGTCGGCTTTGTACTAAACTACCGGTAGATTCGATAACACTTTTTTCCCAGCTCAAAATCTGGCAGCGGCTAGTGCTAAATCAGCGGACAGATGACGTTGTGGTTGCATCGTTAGCAGTTATGGAGTTCTTTTGTCCTTAAATTGGCTGCTATGACAAAAGTCATAGAATATTATAAATCTGTTTCAAGTGGTACACATTCTCAACTCTCTCTAACCGGGAGATAGTTTAAAATTTGAAAAATTCTGAAAGCGGTCTAAATAAGTTTCTGGTTTACTTCGTATTGTATTCATTGTAACAAGTTCATATGAATACGAGAATAACCAAAAATAAATAATACTACTAAGAAATGGAAACGAATGCGGCCATTATCAACATCAGATGAGTCAAACCGGAACTCCACTATAGAAACCCCAGACATGGAACAAAGATTATTGAAAACAAGAAAGATGACAACAAATGAACATAATATAAAAAATAAAATAAAAGAAGTAGTGGCGAAGAATACATTACAAAAAATTCTAAAATTGTTTGTGCTAAGGTGATTGGAAATAAGAAATGCCTTTGCGCAAAAAAATGTTTGAATAATTTAAAGAATAAATAAAGAAGATCTAATTCTGAAGACTTGTGTAAACTGAATGATTTTAGATTTGTTGGCGTCGTTCATAAACCACCAATAAAATAAACTAGACACAGAACTTTTGAAAGACAATTGGGAAAAGTCGGTTATGAATATGATTTATCTTCTCATAATTCCTTTAAAGTTCCTGTATGTAAGAGATTTTTTCTTTATACGAGTATATAGCAGTACTTCTCAAATATCTGCTGGATGATTAACCCGATTGAACAATTATTTCTGCAGACGGTGATGACGAACAACAGCTCAGCGTCAGGCAGAATGAATCATGAATGGATGAATACAGACAACATTTCCGTCCACCTGACGAACATGAATTCGGGACAGCAATTTCTAAGCTTACGTCCAACAAAGCTCCTGAACTGATGACTTATGTCGAGCTATTTAAAGCAAGTAATGATTAGATTCGAAACATACGAGTACACCACCTTATCTCTACAATCTGGTTCGACGAAGTCTGCTCAGCAAATAGTACATCAGCATTGTTTGTCCAATCCCCTGAACTGCACCAACTACAGGGGAATAAAATCTTGTCTGCAGTATTATGTGAATGCCTAAGATCCTTTGTCAACAGTCTGATTTGCCACTGGCAGTGAGGTTTACAGCCAGGAAATATATCAAATTTTCACTCGACGGCAGATGTTGGGGAAAACACAGGTGTTACAAATCGATACACCCCAACTTTTTATCGATTTCAAAATCGTATATGACAGGATCTATAGAGACGAACTATACATAGCCATGTCTTGTGCGAAACTCACAATCCAACTTCAGAGGCACCTTCTTTCAAAAGTCTGTTCACTTACTAGTATACGCAGACGACATTGATATAATGGGAGCAGCGAGATATTTTTTGTTTGTCGCAACAAATAGCATTGATCACCTTTAGCCAATAATCGTGTCCAAATAGAATCATTATTTGCAATGGAATCAAAGTTCATTTTCATTTCAGGTCAAAATTGTTTCGACCCGAACGGTCGCCTCGGCAACTGTGTACATTTTTCTCGATGTCCGCACCTATTGGAAGAGTTATCAATGCAAGCTCAGCAGAATCCTGTTGGCATTGATTTTCAGTCTTACGTCAGTAACTCTATATGTGGATTTGATGGATTTAATTTTCTCGTAAGTAAATCATGACTTCTAGCTCTAATTTTTAGTAAAACGGTTTTTGCTTCCCTTTTAGATTTGTTGTGCAGTAGAAACACCCGATGGTAATCTGCCTCCCTATCCATCTCCTACTGTATTTCAATTCGCTAAGTTGGGCAGCCAAAGTGATGTTACTCTTGGTCCACCGATTCCACTGATTCCGCCGATTCCACCGATTCCACCGATTCCACCGATTCCATCGATTCCATCGATTCCACCGAATCCACCGATTCCACCGATTTCACCGATTCCACCGATTCCACCAAATCCACCTGCTCCACCGGTGGTTTCACCGGTTCCACCGATTCCATCAATACTACCGACTCCACCGGTTGAAGGCCTTTCTCGACCACCTAGGCCCACCCGACCGAATATGCCCATTGTTCTAACTATTTCCCCAGTTCCAAACCTTATAACTAGTCAAGCGCAGACCGCTGTTAGGATAATCAACCAAGTTCCAGTCTTACCACCACCGTTGCCAATACAACCTATTGACAAATGTGGCATCACTAACCATACGACACGCCGAGTAGTTGGAGGAATGGAAACCAATAAGGGTATGTGCTTGGACTTGGTATATTTAAATGATTTCTAGTCTTATTTTAAATCAGGTGCCTATCCCTGGATAGTGGCACTGGGCTACTACGAACAGCCAAATGTGTTGACGTTTCTGTGTAGTGGCAGCCTGGTATCGAACATTCATATCATAACAGCGGGACATTGCATAACCAATGGCCTAACTTTAGTTCGTCTTGGGGCACATGATCTGTCAAAATCGGAAGCAACCTCAGTTGATACAAAAATTCAAAATGTTGACATCCATGAAAGGTTCAGTCTCAATCCAATCTCCAATGACATAGCAGTGATTACATTGAGCAAACCAGTTGAATACACAGGTACTCGAAGGCCTCGTACTTGCTTTCATGTCGGATTTAATCGCATCCGTATCTCAAAGTCAATCAGTTCAATTATGAATAAAATTATTTTCAGAATTTATTAGTCCTATATGCCTGCCAGCGGGTAGTACGTTCATTCAGCAAGATTTTGTAGGATACAATCCATTTGTAGCTGGTTGGGGAGCAGTTCAATATAAAGGAAACGGCTCAAGTGTCCTCCGTGACGTCCAGGTGCCAATAGTTGAAACCCGATCATGCTTGGACAATTATTCAACAGATTTCAACGTTGCCGAAACAGTGGATGCCGTAAGTTGACGACCTTGAATTACGAGATATTCTCGAGAATATCTTATGATTGTTTGTGGTTTGTACAATATTTTGTAGATCATCTGTGCTGGTAATAATTTAGTTGACGCTTGTTTGGGGGATTCTGGGGGACCACTCATGATGCCACAAGTTTGTATAATGACTCATCTCTACGATTATGTTGATTAATTTATAAATTTGTTTATTTGGTTTGTTTTTATTAAAAAAAAAACTAGCAAGACGGTAATGTCTTTCGGTACTATCTCGTGGGTTTGGTATCTTTTGGATATGAATGCGCTCGGACAGGTTTTCCTGGGATATACACGCGTGTTGCTGCCTACATGGATTGGATTGAGAAAAAAATGTCGCCGTCGTAGTGTACGAGTATGTAAATGACAATAATTAATAACTAATAACAGAAGCAATAAATTTTTAATAAAGTTGAGGACTGTTTTTCATGTTTTTGTAATTATCCAGCATTTCAATGTTGAACTTGCTTTCTGATGTAGAGGAGAGTAATTTTAATTTTTTAGGACCATGGCAAGAGTGTTAGTCATGTATTTGTTTTCATATTTTCATGGTAGTTACATTCTGAGTAGTTTCTGTCTATATCCACAGAAACAGAGATTTGTTCAGTGACAAATGGCCTTTTTTATTAGTAAAGTTTGATAATCGGCTCATCTAAGTTGATTAGAAGGTTATCTATCCAATCGAAAATACGGAATCTACCCCTTGCAAGGTGACTCAAGCAGTTTCGTATTGACAAGCTGTGTCTAAAGCCTTCTGGCCTTTTGTCGACGGGGAAGTTTGGGATCCACAAACTGAGGCTATTAAATATACCATAAATATTATTTTTTCCCGATTAAGTTTGATCACCATTAAAAATACTTATAATGGCTGCAGGTTCACAACTTGTAGCTGTAGGACATTATCAATATAATGGCCAAAGTTTTGGTCGATATCTAGGAGCTAGCTGGTATCAGCTAAAAGAAGTTACTCAATCGCTGCATAGTTTCGCTTTTCAAACTGTTGCAAAGCAAACAATTGATATTTCGGGACAAATGTTGAGTTTCTGAACCTCCTTGCTTCCATTCCATTGAGCCATTAAACTTCCTTTCTAACATGCGTGGTGATTAGATTCTTAAACCGCATTTAGATTTTATTTATTTATTTATTTATTACTAAGTAAGTATTGCTTACACGGTAAGATAATGGAATCTTTTAAATGTGGAAGCCTTAAATTTTTCAAATATCAGATACAAGTATGTGCAAGTATATATAACAATAAGAATTCAGGAAGTGATAACAAAATAAAATAAAATAAGGTAAGTAAGATAAAGTAAAAGAGAGAAAAGGATAGAAAAGAACAATTGGCTTTACAATCAAATTGAACATTTTAAGCGTTTAAAATTCTAAATCTAATTAGTTTCATTGGCCAGGTATTTTAAGAGAGAGGTTTTAAATTGTTTTATGCTTCTAATATTCCTAATATTTATGGGCAAAGAATTCCACAGCCGTACGGAGTTTACGAAGAATTGGCGTTCAGACGTCAAGCAGGCATAGCTCGTTTGAAAAAGCATACATGATCTACCTGACTGAAGGAAGCGTAGCCTATTGAATAGGTATGCTGGTTGCTTAGTTTGAATTATGCCATGCAAGAGACTTAGCGTTCTGTATTTGAGCACATTATCAAATGTACATCCGCTGATTTGCTTTGAGTAAAAGGAAATATGGTCATATCGTTTTAGGTGAAATACAAATCGGGCAATATTATTATATACGACATTGAGCTTTCGTCTGGAGTCGTAGTCGGGGCAGCAAAAGATTTCAGAACAATATAGCAGAATCGGTATTAGGAGGGTTTTCGCTAACAAAGCGATGTGCAGTCCAGAGAGCACGTAATCCACCATATATTTTACCTATAGTGGCGTTTATGTGGGTAGACCAAGTAAGGGTCCGGTTAAATATTAGGCCCAGGTTGTTGGCGCAGTCGACGTACTCTATTGGACTTTGGGCTAGTTGGATTGGTGGAAAGTGAGCAAGGTCCAGTTTTCTTTTATGGATCACAAGTGCTTTTGTTTTCTGGGAATTAAAACGCAGTTCGTTCTTAGCTAACCAACCAAGTATACGCTGGAGATCTTCATTCACCTGCGCAGTGGCTTCGTGAACCAAATTCATGGGAGAACTTAAGTGGATCTGGGCATCATCGGCGAACATATGAATTACACAATGCACGACAACCTTTGGCAGTTCATTTACGTAGAGCGAAAAAAGCAATGGTCCAAGAATGGAGCCTTGCGGTACTCCCCTCTTTATAGGCAAATAGCATGAACATCGGTTTCCCGCTACAACCTGTTGTCGTCTTCCTTCTAAGTAAGAAAATATAAGTTTTATAGATGGCAATGAAAATTTAAACTCTTTTCTGAGCTTTAAGCAAAGTATAGTGTGATTAACGGTGTCGAATGCTTTCGAAAAGTCAAGTAACGTTAGTATTGTAGCATGGTTGTCATCAATAGCTTTCCTAATTTCGTCAATTACCAATAATAACACAGTCTTGCAACTTCGTTTTTGACGGAAGCCAGATTGATTCTCACAAAGCAGTTCTTTACACTGTAGATAGATTTGAATATGTTTGAGAATACATTTCTCAAAAACTTTTGAAAGGAATGGCAGAATTGAGATAGGTCTGAATTCCACTGCATTTCCATTCGATTTCTTTGGAATAGGAATAATTTTAGCGTCTTTACAATGAGTGGGAAAGACTGACGTCGTTAAAATTGAGTTGAAGATATATGTTATAAAAGGCAGTAAATATGGAAGCAGAAGCTTAACAAATTTTGGATGAATTTCATCGATCCCCATAGCATTTGATTTGATCGATAGTACCGTGTCTAAGAGAGTTCACGGTTGTAGTTGCCCCTTCATCTGCTATCTTGGACACAGCACCCAACATACTATTGAGTATCTGTTTTTCAATTACCTCAACATCACATTTGATCATTGATGAAAAAGTGATCCAGGGGTATAAAATAGTTTTAGAGCATGTATAAGTTGTTAAGGGATATAACTACCTTCCAGGTACCGATTGGGTCAATAAGCACTGACCGCTTTAAGCTTGGTCTGAACCGAAATTGCAATATCTTAAGTTTATACCAAGTACTTGCTTTATCACTCCGGTTTCTGTGGGGGTTGTGTGGGTGGTTAACTATCCGACGATATGAAAAAGATTCAGCCTAGGATAATAAATTTAACTATTTTTGAGATCCTTGCAAGATAGGAGTATACAAAGAACAAAGATCTTTACATCTGCTCATGAAATGTTAGAACTTTTAACAGTCCTTGTGCACGCCTTAGCAATTACAAAACTTTAATAACTGCCTTTCAGCAAATGTGAACGATTGGACTGGAAAAAGAAAGAATAAGGAGACTAATTCTCGAAATCCAACTAAGTGCAAATGGATGCGACAAGCTACTTATTGCATCCAAATTCAGAGCTCAAAGGAAAACTGTAAACTAGCCAGAAGAAAAATTCTACGTCGGAAACCTTAGCACGGCTGGAGTAGTTAGAACCTGCAGAGAGCGCCAATGCGAGACACTCCCCGTTGTGCATTCACCATCCACAAACGTCAACAATTTGTTGGCGTCATCAAAGTGGTAGCCAAAACCATAGTAGGCTACCTACTACCACTGAAAAAGTGCCCTTAGTATGACAATGAACGCGTTCGACGAAAAGACAGATAACAGAAAGCAAGCGCTGCAGCACAAAATTAGATCAGCAAGAACGAAATCCTACGTAAAACCAAAGGGCCAACATCTATTCCAGCTCAAGCTTCTTCTGTATGACCTTCAGCGATAAAAACAATATCGGATAAATATTTTGCAGCTGGCTTCAAGGGTGGAACGTGCTTCAGCGGCACTTCCAAAAGCCACTTGATGTGCATCAGGTAAAGAGTGTGTTAGAGCAAGAAGGGAATCATTGACTGGCAATGAAGAAGCCACCCCCCTCCCAATATATTATAGAAGATGTTGGCTCAACTATCAAAAAGCTCAAGAATAAGAAAGCCGCTGGGTGGGATAATATATCAGCGAACCTTTTATAAAATGGGAGTGACGTTTTGGTAGGGTGCTTGTGCAAAATCACGAACGAAATGGATAAAAGTATGCCCGATGACTGGACTACGAGCTGTATATGCCTCATCTTCAAGAAAGGCGATGCTATGTAAAAATTATTGAGGCATATCAGTGCTTAATCTCTCGTATAAGATCCTTTCTAACGTGAACGCCTCAAGTGTGGCTTCCACACTTTCACACTAATGCAAATTCTGGAAAAGAATTTCAAGCAGAGATTCACCACCTTGTAATCGACTTCAGGGCAGCATGCGATATTCGTAGTATCCATATATTTAAGCTCTATTTTGCCATAGCAGAATGGGGGATCTCGACAAAACTGAACCAGCTGTGCCGTGTGATTGCAATTCCGAACTATTCCAAGCGTGTATTGGATTTCAGCAATCACTGTCATGTGACTTTTTCGATATAGTGCTGGAACATATAGTGCGGAGATAGTGAACACGAACTGCTCTATTTTCGACAAATCTATCCAGTTGATCAAATTTAGACAAGGCGATGGGCTATCATGCGCACACACCAATGGTATTGACATAATCTGAAGAAAGCAGCGCCATTTCAGCGGCGCTTTCGAGAGTATTGAGACGGAGGCGGCGAAGATGGGTTTAACGGTCAACGAGGGCAAGAGCATGTCCTTTTAACCAGAAAGGACACCCAACACCGACATAATAGAAATAATTATGAGGTGGTTAAGAACTTTGTCCACCTAGGCTCCGCTATCAGTTTATACAACGACACCAGCACTGAGATCAACCCCGACAGTAGCGCACGCAAGTGGAAGGGGACGTTAGGCATCTCGGCGTGCGAAACTTGAGGCGGATATCTAAAGACCAAGCTGGCTGGAGACGCTTGTTGATTGAAGTCCAGATCCACCCCGGGCTGTAGCGCCACCTTAAGTAAGTAAGTAAGTCCAGTTGATCAGGATGACGATTTAGAGGCTTTAAGGGGAATTTGAGAAAGAGTACCGAGTCGACCACCGACGAGTGCAGAAGTGAACTCGTGTACTCACTAATTATCGTGTGCTGCGCAAAAAAAAAAGAAACAAAAAAAAAGTGCAGTGCAGTGGAAAAAAAATATCACACAGTGCGGGTATCCCACCTCTCCCGCTCCTGGTCGAAGTACTGCTTGCACTGCTATTACTGTATTTACCATACGGTACGGGCAGTGGCTGAGTGTATGTAACAACTGATGGATAACGGGTTGTGAGTGAAAATTTTGTTGGTGCACTGCTTCATATTGTTGTAAGGGCATAACACCTACAGCAATTTGATCCGGTAAATCAATGTCAGAATTTTCACTTCGCAGCCTTGCTTAGCATCGTCGGTATTTGTGTTTTTTGTGTTTGTTGTAGATTATGACTAGGGAATTCAGGGTGGACGTAGCCAATATACGCGGGCTAAAAAGTAATCACTTTTCTGCGTACGTCCACGTCTGTAAGTACAGACCAGCTGTTTTGTGACTTAGTGAAACACAGGTAGATCCCCGCCCACACCTCTCAGATCACTCTGATCTGAAGCTACCTGGCTACGAATTAGTGCCATTATTCTTCTCTCACCGCGGTCTCGCCATTTATGTGCGTAGTGATGTAGCTTACCAAACTCCACCACAATGTGATCCATGTTCCAGTCCGGAATTCAACTTCATGTGGTTAAAATTCCATCTCCGTAAGCAAATTATCCACTACTGTTTTATTTACAAAAGCCCCCAACTGGACAGCAATTCGACTTTTAGCGACTTTGATGCGCTGTCTGACTCCATTCAAAGAATTGTATCCCTGTATCCTCATACTGAAATCGTTATTTCGGGCGACTTCAATATACACAATTCTGGGTGGCTTCGACATTCTGGACAGACAAAACCCGAAGGACGGTGTGTTGAGATCTTCGCTGCGGAAAACAACTTAACGCAGCTTGTAAATGAGCCCACGCGAATACCAGATGTTAATAGTCATACCGCCAACACCCTGGACTTGTTTTTAACTGATAAATACACCGTTGATGTGCTCTCCCCTCTAGGCTTGTCGGACCACTGTGTTATATCAGCTAATTTCTCGTATTCTGACCACACAGTTAGAGAAAAGATTCTTAAAAGAACCGTATGGCAATACGAGAAAGCCAACTGGAGCGGTCTTAACAGCATCTTTAGGAAGTTTAACTGGTCGTTATATTTCCTCGATAACGACGTGGATTCCGCTGCTGATATGATTATACACACCATTCTCTTTGGAATGAGATCCTTTATTCCTCATCGGACAAAATGTATCAAACCAAAAGAAAAGACATGGTACAACTCCAGCTGTAAAGAGGCCTTCAGGGTTAGAGAAATATTTTTTGCGGCCTGCAAGACCAACCCGACAGAAGAAAACCGAAAAAAGTTCAAACGAGCCAGAAATGACTGGAACGCCTTTCTTAAGCGTGTGAAATTCCAATACGACCAAAAACTGAGGCAAAAAATACAGCAATTAGTTTGTCGAATCTTCAATGGGACGAATCTACTTTCGCACACTGTAGTAGCAAGAGTACTTAAAGATCTCAACATACATAAATCCGCTGGTCCAGATGGTATAGCTCCCCTTCTTCTAAAGAGCTTTTCTTCCACGCTGGCAAAACCACTGCGTAAGCTTTTTCATCAATCCTACTCTTTAGGACTCTTCCCGAGCAGATGGAAAACAGCATTTGTCCAGCCCGTCCCTAAAAAAGGCGAATCATCTTCTCTCTCCTCCTACAGACCCATTGCACTAACGTCCCTTCTTTCCAAGGTCATTGAAACACTGATAAATCGTCAACTCATGAAATATCTCGAAACACGAAAACTTCTCAATGACCGGCAGTACGGTTTTCGTAGCAATAGTCGCACTGGTGATTTGATGGCATGTCTCATCAAAGCGTACATCAATCTGGCGAAAGTAAGATAGTTGCACTTGATATTTCTAAGGCATTTGACAGAGTTTGGCATCAGGCTCTTTTGTCGAAAATGCGTGCATTTGGGATCGACGACTCTCTTCTTCAATGGATTAGAAATTACCTTTCGGAACGTTCAATTCAAGTTGTTTTGGACGGTTTCAAGTCTGATATTCACAAAATAAATGCTGGTGTGCCCCAGGGCTCTGTTCTGTCTCCGACACGTTTTTAATTTTCATTAATGATCTCTTCACTGCTACTTCTAATCCAATATATTCCTTTGCTGATGACAGTACTCTCTGCTTTTCATATTCGTTCCCGCACTCACGGCCCTGCTCTTCGGCTGTAGAACGAGAACGGCAGCGTATGCTAAGCTCATTAAATTCCGATATAAACAGCATAACCAATTGGGGAACTATCAACAGAGTGGAATTTAATGCTTCCAAAACACAATGCTGTCGTTAAAGCGAAATTTAAACACCCAGCCATTATCCATGAATGGCACTTACATCGTCGAAACCGAAAAATTTTCCATTCTCGGTATGTGTGTCCACGACAACTTATGTTGGAATGACCACATATTTGATGTCGCCAAAAATGCTGCGAAATGTCTAGGTTTCCTCAAGCGATGTAAGAAATATTTTACCCCCTCTGATCTGGCCTCAATATATAAGGCATTCATCCGCCCAAAATTGGAGTACAACTCCCACATCTGGTCAGGTGCTACTAAAACATCTCTGCACCTGCTAGATAGGATTCAAAACCGTGCGATAAAACTTATTGATGATACTAATATCAGTCAATCAATGGACATTCTCGAACACCGACGAAATGTCTCGTGTCTCACTTTGTTTTATCGCTATTTCCACCACCAGTGCTCCACTGAAATCGCCAGTAGCATTGATCCCATTCAAACTTTCAACCGTAACACCCGTCTCGCTATGAATGCTCATCAGTATACCCTCAAACCCATTTTCGGACGTACTCTAAAATATCGTGATTCGTTCCTAAGCCGTACAACTCGCTTATGGAATGCCCTGCCGATCTCTGTATTTCCTGGTCGTTATAACTTGCAAACATTTAAAAACAATGTACATCGGTACCTCCCTTTTCTTCCTCCCTAAATTTCCTTTGCCCGCGCTGTGTACAATCACCTTAAGGGTGAAAAAAAAAAAAAAAAAAAAGATGAGAAGAGTTGGCCTCGAAGTACAACAAACAAAAACAAAGAAGCATCTGCCCACCGCCTGGGATAAAGCTTCGCTGATGGCAATAGGAACTTCCAAGTGTAAACATCAAATCCACGAATGACACCTTAGTGAAGATTCGGCGAGGATTTACCCTAGAAAACCACTTCTACTTCGGCTTGAAAAAATAAATGGGCTTGCTTGAATGACTAAATTCTACTATATGGATCATGGAGCTGGACGATAAGCGGGAAAGCAAAGTAGATAGCGGAAATTTACGAGAGAAAAGCCCTTCATCGAATATTTGGTCCCATATGCGAGGAGAGCGAAAGGAGTAGAATACATCTGGATCAAGCAGAGCATTTAGTCTGGCTAATTGGAAATAGCGTACTTGGGATCGAAGGGTTTGGAATCTGCGTACGAGTATTTCAAACAGAGACTCTTCATGATTCTGTAGCCGATTAAATAAGTCAGTAAGATTTCTATTACACAGATTATAATAGACAACAACATTCGAATATACGCAAATTCGTAGCACATGGCAAACTTAGTAAAAACGCCCTGGACTTCATAGGAGAACGACTTATAAGAATTTGCATGAAGGAATTTGCATGTTTAGATTACCCTTATACGTACTCATCTGCGCACAAATTTTGTTTTAATTAGAATCTTGAAGAAACCTATGACCAATATATACAGCGGTTTTTACGCCTAAGGTATCAGGACATTTTTCGAAATATCGTCAGCAAGTACACCTTACATAAACCCATTCAACAACAAACTAGCACTTGGCTACTTGTCGAAGTTTGACTATTGGAGATTGACACATCCCGATATTCAAAATGGGACTTGGCGAACTCCTTCCAATCGAAAACTCAACTAAATTTACCACTTTGCGGCATGAATCCACTATCTTTGATACTCGTACGTTCCGAGGAGCTAACATAAACTATGTTCCTTGTTGCAGTCAAAGTTCGTGTTGGGATATTATTTACGTCAAAATAAAGGAGACAGACTGTGAAAAAATATAACATCGAAACGCTGGCTGTCTTGTAAAGCCATAATCTTTACAGGTAGAGTTACGTTTCGATTTATTCAAATGGCAACATGTCGAAGACGAGTGTCTTAATTGCTAACTGATATGTTAAGTCTCAACCGCCTGCCGACAAGAAACTTCTGATTCAACGAAGGATGCAGATGGCATTTGCAGTGAAGTAGGCGGCATATAAATCTTAACTGCCGAGGACAACGAAAGCTGCCTTACCTGCTACAGAAAGCTCATCTGCATTTATCTATTTATATGAGTAAAAATAATCCTTAAAAGTACGGGAATGGCATGATAAATGAAATTAAGATGTGCAACTCCAGAAACAGTGTTTCGAAATGTTTCAGAAATTTTAATGTGTTCAGGTGAAAAAGTAAACTTTGTATCAAAACCACAGAGCATGGGAATAACACATCAGAATAGTCCACAAACTCGTTCGGACGAGCTACCCGCAGAAACTCTAAAGAAAGAAAGATAAAGTTAATGTGGCGCTGTGTGCAAGTTCATCGACCACTACACAAGTAGGTTCGGGTTCAAATCTTTGCTGACTCCAAAAAGCAGAAAGGTAATTCACTTTTCCACTTTTCTGACGTCATCAGTCTTTCAGCAAGCACTTCCTTCGACATCGCCGGGTATAAACATTTTAGGGGTACATGTTATCTTTGAAGTTGGTTGATGGTTCCGATTTACGTCAACTTATCTCCAATATTTGGCTAGCATCCCCAGGATCCCTGGCATCTATGAGTATTATTAAAAAAAAATCGCGACGTTTTCAGTTCGGTTTTAGTCCGGAATTAAATTATCACTTTGAGCAGGTTTTTAGAAAAAAGTTCCGGAACGAACTGCTTTATCTTGTACGCACAACGATCCTATTTAGGCTCCTATACTACATATATACGATACTGAACAAAATCAACTTTTGGCTTTTCGGGCCCCTCATCCAAGACGCCCCTTTCTCACTTCGATTATTTCTGAGTGGGTATTGCGTAGTGCCGTGTGTCTAACACAGAGAGCCTGCTCGATCAAAATACAGTGGCAGATTAAATAATTTTCTTGATTCAATACATCGAGCGTTTCGAATGTGATGATTACCATTATGAACGTAATCCTCTGATAATGACAGGTAAGACCTGCAAATTTTACTCTGAATTATTCGTATGCACCTCGATATTCAACAATTTCATAACCTAAGAGGAACCGATGATGAATACTGGCCTTGACAATTTCCACATCTGCTGAGATTTGTGGTTTGCAGATTCCTTAAGTGATGCGTCATTAACTTGACTTGCAGCTGTAAAAGTAGGTCACCTCTGACGTAGAGAATGCAAAGAGGTTGAGTGCTCTATTATGACACATTTGCTTTTAGTAACCAGTGCATTTAGCACAGTTTTTCTCCTTTCACTTCTCAAGGTATGTCTCAATATTGCCTTCAAATGTTAAACAGCCTATTCCAAGAAAGTGGTGCATATTTCGTCAGCATTTCCTGGTGTACGAACACATACAAGTATCAGCTATTCGTACACAAAAATGGAATTTCCTCTGACAACATTCCTTTTTTGTACTTTTTCACCATCAATTCAAAATTACTTCTCAATTACAGAACCATTAGCCAAGCTATGGTTCCAGATAAAGCCTCAATACTCATCGACTTAGATTAATAGTCTCGACCATATTTGACAAGAATATTTAATTCATCATCCCGAAAACATTGTACTGCTTGAAAGGCACTGACTGACAGAAGATGATTTTATCGCGACGTTAGTCATATTCAGTCCTACTTGGGAAAACGACTAGACTGTTTAATATTTCAAAAAGACGTGCATAATCAATTAATATCAGTTGGCAACGATCGTTAGAAAAATCCAAAATCGAGTATCTGGGCGATTGGAGAGCCTGAACAATGACCAGAGTTTGTTGTTTGTTGCAAGTAAATGCAAACGTGTCGTCATTGAGTGACGCCTTCGTGAATTGATTTCATTAGAATTGTCCAATGTGTAGACACACCTTAAGGTGATTACTTGGATATACACTCATGTGTAGTACACACATACTCGTAGTGGTCATCCGTAAATTGATTTACATACAAAGTCCGGTAATTGTGTAATAAGAGGCAAGCTGGTCATAACCGAATGACATAAGAACCTGGCGCATCCTGTCGTGCTTAAAGTGGGGATTCATGCAGAAATAAGATCGTTGGATTTTGGATTGAGTGTTGAATGGTTTATTAAGCATCCTCATTACATAAACCGTAATTTAGCAATTATATCATCAATCCCCTTATAGAATTGTGAAGTATTCACACTGATATTGGTCAAAGTGAGTGGTACAAAAGGTGATACAATAGGTTGGATAGAATTGTGTTGGAGACATTGAGCAGGGATATGCCTCTATAGTTGTTGCAGGATTTTTTGTTTGTTGTGACATGGCACGAAAGTTTTGCTGAGAGAGGCGAAAACGACCAAACAAATCACAATTATGGATTTCTCTGGGTAAAACATGGAAAAATAATGATTCGTAAAGCTGCTGGCATGAAGGTTTTCTTTATTTATAATTCAATATCCAAGCACATGTAATGCTATCACAACGTAGTGATTTATTTGATCTCTGTAATAGTACTGCGACCTACGTGCAATGTCCGATGTATGACGTTAAAATTGTCCTAGGCGACGTTAATGCCAAAATTGGTAAGGAGGATATCTTTGGTAGCACAATCGGAAGACATGGCCTATACGACACCATGCTTGGAAACGGACTTAAGCTAATCGACTTAAGCAAGGAAATATGGCAGACACCAGATCGGAAAACTGTCTACCAGATTGATCATGTTGCGATCGATGAAAATCACTCCTCAAGTATTTTAGATGTCTGAACATTCCGAGCGGTCAACAAAGGCTCGGACCACTATCTAGTTGCAGCCAAGGAACAGAACAAGGAACAACTGGGAAATACTATGAGGAGATTTAACGTTGAACGGTTGCAATGGCAACGCACCGCCAGAATCTTTGCCAATCGCGTATGCCTCAACTTCTCGAGAAGTCCTTTGCAGCCAGCATCAAGTGCTAAAGACCAATGGCTTAAATGCAGTGAGCGCATCAGGAATGCCCCAACTGATGTGCTGGGTTTCACAAGCCCACCACCACGAAACTCCTGATTTGATGGAAAGTGTCGGTAAAAGAGGAGGGACGAACATTGGCTTCCCCGGAGAAAAAAAGGAAGAGTATGAGAAGCGCGCGATCGAGGAAATAGAGAGGTGCTACTCCAGGAATAATGTTCGCAAGTTTTACCAAAAGGTAAAAAGAACGTGTCAGGGGTAATAAGACCCGAACAGAAATCTGCAGAAATTAACAAGGAAACCTTGTAATAGAGTCACAGTTGGTGCCGAGGAAAATCTATATGTGCAGACTACTAAACGGCGAAGACGACACCAAAATTTCGCTGTCAGGCAGAGCGAATCATTCAATATTGACGATGCAAGTCCAGAATTCCGTCCACCCGACCAAAATGAAGTGAAGATAGCAATATCTACACTGAAGCTACCGGGCCGGAGGGTCTACCCACCGAACCATCTAAGGCAGCAACAGATGACTTGGTAGAGAACATACACCTACTTATTTCCAAGATTTGGTCGGATGAATGGAGCTTCATCATCTTTTGCCCGGTTCCTTTCCCAAGGAACGAGACCCTCTAAACTGCACCAACTATAGAGGTATCAGTCTCGTAAACATCGCATATAAGATTTTGTTTGCCGTATTCTGCGATTTGTGAACGATCTCATTGGACTTTATCAGTGCTATTTTAGGCCGGGTAAGTCCACAATTGACCAAATATTCACACTACGGTAGATCCTGGAGAAAACCCCAGAAGCGCAGATCGATACTCACCACTTTTTCATTGATTTTAAAGCATTTACAGAGACGAGCTATGCAGAGTCATGTCTAGTTTTGGCATCCCTATCAAACTCTCCCGCTTGTGCAGGATGACGATGGAGATAGCTCGCCGCTGCATCAAGATCGGTAATGACCTAACCAAAACCTTTGATGTCAAAAAAGGATTTAGGAAATGCGACGCGCTGTCATATGACTTCTTTAACATTATACTTGAAAGAATTGCGTAAAACTCACAAGCCAACACACGAGGTACGGTCTTTCAAAAGTTTGTTCAATTGCTGGCATACGCCGACGATATTGATATTAATGGTAGAACACTGGTGCGTTTGCGAGTATAGGAACAGAAGCGGAAAAAATTGATCTAGCGGCAAGCGAGCTCCAAAGTATGTTCTGTCAACAAGAAAGGACACCCAAAATCGACGAATCGGCCAGAATGTCACAATCGACAGCTATAACTTGAGGTAGTAAGGGACTTTGTCTACCTCGACTCTGCTATCACATCTGAAAACGACATCTCTTCAGAAATCAAACGGAGAATAATATAATTTAATTTGGTTGGGGACTAACGCCCATTTCGCTTAATGCAAGATTAAACCAACTTAAAAACTAACAAGAGTTAAGGGTTAGGAAGTAAGGGAATGGTGGAGGAGATCAAGTTTAAGACGAGAAGTGATCAGGTTAAAATCAAGAAGGGTGAATTACTATGTAATAAATTGAAAATAAAATATCTTTATTTTTTGTGTAGAGAAGTGTATAAAACGATGTTTGATTTAATCGTTACAATTTATTACTTTTCGAATGAAAGTTTGCGATAGAGTGAGTGTTTTACATATTTTCATTTTGACAGATTGATTTTAGTACAATTGATTACTTTAGTACATGCATAATTAAGATCGTAAGATAAGATAAAGTAGTGTGATTTCATATAACAATAAGTAGATGATTAAGAATAACTAGTTGATTTAATCAGTTACAACGAGTTTTCATATTTTAATAATGTATGATCTTCGTTAACAAAGGGGGAGGTTTGAGTTGACCTTACGGAGCATGCAGGAAATTGGTTCGTTAGAGCGATAAGAGGTGCGGTGGGTTGGGACATAGAAGAGACGATGACAGCGTAAATTACGAGGGTTAGTGTTGAAGGAAATAGAATTGTAAAGGGAAGCGCTGTACACAGAACCGGAGAGCAGTCGATGAATAAAAAGAATATCAGCTACGTCTCTGCCTTTTTCGATTGTATTTAGGTTAAGAAGTTTGAGGCGGTCGCGATAGGGAGGTATAATAAATGCTTTAACAGGGGCAGATTAAAGTCGCCAAAGATATCGTCGATAGAATCATTTAGGTTAATTAGTTGGTCAATTGCGTTTATTTTATATATTATATTGATTACCATCTCCATTTTCTACAGTGAAATATGTAATTCCATTTCTCTCTATGTCCCCTTTTCACGGCATAAAACATCATCTATTTCCCCTCCATGGTACAACAGAAGACTTCGCTCTTTACGAAACAGAAGAAACAAATTATGGGCAGTTTTTCTTCTCACCAATTCTTATTATGACTACTCTAACTATCTTGGAACCTACCTGGAAATTAACCCAACTCTATAACTACCTCTATCAGAGCTTTGAATTTTTACCCGGGCCAGATGGACACCCAGCAATACGAGTATTTCTCAAAAAATGTTCTTCCAATCTTTCGCACCCACTTTCCTCTCTCTTTCATCTGTCCCTCACACAAGGAGAATTCCCCCTAGTTTGGAAGACCTCTTTCATAACCCCGGTTCACAAAAAGGGATCAAAAAATGAAGTAACCAACTACCGTCCCATTGCTAAGCTTTCTCACATAGCTAAAATGTTTGAAAGTTTTTTATATGAAGTTCTAAGCTGTCAGTGCAAGTCACTTATATCACCCAGACAGCACGGATTTCTAAAAGGTAGATAAATCAATTTGATCTTTCAGCCCTAGAAAATGGCAACGAAATTGACGTTATTGCTACAGATTTCGCTAAGGCCTGATCCTTTTCAAATTTTGTTCCCTCGGTTTTGACCCCATATTGTTAAAATTGATATCTTCTTATTTGGAGAACCGTTACTATAGCGTTCGCTTTAGGTCTTCTTCTGGTGTCCCACAAGGCAGCCATCTAGGTCCCCTCTTTTTTATTTTAACTATAAACGATCTTGAGAAGATTATCAAACACTGCTCCGTATCCATTTACGCCGATGACACCAAGTCCAAAACTATTTCTTCATCCTAAGACTCTGTTTTCCTTCAAGAAGACCTCGATAGGTTTTCCACTTGGTGCCTAAAAAATTGCTTTGAACTTAATGTCTCCAAATGCCAATGTATGACTTTGCCACGTAAGTCCAATCAATCCCCCCTCAACCTTATTTTCTGCATGACCAACCTGTACCCCGAATTTTATATGATAGAGAGTTAAATTTCCGTTCGTATATTGATGAGATAGTCCTTAAAGCCAACTCATCGCTCGGTTTTATCAAACGGTGGTCTAAAGAATTTTGCAACGATTATGTGACAAGGTTACTTTACATTACCTTTGTCCGGCCCCTCCTTGAATATGCCAGACAAGTATGGTCCCCCTTTCAGCGACTTCATATAAACCGAATCTAGAACATTCAACGTCGTTTTCTTCGGTTTGCTCTTCGTGGACTACCCTGGAGTGACCCATTTATCTTACCTCCCTATCGCGACCGCCTCAAACTTCTTAACCTAAATACCCTCGAAAAACGCAGAGACGTAGCTGACATTCTCTTCATTCATCGACTGCCCTCCGGTTCTGTGGACTGCGCTCCCCTTTATAATTCTATTTCCTTCAACACAAAGTCTCGTAATTTACGCTGTCCTCGCCATAGTCTATATCCCGACCCACCGCACCTCTTATGGCTCTAACGAACCAATCTCCGTAAAGTCAACTCAAACCTCCCCCTTTTTGATTTTAACCTGAGCACTTCTCTTAAATTTGATCTCCTCCACATTTCCCTAACTTCCTAACTACTAAGTGTTGTTAGTTTCTAAGTCCTAGTTTTTAAGTTAGCTTAAGCTTGCATTAAGCGAAATAAATGGGTGTGTTAGCCCCCACTAAATTAACTAAATATATCCTCAGCAATTCATCTGCAAGAATGTCGACGAGAATCATTCCAGCTTTAATAAAGACGGTATTGTCTGATTCGAAAACCGCTGATTGTTCGTGGCGCGCGGAGTCTGTTAGGCAGTATGCCTACAGCGAAGCCGAGCCGACCACGACAAATTTTTTCGTCCATAACGTGCCTCCCTTGCCAGCGCTTAAACCATCCTGCCTCACACCTCCACCCCACAACATCCCTCTTACATTTTACTACCAGAATGTAAGAGGTCTTCGCTCTAAAACCAATGCTGTCCTACGTCAATCGCATGCTCTTTCCTTTAATATCTACGCCTTGACCGAAACCAATTTGATTCGCGACATAAAGAACCAGGAATTGTTCCCTCCTACTTTTAATGTTTTCCGCGACGACGATCCTACCCGCACAAATAAAGATTCCCCCTATCGAGGCGTCCTACTGGCGATGGACAACAGCCTTAACTCTTCTCCCATTACAATTTCTTCATCCTCTAAAGCCGACTTTGTCGCAATAAAAATATCACTGCCTCTCAAGTCCCTTTACGTTATATGTTGCTACATCCTACCAGCTCAACCTATCGAATCTTACCAATTTGTTATTGATGCGATCGATCATTTAATTGACCTGTCAGACCCTATTGATGATATCCTTATTTTCGGCGACTTTAATCTTCCTCAGCTACAGTGGACTCCATCAGATGATCAATCGTTTTTCATCGCTTCAAATGCCACCTCAGCTAAGGAATGTCTCTTCTTAGATCGCTTAACAGACTCAAGTCTATGCCAAGTCAGTGGTATATCCAATTATATGGGCAGGCAGTTAGACCTTATTTTCACAACAGATCCAATTAACTCCTCAGTCTCACTTTGTCCCCTATCTCTCTCAACAATCGATAACTACCATCCCCGCTTCTACTTTCATTTTTTCATAACTCTTCATTCCAGTCCGCTCCCCCCACAACTCTGTCATCCCACGACTTTCATAAAGCAAACTTTCACAACATCAGTGAATATCTCAGCAGATCCCTCCTTAACTTTCACAACTTAAGTATAAATGATGCCTTATCCATTTTTTATAAAGAAATATTTAATTCTTTTTCCCTTTACGTTCCGTTTTCCCGCCTTAAAACATCATCTACTAGTCCTCCCTGGTATAATCGTAAGCTTCGTTCCTTACGAAATAAGAGAAATAAGTTATGGGCTGTTTTCCTGCGTACCAGATCCTTTACCGACTATTCCAACTATCTTGGTGCTTATCTTCATTTCACCGAACTTTACGATTCCCTTTACCAGCGCTACCTTAACAATGCGCAAGTCAACCTTATAAACCATCCTAAGTCCTTTTTCCAATTTGTTAACTACAAAAGAAAGTCCGATGGTTACCCTCCTTCCCTCTCTTTCAACAACCGGTCATCAACCGATCCACTCACCATTGCCAACCTATTTGCCACATTTTTTAAACAATCCTTCACCAACGACTCCTTTGTACCAGATCCATCCTATTTTAGTTACCTACTGAACTTCTCCAATGGCCCACTTCTTTCTCATATTTTGGACCCGTCTTATATTGAATATAAATTACACCAACTCAATGACGAATTCACACCCGGCCCAGATGGCCTCCCTGCCATATTTCTTAAAAAATGTTCTTCCTCTCTTTCCCTTGCCCTTTCTAATCTCTTCCGTCTATCCCTTTCACAAGGAGAATTTCCTCAGGCTTGGAAAACCTCCTTCATAACCCCGATCCACAAGAAAGGATCAAAGAATGAAATAACCAACTATCGTCCCATCGCTAAACTCTCCCATATACCCAAACTCTTCGAAAGTATTTTGTATGAAGCTCTAAGCTTCCAATGCAAATCACTTATTTCCCCTAGACAACATGGCTTCTTATTGGGTAGGTCATCCACCACAAATCTCGTTGAATTCGTATCCTTTGCCCTCTCTGCCCTAGAGGATGGCAATGAAGTCGATGTAGTTGCAACCGATTTTAGCAAAGTCTTCGATAAAATCTCTCATCGGTTAATTATCTTTAAATTGTCTGCCCTCGGCTTTGAACCCATATTGTTAAAATGGATATCTTCTTACCTCGAAAACCGTTTTTACAGTGTTCGTTTTAGGTCAGCCCAGTCCGCTCCATTTTTGGCCACCTCTGGAGTTCCACAAGGCAGCCATCTTGGTCCCCTTCTTTTTATATTAACCATAAACGATCTCGATATGATCATCAAACACTCGTCTGTCTCCCTTTACGCCGACGATACCAAATTTTTCAAAACCATTTCCTCTCCCCATGACTCTTTCCTCCTTCAACAAGATCTTGATAGTTTCTCGATCTGGTGCCTCAAAAATTCTTTGGAACTTAACATCGCCAAATGCCAATCCATCACCTTCTCACATAAGCGGAACCAATCTCCTCGCCGACTCTATCTTCTCCTTAACCAACCTATCTCCTCCGTACAGTTTCTTCGCGACCTCGGCATTTTGTGTGATAGCGAGCTCAACTTCCGTTTACATATGGATGAGATAATCCTCAAAGCCAACTCTGCACTAGGTTTTGTAAAACGGTGGTCCAAAGAATTCACCAACCCATACGTGACCAGGTCCCTCTATATTACCTTTGTTCGCCCCCTCCTAGAGTACGCCAGTCAAGTATCGTCCCCATATCATCGTGTTCATATCTCGAGAATTGAAAGCATTCAGCGCCTTTTTTTTCGATTTGCTCTTCGAGGTATGCCCTGGGACGATCCTTTTAATCTGCCCCCCTATCAAAACCGTCTCAACCTTATCAACTTAAACACCCTCGAAGATCGCAGAGATGCAGCAGACTTTCTCTTCATTCATCGACTCCTTTCAGGTCACGTTGAATGCGCGTCCCTTCACAACTCCATTTTCCTCAACACTAACCCTCGTAATCTACGTACCCCTCGACTCTTCTATCTACCAACCCACCACACCTCCTATGGCGCGAACGAACCAATCTCCCGTATGCTACGTCAAATCAACTCAAACCCTACCGTCTTTGACTTTCACCGCACCACTTCCTACCTCAAATCTGTTCTCCTTCACCACTCCAACCAACCTTAGTTTTAAGTTTTAGTTTAAGTTTATTTTTTAAGTTATAGCTTGTCTTTAACTTTCACCGCACCACTTCCTACCTCAAATCTGTTCTCCTTCACCACTCCAACCAACCTTAGTTTTAAGTTTTAGTTTAAGTTTATTTTTTAAGTTATAGCTTGTATTAAGCCGAATAAATGGGGGCATTCGCCCCACCAAAATAAATAAAAATAGAGACCTCCCCGCATTTGCGATACTTTCCTGGTTAAATAGTCCACGTGTGTTTAGAACCATAATCTGTTGTCCAGAGTATTAAGTCAAGGTATTTAACCGAGTGGTCTTAAATATGGGGGTTTTATAAGAACCACATTGCGCACCGGTTTTTGGACAGAAAGACTACGTATCTCTGATTAGATTGCATCCAGGATGTTTCAAGTCCCATAGATGTACGATTAGCCTAACTTACGTAAATTGGATCAATATCAATGAGAGATGGAAATCTTTACTCTAGCTAAGGAACTGAATAAACCTGTAGATGCAATTTTTCTATACCGTGACCTGAAAATCGATTTTTGAAAGATGTGGTTCTAAAGTCACTCTTTGGTTTTATGGATTTCTTGAAAGAAGCTTGTATCTAACAGTCGACAGCTTTGATGAGACGAACTTTTGTTCCTCAGTGAAAGATTTTTATGACCTAAACTGCAACAAATGACTGTTAAAGAAGATGCTAATAATCATTTCGAGGAAGTGAACAAGACACGAAGTTCTTCACAACCAGAACGATGACCTCGTTCAGCTTCATTCACAACTTTGCGAATCCACTCGTCGTAGAAAGATCACTAGTTTTGTATTGTATATTGAAGCAATGCCAATGCGGTCAATATGTGATGGCGGGTGTAAACATGGGTTGATCGCAATCGTTTGATCTAAAGCACATGAGACCCGAATGAAATTGATATTCTAGAAATGACATAATCATCAGTTTTTTCAACGCAACATAGTAAATTTCGGTGTAGTCCGTAATAAAAAAATTGTTTGTACTAAACGTGTCGCGTCAAGAACCTACAAGGCCCAATCTGCTGTCTAGCAGAGTAGATGAGCTTGGACAATACGGCACGATTCTTTGCTGCTTTAACGAGAGTCCGAAGAATAGTCGGTTCTAACTGTATTAAATCTTAAAAAAGAAATGATTTTTGCTGAATAGCACTTTGAAGTTTTGATAATATTGTACGCCGACTGTTTGTTAACTCTGATTATGCCGTCTGATGGAATGGCATAAAAACTCTTCTTGCTGCAAAAGTATGAAGCTGACTTTCCCTGTGCTCAAGAATAGTTCTGACCAGAAAAAGAGGACCAGAAGACCAGAAGACCAGAAGACGAAGTAACCACTGAGCCCGAATATCTTTTTTTCTCTCTCTATCCCTGAGGTACTCGTATAATGCCTCAGCATTACAAGTGTATTCATACCCACTTGAGTGTTAAGGTCTTAAAAAAAAAAACGAAGGTTCCAATCATAGAACGCCATTTAGGATGACAGTGCAAGATTTCACTCCTTGTTTGAGTAAACTTTTTGTCTGTCTTCCAAGCATTGATATACACAGTCCTGATGACAATGATCTTCATAAGTTGTGAAGAATTAATGTAGGGGACTAAGTGTTAACCGCAGCTATGTTGCGTTTATGGCTTACCTAAACCCTTCTCACCACTTCCACGCTTCTCTGAATGCGGTCTAAGGGCTGAATTTACTTAGTCTGCGTTAAAATTGCCTTCGCCCTGGGTTTTTTCTGAACATAACTGCAGATTAAATCGTTTTTCTGGATGCCGGCAGACTAGACTTTTTGAAAGGTCAGCGACTTTCCTGCAGTCCGTCAGTAAGAAATGCAGCACACTGCTTATTGGCGTTGTTATATGTGCTCACCAAACATATTTGCCATATATGGGTGACGCACCTTCCTGCTGTGAGAACACAGGCGACCTTGGGGAGAACTTCCTTTGTGAGCATTCCAATGGGAACTGCTTTCAACCAACAATTTTTTACCTAAAAGCTGTTGCAAGTTCTAGGTTTCAATTGCTAGTTTATATTCACATCATAAGTGGTTCTTAACATTGTCAAGAGATTATTCAAACAAATTGACACGTTCAGTTCAATGTACGTGCATTCAGTTTGGTTCCTAACGTATTTCTTTTAAAGACAGTTGGTAGAGGTATAGACAATATTTGGAATTTTGCCACATTACGTCGCTTTGTCATTTCACTTGAAAATCAACTATGAGCGATATCTATTTGAAATGTCCTTAGGATTTTCCCAATTAATAAACATCTGATTGGTAAGCTATTTAGGAATTATGATAAATAGAATGTGGGGTGCTCTATACAGTCATCAGATGAACCAAATCGTATAGAGTACCCAATGCGAAATTAGCATTTAGTGAGTCACTACAATGCTGATTCTTTGCATTTTTATTTGATATTTGCATACCTATCGTATGTCGTATCACATTTCAGCAACTTAGCTACTTTCACCAAACACTCAACTACAGTATGGGCACTGATAAGACCGGTAGGGTAGAAGAGCATCTGTTCAAGTTCAAAATAAGCGACGCAATCAATTTGCTTGGCCTTGTTAAATAAGTACGCTTCGCCTTGTAAAAACGCGGTCAACAGTTGGAATCTTCTACCAGACCTTTGCGCACTCGCCACAAAAACTCGTCAGAGGAAAGGGGATCTTAAGTCAGCTTATCGTCTTCTTCTTGAAGTCCTAATTCAACTCTTTGCTATCTCTGTCACCCTCACTACCATAGAGCCGAATGTGGGACAGATTAACCTCATGAAGAGTGGTTAGCTATGGCCTGTCTGGACCAGCGAATCTGGAATACTCATCTTCGCGGTAAGGCACCAAACTACTTTGCAAGAAAAAGAGATACACACAAAGCCATATATGTCTTTTTGCCATATAAGAACTTAGCCTCTCTTTCTTCCTTTAATACAGCACAGACTACTTCGCAGTAATACTACTGACCTTCACGGACGACAAAGAAATAACAACGGTTCGCATCTGTGTTTGACCATAAGCCTACACATTTCAAGAAGCTAATTGTTGAAGTCACCCTCACACGATTGAAAAGTTTTTGATGAACCGTCTGACTTTGATCACCGAAACTTTCAGCTTATGAACCAAGGAATTGCCTGCTGCTTTCATATACCGAAAACGTCAAAAGACGAACTGGGATAAGAAAAAGTTCGTTCATACCAAACCTGCTGGATATTGAAATCACTATCTGATATCCAAGTTAGAACTTGACGAAATCAATAAGGAAATCATTTCCTCTTGATATCTTGTCTTCACCTCATCCTACATCAGATCTTGGCTCAAAATTATCTTTATCGGTTGTCTAAAGCTGGGCTATGTCCCAAACAACTGGAAAGAAATTTAAGTTGTTTTCATTCCCAAGGCAGGAAGACCTAACCCCTCCACTGCTAAGGATTACAGACCCATACGTCTCTCCTCGTTTCTGTTAAAAACGCTGGATCGAATTCAGTTCAACCAACACAAAATATGGGGTTCTTAAACGCTTACCTTAAAGGAAAGTCAGTAGAAACGGCACTTCACAAGGTTGTAACTACTACAGAGAGTAGGCGCCTTCCTATATATCGAAGGAGCATTAAATAATGTAAACACCGGATCTATAAGGACGGCCTTGAACAAGCTTCATGCAGAAACAGCGATATCACAATTGATTGAGAACATGTTAAAAAACAGAATTATCAATACAGAATTTGGGGGAAGCATACACATAGTCAGGAAAACGATTGTAAGAATGAAGAGGAGCGATCTCTCCCTTTCAGTGGCTTCTTGTTGTAACCGACATGCTTACAAGTTTCAAACAGAAGGGTATTAAGGCTATAGCCTACGCCGACGACATAGTAATTCTGATGGAAGGAAATCATCTTCCAACGATCAGCGAACTAATGGAGGCGTCCACCAAACACTGAATTGTGTTATTTACAACAAAAAGTAAGCTAGAAAAGTTTAATCTTCCCAGAATCAACTGCGTTAGGATACAACTTTATCCGAAGTTAAATATCTAGGAATCATCCGAGACAGTAAACTCAGTTGGAAGCGTAACATCGGAGAGAGAACCAAAAGAGCATTAGGAGCATTCTACACATGCTAAAGATCCGTGTTCAAAATGGGAAAAGGTACTAGAGCTGGAGTCTACTGTGACATGCTTCACATCCAGGACTCCTTCAAAATTCCAGACGAATGCATGATAGCACTTTTCAGGCAGAAATATTTGCCATTCGTAAAGCTGCACAGACTGTCCTATTCATGGAACTTCATCCCTCAAGAATCTCTATCTTTGTGGACAGTCAAGCAGCCATAAAAGCCTTGGTAAGTGAAACCACCAAATCAACAGAGGTACAAATTTGTCATCAAACTTTAAGCAGAGTCTGCGAATCTCACCGAATGGATATCTGCTGGGTACCTGAATACACAAAAGTGAAAGCAGATGAGCTTGCAAGAGACGGTGCCTCTCTGTTCACTTACAAAAATGAAACAATTCTTTAGACATGTTAATAATAATAAGAATTTATGAATTTAAAAAATAACCCCGGTTGCCGTCACGATTACCACTGTCTGCCCAATCCACTCCCATCTAACTCCAAAGCTTTGCCTCAATCCAAATGTTCCCATGGATATCTCCCGACTCGTCACTTTTGATATTTCGCATGCACCCCATTCGGTGTCTACTTGATAGCGGATTCATAAACTTCCATGGGAATATCAGCAAGCAAATAAAATGCTGATTTAGCTGGGAACCTGTCTGTGAGTGTCGAACAAAATGCAACGCGGTGCATATTGGGTTGTGATAATTGACTCCAACAACATCAACATGGAATCACAATAGACCGATAAGCCTCCATGTATGCTTGTCCCTTAGAGACTAGTGGGTGGCCGTGGCTCAAATGGTAGTGTACTGGCCTCCAAATCGAAAGGTTCGGTGTTCGAATCTCAACCGCGCCCGAAATGCATTAATTTTTTCAGTTGACAAAAATTCATTAAGCTGAGTAGTTGACTAGAAATCAACAACAAGCTAACTTCCACTAAAAATTTTGTGTCTCCATTAAATGTTGGATGCCACCCATGGAGTGAAATAACTACTGAGCCCAAACATCTTTCTTTCTCTCTCTATCCCATTTTCTAAAAAACTTAACACATGCTGAGTCATGAGTAGGAAGAATTTTGATTATGTCAAACTATCCAGGCGATCGATAAACCTACACGCATTGACTGCGTGGAAACTCGCTCACCTGAAATACTCCCAGAAAACCCATTTTAAATCGACCAGTCACCGAAAAATCAGACCGTACATTTGTATGAGAAAGCTTACAATCCACCAGAACCTGATGGTCTCTTCTCTGAACAAGTTTGGAACGCCTGTTTAGCTTTCGTTACAATACCTAGTACCTGTACTGCGGCAATCAAATGTGAGGATTAGATTGGAAACTGACACGCATCTTTTACCGAGATGAATAAGCAGCACACTCTGACATCCTAGAGAAATGCAACTCTGATGAACGCTGAACCCTAGTATCAAAATATATGCAGTTTGCTAACGCCAAACCACCAATCTTCTAAGTCAAACACACTTTGAATTGCTCTACAATGCCAGTCATTGATGGACTTAACGAGATGTGAGACATCGAGACTGTGGACACTGTGCTATTGGAAGAAACGTGCAACAACTAAGTATTTCTCATAATCGATTTCTGCAGGAGCTGCCATCACGAACATGAAGAGGTATTTGTGGAGTACTTCGTTTGCAACAAGGTGATAGACCGACATCAGGACAAGCTTAAGGCAAACATTCAAAAGTGGGAAATAAGATGCTCAGGTTCTTAAATTATAGAAATATTGACATCAGTAAAAAAAAAAAATTGCTGATTGGGATGAGAATTGACATCATGCACCACCAATTAGACGTATTGACAGACAGTGACTGACAATCATTGAACATCACATAACACCAATCACAGGTGTTTGCTCAAACCATCTACAATGTTTCTGTATAATTCTCACCTCACTCAAAGCTATCTCACATCATGATTTGCATTTTTAAACTTCAGAATCGCTTTAATAGCTTGAGAAAAGAAACGATTGTTTATTTTTTGCTAGATCTGTGAGTACTTAAGATCTCTATACAACGGTTTCCCAATTTGAGATTTCAAGGAATTAGACTGTAATTTGTTGGTATCTAAATGTGATATTGGAATTAATTGCTTGTGGTTATTAAATTAGTCAAAGCTATGCATCGCGCACAACTTTCATATCTTCATAGTTTTCATTCTACTCTATCTTTTAGCATATTCGATAGATTTACACAACTAACTTCTACTTCGAGAGTTGGAACTTTGATAGGATGAAAGTAGTACATCTTACAAATGGTTTTTTTGACAAACCTCACAAGAATTTCGAAGTGCAAGTCAACTCCTAATATTCCTACTATCAACAATTGCAACAGATCATACTTCGGAATACCTCTGCGCTCGAAGGATGCTCAGTAAAGGAGGAACCATAAGACATGTTCCTCAAGTATCAACAGATTATGATTGCTTCAAACAAAAATTCAATAAAACTACTTATTTCAACGTTATAATTGATTTATTGAAAATTAGTAATTCATCTAAAGATAAAAAATCTATAGGGAGCTAACCCTATGGCTCGACTGTCTGGTTTGGAAAAAAACAAAAGTGACCTCTAATGGGCTTACATAATTTCATCAGACAGCAATTAACAACACAGCAGTCGCCAGAAACCAGTATTTTGACGTCATCAATGATCCAATATTCATTAGACAATATTATTGCAGTGATCAATAATTTCATAATTGAAAGGAAACACGGTTCCAGAAACTGATAATGATGAACAATAATTAGATTTACTTTTAACATTAGAAAACAGTTGATAAAGAGGAAAAATAAGCAACATAAGGAATATGTTCGAGCCATAGGATACTAAAAATATGTTTGGCAAAAAAAATTAAAGAACTTAACATTCAAGTGGGTATAATTACTTACATTTACTCGTAAAATGCCTGAACACGTGTTAAGTTTTTAGGAAAATGGGACACAGAGAGAAAGAAAAATTGTTGGGCTCAGTAGTTATTTCGCTCCATGGGTGGCATCTAACATTTAACGGGGAGACTAAATTAGTAGTGTAATGGGACTTGTTGTTGTATTATAAGTTGCCTGAAAAAAAGAATGTCTTTCGGCTGGGATTCGAACACCGAACATTTCGAAGTCAATACACTACTACTTGAGTCACGACCACCAGTTCTGGATTCGGTGCTTATCCGAATATCTTCAAGGTCTACAAAGACGCAATAAATGGATCTCTTTTAACTTTTTTTTTAAACTTTTAAATTCATTTTTATTGTTTCTAGCGCTATTACTTAATTCTAGATAAAAATGCTTAAATCTAATTTGACAATGATGGTACTTATTCTAGCTTACTGGCTCTTACCGAGCGCTCTAAACTTAGCAATTTCATTTTAAGTTTGCCTTTCGACCTTAAAACTATCTTACGATTAATCTTATCTATCAAATATACAATATATGCAATTTCTAAGAAAATAATTTTTGGAAAATTTTTTTATAATTTTGTATAAAACTTAAAACTATGGCCCTATTCTACTTAACCTACCTAAGCTACTTAACCTAACTTAACTATAATCGGGATGGTGAGCACTCGTAGCCTCTCGCACAGGGTGGTCACTATCCCAATTGTGATTTCGGGCGCCCGTCATTCGTCAACATCGTGCACACGCACCACCAAGATTTAACCAATGCGATAAACCACTGGTCACTTCTCAGAGGTGCGGCCTCATGCTAACGAACGCGGCCTCTCCACGAGATCCCCCTAACTATCCCTAATCTAACTTACAACTAAGAGGAATATGTTACCTTAGTAACGTACCGACCTAGGAGATCGAGCCAACCCTTTCTCCTTCTTGAAGCCACCAGAATTCGGTGTACTGTTTCTCGGCATCGATCCGATCCCTGTCCGCAATCGCGGGACTAAAACGGAGGAGCTCCTGAGCATTGGCAACATACCCGTCGTAGGTGAGCCGCTTGTCCCTCGCACCGCGGTGGCGGTGGTATATTACCGGCATACCATCCCTACTTTGTATTAACCCTTTAGCATCAATATGGAGAAAAGCCTCTGGCGGAATAAAGCCCGATAGGAGTGAGCTCTCGTGGTACATTTCATTGGGGTAATAAGCCCCAAAGATCAGGCCATTATCGTTGGCCATTACCCTTGCAACGTGTCTTCGAATCACCTTAATCAGGAAATTGTCAATCCTATTCAGATTAGCCCCATCGTAAAGGACTTTGTTGGGATAATATTTTTTGTACTCTGATTCTGGTGTTCTGTACAAGCCAAGACAAGTCCTAAGACACTGCCGTTCAAACACCCGAATCCTTTCCATCTGATACGGCGCTACATTGAACCACACGGGACAACCATACGCGATGACTGGCCTGATTAGGGCCACATAGCATATGACTTTCACCCTGGAGACAAGTTGACTGCTGTGAAACAACCTTCTTTTAAGGCTAAAGCCTTCTTGGCTCCAGCAAGACAAGCATTTGTCAAAATACAAATACTTATCGAGCCAAATACCAAGGTATCTCACTACGTTTCTCACCGCTAATGGCAGTCCGTGCTATCCAATGATGGCCAAATTTCGCCAGTTATGTCTGGTATCCCTAGAAGCCCATCTCAATGGAGTCCTGAACAAGATTGTTTCCGACTTTTGAAAATTGATTTTCAATTTCCAATCATCGCAATACGCCTTAATATGATCGAAATCACGCTGCAGCAGAGTATTGATGACTTCGATTTTTGGACCTGATCTGTACGCCACTAAATCGTCTGCGTACGCAATGGCATGATTGAGGGAACCTACTAGATCACTAGTGTAAACGTTAAACAGTATCGGAGAAATGACAGCCCCCTGTTGTAAGCCGTTTTTAATGTCAAAGATCTTACTCGAAATAACATTGTTACATTTAACAACGAACTTCTTTCCCATAAGCATGTCGTAAATCATATATAGCAGAGGTTTCGGCATACCCATTCTCGTTAACTTATAGAAAAGCCCCTCTAACCATACCGTGTCGAAGGCCTTCTCAAAGTCAACGAGGCAGGCACCCGTACACTGGTTCTTGCATTTATTCCATTGTATGTCGGATAAATGGATCTCTCAGTCAAGAAGGGTGAACAACGATAGTCTTGTTGTATTGAAAGACGAAAGCCTTCCATCCCTAAAATGGAGAATGGATCGTATAGTTGAATTGCACGCTGGAAAACACAATGTCGTTTGAGTGGTTAGTATTAAAAAAATATTCTTCTATAGTTAAAGGAGCTATTGCTACTATTTGTATATTACCTATAGAAGAGTCTTCAATCCTTCAATTAACATGCTCCCCATGTTAATTAAACTAAACATTGTACATAACATATATACTTGAATTTATTCATATATACTCAACCTGTCAAATACAAAACAACTCATGTAATACGAGTATACTAGAGATCTGGATTCGTTCATTACCTTTCTATTTTCAAAACACTTTCTTTGTACACGAATATGAAACATATGTACGAGTATATGTACAATGTACATTAGAGTGTCCTTTATTTTTCAAAATTAATATTTTCTAGCGCATACGCTCTAATTTTTTTTTTCATTTGACCATAAAATACTTCAAAATAAAATTTTATCTTATTTTTATCGAGTTGCGCGCGAATTATATGTTCATACATTTTCGTTCTATTTGTCATTTGTTTGCGTTTTATCGAATAGTTAACGTACATAATAGTAAAGTTTCAACAAATATTTTCTTGGTTGGTGAGATAAATCACCAAATAACTGGTGCAAATTTACGGTCTAATCGCCAAGTTCTCTCAGTTCTTTTCTTTAATATTCGCGATCTTGTGATTCGGGAGTGCACACGCTGATGCTCTAGAAAAAATCAAAATAGAGGAAGACAAAATTGTTCGGGTTGTATAGCCGATGTAGACAAAAAGTTAGCTGAGAAAGAAGAACGAGTAAGGCAGAGAGAACTAAAAGAAGAGGAAAAAAGACTAAAGTATTTGACTCCCAATAACTTCTTAACTTCACACAATGGCCCAACTGAAGATATTCACGAACAGTCTATCAGTTCTGACGAAACTTTGGATGGAAATTTTCCTCCACTTCGCAAACGCAACCCGTGTGTTCGCTGTCTAACCAACAGCTGGAGCGCATGAAGAAAATCTTGAACGGATTCCCCATCCTGTTGTTTTCGGTGCTGGAATCGAAAAACCTATTTCTAACGGCGTAGAATCGTATAACTTTTGCATCATTTTTACAACTTCACTGGAGGATTTATTCTTGGGAAATTCCGGAGCAAGTTTGTCTCATAAAATGTCGTATGACTTTTGGCCCATGTAGTGCAAAACATAGGGTAGTTTTTGGTCAGCACCCACTTTGAATAAAGAAAATGCCACCTCCAGCCGGGTAACCCATTGAGACCATCTGGCATTTGTGGCACAAAATGTTCCCACGGTAAATGTTGGTTGCATCATGATGTGTCCGGTAGAGGGATTATCACCATCAGTAGTAGACATCTAAAGTAAAATTTTTTAATGCTTTAATATAAATCGTACGCACAAATCAGTCAGCAACAATCGACGATCCACAATTAGCATAACCATCCGAATTCAACCCTCGCCGCCAATGCTTGCTTTGTTGTGTATGTGGTAAGATAAAGAGTCGCCGCTTTCAACTTGTTTATTTCAATTAAACTTTTAATTTAATATTTTAAACTTAATATTCGGAAATAAAAAGAAAGAGTGAACGAAAAGGTTTCACTCTAGGAAAAAAATCTGTGTACCGAAATTCCAAATTGTCGTGATAACTATTACCGTTCTAAGTTCAATTCTGCTAGAGGTAACTTAAAAAGTGAATGGCAAATTGTTAACAGTATCTTAAACAAATCCTCTGTTGCAATAAAACCGACTGTTATTCGTGTCAATGACTGTGTTGTATCTGATAAACTAGCCATTGCAAATGCATTTAACTGCTATTTTATGAACATAGCCACCTGCATGCAACCATGTCCTGTTCAAAATACTTGTCGTTTCTGTTCGACTACTGATTGCTTTGCTGAACCAATGTGTTCTAATAGTTTTGCATTTGAACCCATTACTCCGCTTGAAGTTTTAAAAGTTATCGGCACTTTAAGAAATACTTATTCATGTGGTGCTGACGGTATCTCTAATATCCTCCTTAAACAAATTGCTTGTCATATAATGGATGTCCTAGCTTACATTTTTAATCGCTGCATATTTGAGGGAGTTTATCCTGAAGGCCTCAAGTGTGCTGATGTTATCCCATTATTCAAAAAGGGTTCTACTGTTGAAATGTGTAATTATAGGCCCATCTCACTCCTCCCAGTTATGAGTAAGATTTTTGAAAAGCTTGTGAAAAATAGGATAGTGAGTTATCTCACAAAAGCTAATTTTTTTAATTCTACACAATTTGGCTTTCAAAAGGGAAAATCAATCGAGGATGCACTCCTACAGTTTTGTGGACAAATAATGTCAAACTTAGATGGTAAAAAGTGTACTGCTGGTCTATATATTGATATTAGCAAAGAGTTTGATATGGTTGATCATCTTATTCTACTGGATAAACTTGAAAAAGCAGGTCTTCGTGGCTTTATGTTAGAGTGGTTTAGATCTTACCTAAAAAATAGATCACAAAGAGTAAAAATTGATGAAATCAGGAGTGATCTTATGATTCTCAACTTAGGGGTACCCCAAGGTTCTGTCCTAGGTCCGATTCTCTTTCTAATCTGCATAAACTCACTTTTTACTCTTAATTTTAAAGGTGCTCCAACGGCTTTTGCGGATGATATAGGTTTCTCCTATGGTTCAAATAGTCGCCTAGACCTGGTTTCCGACTTAAATTGGGACCTTAGTCTTGCAAGAACATGGTTTTATAAACACAACTTGCTTATAAGTCGTAAGACTAAGATTATGATTTTTAATTTGTCATTTAACCTTGATCTGGATCTGAATGTTTATTTTCACTCTGTTAAGTAAAAGATTCCTGTTTGCGAATTGTAACTGTGGATCTGGATTATCTTCTCCTTCTTTTGATGGCAGCCTAAATTGCAGTGATAAATGTTTCCCTATCGATATTGTTAGTGAGTACAAATACCTGGGACTTACTATAGACTCTAGAATGAGCTTTTCTAGTCATGTAGAAGCTATTACTTGCTGGGGAGGTGCTTATAGGAATAAAATACAACCCCTTTTGATAATACAGAAATATGTCCTAAGAAAATTATGCCGCAAACCTAGGAGATATTCTACGTACCCTCTGTTCTGTGACTTAATTCTTCCCGTCCGACATTTATACTGCTTTAAGGTGCTGAAGACCTTTTTTATGAAGTCTGGTAATCGGAACTTCCGACTGATTTCTAACTTTAACCTGCGTGGAAACTTTTCATACTCTGTATCTGTTCCACCCTTCCATACCACTGCTTATCGTAATTTTTATTATATTTTGTCTTTTCGTTTATTTAATAGACTCCCTATATCGCTCAGATCGATTACCTTGCCTGGATTGTTTCTCAAACTCGTAAAATCCTGGCTTCTCAATTTCAACTTCACTAGCTTAGAATCTGTTCTCTTTGACTCTCTGGTATAACCAATGAAACAAGTTTTTATACTAATCATCTATTTGATGCTCTATAGCAAATTTGTTCTATTATGTGTCTGCGTAAGCTTGCTTTATAATATTTGAGTAATTATTTTTATCAGTTTTTTTATTTGAGGGTCACCCCACCCATACATACATAATTTATTTGATTTCTCATGTTGTCAGGCATTCAACACTATTTTCATTACCGTAGTATAGAAAATACAGAATGTCAAATGAAGTTCTTAAATTTTATATCTAATCTTATTATTATATAGATTAATGTAAATGAATTTATTTTGAATTATATTGTTTAAGGAATTTACAGAATAATAAATAATAAATATTGTTTTGTCGCACTTTTGATGTGATGCCAAATTCACAATAAATGTATGTATATAACACCGGGCAATTAACTCCACGCAGAACCCAGCCAGACGCGTTTATTATTAGACAAAAGGGACCAGATATTCCGGAGTCAGTAATCCGCTTAGGGAACATGAGAGCTGCGGTTGACCCATTTAAGCATCATGAATAGTCCTGAAAACCTTTACTGAATCCAATTTGCAAATATGTTGAGTTGTGGCATATAACGAATTCATCCGCCGTACGTGCTCCTTCTGAAATTTAGTCTTTTCTGACAGTAAATTATGGCGTTTCTATTTATTTTTGCATTCCAGTCGCTCTTATAAGATTACCAGGTTGACGCCGCCGCTCAGTGGTTACTCTAATAGTACTCTAATAGAACCGTCTGGAACAAAAAATATGCACAAGTGTCTTCCTTTTGTGGAGTAGGTATAAACATCACTTGCAGCAGTTAAAGGTAAACTCTTCTTACTGTTGCCAAAAGCAAGACAGCAATTGCCGAAGTTAGGAATGTGCATTCAAATTCTATTCATGCTAAATAAGCAAAATTGCGTTCACTCCCATTTCCATTTCCATGCCCACGCCATACAAAGTGCAATGTTACCATTTCCGTTCCCACATAAAACTGTTTATTTTCAAAGAATTCCGTATTGATCGAGTTACATTATTTTTTTTTGAACTAAGCATAAGAAAACGTTATAGGTCGATGAAAAATAAAGAGTAATAGCTTATATACTCGTATGCATCAGAAACTAAGATAGAGGTTACACCACCATCAGTAATAAGACAAGCCTAGTAACCCTTTCAAAGTTCTCTGTAAGCAGTTGCAAAGGTTTGAAGGAGGCATAAACGCTGATGATTTCCTTTGCAAATTTACGTGTTTTGCTAAACGACGGTCAGTTTACCAACAATTTTGGCCACTCTAAACTTTTAAAAAAACAGTTTTACAACACATATCGTTACTGTAACTAGAGAGCATCGGTATTCATTCCACTGGGCCTTTGAACATCAATAAAGAAAAAAAAATTAAAAAATATTCCTTCTTTGTGATTCTCATGGTTTTGTGTAGACTTATTTGAATTGTATCACTAGTACTAGTAAATAGCAATTTAAAATTAGAAGAGAAAGCTGGTGAATTAGAAATGATTTCAAGTTAAACTAGTATCAGTTATTGCACTTGGTGGTTAGTTCATTCAAATACTCCTGAGTCACATAAAATGTAAAATGTAAATGATACGAGTTAATAATAAATTCTATTTGACAAGTCAATGGACTGGTACAATCCATTGCAGATGCAGAAAGTATATGTTTTCAAAATAGGTTGCTTGCAATTTTGATTCTTATTCATTGTGTCATTTATAGTGAACTAAATTTCCTTGCAATAAATCAAGAGAGACGACCACTTGGAACAGCAATAACCCCTTGGCCGCAGATCAAGCAAATTACCGATCCAAAAAAAGGTATACATGAGTGCAATATTGTAATTCAATTTCCATGAATAGATTAAGCAAATTTGCATAAAACTTGTAAGCAATTTGTTAACAGAAATAGTAAATAAAATAATTAAACCAATTGCCGGCATCTACAATGGTTTCCTGGTTTTAATTCAGTACAGTACAGCAATCTGGTCTTATCCAAGAAAAGTAGTTGTTGCCATTTACCACACGGATCAAATTTTATCATCAACCAAATTCAGATCAGATGAAAGACAAGAAGTTGTTATCGAGATGAAGATAACTAGGTAGTCAATTTCCATATTAGAAAAACGTGAATAGTTTTTGCCCACGATTTAATGCTCATATCATGAATTAATCGGCATGAGGTGTTTGGGTATCGGTATTTTATCGCTGCTCTTTAATCAACCAATTAGCTACTTGTAGAATTCCTACGTTTTCTATTCTAGTAATTACTCTTTTCCCGTTTTGGGGTATTCCAAACGGACATGCAGAAAAGTAATTTTTCGTTATCACACTTACTCCATAGATAGCTTTACAGTAGTCCCAGGTGTGCGCCTAAATCTCAAAATAAGAAACCATTGGCCCCTGAAATCATATTAACGATTGAAGAAGATATTTAATGATGTTATTTCTATAGTTGGTTCGATTATAGGGGTAGTGGGACGAAGAATTTTATGGCATTGACATACATGCTTAAGCTGGTAATGCAACTTTTCATGTTCCCATCAAGTCAATCTTCTAGTGGTGCGTAAGCTCTTATATGTATATGCAAGCTTACATTTTAAGCTCGAGCCTCGACTCAACGTTGGATAAAGAAACAGCGAAAGAACTCCTAGATTGAAGTGGAATTGAATTGTTGCAAACCTCTTGACCCAGTGATCCTCTTTCAGAGGTATTTTTGCATATTGAAAGCCCAGGTCAGAAACGGACTTCACAATAAGGTGCCAACATTTCGGAAGTAGAAATGGTGGTGGAAGATCAAAAAATTAGTCAATTGTGGTACTAATAAGATCGTAGAGGTCGACTTACGTTGCTGTAGCCCGCCCCTTATGTCTCAGGAATGCCAAAAAGAACTTGGACTTCCAGGTTGGAGATTACTTCCTTCATATAAAATAATACGAGGTGTGTTCAGAAATTAACAGGAATTTTTAATTTTCGCGGGTTTGGAGAGTCCGATTGTCAGAATTATGTTGGTATACATGCCCCTGAAGTATGATAAAATTTTCAGCTATATTCATTGTTTACTTTGTCTGTGGCAGCCGCTAAGGCTAGACGTGTTTTTATGTGCACGGCGATTTTCGTTTGTTAAAAGAAATGCATCAAAGAATTTGTATGGTATTTTGCTTAAAAAATGAAATAAAGTTTAACAAAGTGTGTGAAATGTTAATAAAGGCCTAGGTGAGTCTGCTACGAGTAAAACAGGGGGTTTACGAGTGGTATAAGCGTTTCCAAGATGGCCGTGAACCGATGAAAACATTGAAAAAGTGAAAGAAATGGTTATGAACGATCGACGAATCACAATCAGAGAAGTCGCTGATGATGTTGGCATATCGATTGGCTCATGTTATAATTTTTTTTCGAATGTTTTGGGTATGAAACGTGTGGCAGCAAAATTTGTTCCAAAATTGTTGAACAAAAACAGCGGCGTATGGAAGTTGCTCAGGAGTCACTAAATTAAGTCAACGACGATGCAAAACTACTGAAACGTCTTGTAACAGGTGACGAAATATGAGTTTATGGATATGACGTCGAAACTAAGGATCAATCGTCTCAGTGGAAGCATTCTGGATCGCCAAGACCGAAAAAAATGGGCATCGCTGAAAGAGCAAAAGATCGAGTTTGAGAAGTGTTTCGAGGATTGGAGGAAGCGCTCGCACAAGTGCATAATATCTAATGGGGATTATTTTAAAGGCGATGTAGTTATTCGTCTAAATATTTTTTTCAAAAAATTAATTCCCGTTATTTTTTGAGCACACCTCGTATATGGTATACTCGTATATGGCTACGAAATAACCGAAAGCCTCGGATATGAATGATACCACTGTTGATAACCCACGTTATTCGAATATGGCAAATGTTTTCGGGCATTTACATGGAATGCTAGGTCCTTGAATAGACCACGCGCAGTCGAAATATTCATGGATACTCTAGACTGCTGTAAAGCTAATCGGATGTAAGCAGAATGTCAAACTACGACATTTGGCATAGTAGTTGCTCCCGAGATGGATAACAGCGACTATTTGGATGAGCATTTGTCATTAGAGGCAGACGCACGCTCCAACGAATGAGAAGGACTATGACACCGAGGACTGTTTATATGAGCAATATTGTATTCATGATGTCCAAGGCAATTTTAACGCAAAGTTAGATAAGAAGATCATCTTGGGTAGTACAGTCTGCACGACACCGGCTTCGACTATAAATTCAGGCTTATAAACTTCGTTTCGTTTCGGTTCAACATTCATAAGAGAACGTAGCGATCCACCAAACAGATTGCTCGTATTTCGTCCAATGCAAGGTGCGCCTCCATTATTCTGGATGTCCGAAGTGTGGTTTAAAACATCAAGAACGTGGTTTACACCGAATGAAAAACCGCAGATCATCCAAAAACCAAGGCAAAGCTAAGTTTGACCATAGATCCAGGACTGTACGTGCATATCAAGGAGACCAAGACCTCGGAAGAGTTGTTTGATGACTCGGGTTTTTGAAGAAAAATAGCCTTGCTGTGAAATTTTATCTCAATACGACAAGTAAATTGCGATGACTATGTACGTAACGCATGTTGTGAAACAGCGCAACGATTAAATAGCACAGGGTGTACGATAACTTATGATTGGATTCGTTCATTGTCATTATCAGGCTTGTCAGAAAAATACTCTCCAATGATAATTCGGAAATTCAGATAGCCAAAGACGTCAAGTTAAATTGAAATGGCTTGATCTGGAAGTTTCGCATTTGACTGACACGGATTCCATTGGCGCTACATTTATTGCAAGAAAAAAGCAAACAAAAAAACATCATGTCATGATGATGGGAAAAACGTCAACTACAACCGCAGAAAAAATTATAATCTGCTATAAATGTAAAAGAAGTGCGCCTTACAAAAATCAATGCCCACTCCTGCAAAATAATAAACAACCAAATGCTTTTAGTGTGGTTTTTCAATAGACGGAAAAGATAGGGCTAGGAAGTAAGGGAATGGTGGAGGAGATCAAGTTTAAGACGAGAAGTGCTCAGGTTAAAATCAAAAAGGGGGAGGTTTGAGTTGACCTTATGGAGCTTGCGGGAGATTGGTTCGTTACAGGCATAAGAGGTGCGGTGGGTTGAACCTGGGTTATAGAAGAGACGAGGACAGTGTAAATTACGAGGGTTAGTGTTGAAGGAAACAGAATTGTAAAGGGAAGCGCAGTTCACAAAACCGGAGAGCAGTCGATGAATAAAAAGAGTGTCAGCTACGTCTGTGCGTTTTTCGAGGGCATTCAGGTTAAGTAGTTTGAGGCGGTCGCGATAGGGAGGTAAGATAAATGGGTAACTCCAGGGTAGTCCACGAAGAGAAAACCGAAGAAAACGACGTTGAATGTTCTCGATTCGGGATATATGACTTCGCTGAAAGGTGGACCATACTTGGCTGGCATATTCAAGGAGGGGCCGGACAAGGTTAATGTCACATAAGCGTTGCAAAATTCTTTAGACCAACGTTTGATAAAACCGAGCGACGAGTTGGCCCTAAGGATTATCTCATCAATATGCGAACGGAAGCTTAAGTCTCTATCGTATAATATTCCAAGGTCGCGAAGGGATTGAACCTGGGGTACAGGTCATGCAGAAAATAAAGTCTAGAGGGTGATTGATTAGACTAACGAGACAAAGTCATAGAATTGCATTTAGAGACATTAAGTTCAAAGCAATTTTTTACGCACCAAGTGGAAAACCTATCGAGGTCTTCTTAAAGGAGATTAGAGTCTTGGGGTGAAGAAATAGTTTTGGAGAAAATAGTGTCATCGGCGTAAATGAATAGGGAGCAGTGTTTAATAATACTCTAAAGATCGTTTATAGTTAAAATGAAAAAGAGGGGACTTAGATGGCTGCCTTGTGGGACACCAGAAGTGGCTAAAAACAGGGTTAAGAAGGCTGACCCTTAATAACGGTTTAAGATAAGGTTCTCCAGATAAGAAGATATTCATTTTAACAAAATGGGATCAAAACCGAGGGAAGACAGTTTGAACAGGATCAGTTGATGTTATATTTTATCGAAGGCCTTAGCGAAGTCTGTAGCAATAACGTCAATTTCGTTGCCATTTTCTAGTGCGGAAAGCGCAAAGGATACGAATTCAACTAAGTTTGTAGGTATATCAACTAACCTTTTAGAAATTCATGCTGGCTGGTTGATATAAGTGATTTGCGACGGTAGTTGGTTACTTCATTTTTTGATCCCTTTTTGTGAACCGGGGTTATGAAAGAGGTCTTCCAAATTTGGGGGAATTCTCCTTGTGTGAGGGACAGATGAAAGAGAGAGGAAAGTGGGTACGAAAGATTGGAAGAACATTTTTTGAGAAATATTGCTGGGTGTCCATCTGGCCCGGATAAAAATTCATCATTGAGATTTTGTAATTTTTCTTCGATAAGGGTGGGGTCAAAAGGTCGAGAGAGAGAGGGGCCAATGGAGAAATTGGGAAGGTACTTGAAATAGATGGGGTCGGGTACGAAGAGGTTGTCTACAAACGACTGTGGGTCGGTCGATGATATATTATTGAACGAGAGAGAGGGGGGATAACTGTCTGGTTTTCCTTTGTGCTTGGCGAATTGATAAGATGTCTTAGGATCGTTGATAAGGTTGGTCTGCGCTGTGTCGATAAAGTTCTGATAGAGGCAGTTATAGAGCTGGATGAATTGGAGGTGGGTTCCAAGATAGTTAGAGTAGTCATAATAAGAATTGGTGAGAAGAAAAGCTGCCCATAATTTGTTTCTTTTGTTTCGTAAAGAGCGAAGTCTTCTGTTGTACCATGGATGGGAAATAGATGATGTTTTATGCCGTGAAAAGGGGACGTAAAGAAAAACGGAATTAAATATTTCACTGTAGAAAATGAAGACATCATCAGATAAGGATAAGTTAGTAAAATCAAAAGAAGGTTTGCTAAGATTAGCTTTATGGAAGTTGTAAAAAGAGATGGTAGGGGAAGAAGTGGTCTGGGGTGGAGAGTTATGGAAAAATGAGAGAAGAAGAGGGGGGTGATAGTTGTCGACAGTTGATACGGTAAAAGGACAGAAAGTTACTGTGGAGTTAATTGGATCGCTATTGAAAATAAGGTCTAGTTGCCTACCGATGGAGTTAGGGACGCCACTTACGTGGCATAGGCTTGAGTCAGTTATGCTGTCAATGAATAGACATTTCTTGGATGAACTAGTGATTATCCGATGGAATCCACTTCAGCAGGGGCAGATTAAAGTCACCAATCATAAGAATATCGGCGATGGAATCACTTAGCAAGTATGTAGGATTCGATAGGTTGAGCTGGGAGCATGTAGCAGCACATAACGTACAGGGACCTATTGGGAAGTGTTGTTTTAATTCAAACAAAGTCAAGTTTAACAGAAGTAGAGATAGCGATGAGAGAAGAGTTTAGATTATTGTGAGTAGCAAGTAGGACACCTCTACATGGAGAATTAACTTTAGGGATCGCAGGATCACTAAACATAGGGAGAGAGTGATCGTCATCTCGGAGAACATTATAAGACGATGGGAATAGCTCCTGGCTCTTTGTTTCGGGGATCAGATTGGTTTCTGTAAGGGCATAGACGTCAAAAGAGAGGCCATTTGATTTAGACAAGACAGCACGAGCCTTAGAGCGCAAGCCTCTTACGTTTTGGTAGTAAAATGCTAGAGGTAGTTTGTTGCGTGGAGGAGTTGGGGAGTGTAGATGAGATGCAGGCAAAGAAAGCAAGTTAGGAACGAAAAAAATTATCATGGTCAGTTCGGCTGCGCTGAAGGTGAGAAACTCTTTTAGAGTGTACATAGCTACGGAAAGTAACGATGTCATCTGCAACCTTTTGGGAAATGTATCGAAGATTTCGTGGTAACTGTTGTAAAGTTTCCTGAGACTAGTCATGTTGGATGGAGGCCATGACACTTGTTTATGCAAGAAAGAGACCTATATTTTCGTATATATTTTTATCCCTTTGCCTAGAGAGCGCGTAACGGCATTCTGTGGTGTCTACATTCTTTTGGGTCAATTTAACGTTAGGTGGCGAAAGGGGATCAAAAAATGGGGGCAGGGTCCCGTGAAACCGAGGGAGAAGACGAGCTACAAGCAGGATTTAAGATATGCGAGCTGATAAAGTTTGGGTATTTGGCTCTTGTTGTAAGGTCGAAATTGGGAAAGCAGTTGTTAGTATTCGTGGGAGGGGATGTGGGTGATTGATCAGTGACAGTATCAGGGGCAGGGGTTAGATTAAAAGAAATGCGTTGGAGGCCAATTTGTAAAGTTACAGGCTCATCGGATGTTAGGTACACGCCATTTGGCATGTTTCCCATCTGGTTGAAGCCAGAATTCTTCCTCATGAATGCCATTAAATTAGGGAACGAACAGGTCAAGTGCTCCCCATTGATTTTAACATTCTGGCCAGGATCAGTTTTGAAGAAATGTGTACCAATAACTCCCCAGCGTTGGAATACTTTCCAAACGGTGACTTTTGGTCGATGTAACGGCGTCTCAATAATGGCTTGAAGGTTTTCTTCACTCATCACTCATGTGCCGCAAATATGGATTTTTTTCTTGTTGACATAGCCATTCAACTATCGCTGAGTAAAATAAAAATAAAGGAACAATCTCCTTTTCCCCATTTTCAAGAAACTTGATGGTCAAGCCACTTCAATTTTTGCACGAGCTAAATTTTGTAAGTTCGGAAACTAAGATCTTTCGGGGTAAAATGGATGGATACAGCTTCATTCGCTGTGCACCATGTCGAATCGACATATTAGGGTTCTCCTCAATACTACGCCATACAGCAGCAACAGATTATTCGTTACATACTGGAGGACATCACTTGGGTTGTGTGATATAAAGCAGAGTATGTATGGTGCAAAAACGATATCGGTTATCCGAATTACTTGCTCAGATACACGATTTCATTGACAGTAAGATGAACGCACAGTATAATTCGCGAACAAAACAACGAATAAGTGTGGGTCTGCAGTAAGTCTATTCACGGTGAAGTGCCAAACCACATTGAGCACACGTCAGCTGTCAAATTGACAGTCGCTGGGAAAAAAGAGGTTGTCTCCTGATAAAAAAAACGTGCATTTAAATCGTTCGCGTTTTAATGAACAGAAGACACCTTCCAGTGTCCTGGACAAGATGCGGCAAAATAAATTTCTTATTTGAAAAGAGCGCTCTGAAGCTGATAGGAGTCGCAGGCGGCTGTGCGTGGCCTAGTTCGAGAGAAGGGATCCTAAAGTTTTGTTAGCTTGTGTTTTACTCGTCATCATGCGCGTTGGTGTAACGAACAGTGTGCGTTTGCCTTAGAGGCTTATTTTTTCAACGGTGGTTTCAATCCAGCGTGCCTTCTCAAATCGCTTCAATATTGCGCCATTGGTACCTCTCCTGGACCGGAAATCGTGTTCATGGAAACTAGTTCTGTGCAGAAAGAAAGAACTGGAGACGCATGTCGCATCAGAACACCTTAGAACAACGAAGCAGTAAGGGTTGCAGTTTTGCGATCCCTCGGCGTTTGGCGCGCAAACATGGGTCAGCTCTTGATGAAATGGACTTAGGGGACATATGGTTTCAATACGACGGAACAACGGTCCATACTTCAAGGGCATCGATGGCTGTTTTGCGAGGGCGCCCACGCTGTGTGCAAGCATTTTAAAGGTATCTAAATCCCTTGGGCGCGCGCAAATTATAAAAAAAAATCTAACTGAGGGGTGATTTGAAGTAACCGGCACTGACTGTTTTCTTTTGTGGAGATATTTGTAATCCCGTGTCTGCGAATATACCAACCGCCCACAAACTCTGGACGACCTGAACAGAAATATTTAGGAAGAAACGGCCAATCTACACATTAGTATGCTTGAGAGAGTGATAAGAAACAGCAGAATTTGCCTCAACCAGGTGTATCGACAATGGGGAGCGTCACTTACCCGATATGATTTTTAAAACGATGTAAACCACAATTTTAAATGTTTAACTTTTCAATAATTTTTTTTTTAAATATATCTTTACTATGTTTTGCTTTATAGCATTATGAAATGAGGAAGTTATCTTGCCGTACGTTGTACAATAGCTCAACACTGCTCGACATGTAGGTAACAGTTCGTAGATCTACTGAAGAGCGCTGATGTCACCGATTCCACTTGCGAAGAAGGTGATCAGTATAGCACATTTACCGATGACAGCACTGAGATTTCTTGGGAAGCTTTTAACCATTTCATAGTACCCAATACAGAATGACCTGCCGGTCAAGTTGTTCCTGGCAAAGATAAAGGGAATACTCCTGCACATTTTACGGTTGAATAGAAATAGGCCAGATGGCTGCGACCTCGGTGCAATCTGTTTAATACAACTAGCGAGTTCCAGGCAAGAACAACTTTAGCGAGACTCAGAAAACATACAAAGGTCATGGGGTTCATACTTGCTACTCTTCTCAAAGATATCATCAATGCAAATTCTACAACTTACGAATTACGGCTCAAGCCAGTTCTAGGCATAAAAGCGGTCAACTTTAAACGAGTATGTCATACTGCAGGATATGATGTGAAATCAAGAGGATGCATAAGAGAATCTAGAGCAAAGTCACAGTTTCTAAATAAGTCGTTCTGGGCGGTTGAATGAAAACGAATCGCAACCTTAGTCATCCTCTTTTGTTTTTGTTTTTCTTACGCAAAGCATCACTATTTTATGGAAAAGCAAATGCAAAAATTTCATTATCAACAAGAAATTGACCTCGCAATTCATCTCACAGGGAATCACCTTCTCCACATATGGGAGAAAGTTTCAAATGACAAATCCAAATGAAATCACTCTAACCAGTGCTTACTATCAATTAATTTAGTATTACTGAGATAAGAAACACCTCTAACCGCCTCAATTGAGCTGTAATCAAGCTTTCCACGGCTGTCCACTACAGTTGACTCATCCAAAATGCCAATGAAATTGTTAATTCTGTTTGCAAAGTCACTTATCCGATTCAACCGAATGCGGATGCGACAATTTTTTCTAAATAGTCTGCACACAATTTTGGATTTTCCAGAATCACTGCAGCATGGCCATCAACTTGGCTTCTTGGCAATAAATAACTCAAAAGGTGCGTTCACTCTGTAAAAAATCATAAAATGTTTTCGTAGACCACTGGCCATGCCATATATGAATCTCAATGAGCTATAACCTCAACCAAGCTGTTGAGCCCGCCAAAGTGCCTTAGTCGCACAATTAACTTGTAGATAATATTTCTATGAGTCGTCAAGGCAAAGGTCTATGCCACAAGTCTGTGATTTGTTTACAAACAAAGCGGACCTAGTATTTGTATCTCATGTAACGTCACCTCCCCTGTGTGGTGATCACATCGATTGTTTACCCGAGCCTCCTGTTAATCCGCCTTTAAAGTGTTTTAAGAACTGACGTTTCGAATAGCTTAATTAAGTTGTGTTTCAGATGGGTGGCACCAAAATGTCACCTTTCAACGGATCTTGTATCGGATCTGGTCAAGAATTTGTAAATTGCTCGAAAATTCCTTCCAACTTCGATTTCCATGGAAGATAATGAAACTCATTAATGGAATTCGTCCGATCTAACAAGGTGGTGCTAAGTGGGTGGTGATTAATCTCTAACATGTCTTTGGATGAAGCTGAAGTCGCGGCGATACGCATGACAAATATGCTAGCGAGGGCAGATAGAGGTGGAGCGGCTGCGATGAAACGAGTCACGGCTGCCGCTAAAATCTATTGACATTAAACTTCAGCCGTTAAACTGGTATACATACGAGTACACATCTTCTCGATTGGATCAGCCTTCAGATACACCGCTACTGGTTGGTATCACATCGTCAAGTTTATTAAGTTGTGTGATTTTTTTGCTTTCTGTTTTTTTTTTTTGTAAGTATGTTTGTTCGTTCATTACAAAACCAGTTGGACAGTGGGGTTGAATTAATCAAAAAGGGGCAATTTTTTATGAGTATGTCTTTCCACTGGCCATCAGTGATACATATATGTATATACATATGCATATACGTACGTACGATGTTTAGAGCTGACGGCGGTGACGTTCAGAGCCAGACTAGCGGAGGGTTTATTTGAGCTACTTCGACATATTAGGAGCTCCGGATGAACTCTTAATGGGATAACGGCCGCCAAGCAGTGGGTTACTGGCATAAAACCAAGGCCCCAGTTTTTTTTTTAAAGAGATTAACACTCACTACTCTTTAAATGCATTGTTTTCCGCTTGCCGAACATGCGTAAATTATTAAAAAATATCATCGACATTGCGTAAATATTGTACGCGACATGAATTTCGTCGCAATTCGTCGCACCGTGGAAAAGTTTGAGCGTGAGTACACTCTTTTTGATCTCAGGCCACCAACCAGACAGAGATTGGTGCGAAATGAAGAAAACATAGCCGCTGTAGCGGCCAGTATCGAACAAGACCCAGAAATTTCGGTTTGGCGACGACCAGCTGAATTAGACATCATCCGTATAAGATTGTGTTGACTCCAGAATTGAAACAGAAGACCATAGGCAATGGTGTGAGTTCGCTAATTGGGCGCGCTGGAAATGTTGGCCGGAGATCCGGATTTCGGCCAAAAAGTCATCTTCCAGCGGCTATGTCAATAAGCACAATTGTCATTTTTGGAACGAATACAATCCACGTAAAGCATCAATGCATCCACAAAGATCCACTGTTTGGTGAGGCTTATGACATGGCAGCATCATCAGACCTTATTTCTTTCGAAATGAGGAAGGAGATACAGCTACCGTCAAAGGTCTCAGACATAGAGCAATGTTAACTGACTTTTTGTGGTCAGAGCTCGACAACATCGATATATCCGAGCTGTGGTTCCACCAAGACGGCGCTATATGTCATACAAGCGATGCAACGTTCGAAATTGTGAAGGAGAAATTTGGCGATTGGGTCATCTCACGGCGAGGGTTCGTCAATTGGCCACCGCGATCATGCGATTTGACACCACTCAATTATTTTCTCTGGGGCTACGTCAAGTTCTTAGTCGACGCTAACAAGCCAACCACTCGAGCTAAAGACTCGGAATAACGTCGCACATATTCGACTGAGTCATCAAAAATTGTACCGACCGTTTGAAACACTGCTAGCAAAGCCGAGGGGGCATTTTAATGATGTGGCATTCCATACATAATGGCGTTGAACGTAGCTTCAAAATGAAGCCAGAATCAATTTTATATCTCACATTGCTGTTGTTTTATTCAAAATATTTTCCCTATACTATACTAACTAAGTATTAAAGAAAATTTTTAATAGGGTAGTTGGTAAGTGGGCTATCCACACCACACCACGTCTGGAACTGGACTTACAATTATTGATTTTGCGGCGGGAAGAAATCTTACTGTAGCAAGCACACGTTTTCCTCATCTCAATATACACAAGGGTACATTGCTGTCTAAGGATCATGAAACGTTAAGACAAATCGATCATTTTGCGATCGACGCGAGGCATGCTGCTAGTATTGTGGAAGTCCGATCCTTCCAGGTAGCCAACATTGACTTGGATCATTAACTCATTGCGACTGAGGTACGAATGCTGATTTTCCAAGCGCTATAACAAAGTAGAACTACAGTGAAAAGATATAATGTAGAAAAGCTACAATCGACCGCCAGAGTCTTTGCCGAAAGCGTATCCGAAAATTTCTCTACAACCCCAGTGCTACCGGTCACAACCAAGAAATCCCTGGTTTGATAGGGAATTTTGAAACCACATGGAGCTAAACAAGAAACATTAAAAAGCCGCTGGTGAGCTTTAAGAGGAAAAGGGGTGAGAAGAATATCGCCTTCTCCAGAAGAAGAAAAAGAAGTTTAACCAAAGGTTAAAAGAACGTGTTAAGACAGCAAGACCGGTAGAGAAACCTGTGGAGAAACCTCTAGAGATGAAGAAGGAAGCCTTGTAGTAGAGCCGACGTACAGCGACGAAGTCTAAAATCCCGCCGTTAGGAAGAATAGACCATTTAACTTAGAAGGTGACAGCCAAAACTTTCTTTCACCTGACTAAAATTAAGTAAGGATAGCAATATCTAAATTTAAATCCAACAAAGTTGCTGGATCTGACGGTTTACTGGCTGAGCTATTGAAAGCTGCTGGAAGGGACTTTTTGGAGAATATACACCCACTCATTTCTCAGATCTGATCAGAACAATGAATGCCTGATGAATGGAATGACAGCAGAATTTGGCCGATCCATACACCAGCATTGGTGTCCATTCACTCTCCATGACCCAACGAGCTCAGTCATTGGACTTTCATTCTTCTGGAGAAGTCGCTGTACGACCCCTACACGTCGTTGTATCTCCTCCTCCTCTCGCGGTCTATTCAGATGGAACCGAAAATCACCCGAAGAATTTTCCTCTCGAAGGAGCCAAGAGCACCCTCATCCACTTTTGATAAAGTACGTGCCTCTGCGCCATAGAACAAGACTGGGATTATTAAGGTCTTATACAGGGTCACTTTTGTTGTTCGACAGTAGACTTTGCTAGTCAATTGCCTTCTTAGTCCAAAGAAGCTGCGATTGGCATTCATTTGATCTCAGCGGAGCCTAGGTAGTAGGTAGGCGCGTAAGTTTTACACTATTCTTTAAAGTATGATGTTAAAGACAGGATGCATGACAGCACATAGCCTTGTTTAAACCCCTTTTTGACATCAAAGACTTCTGCGATTTTTTTACCGACTTTGACGGAGCAGTGTGCATTCTCAATTGTCATCCTGTCCCAACAGATGCCAAAACTAGACATGTGAATATCATCAGATTGTTGATAAATGGCTTCAGGCGTTCAGGCAATATAGATACGATATTGTAGGCGATGATGCCACTATAGTTGGCACAGTTCATAGTTCAGAGGGTCTCCTTTTTGTGGATCGGACCAACAATGCTTAGGTTCCATTCTTTCGTTGGACCATAGCTGACAGATAAGTCGATGTATGCTCCTTACTAAGTCATAGTCTGCCGATTTGAAGAGCTCGGCAGTCAGCGAATTTGTTGAACTTCATTTGGTGGGGGCTAACGCCACCATTTATTTCGCTTAATGCAAGCTTAAAATAACATAAAACTAGAACTTAAAACCAACAACAGTTAGGGGTTAGGAAGTAAGGGAATGGTGGAGGAGACCAAGTTTGAGACGAGAAGTGCTCAGGTTAAAATCAAAAAAGGGGAGGTTTGAGTTGACCTTACGGAGCATGCGGGAGATTGTTTCGTTAGAGCCATAAGAGGTGCGGTGGGTTGGGATATAGAAAAGACCAGGACAGCGTAAATTACGAGGGTTAGTGTTGAAGGAAATAGAATTGTAAAGGGAAGCGCAATCCTCAGAACAGGAGAGCAGTCGATGAATGAAAAGAATGTCGGCTATGTCTCTGCGTTTTTCGAGGGTATCCAGGTTAAGAAGTTTGAGGTGATCACGATAGGGAGGTCAGATAAATGGGTCATTCCAGGGTAGTCCACGAAAGGCAAATCGAAGAAAACAACGTTGAATGTTCTCGATGCGGGATATATGAACTCGCTGAAAGGGGAACCACACCAAGATTAGACATGGTAATTTTCGCTTCATCCAGGTCGAGTTGACGGAATTGCTGGTCTATATCGTCCAGGTTGAAAAGTTCGTCATCGCCGTTATACAGTTTACAGAAATTCTTTATCCAAATCCTGAACATCGACTATGACTCTACTACTATGTTCCCTTGTTAGTCTCTACAGGCTACTGTGCACAACAGACCAAATTTTCACATTCCAAGTGATCCTGCAAAAAACTTAATAAGCACAATCTTTTCATCGATTTTACGGCCGCATTTACAGAGAATAGCTATTATGTATAGAGCCGTGTCTATCTATTCCAAACAACTAAGAAGACTCTTTGTAAGACCTTGATATTCTAGGTCCTACTTTATGACGCATCAGTGACATGAGATAGCTAGGACATGTACAGCGAATGGATACTATAGGAAAAGCCATATAAATTGGCAACGAAGCAGACATTTTAACGAGATGATCTCGTGAGAGTGTATGTTGAAATAGAATTGATTCAGCATTAGCATAATGAGAATGATGGGGCTTTCATTCATTTTATTTGAAATCCGATCTACTTGTCGACTGATTATGACACAACGTCAACTGACAACATCAAATTTATAATCCAGCCAGCATTATGTAAAGGAAGTGTTAAAGGGTTTTCCAGTAAGGACTTGACAACTTTTTTTTTTAAATAAAACGCAAACCATTTGAGATATTTTAAAAACATTATTATCGGCTTGTAGTACAATCAAAACATTTATGAATGGAACTCAACTTCCTTCATATGGCCACCGCGGGCACGTTTGCAGCGGTCGATTCGTTGGACCTAATTTTCAACGACTCGGCCACACATTTCGGCCGAAACGGTCGCTATTTCGCGTTCAATGTTGGCTCTGAACTCTTCCAACTTCGTCGGTGCGTTGGCATAAACCAATGACTTAACGTAGCCCCACAGAAAATAGTCAAGCGGCGTTAAATCGCACGAACGAGGCCGCCAATCGACTGACCCATTTCTTGAGATAACACGCTCACCATACTTACTCTTCAATAACTCGATTGTAGCGTATGCTGTGTGGCTTGTAGCACCGTCCTGTTGAAACCACATGTCGTCCGAGTCCATATCTTTCAACTCGGGCCAAAAATAATCGGTGATCATGGCGTGATAACACTGACCATTCACAGTAATGTGATGATCGTTATCGTCGACGAAAAAATATGGCCCAATAACGCCGTCGGCATGCAAACCGCACCAAACAGTTATTTTTTGTGGATGATGTGGTGATTCATGAAGCACATGTGGATTTTCACTCGACTAATAACGCATATTTTGCTTATTGACGAACCCATTGAGCCAAAAATGAGCTTCGTCACTGAAGATGATTTTGCGATGAAATTCATCATCTTGACGCATCTTCTCCAGAACCCAATCGGAGAACTTACGTCGCTTCAAATGGTCCATCGGCTTCAATTCTTGAGTCAGCTTGACTTGTATGGGTGTAAACCAAGATCCTTACGCAAAATACGCGATAATGTGCTCTGAGCGATGCCCAATTTTTGAGAAGGCCGTGGAATTGACTGATTTCGATCGTTTGCAACGGACGCCTGAACGGCAGCAATATTTTCGACACTTCGATCAACCCGTTGTCTCACTGACACGGCAACGTCACACAACGAATATGTAGACTCAAATGTTTGCACTGAACTTGTTATTTTCTGTCTACTAGGGCAAGAATTACGACCGAAAATTGGAGTTAACGCTCTTAAAGTTGCAGTCACCGACTCCGAATTTCGGTAGAAAATTTTTATAATTTGCAGACATTGCTCGTTCGTGTACTTTACCATGATGAAAATGTTGAGTTTACTGAATAAATTGACAGTGACATTTTGATGATTAGTGAAAGAGTGCGTTCACAAATTAAATTCAAATTTGTCAAGTCCCTATTGGCTGTCAAGTCAGCTAAGCAACCTCTGTTGTGCATATACTTGAATACTACTACGAGTATATCTACCCAACTAGCCATTCCTCATAAATATTTTTTTTTTAATATTATCACGTCAGGCATTGATATTCTTTTTTTTTATAAAAATTTTATTTTCACATAGAAAAAGTATTGGAAATCCAAAAATGATTGCATTATAAGTTACCTACAAAGTTGCATAAACAATTATTCTCGCATGAAATTAAAAGTGCATTCGAGATGTATCTGAAAAAAAAAATCAAAAAAAAAAAAACACAATACGCGTCATAGAATTTTTGTACATAAAACTGCTGATAAGCAATCAAAATTGATTTAATCGCTAATGGCAATTTAATTTGTCTACGATTAATGTATGGATATTTTTGTTGGTTTCGAAAAGGGGAGTCATTTGGATGCGGTTTTCCAAAGGGCAAAACCTGGTAACGCGTTAGTCATTCAAGTAGTTTTAAAAAGTGCTAAGTACGAGTGTAATTTACTAATTGACATTTTTGCTGTCATTGCTCGAGCTTTTAGAGTTCTCGTATTGCATGCTGGAAGATTATCTTTATTTAGATATTTAATGAGAGTATCATACTGTGGATATATGCACGTATGCTGCGCTATGTCTCTATAGCGGACACCTTTTGTCTATAGTAGTACGAATGGTAACTCGATACACGTGACGTCATAGGTTCTACAGCGATGATAACCAAAATCTGCTCCTAGACAACAAGCGTTTACTAGATGATTGTGAGTTGTATGTAGTGAGAAAGCATTCACGCATGCCTACCTGCCTACCTACTTACTGTTCACTTACTTAATCATTCCTCTCTTGACAACTCTCATTAAATCGAGTTTGTATCGTTGACTATCTATCGCCTTGATAAGTTAATTTGGGTTAATTCCCAACCACTCGAAAGTAGGCGATGGTAGAAGTAGCAAAAGTACAAAACTTCGAAAAGTATCACCATTTAGGATGACATTACAGTGAATCAGAACATCAATCGACCAGCTTAATTTAATTTTTAATTTAGTGGGGGCTAACGCCTCCCTTTTTATTTCACTTAATACAAGCTTAAACTAACTTAAAAACTAGGACTTAAAAACTAACAAGAGCTAAGGGCTACGAAGTAAGGTAATGGTGGAGGAGAAAAAATTTAAGACGAGAAGTGCTCAGGTTAAAATCAAAAAGGGGAGGTTTGAGTTGACCTTACCGAGCATGCGCGAGATTGGTTCGTTAGAGCCATAAGAGGTGCGGTGGGTTGGGATATAGAAGAGACGAGGACAGCGTAAATAACGAGGGTTAGTGTTGAATTATATAGAATTGTAAAGGGAAGCGCAGTCCACAGAACCGGAGAGCAGTCGATGAATGAACAGAATGTCAGCTACGTCTCTGCGTTTTCGAGGGTATTCAGGTTAAGAAGTTTGAGGCACTAGCTACGTATTTTAGTTATTATTTGACTTATCTATGGCGCAGACTAGAGCTACAAGCACTCTTATTGCTGCCGTTGCTCACTTCATATTTTGCACTACCATTTGACACTGATCCTGATAGTGCCATTCTGCCTGAGGGCGGACTTTACTTTACTTCTAGCGTTTGAATATTTGGCTTTGTAGAAATTAGAGAATAAGAAAATAACATAACACCATGTAGGCCAATTCAAACGACGAATCTCTTGGGGTAGTCACATTCTCTAAATGCCAATTGGAATTGATGTATAAATATGGCAACAAATTGTACCATTTGGAAGGAGGTCAGATACTTCTTCCAACAAATGTATGTTTGGTATTTTGGACCCTTTGTGGCGATCATGTAGTAAAAATACATAACAATATGCACAAAGGAATTAAACAGGGCGAAGAATGTACTGTGGCCACCTGGTGCAAATTTCATGCCCATCCAAACTGAAAATGGCATGCAACCGTAATGAATGACATACAATGTTGAGACATGTTCCGTTTTCTTGCGCAAAATGAGAAATAGCGTATCAACGAATTCTGCGAATTTAGCTATGTAGTACCACCAATAGGTGCGAGCCATTCTCAATGCCATGGGATTATTCGAAAAGTCTACCGGTTGACATTTAAAACTATAGTGAGCCCACCAACCACTTTGTAAATATTCATAAAATATCCATTCGCTAAATATCGTTTGGAATAAATTGTTACAATCTATGGCCGAGTTTAAGTAGCCCATAATATATATATGCACGCCATCAGCATCTTCTTCTGTCCAGTTCTCCAAGAGTAGAATCGAAGATTCTTTGGGCTTAATTTCGTCTTATATAACATAGCGTTCTTTTCGAGTTCGTCAGCGTCGATGCATGGGCATCTTACACCAGATTGCGCCTCTTATAGCGTCTCTTTTAAACAGTGATTGGAGAATGAAATTCGATGGTAACTTGTTGACCACAAGGTAGACGAATTACTTCGTATTCAAGTCCAGACAAACATTCCATCTGAGAATTATTTCTCGTCTCTGTGATCCTATTTCAGAGTCCAGGCTTGAAAGGGGCTTGAAGACCAACTTTGAAGTAAAGATGATGGAAGAACTCAAATTGGGTTTAAGGCAGACTTATTGCCACTTACGAGTATGTACAAGAGAAGCTACAAAGGGCCTGGCCCTCCAGGTTGAGAGATTCTCGTCGTATAAACTCCTCGACAGTGTAAGAATATCTATATGGTCACCGAAAGAACGAGTCATGCTACGTGAAAAACAAGACGATTTTCAGTACTAAACGAGACCATAGACTGCTATAAGGTTGATCTAATCGCCATACAAGTAGTGCGATGGAATATAATTATATATGAAGGATAAAATACTGTGATATATACTACAGTGATTGCTCCCGAGATGACAAGCAACAGCTGTTTGAATTTGAATTTGTCGTTAAAAGTAGACTTAGGTAAAAAGCCGTAGGTTTCAGACATCTGAATAAGCGCGTAACAAACCGTATGAAGGCTAAACTTATTAACATTGACTTTACATGCTCATATGCCCCAACAGTCCATAAAACAGTCCATAAAAATACTGTTTAGAACAACACCTCCAACAGTGAATACAGGCTTATCAGCTTTGCTTCGGGACGAAATGACATCATAGCAAAGCACGCAGTTTTCTCATCTCGACATCCTCGTAGTCACAACCGAATTCAAAGGACGGATACGTAAAATTGGGAAATCCCAAACGATCAAATAGTCCACAACAGATCTCGCAGACCTACAAAGAAAAGTTCGTATCAATTTCACTCAATACAACTTTTATTACACAAAATCGTTTGTAGCAAGGATGACGCTACCCCAACACAGAAATACTGACCGATTACCTAGACCAAGGCGCTGAATTGCAGCGCATTAATGCGCTCCTCTATGTCTGTGCAATAACAGCAAGCAGGGCTTTAGGAAAGGGACCCAAAGCGTTTGCAGAAACCTCCAGACCAACAACATTAGAAAGAGTAGTGATGCCTAAATGGAAAAAGGGATAAAAAAAACAAAATAGAAAGGGTAAGACAGGATATTGGATGGCTAATATCCTTTAGAAGCGGACTAACATTTAAAAGGATAACGACCATCCATCAATGGATAGAACAGAATAATTCTGGGAGAACATCTCCAGTGTGGCTAAACAACATAATGACTCTGCCCAATGGATTGCCAATGAAAGGGTACAGTGCAAGCATATAACACCAATGCTGGCTCAACACATTAGTAAGGAGGAAGTTGGTCACACTATTTCTAAAACTATCAATTGGAAGGCACTTGGTATAGATAAACTCCAAAACCTCTGGCTCAAAAAGGTCACTTGCGAAGAACTTGCGGAATGTTTCACCAGTATGACGAGTATACCACCTGCGTTCCTGACAACCGGAATAACTTTTCTGCTTCCGAAAGGAGAAGTAAGCACAGATCCCTCGAAATACCGTCCCATCACATGCTTGTGCACAACATACAAGCTGTTCACGAAAATTCTCTCCAATAGAATTTATCGCAACTGTCAGTCCAAGAACATCATTTCGGACGAACAAAAAGGCTGCAGCAGACAAACTATGGGATGCAAAGACCGACTAACGATCGACTCTGTAATTACAGGTTTGGCCCTAAGAAAAAAAGAAAGCCATGCTCTTCATAGCTTATAAAAAGGCTTTCGATTCAATGCCCCATGGATACCTAATCAAAATACTTGAGATTTACAAAGTTGATCCCTCCATAGTAGACTGTCTGAAATTTCTGATGAGAAAATGGAACACCAAACTAAATCAAGACGGGTCAGTCAACAAAACTCTTCGCATAAGAAATAGTAATTTTTAAGGAAGATGCTCTAAGCCCTCTTTGGTTTTGCTTGGGACTCAACCCGCTGAGCAGAATTCTGAGCCAAATGAGGTCTGGATTTCTTATCAAAACTGAAAAATTTGACCACTCCTTTAACCACCTCTTATACGTTGATGACCTCAAACTCTACACCAACAAAAGAGAAAAACTCCACCGGATGGATGATAGTTTTAGCAGAGATATTCAGATGGAATTTGGTTAGGATAAATGTAAAATGATAAATAAATGAGGAAGGATACTTCATCGATTATAACGGATTCATCGACGATATGCAACATGGCGAGTTGTACAAAAATCTTGGTTTCCTGCAGCTCAAAGGAATCAACCATGGCTCTATAAAAAGAAAACTAATTGCGGTTAAAGTCTATAATGAAAACTAATCTTAACGGAGGAAACAAATGTAGAGCAATTAACAGCTGGGCAATTCCGTTATTATCTTATTCCTTTGGGATTATAAAATGGTCACCTACAGATACTACGAATCTCGACATGTTGATACGCACATCTCTGACGAGATACCAAAGTCAACACCCACAAAGTGCGATAGAAATAACATCTCTTCCCCGAAGAATGGGTGGTAGAGCAATTGTGAACATCAGCCGGAATCACTACCAGCAAAATTTAAATCTCCGCCGATACTTTTTAACCAGCACATCACCGTTGATAAAGGCTATTGTCCTAGCCGATGATGGCTAAAATCAGACAACTTCCCTATTCCCGAGAATGTCAAAACCACCAGCGAACTTACAGCGTCTTGGAAGGCGAAGCCCATGCATGGAGGACATCCATCTGATATGCAGCTTGACCACATTGATCAATATGCCTCAAATTTAAGGGAAACTGAAAGCTTCGTAATAACTATCCAAGACAAAGTCGTGAAAACAAGGAATTACCGTAAGTTCAAAGAAACAGTAGAGGGAGGCCAAGTGCCGACGATGTGGAGAGGCGGGAGAGACGATAGAACACATAACATCAGGATGCAGTGTATTAGCCCAACAGGACTACACTTTTAGATACAACAACGTAGCCAAGTAGGTCCATCACCAACTGGCTCTAAACAGTGGCCTGGCCCAACACTACATCCCGTACTACAAATACCATCCACCTCATGTGCTGGAAAATGCGGATTTTAAGTTATATAGATCAGCATACTCTAGCCAACAGCCCGGACATCATCTGGTTCCATAAGGCAGCCCGACGAATAGAAATCTTTGATGTGGCAATAACGTTAAATCGAAACCTACAGTCAACGTATGCAACGAAGATTTCCAAATACACACCTCTAGCAATAGAAATGAACGCTATGCATAACGCTGACCGCATTTACATTACACCAATTGTCTTGTCAACAACTGATCTAATTCCAACAAAGTTGATTACAGATTTAAAGAAACACGACATGGAAAAGTTGTTGGCTCAGATGCAAAAGGCGGTTCTACTAGATACTCGTACGTGTAATACTGTTCGAAAATTCCTGCAACTATAACAATATTCAATTCAAGGGTTGAGAACTTGGACTACTCCCCAACAGAGCATAGTCCCTTGGTAGGGCATACCCGGGATATGTAATCTGCGCTAGAAAACCCGAGATGTATGAAACTCCATAATAATAATAATAATGATCTTGCAATGGACCATACCGATCAACAAGATTCGAACGTATGGCTTTTGCAGGCAAGCTATTCTCAGAGACTTAGGATTTTGTAATGGCTATACAGGACAAAGTCATCGCCACGAAAAATCATCGTAAGTTCATTTTAAAGCAAACATTTGAAGGCAGATGTCGGCGATGTGGAGACTGTGGTGAAATAATTGACCACATTACATATATCTGGATGCAATGCACTTGCTTCATGTGACTATACGTGCAGACATAACAACGTCGCTAAAATAATTCACCAACAACTAGCGCTGAACTATGGTCTCATCCAGCAGTATACACCATAATATAAGTGCCACCCACAACTTGTACTTGAAAACGACACCACGGAGCTATACTGGGATAGAGCTATAGCCACCGACCAGTGCATTCCAGCGAATAGGCCGGACATAATTATGTTTAATAAAGCCAACAAAAAAATTGAAATGTTTGATGTCGCCGTTACACTAAATCGAAACCTTCAGAGTACGTACTCGACAAAAATTTCAAAATATACTACACTGGCAATCGAAATGCGAATTATGTACCGAGGCCTCGAAGGTAGGAATTACAAGAATTGTAATCTCAGCTACTCGATTGGCGCTAATCTAAGGAAACACAATCTAGAAAAGCTGTTGGCAATTTTCCAAAGGGTGACGCTGTTGGATACGTCCAATATCGTCAGAAAGTTCCTAGCAATAGATCCGCAAGGGCATAGAACCTAGACCACGCCCCACCAGAGCATAATCCCTTTGGTATGAGATATGCAATCTCTGGCGTTGGAAAACTCAATAATAATAATAATTTATTGAATAAACAACAAAAAATTAATTACAACTTTGACATGTCTATCGTCTGTTGGTGAGTATTTTTCTCTAATTTACAAATTCTTACAAATTTTATTATTTTCATTTATGTATTAATTTAGAAGTTAAATTCATCGACGAGAAGTTTTCTATACCAAAAGGCATCGTTTACAAATTTATGTAGTGTATTCCATTGGTCTCTAGATTTGACTTCCCGTATTCGCAGCACTTCGTTTTCTTCGAGAATATCTGCGCATCGCTTACATTAATGGGTTATAGCCACTTGTGGCGAGCGAAAGGACGAGATTTTCTCGATTTTTTTTTTGCGGCAGCATAATAAATATTTATTTGAAATTGATTAACACTGTACATTATAAGCATTTGTACAAATTTCTTAACTAAAAAATATTTAAAAATGGCGGAGCTGCAGCTGTTTTTCGGAAGCACCTTTTTTGATCATCAGTGACTGATTATTCGGGAACAGTTCATCTAAAATCAATATTTCAAAAAATGGCGGCAGTTTTTACAAAGAGTTACATTTTCGAAGATCTCAATTTTCGTTTCTTTCAGTCTAAAAAAAAAATTTCCCACAAAAAATTAAAATCCTTCGTTCAATCACAAGCTATTATCATAACAAACAAGCAGAAAAAAAATTTGATGACGATTAATGTCTAGATTTTGAGAAATCGTGTCCACCACAAAGGTGTCTTTTGAAAAGCACGATTCTGATTTGATTGCAGATTTTTCATATGTAACATTGTGCGCTAAAACTTTTTTGTACACTCACACCAAGTCATCGTATCCAGGGCCATACAGTAGTTCTTCTGCATCTTCTGCAGCCTGGAGAGCGTCGATTTGCTGCTGTCTTCGAAACATTCTACCCTCTCTTTGAACTGTGCAGCTGCAGGACCTAGCAGCGAGGCGTCGCACTATGATTGCTTATAACTTCGGTTCTAAAACTCCGATCATTATAAAATTTTGTGAGGACGTTTTTGAAGGCTTATGCAATTTTTTCTACCCTGACAAGTGGCTATAACCCCTTAAGAAACCAAACTGAACCGTGAAAAGTGGATACTGTTTGATAATCGTAAAAGATCTGGGCAGTGGTTGGATGCGGATGTAAAACCAAAACACAACCCCAAGCCCGATCTTCACCCAAAAAATGGTTATGGTGACAGTTTGGTGGACATCGAAAGGACCAATCCACTTTTCATTTCTTCAACCAAATATTGTGAGGAAATCGACAAATTGCATGCCAAATTGGCTGAGAAGCAACCTGCTAGACCCCATATCTCACAAGTAACCGTGCAAAAACTGTTGCAGTTGGGATTTGAAAAATTTCCGCATTCACCATACTCTCCTGATATTTCCCCAACGAATTACCATCTTTTCCGCAATCTGGATTCATTTTGCCGGCAGAAATTCTCCCAGACCGAGAAGAGGTCAAAAAGGAATATTTGACCTTGTATCACGTTGGAAGAATGACATAACATACATGCCAACGGATGCTATTTTGATTGAATAAAAATGTACGGACATTTAACATTATTCATAGAACTAATCAGTGCGTCTCGCGCCGTAATTAGCCAGTATCAAACTGCTGCTTTCGCACTATTTATTTACTTACTGCTTTCTGGAAAGACTGCAATCCGTATTAAGTCCCCCATTTCCTGAGGAGATTGTTCAGTTGATAAGAGGACCGACCTATTGTTATTTGCGAATGTGGCACTGCAACACCCTAATACATTTATACTTCAAATGTCAAAGATTAATTTCAAATCTGAAAGTTCCCGATGTGGCTATCGCATGAAGATTAAGACAACAGTGAATAATCTTTCAAATCGATTTATATGACCGATTGAAAGAACTACGAGTAACTTCAACTTCAAATAATTTTGATTTGCTGATGTTTTTGTTTTTCATAAGATATCTGCCCCAAATCTTCACCAAATGACATCGATTTCTGTATATTCAAGCACTTGCATTTCAGACCTGTCATTTAGATTTTCCAAAGAAACACTTATACGCAGAATAAAACGACAACGTTTACAAGCCCGTCACACAATAAGTTAATATTAGAATTTACTCGTTACCTACAGGAAATACAGGAAATGTCTGCAATTTATTTTCTTTTATTTTCAAAATTTTTTTTACCTCAGAAACCCCACTGGGCATCTTGTTCACCTGTCGACAAATTGATAATTTGGGAGTAGCAAGCAAGTAAAGTATCTGGAAAATACACAAATGCCTTTTTAAATGTTTATATGACCACTAAGTAGATGTGTAGAATGGCAACAACAACACTCGGCCACAGAAAATATGCGAATTCGAACCCGAACCCGAGATTTGAGAAGCGCTCTGCGAAGGTAGGTACGAGTATAATAAAATCAAATCGAAACTATTTAAGCAGTCTTGACATAGGCGTTCATTCGAACGGTCTACAAAATCCGTATCGTCTGTGCTGTGGCGTAAGTTGTACTTGACGTATTCGTGAGTACGTAAAATATATCAATCACTGGTGTTGGATAATAGTATAAAGTGTTAAAATTAAGTGCAACGTCTAGTGAGTGATTAAATTAAAAAAATAAAAATAGTATCTACATTTAGATTTTAGTTAAAAATAAAATACTCAACAACAATGAGAGCTCTTCTAGTATCCGATAGATTGAAGCTACTTGTAGCTTTAATTGGATTAACGTGTGTTGCACCTGGATTATCGCAACGACAACGTTTTCAGCAAGGTGAGTCCCGTCGAAATCAACTCGGAAAATTATTGTAGTTTCCTTTAAAAGTGAAGGAAACTCCTTCAAAAACTATATCTAGACTGTTGATAAAAGAAAACAACCTTCAATGACGGTATCAAATTCATTCTACTATCGCTTTTGCATAAGTTGCGCAATAATTATTATTTTCTATTAAAACCTGCAATTAACATGTGATCGGTGCAAGTGTAGCTACTCGTACATATGTATCTAATTGTGATTACCTTTGCATGATTTATATGATTTATATATATTTTTTTTTGTTTCTCTAACAGAGACGTAACCAATTGTTAAGCAATTAATATCTTTTCTACAAACCCATGTCTCTCAAGGAATAGATTATTATTGCTCGCCACTTGTTAACAGGTTATGCTGGTTGAGATGATACATCTTTCCATTTTGGCCGTTTTTTGTTCTCTGATGTTGGTATTATTACTATTCAATTTGTAGAAGTTTTTAAGTTTTACATGTTTATTAGAGATGAATGGACGGCGTGAGGCGATGTTTTTTGCGCTTAAATTTGCATTCAAGGTGATCTTGTTTGATGTGTTGAATTAGGAACCTTACGCTTGCCTTATCTCGTAGACCTGGTAGTGTTCACTTTTATTATTTGCTTGTAAAATTATTTAAATTAAAAATTAATTTAAGGCAGCTTTCCTAAGCCTCTGCTAAGTCTTTGATGAATGGCTGGTTTAAAAAAAATTTTCGAAAAGGGTTTATTTTTGATAAAGCACTCGTGATGTTTGGTTTTTAAAAGAATCACACAAAATTAAGAATGTAAATTGTATTTACTTAATCCGAAATAAGTTGCTTCAATCATACTAGTACCTACATGAATTTAAATTAGCGGCAACTGCGCCTTTGAGTTTGGGATTAAATTAGACTAACAAGTTTGACTGTTGGCTGTTTTGGACCTCATGAGACTATGACACTACGTGCTTATCGAAAGGAATTGTAATTACGAGTGGCACGTGTGCTGTTTTGAGGACTACAATTTGTGTGCATGGTTGTTGGAGGATTTCACTGATTGCCTACCCTTGAATGGGTTGAAAAGCTAGAGTCATTCGGATGAACATGTAAAACGGATAAGTTCTTCCACTCTTTTGTTTGATATTTCTTCTGTCACGGCTATATGACTTTTATAACATCGCCCGAGAAAGAGTCGTGCAAACCTCACTAGCCAAGAAAGAGACAGGATCTTTTTCGAGTCCGCACAATTACTTGCGTACGTCCAAGGCAGAACGTCAGCTTGGCCAGAATGTCACCATTGGTAATTATAACCTTGTCAAACGCTGTTCCTTTGGGTCAAGGAAACAATTGAGTAACAGGGCACTCTCTCGTAAGACCAAACTGGGTTTATACAAAACCCTTATCATTCCAGTCCTGCTCTATGGCGCAGGGGGTTTGAACCTAGTCGAAAGCGGATGAAAACTCACTTGACCGATTCGAATGAAATACTATATACTGAGCATGATTTGCAGTCTCGTTTGTATTTACGAAAAATGGAGAAGGTTCAATCACGAAGTTCAGGGGCTATACAACAATGTCAGTCTAGTCAGGCGTATACGGATCGGAAATAATGAATGCCTTTCGGGAGACGTTGGGATTCGAACATCGAACCTTCCGATTTGGAAGCCTGTCCACTACCGCTTGAGCCACGGCTACACCAATTCTATGAGGATATAGCTGCAGTCTTAACGATAACGAGCCTACATTTGGTAAGAAGCTCTATTGTTTTAGATCTGTCGTATCTTGGCCAAACTTTTCTAAATATATTGTTAGCAAGCACATACATTCGATATTTATTACTCATGCTGAAATATTGATTGCTTCTGCTATAGAACTATTAAGGGCAAAATTCACATATGACAATTTTTTGCACAAAATTACTGGACTCTGCAAAACAGGCCATAGCAATCCTAGATGCGAGCAGAGAAGGTTTAGTCTAAACAATGGCTCAATTAATTGCTAGAATTGAGGTCTTGTTGTCAATAGATCAAATGATGTTTTAAAAGTACGCTGGTAGGTTTGTAAATGAATAGCAGGCCAGTTGAATTGTAAAAAATTCCGCCCCCAAAGAAACTAGGGCATAGTCCGCCAACATCTATCTTATCGCCTGCTTCTTCTTTTATTGTTGAAATATAAAACGCATATAATTACATCTACGCTTCGAAAAGAGACTAACACTTAAAAGCACAAATTTTTTGGCAAAATTCGACTTTATACACATATATCTCTTATAGACCCACTTGTCTAGCCTTTTAAAATAGGCTTCAGTTGCAACGATCACCTATTCAGTGGAGCCATACCTCTTTCCGGCGAGCATTTTTTTGAAGTTTGCGAACAGGTAATAGGGTCCCTGTTTCATCCATTATCATATGATAGTGGACAAAAAAAAATCCTTTTAAGTTCGCTTAAACAGCTCCGAACAGTGCTTTGAATCATCAAAACTTTGTCGTTTTTGGTCAACTGAGAGCAAAAGGCACCCTGTTCGATCAGAGGTTTCGCATACCCAAATACTCGTGCAAAATATGATGCACACGGTCTATTGATATCTTTACGATGTCAGCTATCTCACTCACTTTCACTTTATGGTTGTTTGAAACGGTTTTTTGAAAACTTTTTTTAAGTTTTCCGCCGTAACAGCCTCATTTCGGTGTTCGGTGTCATTTGTGTTTGCACGTCTGAATTTATCAAACCAGCGACAAATGGTTGCTTCGACAGAGTGGGTTCATTACAACATTTTTCAAGCCGTTCCTCAGTTTTAACAGTATTTTTTCCCATAAAAAAAAAACTATGTTTTATAAACGTACGGAACTCGATTTTTTTCCAATGGTTTTGAAAATATCAATAAATGTGTCACTAAAACTTCAACATCTCAATGACAATTGTCATCGAATTTTGGAACGTATCGTTTGAAGGTTGGTACTAACTAAAAATCGTATGTTATCAGAGTCGCCATCTATGTTCCAGTCTCGGAACTATTCAAACCACATTTTGTCTGCCACGATGCCTAGTGTCTGCATCGGTAGGGCGCCGCTTGTGGGATTTGCTAAATTTCTACAGAACTCCCTATTTTCGATCAATTATACCTATTGTACCTATTACCAAACAAAATTGCGACTGCATGGCCCTGGTTCATGCCTTTTACTGCTCGTGCGAGTAGGCTAAAGTATTCCTTCTATTATTACAAATTTTGCTGTTCCTCGTTAGCAGGCTCTTCAAGATGTTACAGCGATAGGATCTGTTTCGAGGTGCTCCTTATATGCCGCAACCTTAAAAATATAATATTAGCTATAATAAAAGGCCAGGTCCGAACTGCATTTCTTCGATTGATTTTTCCTATCATCCCTGTACTGCAACTTTACATCATCAAGCTACCACTTCATTTGCCCTGTCGTGCAACGTTAATAGTCTAATTCATGACGCGCTCTATCTGTTACGCTATTTCAGCTGTACTTAGCTCACACTTGAGCCGGATTTTAAGTATTTTGTTTCAAAATCGTTTCCTCCATGGTGGTCCGTATTCGTAGCTCAACTCCCTTCTGCAACCGTTGAAATATCTATCGATCCTTTGATGTGTTTTTTTGATTGCTCCTACTTGGGGCTCACAAGCGTAGGCAATATTCCAAATTTCATGTTCAACTTTATTATGGCCCAGCATTCGGAATTCCAGATCCTTCAATCCATCATCATTGAACTGGTCAATGGGAAGCAAGTTGAACAAGATCCCTTTGCGCACAAGTTACCCCTTGGATCTACTTCAAGCGATGAATGTTATATTTCATGTTTAGACGATGGTACCATAGGTAGAAACTGGAAGAACAACGGTTGTGTATTTTCATAGAGTCATTTTTGGTTCAGGTCCCCTTTTTTTAACGAGAGCCTTGTTGGCGACATAGAAAACTAAGCCTGCTATCCTAGCCCGTTGTTCAAGGTTTAGCTTCTATTTGCGGCAAGTATTGTGCCCAGACCTGGTAAAAATTTGGGGTTATAAAGTCGTACACTTTGGATTTCGATAGAAAGGATATGAATTCAGTTTCTTCTGAATTCAGTACGAAAACACAGGTTGTCGTCCTAGGCTCTCTTCATAAGACGGCTTATTACAGATAGAAATTTGCGGGACAACAAATCGACATCTGAGTGTACAAATTTGAACCTTTCAGTATCTAGTCGCACCAATATTGAATTCTTTATTTATGGTTTTGGTTGAACTGAAGTTATCTGTTCGTGGATTAACGAATTAAATTTCTCATTATGTGCTTTAGTTACGAGTACTTTAAGGCAGTAGTTACTGATGGGATAGATCTGCAATTAGGTATAAGTCGGTTATTGTCAATGTCAAGAACAATCGCTTTTGTTTATCTAGTTTCGGGATTAATATATCTACACACTGGCCAAAGTTAGAGTCGCATTCTTAACATGGAATAATAAAGATGTTTATTCACTCGTCAAAAATCTTAAGGCTCAACTGAAGATAATGTCAGAACTGAACGAAAAGTTTCCTTAGGTTAGTTCAAATGGACCAGTTCCCTATAATAGGATTATGACAACGTATCCATCTGTCAAGTCAAATTCTCATTTGTTTTGTGTTCTGTGTATGCGCATTTGTTCGCGAAAATCACTTTTAATCGCCTATAGAAAATGAGTGAAAATAATCAATTACAAAGAAAATTATACTAAAACTACTCGTACATAGCTGTTACCCGCGGCTTCGATCGCTTATCAGTACGTTTGTTATGCTGAGTGATGATAAGTGAGTAAGATAGTAATTTTATAAGTCTTTATAAGTGGTGTAGGCAAGTAGGTGAATATGTAGTAGTTAGCCAAATCGAATAAAACTAGATGCCTTACTTAATTCGCAAACATCATCCAATGTGTGATTACTTTAAGGGGGTTCCCCCGTGTGATGGGTTGAAAAAATTATATTTTTGTTTGCACAAATTGATTCCTTCACATGTGTAGAAGATGGGGGTAAAGTGATTTTTTAAAATTTGAAGTCGCTATAACATACAGCAGTTGGAAGATGTAGAAGATGCACATGTTCGGAGCGCTGCTCGGTTGAGTAGTAGGAGCCCGGGAATTAGACCCTTTTATACAAATATGCACTTATACAAGTATGTATAGACAAGCTTAGACAAGTTAATACAAGTATAGAAGGACATTTTTATGGTCACTCATTTTGTTAAACTTCGTTTCTCTCAAAACTGTGTTTTTCAAACTTTCCTCCATTATATCTCGAAAACGGTTTGACCAATTCCCTTGAAATTTGAGTAGACTCAGCATATATAGGCATACAGAGTGACCTATAATCATCCTAAAATTCCTAGTATGGTATTTCTATTTTTTTCGTAACGAAAACCTAAAAAAAATCCCGAAATTTGAAACTTTTTTTTCAGAAGTCTGCCAAAAACCCAATTTTCAATATTTTCAATATTTTCAAATGATTCTAGTTTACTCAATGCATTTAAGCTTATAGATTAAATCTCTGTTTTTTTTTCGTTTGTGATAAGCCAATCAGCCGAAATCGTGGAGGAAGTGAGTGTCCTTTTTTTCAAGGAGGGTATCTTCGAAGTGGTACAACTTACGTTCTAATGAAGATTTTTACTTGAAATTTGTTTTACGTACTCTTGAAGTAGTAACAAATAAATGATAAAAAACTTAAAGTTCTGTCTTTTCATTAGACGCCAAAAAAATTTCCAAAAAATGCTTAAAAAAGAGGCCGTCACACGGGGGAACCCCATTAAAAGAAATGAAAAAATTAGAAATTGAATGCAACAGGTGGGGAAAAAGTAATGTCATAATGTAACTGTGCCATAACAATTAATTAAAACAATTAAGCTTTTGGCTGAGAATCACTGTGTCCCATTTTCCTCAAAACTTAACACCTGTTCAGGCACTTTAAGTTAAAAAAAAAAAAAAAAAAAAAAAAACTAACTCCATTAGAGATGTCACAAGAAGTGGTCGGCCCTGTATTACTCGTTCGACCGAGATATCACTACTGTGGACCACAATTTGGCATCAGGAGACGTTCGTTGTATTGAATTTTGGAGAAAGATCTGAAGATATTCCCTTATAAAGTACAAACCGTTCACCAATTGCTGACAGTTTACCGGCAAGTGACATTAACTTACTCCCATGCTTTCGTATCCAAAACCATAATGAGCGACGACCTCCATTTCCACTTAAGTGTTTATGTGAATGAACACAATTTCCATTCTTGGGACACGGAGAATCCACATGAAATGCATGAAGAGCCATTGCATCTCTTCAAAGTGACTGATTGGTGCTACATTTTTGTTTTAGGACGCCCTCTGCACCACCGTAACCGTAACTGGTGGGCGCTGCAGACAGAGGTTAAACGATCTTTTTTGCCGCAGGTTAATGTTTGAAATGCGTCTCGAGTATTGTTGGTTCCAACAGGATGGATCAATCGCTCACACAGCTTGGGCAACGATGGGGATTTTGAATCACCAATTTCCAGATTAAGCGATCTTTCGTTTTGGCGATTTGAATTGGCAGGCCCGATCGCTAAATCTGATGGCACCAGACTTCTTCCTTTCGAACTTTTCGAACTTTTTGAAATTTTGAAAACCACAAACCTTGCAAGTATTGAAAGCCAAAATTGAAGAAGAAATCATCAATTCGGAGCGAGATGTTTTGGGAGCAACAAATCAAAATGCCATAAAACGAGCACAAATGTTCATCAACTCTGGAGGTCGTCATTTGACCTGTCCGATATCGTTTTTTCAATTTAATGTCATCAATTCTACACTTTCAAGTAAACTGTTTGTGACAACAGAGCGCATTTTTTTTCATTTTTAACAAAATGGCAGCCAATTCACATTCGACTTTGTCATCGCCTTCGCTTTGGTCTTCAGCCTACCATGGTATTCGCATAATCGCAACTTCTTGTTATTTGATAAGGTGCCTAGTGCGTGATGCTTTCTTTACTGTGTAACGACCAGATCTACTTGTCGAAACAATTTTGTTACCTACTGAAAATTGTGTTCTTCTAATGGCAACAAGATGATCGACCTTGTAATCTGCCGACAGGCATCAGTACGAATAATCTCTCTGTTGTCTTCGTATTGCTGCAGCAACTTCTGCTTAGGTTAGGTTAGGTTAGGTAAGAGTGGCTGTTGGAAATACCAACCCACTTAGGCCTATTGGCCTATTATGATGCCACGTGGATCTATGATCTTCTTACTACTGGAACCAGTTTGAGCTTATAATAAAGCGTAGGAGACTGTTAACGTCTAATTTTTCTAGATCGTTTAGGTCGTTCTAGAAGAAAGCTCCTAGATGAAGCTTCCTTCTCTGGGAGAGAGCTGGGCATGTGCAGAGTAGGTGGGGGATTGTCTCCTCCTCTTCCTCGTCCATGCAGCTTCTACAGAAATCATTAGTAAAAGCGCCAAGCCTTCTTGCGTGCTTGCCTATGAGGCAGTGTCCAGTAATGACACCTATTATGGCGCTGAGATGTTTCCTATCTAAAAGGATCAGACACTTAGAGCGACTCAGATCCAGCCTTGGCCAGATCTGTTTGGTCGCTAGACATGTTTGTCCAGCAGTCCACCTAAGGTCTGTTCTTTTATTGGCATCTAGCTTTAATGTTAGTTTGCACGTAGCGATTGTTATACCTATACTACCTTTGTCCGGTAGGATAGGTAGAGTGGTTCCAATTTTGGCGATTTCATCGACTCTGCAGTTCCCTGGAATGTCTCTGTGGCCCGGCACCCAACAAAGGTGAATGTTGAACTGCTCTGTCATCTCCATGAGAGATGATAGTCATTCAAGGGCGGTTTTAGAATATAATGAGACCGAGTCCAGGGACTTGATGGCGGCCTGACTATCCGAAAATATGCGGATATCCTTTGCAGATATCACGTTTTTCTTCAGCCAGGACAGAGCTTCTTTAATCGCCAAAATTTCCGCCTGGAACACGCTACAGTGATTTGGAAGACGGAAAGAGAGGCTTAGATTTAGCTTATCTGAGAAAACACCGCCACCAACTCCGCTATCGGTTTTAGATCCATCTGTGTAGACTGTGTAACTTCTGCTTAACCAGGCCGAAAATTTTAAGTCGGACTTCAAATGGTGTGCGGTTAATTGATCTGTGGAATGCGCAATTCATGACGATTTGTACCCTTGATATGAACTTGTACCATTTTTCAGGCGACCGTTGCGGCAATCTGTTAAGAATCTCGACAACGTATCTATCCGTTTCGTCGTGGTCACCACATCCGGGGTGAGTAATACATATTTAATGTTCTCCTCTGAGAAATAATTCTTAAACACATTTTATACAAAGGCACTTCCTCTGTCCGTTGTCATGCTTCTTGGGTTTCCGAAGTGTTGCCATTGTTCTTGCACTCATCTTACTGTTTCGTTAGCTGATACTATCTTAGTTGGGTAGAGCCAAATGTATTTTAGGAACCTATTAGTTGTTGTAAGAATGTCTTAATATAGCTTTGTTTGGATCGGGACTATGTGATCCAAATGGTGGGTCTCAAAAGGATTCTGTCCCTTGTCCAGCTGTTTTATAAACCCTCTTGCTTGCCAGCTGGAGATTCGATGCTCGACCTATCTTTTTACTTTTTGGATATAAAACTCGCGAGATAATAAATTTACTGTTTTAAGCTATACTTCGAGGCACTACTAAAAGCATATAACCAATAACTTTTAAATAACAACTCACCTCGCATAACGAAATTATCATAAGGGTTTGCTTTTAGTATTTCTTTAATGGATGAGATGAATTCATCGGCGAGTTGAGGCTTTTTAACTCTTGCTAAAATTTCCTGCTGAAAAACGTATACCATATATGGTAATCGGAGAGCGACATAAAGCGTCGACGGCGAAAACGGCGGTGTTCGACTTCGTAGTCGAACGAAATAGATCTTACTGCGTTCGGTAGTTCCTGCTTGTCACAATTTGTGACCACCCTAGATTTGATCGCAATCAGGCAAACTCGGCACTTCTCAGTTTTGAAAACTGCGAGGACTTTTAATACGTAACTGTGCCACCGTTCCTCCGAAACACTGTTCTCTTTGCCGTAGTAACTAATTGGGTGCAGTTGGTTATCGCTGTGTCGTTGGTGGTAAAAGGCGGCTATGCACTGCTGATTCGTCAGTAATTCTTTTTCTGTACTTGGCAGTAAATGAACTGGGTTGGTTATGAGTGATTGATTTAAAAAAGCTATGGCATAAAACATAAATGTTTGCAGTGCACGGAGAAATTAGTCTTTGATATCAATTATATATTGTAAGATCTTAACTCACACACCTGAGCATGGAAGGTGTGTATTTGTAATGCTGCTGTGGAAGTTGTCGAAGCAGGTCCAAAGACAATCCGCCTGAACTCTGCTCGCTAAACTAGGGGCTCGCCTGAATTGTCATTGATTACGCCATCTTTGACAATTAGACCCCATACATCCCAGTCAAGAAGTACGAGTACATCGATACCAGCAGGCGTAGCAGCCAGCTGGAGACCAACCAAATGCTGCCACTGATTTACATCAATATGCTCCGTTGGAAGCGTTGAGATTATTGACTGAAGGACCAAAGCATTGACCATCAAATTGACCTGACTTTGAGCACGACGCTGCCTGTAGGTGTGTGCGAAAGCACCGACTCCATATTTCTTCCTGCGCAGATTCAAAAGATGAGCAAATTTGTCTGACACAAAACTTACCTGCGATCCAGGACCGCAGAGGGTACGAGCTAAGCATTGTTCTGATAAATCCCCATATGCATATAGCCATGCTGTTGCAAGGAAGACAACGCAGCTGCCATGAGTGAGGCGGGTTTTAACGAGATGATATAGTCAACAAGATGGTTGCATCCCGACTGAAGAACTAACTAGTGGTCTGAGCGATATGGTTTGCTTCTCCATTGCTGATGTTAGCGAAGGTGCGTTCTGCACCTATGACTCCGTGTAGTGTTTGCGGTTAAATCACTTAAAGCCTCCGGAGGGACACTGCTTGGGCGTATGAACCTGTTTCAGGCAATTGAAGCATAAACGGCAGTTCTTTAGCGCATCGAATCTTTGTTCTGGTTTTATACTACCCATCTGCTGTAAACAGGTATGATCCTATAGAAGGTGAGATACAATGTTGTTGATTTGATGACTGCTGCTCAAAATGATTATAGGCCCTTACTAATTCGGTAGCGAGGCTGTGTGCTCTTTCTTCCAGAAACTTGAGAAGATCCACCAAGCTCGGTATCTGATTGGAATAACAATTCAGCACGGGAAGCTTTGAAACGACTATCGGGACCACCAAAGCATCCGAACTACATACCTGCAGGCAACTCCATGACGCGTAAAGCCCTTAGTGGTTCTTGCACAATGGCAAAGAGAGTTTTTGACGCTTGATGTGATGCAGGTTTGATGTAGAGAAAACGAGCGACGTGTATCTACATAAACAGTTCTGGGTTATCAAAACGCTCCATCAACGTTCTCCACACTTCTTCATGTCTGGTTATGCTCACTGACGGCCGAAATTTGTTTAGTTTATATGTTTTTGGATACCTATATTCATGAACCAAAGTCTCAAAGGCATCTTTGAACTCTAGCCAATTATAATGTCTAAGTTAAGATCGAATTTGTGTGCTGATATCTAGGTGCAATATCTTGTTTGGTCTGCTTTTCCAATTGCCCTAATTTTCTGTAGAGAATGACACACGTCTCATTGCAGGCGATTTCCAACCGCGCCCGTGTGAATACGACTTCATTCATGTAGCTGTTTGGCTGGAGTCGCAGTAGCGCATCCTGTCAAAACTATTTTCGAAGACCTTGTTGACTGGCTCTCATGAATGACTATGGCGTTATTCCCTTTAAGGTTTTGAATCGTTTCGAGATTATCCGCATATCATCGATCTTTAAAGGCAGCCCACAAAAAATAAGTCGAACGGGGTCAATTTCCTCTCCGAGGCGGCTAATTGACGGCGCGCTGTGTGACGTGGCGGACTATCGTGCTTCTATTTTAGCCGACAAAAATTTGGTAATCATGTTCGAAATGGCGTTTAAAGCACCATTATCCAAAATTCGCATCAAATTGTCACCCTTTGCGGATGCATTGGCTTCTTGACAATCACGTGCGGGTTTTCTGATCCCCAGAGGCATCAATTTTGTTTGTTAACATAGTCGTCGATGTGTAAATGCGCTTCGTAAGAAAAAATGATTTTTCGTCCAAATTCAACTTACAATTCCAGCTCCTGTAAGGCTAAAAATGAGAAACAATAACGAAGCGGATGGTCGTTTACCTTCAGTTGCTGAGTCAATTGGACTCGTAAAAAACATTAGAAATTCCGCCTCATCCTCCATCCCAACGCTCATTTACAATGACATTCCAGCTGTCAGCTCTTTGGATAAGGCCAATCTGCTTGCTGCACACTTTGCGGTCAGCTCAACACTCCCAGATTGTGCTTTGTCTCCGCCTACACTTGAGTGTGTCTAATCTTCAATGGGACGAATCTACTTTCGCATTCGTGTAGTAGCAAGAGTACTTAAAGATCTCAAAATACATAGATCCGCTGGTCCAGATGGTATATCTCCCCTTCTTCTGAAGAGGTGTTCTTCCTCGCTGGCAAAACCACTGCGTAAGCTTTTTCATCAATCCTACACTTTAGGACTCTTCCCGAGCAGATGGAAAACAGCATTTGTCCAGCCCGTCCCTAAAAAAGGCGAATCATCTTCTCTCTCCTCCTACAGACCCATTGCACTTACGTCCCTTCTTTCCAAGGTCATGGAAACACTGATAAATCGTCAGCTCATGAAATATCTCGAAACACGAAAACTTCTCAATGACCGGCAGTACGGTTTTCGTAGCAACAGGTCCACTGGTGATTTGATGGCATGTCTCACCGAAAAGTGGAACCAAAGCGTACATCAATCTGGCGAAAGCAAGATAGTTGCACTTGATATTTCTAAGGCATTTGACAGAGTTTGGCATCAAGCTCTTTTGTCGAAAATGCGTGCATTTGGGATCGACGACTCTCTTCTTCAATGGATTAGAAATTACCTTTCGGAACGTTCAATTCAAGTTGTCTTGGACGGTTTCAAGTCTGATATTCACAAAATAAATGCTGATGTGCCCCAGGGCTCTGTTCTATCACCGACACTCTTTTTTAATTTTCATTAATGATCTCTTGTCTGCTACTTCTAATCCAATATATTCCTTTGCTGATGACAGTACTCTCTGCTTTTCATATTCGTTCCCGGACTCACGGCCCTGCTCTTCGGCTGTAGAACGAGAACGGCAGCGTATGCTAAGCTCATTAAATTCCGATATCAACAGCATAACCAATTGGGGAACTATCAACGGAGTGGATGCTTCCAAAACACAATGCTGTCTGCTGTCGTTAAAGTGAAATTTAAACACCCAGCCATTATCCATGAATGGCACTTGCATCGTCAAAACCGAAAAATTTTCCATTCTCGGTATGTGTGTCCACGACAACTTACGTTGGAATGACCACATATTTGATATCGCCAAAAAAGCTGCGAAATGTCTAGGTTTCCTCAAGCGATGTAAGAAATATTTTACCCCCTCTGATCTGCCCTCAATATATATGGCATTCATCCGCCCAAAATTGGAGTACAACTCCCACATCTGGTCAGGTGCTCCTAAAACATCTCTGCACCTGCTAGATAGGATTCAAAACCGTGCGATAAAACTTATTGATGATACTAATATTAGTCAATCAATGGACACCTTCGAACACCGACTAAATGTTTCGTGTCTCACTTTGTTTTATCGCTATTTCCACCACCAGTGCTCCACTGAAATCGCCAGTAGCATTCCGCCCATTCAAACTTTCAACCGTAACACCCGTCTCGCTATGAATGCTCATCAGTATACCCTCAAGCCCATTTTCGGACGTACTCTAAAATATCGTGATTCGTTCTTAAGCCGTACAACTTGTTTGTGGAATGCCCTGCCGATCTCTGTATTTCCTGGTCGTTATAACTTGCAAACATTTAAAAACAATGTACATCGGTACCTCTCTTTTCTTCCTCCCTAAATTTGCTTTGCCCGCGCTGTGTACAATCACCTTAAGGGTACTCAAACCCCTTGAGCTCGCGCTCATTATAAAAAAAAAAATAAGGTAATAATCCGAGATCTTAGTGCAAAATTCTCATCACGCTAGTGCGTGAAATGTTGAGATTTTGAGATCGATGGTGAGTCGATGTTCCTGGATTATGTTAAACACTCTCGGACACAGCAGCCGCATTTTCATCGGTACGTAGAACGACGAGGTCTGTGAGTATTGCTCACAAGCAAGCCAGTCTAATGAATTTTTTGCACAAACTTGCGTACAACAGGCACCTCGCCTCGGGTGCTTCATTTCAACTAAAACTTCTTTTCAATAAACGCACTATTAAGGTAACACAGCTCTCACTTTTGAAATACTCGTAAGTTTGCAATATTTCTCAAACTTGTTGAAGCGTAAAGTGATTCATTTCACTCTGTGGAGGTATCTGGAATGATACTGTCTGACAGTCAAGATTCGGGAAATATCAATACCAAAGAAAAAATGACATATTCATAACTGACAGCAGATGTCAAGCTTTCGCTGGGATACAGGGTTCTCCTAAATACCTGGGAGATAAGGTGCTTCTGAGTCTTGAACAGTGACTAAAGCCTAAAATGCTTCTGAAAAAGTCTTGCTAGAATCTTGAAGACACCTTTGGGCCAACTAGTGAATAATTGCATCATCTTCTTATCGTCTATGTGGACAAAAGTAATCTCCTGGTGCTATACCTGTTGGTAAGCCCCGTCATCTTGTTATAATTTGACTCATATTTGCTAAAGACGCAGACTCGATTGTACTGGTTTAAGAACAGATGATAGCTCGTTATACAGTGACAAGTACCAAATTATTGTAAATGGCATTGGGACGTATCTAACGAGAACAGATTTCGAAAAAATCTGAGGAAATCTGTATAATACTCGTAACCTGAATCAATAAATAGTTCCAATCCCGAGCGGCAGCTCTTCAAAAAAGTAAAGAAAACCTTTAATGAAAGCGTTAACAGTAACTTTGATACATACTAAATGGACACCGGGTATCTGTAAAGCGAAAGGTTAAGTGAACATCTATCAACTTTGTGTGAAGAGAGTCCATCTATTCAAGACCTTTATCGAGCAGAAGTATCGTAAACTCTATTTGCTGCATGAACATGTGAATGTGATTTTAATTGCAATTTTTGATTATAAAAGGTATCTACAAACTTAATGTGTAGAGCGTCAATTTAAATACGTATCTTATCTGTCATTGGTGTTTCCCCTCATGAATAAAACTGAAGAAAATTCAGCGGGACGTTTTATTAATCAAAACGTTGGAAAATTTAACCCTATCATCAATTCATTTAATAATTAGCCCGACCTTGACCCCGAAACTAATTTTTTTTTCTGATAATTACTTGTTTGTATATTTTGCTTTAATTCAAAAATATTCAAAACATGAAGAGGTAATATCATTCTATAAATCTGTCATTGAAATGAGCATTTGAAAGGCTTCGAAAGCAAGTAGAAATATCATTCATAAGCAACGAAATTGATGAATTAAGGTTCAAAAGCGTCATTGGCTGACTCATAGATTTATTCCGATGGCTCAATGGTACGCTCTAGTGCGTTTGAATCTCAGTACGTTATTCAAGAGCCTAGTTGGCATATACAAATAGAACAGAAACAGGTCATAAGAAGAATGACACAATGACAAAACTAAATCAACTTGTAAGCCAAAGAGTAGACGATCGAGTTTAACACATTATTCGCTGAAATGTCTGAAGCTTACGAGTTAATTCTGTCTGCACCGAAAGAACTTGGGCTGGAAGAAATTCGTGTTCGGCGAGTTTGATGAATTTTGGGGAAATCCCACATTGAAATGCAAATAGTTTCTTTTTGTTTAACCTTGAAAAGTGACTTCAAATTTTTACCAAAAATTAACATACCATAAGCCTTTGTTTCCGATTTCTTCTAACCCATTTCCTTATGACGTCATGCGATGAATTTTTGGGGAAAAAAAAAATATTTTAAAGACAATTTCCGCTGAAAGAGAATATTTTGTGAAAAGGTGATTGGAAACTCCAATATTCTGTTGATAAATGTTAGCCATTCATGTACAGTACACAGAGACAGATATCGGGATAAGCAGCGTTGCATTGAGGGTTTGGCTGTCATCATTCAAGTGTGCAGTGGTTCATTTTATGCACCTTTGGAATACTGGCCTTTGATATCTTTTAAATAAAACCGAATAAGTCAGTGGCACTTTGCAATTCATTTTGCCTTTAGATGAGTGGAATCCACGGGTTTTTGCGGCCTACAAACGTCAATAGTTCATTTGCTCCAAAGCTTAAATTTTTTGCTAATTTTTCTGTTTGAACTAAGATCCGGTTTACTTGCCACCGTTTAAGAGTCTGCGGAAGTATTCATTTAATGTTCGACAGCAGTGGTCATAAAGAGTAATAGATGTGTGCATTGAGTCGATCACCGTGTAGTCAATTTGGGAAAGCCACGACTCTTTAGGAATATCAAGCCCATCAACAGTAGAGGATGGTCATGGGCATCAACCAATTAACCTCTCCGTAGACGATCACCTCCAATTGCGTACTTCGGGATGGTTGAGGTCTCTTTAAACTTTTCAATCGTTGACAAATAGTTTCAGGCATTCACACACGAGTTATAGGGCAAACACGACATTGAAGCTGACCAATATTGAGCTGTGGTAGTTCCGAGAGCCTATTTCTTTTGCAGACATTCAGGAAGCATATTTCCGTTCGACCAAATAGTGGAAACGGGTTGGTTTATGCTTGCAAAAAAATCATCTCCTGCTGCCTTGAATAGCTTGGCAGGTAGTTCTGGTAGCAGCAATACTAGCGGGAAGTATTCGAATATTGATATACTTACTTCCTTTTAGTGAGTAAGGCGGAAATCTTGGCTTTCATTGCCCAAGCTGAATGGTTTGTTCTGTCTGAAAACGGAGTTTAGGTCATCTCGCCATTTATCGGTACGTGGAATTAATTTTTCCATATCCTCAGGAATGACTGTGACTCCAATATTGAGTCAGGTTTCTGTTTAAATCTTGTTGGCTTGATACGTCCACTTTACCTCTTGGTAAATTGTTTGAACGTTGTTCTTGATCGATATTATTCCTTTTTCCTTTGCTCGTTGAACACATGAGCCGTTCTCGTTTGCTCACGCAACATCGCTTCATAGGCGAGCTGCATAGCAATATGAGCTTTCCGCCATCTTCATCAAATCAGGGGTTTCGTGGCTGAAGTCAGGTGAAACTCAGCAGGGCTGCGGCATTTCTGACTTCTTCTCAGCGTCGATGCCAATGCAGTTTGTAAGTGCGTTGACGAAAATTTGAAGGATGCGCAATCGGCAAACATTCTGGTGGTTTATTATGCTTTCAGCTGCTCAACGCCTTAATGTTCACAGTATTTCACCATCGTTGAAGAGTCTAAAACTAGGTGGTGTTGACGATAAAATAAAAACACGGTTTTTTGCCAGCTCCCTCCAGTTGTGCACACAAAATTGGCTATGGTCGCCTTCCACTTGTATGCGTTCAAGGTGACCTAACTATCTTAGTTTGGTTATTCAAGTTTTTCTGACGAGGTCGCATCCCTGTATAGCTCGTACAGTTTTTTGTTGAAGCGTCTCTTCCGAAAATTACCCGAAAAACTTTTCTCTCGAAGTGTCGGTTTTTGTTCAAGCTGGGAAAAAGCTGGGGTGATCAGAGTCCTGTATATTACTTTTTTAGTTGCTCGAGAGATGGCTTTACTATTCAAATGCTTTCTAAATCTAAAGAAACAGCGATTAACAAGAGTGATTGTTAGCATGATTTCCGGGCTGGTGTCGTTATCATAGTTAATAGCTGAACCGAGGTAGATAAAGTCCCCTACTGCTTTAAAGTTGTAGCTGCATATCCTGACGTTTTGACCTAGGCGTCGATGTCGTTTTTTCCTCCTTGTTGACAGCATGCACTTTGTTTTCCTTTCGTGGACCGTAAAACATATCTTTGCTGATTCTGTTTCAATATTCGCAAACGCTCCATTGACAGTTCGCTGTGCTCTTTCCATTATGTCAATGTCACGAGATGGTGCCTCGGTAGTTAACTTGCGATGAAGAAGTGGTGTGTATCGATTTGAGACTCTTGTGTTTTTTTTTTTTTAAATCTGGATCCATCTACACTGGAACTTTCTGTTCTAAAATCACATTTATAAGTGTCGATCAGACGGTTTTCGAGGGATCTTTGGCGTTAATATAATAAAGCTGACAGAATTTTATGTGCGATGTTGAGAAGACTTATTTGCTTGTAGTTCACGCAGAAGGGATCTCCCTTATTTGACAAAGAACAATCAGTGCTGAGGTTCTATTCGATAGGTATACTTTTGCCGACCCAGATTTCGGAATCCGCTGCTTTGAATAGCTCGGCGTTTAAGTCGTCGGATCCAGCACCTTCCTTAGACTTAAGCTTGCAAATGGGTGTCCAGACTTCATCTTGGTAGGGTGGAGGGAAATGTTGTCTCTCTTCATCTAGGTTGAATAGTTCATTCTGCCTGACGGTTAAATGTTGTTCGGCATCACCGTTTAACCGTTTACAGAAATAATCTTTCCAGATTCTCAGCACTGACTGTGGTACTACTCGTACTATGAGATTACCTTTTCTATTCTCGCAGGTTTCTGTTCAGGCTTTATACCTTTGGTATGTTCGTTTTATTTTTTTGTTAAACGTTCCGAAATTCATCCTTCTGGTAGCACCTTTCTAAGACCTCTATCGGGTGCTTCTCGTGCTTTTATCTTTTCCTTCTGTAGGGCCCATGTTCTCGCCTTCCTCCTAGTGCTCTTTTTTCCAGAACAGGTCTGTACACCCGTTGGTTTTTAAAATCGTCTCTTTCGGCCTCTCTGATGGATCTTTGGCTATGATACCACTGGTCTTCGTGGTATCGTGACGTGAGGTATGTGAATATGAAATGTAATTTTTTTGCTCAAAATACTCATTTATTTAAGGAACATAATGCATGAGTTCAATAATCAGAGTACTTGCCATCGTTAGCTATGACTTTTTCCCATCAAACCAATTCTTCTCCCGTAAGAATGAAAGTACTGCTCCAAAAGTCCCTCCTTCATCGATCGAAATAAGTTGTAATCAAAAGGGACCATGTCTGGTGAAAACGACGGGTGGGGCAAAACTTCCCATTCAATATTTGCCAAATAGTTTTTTACTTGGTTTGCAAACATGTGGGGGAGCATTGTAGTGATGGAAAATAAGGAAAATAACTGATGCGTGTCTTTGTTTTTCGCCTTACAATGTCTCTTTCTTTCAATTTTCCTTCTTTTTGCATCTTTCCAAAAGTTGAAGTTGAAAAAATTGAATGTTAATGCATCTGCTAGCTTTTCTTGTGTTTGAGTCGAGTCCTTTGAGTTGGAGCATGTTCATCATAAACTTCCATTAACAATCGATGACTTTCAGCAGCGGTTTTCTTTGAAAAAAAAATGTAATGAAACTGCTGACAAAGGGTCCTTATCTGCCACAAAATTCGGCATTTTAAAGGCGAAAAGAAAAAAGTTCCTCGTACAATCACAACCTCTGACATATTGGATTCTATTAACAGATGTTTACCAGCCAAAATGTCATACTTGTTATCATTGACACAAACCAAATGTAGTAGTTGTGCCATCTGTTAGTCAAATCAACATTTCATATTCACACACCTATATATTGGGTTCTACCACATGAAATGCCTGATTTTATAGCAAAAATTTTTATTCAATCAAAATAGCATCCGTTGTCATCTACGTCATTCTTCCAACGTGATACAAGGTCAAATATTCCTTTTTCGTAGAAGTCCTGACTTTTTGAGGCAATGAAAAAGTCTTTTAAAATCTCTGCTCGGTTCTGGAAGACCTTCTGCCAGCAAAGTGAATCCAGATTGCGGAAAAGATGGTAATCCGTTGGGTAAATATCAGAAGAGTACGGTGGATGCGGAAGAATTTCAAATCACCACTGCAACAGTTTCTGCACCGTTACTTGTGGGGTGTGGGGTCTACCATTGTCATGCAAAAGGATCGGACCGTGCTTATTGACCAAGGCAGGTTGCTTCTCACCAATTTGGCATGCAACATGTCGATTTCCTCACAATATTTGATAGAGTTTATCGTTTCTCTCGGTTGAAGAAATGAAAAGTGGATTGGTTGTTTCGGTGTCCACCAATTGCCACCATAACCTTTTTTGCGTGAAGATCTGCATCCAACCACTGCCCAGATCTTTTACGATTATCATACAGTAGCCACTTTTCATCACAGGTGACTATCCGGTGCAAATACGGTTAAGTTTGGTTTCTTAACGTAAGCGATGCGCAGATTTCCAGGCGCCGTAGTTTTTGGGATTCGTTCAGTTCAAGGGGTACCCACTTATCGAGTTTCTTTACCTTTACTATGAGAGAAAGATGTCGACTTATTGTCATTGCATCGGAACGTATTATTAAATGGTATAACTTCCCTTCTAACTGAAGCTTGCCATTACTTCCGCTGATGATTTTCAAATAGTTTCAGAGCAATTTGCTTACTTCTTTAGCCAGTCGTTCGGTAATAGCCCCGAGACTGTGATTAGGTCCACTTCTCCTACTTAAGCGTCGGTGCTCTATTATTCATCCACGCAATTGAAGTGTGCGTTTTTAAGTTCGGGGACTGGGGGCGTTGGCGACGAGTGTGTTATTGCGCACCATCTTATTATTTTTAAGTGACTCGTCATTATAGTAGTGTGAATGCGGAGTTTGGTCCGAATGTGGTCAGTAGTTTTTGAGTAATCATTAAGCTAGCACGTCAGTCTGAGAGAAACCATCAAATATGGAAAAAATCGAACACTGTGCCGTTATAAAGTTTCTGACAAAGTAAGGAAAACCCCCAAAAACTATTTTGGAAAATATGTCTTTAGTTTACGGGGACACTTGCCCTACAAAAACCATGGTATACAAGTGTTATTCTTTATTTAAGCAAGGCAGACAATCACTTGAGGAAGACTCACGGCCTGGATGACCCATCGAAGTGACCACTTCAGAACTTATCGATAAAGTAGAAAATTTAATACTAGATGATGCTCGACTCAAGAAGAAACAGTTGGCAGAAATAACTGGAGTATCCGATACAACTATTTTCAAGATCTTTCACGACCATCTCGGCATAAGATGGGTTAGAAGAATGCATAAGCCACCATAAAAACAAAACAAACAGTACGTTGAGTGTTCGCGCGAGTTTTTGAGCCAATGCAGCTACGACACGGATGGAGTATTGGATGGATAGTTACTGGATATGAAACGTGGGTGCACTGCTGTGAACCAAAGTCCAAGCAAGACGCCATGCAGTGGCATATGAAAGGTTCAGCACCACCAAAGAAGTACAATATAAGCTGTCTTAGATGGCCGGGATATGTATGGCGACCATTTATTGGGATGTTTCCGCAACACGCGAATACTACGCTACAATTCTGAAGCATTTGGGGGAATTTATAAGGAAAATTAGCCAAGGATGTCCTGTTCCTACACGACAACGCACCCGTACATAAGTGTCAAGTTGCACGAGACGGGCTTCAAAGCTTTAAACCACCTCCATTTTTGAGTGTGATGAGGATGAGACAAGCAGTAACCATTCTTTTTTGCAGACAATGTCAATACGGTTTTGATCAATATATGCAGGTAACATCGAGGTCTTTCAGCACATTTTGCTCCCTCTGGCTGTCTTCGGCTGCAAGAAGACATAAACAGATTTTCCACATCTTGGCAGAAGAATTACTACCTCCTTGACCGCCAGAATGTGCTGCTACTGCAAAAAAGGTTTTGGTGCCTTGAAGTCCGTTCATATTCAGGCAGACATGCCAGATTTCAGTGCGATACTGTCTTTAGTTTTGTTTTGACAGCTCATTGTTGTTGACGTGTTTGGCATCATGTTGAGTATGGACAAAAACGATTTTCGTTGTCTCATAAAACATTATTTTTTGAGAGGTAAAACGGCGAAGGAAACAAAAGAAAAGTTGGATAAATATTAAGGGGCTAATGCTCCGTCAGATTACACCGTCAAATATTGGTTTCGTGGTGGCCGCAACTCCTCTACCGATCAAGTCCGATAAAACACATGAAATGATGTTGGCTGATCGGAAAGTGAAGGTGCGCGAGGTAGCAGATACCACAAAGATTAGTACTGAGCGCACACGCCATATTTTGGGCAATAGTCTGCATATGAAAAAGTTATCCTGCCGCTGGGTGCGGCACATGCTCACTCCTGACCAAAAACACGAACGCGAGAGCACTTCGAAAGAGTGTTTGGACTTGCTGATGCAGAATCGGGCTCACTTTTGGCGTCGATTGGTAACTGTTGATGAAACTTGGATCCACTATTACACACCAGAGAATAGAATGAGTGCCCGGCAATGGATTGAAGCGCCGGCACAAGTGCTTCGAAGCGGCCGAGGGAGGCTCGATGGGTCGGAAAGGTTATGGCGTCAGTTTTCTGGGATTGACATGGCATACTCTTCGTGGACTACAGCGAAAAAGGAAAAACCATCAACAGCGAGTATTACTGTGCATTATTGGAGCGATTGAAGGCCGAAATCGCTGCAAAACGGCCTCACATGAAGCGAAAAAAAATTTTGTTTTTGCAAGACAATGTGCCGGCGCACAAGAGCATAGCAACCACGGCTAAAATCAGTGATTTACGGCTCCAATTGCTGTCGCATCCACCGTATTCGCCCGATATGGCTCCCTCGGACTATTATCTCTTTCCAAACCTCAAAAGATGGTTCATCAATAAAAAATGCAGCTCACGCGAGGAAATCATCGACGCCACGGAGGAGTATTTTGCAGACCTTCCGGAACTATATTGAACTATATTGAATAAAATAATGTATTGAATAAAATAAAAAAACATTTAAAAAAAAAAATTTCATTCCCAAGAAGGAATGAAATAGTAAATTGTGGATACCATTAACGCAAGTCCAGAGTGCTACACGAACTCTATCAATCTAGCTTTGACTATCACCTAACCATACTTTCACTCAATAGTGCCCTTTACGCCTTTTATGTATATCCTCGACTACTACCTACTGCATCTAGAAAAAAAAATTGTTACTGTTAAGTTTAGTATTTAGGTTTTTGCTTGTATTAAGCAAAGTCCGGGTTAGCCCGGACACTAAATATATGACATAACTTGAACTTATCATAGAGTGCGAGGACATCCTCGAAACTAATTTCCAAAATTCATTTATAGGTCAACCCTGTTATACTCCAGAAAATAATGTTGGACAGTGTTATACGTTGAGCAATTGTCCAGCAATCGCAAATGTGCTCAACGATTATCCACGTAATATAGCCGTCCAGTATTTACGAGCCGCAAAAAGAAGCTGTGGGAATTTTAATATTCGTGGCGATCCAGTGGTAATGATTCTCAATTTCTGGACAAAGTGTTTGCAGGAGAAATTATCTAAAGATCAGGAAATTGATCTGAAATTAGTTATTGACATTTGACAATTTAATGATTTGCATGATTTTGGTTAAAAATTTGAAAACATGGCTGGCTTTGTAAATTTCACCTGCAAATGCTTTAATATACCTAAACTATATGTGTGTGTGGCTTGAACAGCTTTTTGTTTTTCTTTCTTTGATTTTGTGTTTTGGTGAATGTCTAGGTATGTTGTGGTGTCAATCAAGAAATTCCTACCACAACAGCTAGACCAGTAAATCCCTTTTTCCCAACAAATCCTCCAACTTCTCCTCCGATCATTGTAGTACCAGAAACAACTGCTTCAACTACCGAAGCTACAATTGGGACGACACCTGCACCTCCACCAAGCACCACATCGGGAGTTTCGGACAGATCCACATCATGTCGAGGCCCTGATCTGATGTACGGAACATGTATTCGTAAGTTTGAGAAAACTAACTAGTAAGCTCTCTTTATCTCCAATAAACGAATTCCAATGTCCAGCACTAGTTGAATGTCCGGCATTGCTTACGAGATTACAGCAAAATCCATCGGATGCAACTTTTGCCAACTTCCTCAGGATATCCAATGAAATCTGTAGCAACGAATACTCGGTGGTGTGTTGTCCATCGGCCAATCAAAACAAACAATTGCAAAAACCAATATTTCCGGCGAATACGAACGATATACCAAGAAAGCTCCCCACCATGGAGGAGGGCTGTGGATATACAGATAATTCGTTTAGAAAAATTGTCGGTGGAACGGCTAGTAAGCCGGGTGCTTGGCCGTGGATTGCATTAATTGGATACGATGATGGACTATCCTCTTCTCCTTTCAAGTGTGGTGGAACATTGATCACAAGTCGACATGTGCTGACTGCTGCGCATTGTATTCGATCGGATCTGTAAGTTGAAGTTACCCTTGGAGATGCGATAATACTAATCATTTGCTTTGTAGCACCTTTGTACGTTTGGGCGAGCATGATTTGAGTGTAGACACGGAAGCCAACCATGTTGATGTGCCCGTTTCTAAGGTATGACAAGTGTGGAGTATGATAAAGTTTTTTTTTTAATTCGTTTTCGTTTTTTCGCCTCCTCAACAGGTCCTTAGGCATCCACAATATAATCGCCAAGATGGTCGCAACGACATTGCTATGTTGTACCTACAGCGAAATGTTGAATTTAATCGTAAGTTTTGAAGGTCTTTTGGAAAGTGGCGAATTGAAAGTTTTCACAAAATTCGTTTTTTTTTTAGCAAGAATAACACCAATTTGCCTGCAAGTCACCCCACAACTACGATCAGCATCGCTTGTGGGTAGAAATCCATTTGTAGCTGGCTGGGGTAAGACAATGGAGGGCGGACAATCCGCCACAATCCTTCAAGAATTACAAATTCCAATTTATGAGAATTCCGTGTGCAAGGATTTGTACAAAAAGCAAAATAAGCTCATCTCAGAGACACAATTTGATGATGCTGTCATCTGTGCTGGTTTCTTAGGCGGTGGCAAGGATACATGCCAAGGAGATTCTGGTGGTCCACTTATGACAACAGAGGTGAGAATATTATTTCAAATAATTAATTTAGAATGTTATTTCACTTTTACGGCTTTCTTTTCCAGCAATTTATGGAAAGTACGCGATTCCATTTGATTGGCGTTGTATCGTACGGTATAGGTTGTGCGCGACCAGATGTACCGGGAGTCTACTCAAGAGTTGGTAAATTCCTTGACACCAATTGGATTCAAAATGCTGTCGCTGATACTCCATAGTTTTTAGAAATTTCGTGATTTATTTAAGTTAGCAAATAAATTGGGATTACTAGCTTTTGTACTTTGTAAATTTCGACGAATTTTATTTATCACTTCAAGTTCGTTAAGTGAGGAAATCTCTCCTGAGTAATACGGTATATGGTATCACTTCCGATAGATGCTCTGTTTTATGACCGATACTCATTCTTAGCAAAACTTAAAAAAGATCTAACAGAAAACAAATTATTTCTCGTCAACCGTGTCGTCTAATTGCAGCCTGAGTGTTAACCGTTGCATTAGGTGAGCACTCGGGAATTTAATTGAGCTTCTAACTGCAAAATGTGATATATATCTACTGTGAGCGTCTTATGACAATCCACCCCAGGCATAAATTTTGTAACATATGCCTAATATGTGGCCCCACGAAGGACAAAGTCGGACCTACCAAAGAATGTTTCTACGAGCTCCTCGACAAGACACATGTGCAATGTCCGAAGTTTGACAGGATAGGAAAGGAGGATATCCTTGGCAGAACTGTTGGTAAGCATAGCCTATACGACACCACGTCTGGCACCGACATTAAAAAAGCAAAATTGGCGCGGCAGCAGAAGTTGGAGGTCAAACGTTTACCTGTGAGGTTTCAAACACCAGCCGTCACGCCCCAAATTTCCTACGCCCAAATGGCGTCAGGTAGGGGGGCAACGGTACAGCAAGCGACTGTTGCTTCTCCGGCGCCGATGCAGAGAACAACGGAAGCTGCACCCAACATGCTAGCCATCTTGCTCGCAATCCAAGGGCAGATGGCTCAGCTGCAAAGGCAGGTTCAAGAACAGGCCAAGCGGGTGGACCAGATCTACTCGCTGCTGCCGGGCCTAACACAATACATGCCGTAATGGGTACGCACATGGTGGAGCAAACTTTGAAGGTCCTTGCGGTGAATGTGAATTCACTGATTAGGATCGAACGAAGAGCCGCGATATTTAAATTGCTACAAGACCAAACTCCTGATGTGCTTTTCGCTAGCGAAACCAAGCTAACCGATAAGCACAAACTGGAGTACAATAATTATATCGTTAGAAGAAGAAACCGGCCCAGATCCAAACGTGGAGGCGGTGTCGCGATCTTCATTAAAGAAGGTATAAAATTTCACAGAGTGTACAAGGGCGTGTTGCGCAGGTTCCGGGTGTTGGAGGCAGTCGTCATTTACATCCCGCTCCGCAGTCAAAAGCGGCTGTACTTGGCCTCTGTTTATGCACCGGAGGCTTCACAATCCACCCTATTCATTACAGAGCTCGACACGCTTTTTCGACTTCTGAGGCTGGAATCGGGGGAGAATTATTTTATAATCGGCGGGACACAGAGATTGGGGAAATAATTTGCCAAATACTAGAGGGAACCTACTACTCGATTGGTGGAGTCAGCACGATGTCATGTACAGACTCGGTCTTAAAGCGACGGATAACCCGTCGTTTCCCAGAGGCGGGTCTTATTTGGATCTACTGCTGTACGACGAACGTATACGACTGACAGGTACGAATTTACAAACATTAAACTGTCTGCGCACATTCGTGTATGACAGCGACCATTGCGGTTTTAGCACCGAAATTATGGTTCCCAACGAAATTGCGGAATTGGAGGAGTTTGTCCAAAGATATACTTACAACTACAGTAAGACTCGATGGACACGCTTCTCCGCAACCTTGACAAGAGCGCTCTCCTCGAACACGCTCCACCCACCGTCCAATAGGAATTTGTCAAACGAGGAAATCGACAATTACCGAAAACAAATGGACGAGACAATTAAATAAACTATGCACACTACAATACCGCGGTATCGACGTACGACTAACGAAGACCTGTTCCGCAATCCTACTATTGACGCACTGCACCGACAGAAAAGACAAGACTTCTGACAAGACTCAAAAACTTGTATAGACAGTTAACTGACCGACAAAACCCGGAGATTAGGACACTGAAGTCGTCGATTAAAAATATTCAAACGCTAATAAAAGAAAATTACAGAATTTCTGTAAGTTTGTATTGGAACAACAAGGTTCGGGCTATAAACACCAGCAACCCGAATATGTTCCCGCAAATAAATAAACTATTTCGGAGAAAAAATCAAAACGACCTTCAGTGTCTTAAAATAGCCCGGACAACAGACAACGAACGGTTACTGACAATAGCCGGTATTGATCCAAATGAGGCCGCTGATGATGACGACTTTTTTTGTGATCGAGGACCCAAAGGAGAAGGTTGAGGCCATAGGGGCGACTTTCCCGGAAGTATACAAGGCCATTGATATCATTGGCCCTAATTCTGACCTGGACAACCGCGTCTTGGTGCACAACTGCTACATTCGAAATGAAATAGAGAATTGGCGATCCGAAGGCTCTGGTTTCACCCGGTTTAGCGACGAAAATATGGCAAATAATGTCATTGCCAGAGAGGGTGTCCTACCCCCGTTCATTTCGAAGGAAGGACTCTATGAGATCTTCGACACAATCAGAGTTAAGAAATCAGTGGGGACCGATGGTATTCCGAACTTCGTGCTTCGACATCTTCCTCTAGAAGCGGTGGACATTTACACCACCCTGTTTAATAATGCAATGAATAATGCACATTATCCAGCGCATTGGAAAACGGCGGTGGTTCAACCTATCCCCAAAAAGGGAAAGGATATATCCAATCCGGCGAATCTCCGGTCGATAAGTCTCCTTCCGAATATCAGTAAGGTTTTTGAAAAGGTAATCAATAGAGCTCTGTCTAGGTGGGTTGAGGACAAACATATAGTTCCGGATAATCAATTCGGTTTTAAGGCGGAACATGATATCTCACATGCCGCGTCTAAACTGGTGTCCGATATCCAATGGAATAAAGGCAAAAAACAATGTACTGGTTCCTGCCTTGTTGACTTGGAGAAGGCCTTCGACACCGTATGTTTAGAGGGTCTTTTCTATAAGCTGACTAGGCTGGGGATCAGCAAACCACTCTTGTACATTCTTTATAATATGCTAACCAACAGACAGTTCATCGTGAAAAATGGTGATGTGACTTTGGTTGGAATATTTCAAATTAAAAATGGTCTTCAGCAAGGCGCGGTTAATTCGCCGATCCTGTTCAACATTTATACAAGCGACTTGATAGGTTCACTTCCCCATACTATTGCGTACGCAGACGATATGATAGCGTACAGAACAGGTTCAAAAATCGAGGTCATTAATACTCTCTTGCAGCGTGATTTCGATAAGATAAGACGATTTTGCGATGACTGGAAGTTGAAAATCAACTTTCAGAAGTCGGAAACCATTCTCTTTAGGACGCCGTTGTCTAGAGCCTCTAGGGACACCAGCAAAAATTGGAGAAAGTTCTCGATTATTGGACAACACGGACAGCCTCTTGCCTGTCGAAATGTAGTCAGATACCTTGGAATCTGGCTAGATCAGTTTCTGTATTTTGGCAAAAATGTAGATGCTGCTCTGGCCAGAGCTAAAGGTGCTTTTGCCCTTACAAAGAGACTGTTTTATAGCAGCCAACTCTATGCGAGGGTAAAGGTAATCTGCTACATGGCCCTTATCAGGCCCATGCTGGTATTTGGGTGTCCCGTGTGGTTCAATGTACGAGCAAGCTTAATGGAAAAGATTCGGGTGTTTGAGAGGGCTTACCTTAGGGCTTGTCTTCGCCTGTACAGAACACCAGAGTCGGAGTACAAGAAATTTTATCCTAATGAGGTCCTTTACAACAGGGCGAACCTAATACGAGTGGATAACTTCGTAATTAAGCTAACTCGAAGGCACATTGCAAGAGCAATGACCTCGATGAATAACCTGATATCTGGGGCTTACTACCCCAATTACCTTTACCACGAGAGTGTGCGCTCTGACGGCTTCGTTCCACCGGAAGCATTCCTCTACCTTGATCAGATAGGGTTGATCCAGGATAGATCAGCGGTGCCGTTAATCTTCCATGTCGCTCGGACAGTTGGGGACAGGCGACTCAACTACAACAGAGACGTCGCACACGGCAGTATGGATCGCCTCAGGTTCAGAAGGGCGGTGGGGAATCGCGATAAGAGGGATGTCGTTCGGCAGCACCAGCATTTCTGGTGGTTGAATGATGGAGAAGATGTTTCGTCGTCGTTTCCGTCAATTACGGACCAGCCTCACTAATAAGGCAGAGCTGACCAATTTATTTGCTCTGTAAATAGCGATGGCCAGCTTACATAGGTTTAGGTCAGCATTTAAGAAACATATACATATATCAGTGTATACAAAGGTTTTTTTTTTTTTTTTTTTCTTGGTTGCGCCAATGGATGTGGTAATCTTCATAGATGCGGTAGCCCGTGCCACCAACATGCACGATTCGCAACACCCGAATGTTCGATGCCAGGAGTGCGCCTACGTACTAATCCACACCACTACGTCCTTCAACCACTCTCCCCGCGGGACTGCCGTTAGGTATTACTTCGCAGGGCTGGTTAGCAGATCATGCTATTCTTCTTGTATTTGCTTCTTCAGCTCTTCTAATTTTTTCAATTCTTCTTAGCTCATTTTGCACAATTGTCACAAATGTGCCGATTTCCATCCAATTTTCCTCCGACTGCAACATTTGGTCTATGAGTAGTATTGGACTGGGCAGATTAATTCTCCACTGCGAAAAACGTCGGCAATGAAATATGGCGTGCTCCGTATCTTCCTCCTCGTTTGAGCATTCTGGGCACAAAGGGGAGCTATCGTGTCCGAATCGGTGCAAGTATTTACGATAGCCGCCGTGACCAGATAGGAACTGCGTAAGGTGGTAGTTGTTATCCCCATGTGCTCGTTTTGTCCAGGTCTCGATGTCCGGGATCAACTTGTAGGTCCATCTGCCTTTTGTACTATTATCCCACCTGGCTTGCCAGAGGGCTGCTGAGACCGCTCGCTCTTCTCCTTTTATTCTTGCAATTTCACCTGCATCTTGTCGCCCTGGGGTTCTTCTATTATAAATTCTCAACATCTCGTCCGCGAGAATGTCGATCGGAATCATTCCTGCTATCACGAAGGCTGCTTCATCTGAGATTGTTCGAAATCCACAGATCGCTCTTAATGCACTGAGCCCGTATGCGGACAACAGATTTCTCTTGTTTGCTTTTATGGCGTGTGCTCCCGCCCAGACCGGAGCAGCATATAAGAGGACTGAGCTGACTACTCTAGATAGGAGAATCCTCCTGGCGTATCCAGGTTCACCAATGTTTGGTAGTATTCTAGAGAGAGCTCCTTGCAGCAGTAAAGCCTTGTTACTGGAGTACTCTATATGTGCTTTGAACTGTAATCTGTTATCAAGTATTACTACCAGGTATTTGATTGATTCTTTCGATCGGATTATTTGATGTCCCACCCGTATATTGGTGTATTCCACAATTCTTCTACTGGTAATTAAGACGGCTTCCGTTTTATGGTCCGCTAATTCTAGACCGGCGGATACTAGCCAGTCTTTGATGCGAATAATCGCTACATTTGTGGCAGCCTCTATCTCCTTTATTTCTTTTGCCACCGTAACGACGGCAATGTCGTCTGCAAATCCGATTATTTGAACTCCTCTCGGCAACATAAGCCTTAGCACTCCGTCATACATAATGTTCCATAGGAGTGGACCGAGTACTGATCCTTGTGGAACCCCAGCTGAAACGCTGTAGTATTTCAACCCTTCGTCAGTTTCATACCTCAGTTTTCTGTTGGTAAAGTAGTTTTCTATTATCCTCAGTAAGTAGTATGGCGTATTCATATTGGCTAGTGATTTTCTGATGAACGCCCAGTTTGCCGAGTTAAAGGCATTTTTGATGTCTAGAGTCACCACTAAGCAATATTTCTTTGTACCATACCGCCATCTTTCTCCTTGTATCGCTTCGGCCGCAATGTCGACCACAGTTTTTATGGCTTGAACAGTAGACCGCGATTTTCTAAACCCAAACTGCAAGTCTGATAGTGCTCCTCTCTCTTCTGCTACCGCGAGCAGTCTAGCATATACTATCCGTTCCAATATCTTTCCCATTGTGTCTAGAAGGCATATTGGACGATACGAGGACGGTTCCCCAGGTGGCTTGTTTCCCTTTGGAAGCAAGATTAGGTGTTGTAGTTTCCAAGCATCCGGGAAAACTCCTTCTTCAAGACATTTTTGAATTGTTTCCATAAACATGTCTGGGCGCTTATGGATAGCTGCTTTTAGTGCCTTATTTGGTATGCCATCAGGTCCCGGCGCTTTATTGTCGCCTATCTTCCTGCATGCGTTCATGAGTTCATCCGCTGTGACTATTGGAATGTCCTCCGTGTTGGACTCCCTAACGATATGGTACATAGTAGATGTACTTCGGGGGAAAAGGTGTTCTACTATGGAGCTTAGGATTGCTGGACATGTTATTTGCGGTGACCTGCTGCCCTTTATCTTTGTCATGACGATCCTGTATGCTGTACCCCAAGGGTTTATGTCGGCTTCTTCACAAAGTTTTTTAAAACATCTTATCTTGCTCTCCCTGATTGCCTTTTTTAAGTCGCGTCTTGCTTTTTTAAAGACAATAAGGTGTTCATCAAAGCGATCTCTTCCCCTAGATCTTTGGACTTTGCGTCGGGCTTTTAAGCACTTTGCTCTAAGCTTTTTTATTTCCTCATTCCACCAGTAGCATGGTGTTCCTCCTCTGGTACCCGTTCTTCTGGGCATTGATGCATCGCACGCAGTAGTGAGAATGCGGACGAGTTGTTGTATACAGGTTTCAGCTGTTCCGCTTTGAATTATGTTTCCGGTATTTATCATTTCTTCGAACGCCTCCAGGTCGAAGTTTGTGTCCTTCCATCTTGGGCCCTTTCGTTTAGCGCGTTGCACGGTACTCTTCTCCTTCGTTTCAAATATTATTGCTGGATGATCACTGTGCGTGTATTCTTCGCTGACTCGCCATTTTATGTTTCGTAAGAGGGAGTTGCTAACGAGCGTAATGTCGATAATCGAGCCCGTTCCTGCCTTACGATATGTGTTTGCATGACCTTGGTTTGCAATGCCTATGTTAAGGGTTGCAAAACTTTCTAGCAGACTACGGCCTCTGGCGTTTGTAAGTCTGCTACCCCACTCCGTTGCCCATGCATTAAAGTCGCCGCCGATAACCACAGGGGTTCTACCACGAACGTCGGCGGATAGGTTGTCTAGCATTGCCTGGTACTCGTTAATGGTCCAGCTTGGACGTGCATAGCAGCTGTAAAAATATATGCCATTTATTTTGGCCCGTGCAAAGCCCTCCGTAAGTCCGTTAGTTTCTTGAAAGGCATGCCTTCCACATATCCATATAGCAGCGTGCTTTGTCCTATCGCAGATCCATATATTGCTGTCCAGAGTTTTATACGGTTCACTTATCAAAATAACGTCCGCTTTTTCTTCTCTAGCCGTTTGTGTCAGGATATCCTGTGCAATTCTACAGTGATTTAAGTTAATCTGTATTATCTTCATGTTTTCTTGTTGATGATGGCCTTCCTAAAAACCAGACACTTGCTGCTTCCGGCTACATGCTTCGAATCGTTTGGGTGTTCTTTTCGACAGAACATGCATGATGGCTCCTTATCGCAGTTCTTTGCTATGTGGCCTTCCGTTCCACACCGTGTATACAAAGGTGTATACTGGTATATGTGTATGATTGTGTATAATGTCTATGAGTGTTTATGTGTGTATTGTACATTTAGGTTAGGTAGGCTAAGGTTTATTTTATGTTAGTTATTAAGTTTTTATAAGTTTGTTAAGTAATTTTAAGCTAGCATTTAAGCATTTTTTGTTAGTGTGTAAGAGTTAATGATTAAGGAAATAAAATGCTTTAAAACTGAAAAAAAAAAAAAAAAAAAACTGACACCACGTCTGGCACGGACTTAGGCTTATTGACTTTGCTGCGGGACGAATTGATATATTGTAGCCACCACACGGTTTCCTCATCTTAAGATACATAAGGGAACATTGCGGTCTTCGGATCATGAAACGCTAAACCAAATTGATCATTTTGCGATCGACATAGGGCATGACTCTAGAATTCTGGAAGTGTGATTCTTACGAGCAGCCAACATTGACGCACTACCTTGTTGCAGCGAACGTATAAATGCGGTTTTCACAAGCGCTACAACAAAGAATAACTACTGTGAGAAAATATAATTTAGAATAGCTGCAATCACAAGAGGCCGCCAGATCTCTTAACAAATTCATCATCAAGTATCGAAGTCCATTGGCAATGATGCCAACGCCATCAGTACAACTGAAGTTCTGGGTTTAACTCGACCACCATTAAGAAATCCCTCTTTTGACAAAAAATGCCGGTAATCACGTGCAGCTAAACAAGAAGCGTATAAAGCGGCGTTACAACAAAGGACGACAGCCTCTCGTGAGCTCTAGGAGTAGAGGAGACGGGAAGAACATCGACTTCTCCAGAAAATGTAAAATGAGAGCGAGAAGTGCGCGATCGAGGATATTGAGAGGTTGTACTCCGGAAGTTTTACAAACAGGTAAACCGAACGTGTGAAGGCAAGAAGACCCGTGCAGAAGTCTATAGAAATGAAGAAGGAAATCTTGTAGTAGAGTCACAATTGGTGCTGAAAACATGGAAAAACTTCTTCTGAAGTTGAGGAAACCTAACATTCCGCCGTCAGGCAAAATAGACCATTCATTTTATAATGTAACGACCAAAACGAAATATGGATAGTAATATCTAAGCTTAATTCCAACAAAGCTTCTGAACCTGACGGCTTACCCGGCAAGATATTCAAACCTGATAGAGGTGACTTTTTTGGAGAGAATATATATTGTACCAACTCATTTCTCAAATCTGGTCAGAGCAGTGTATGCATCGTTTGCTCGATCCACACATAAGGAGACCCCTAGCTTTTCACCGGTTGTAGAGGTATAAGTCTCCTCAACATTGCGCACAAGATCCTATCTGCCATACTGTGCGGTTTCAAGCGAGTAAAGTCCACAACCGACAAAATGTTTGCACTCCACCAGATTCTGGAGAAAACCCAAAAAGTCCAAACCGATACGCAACATCTTTTCATCGATTTAAGGGTCGCATATGATGTCTAGTGGTGGAATCCCTGTCAAGCTCGTTAGTGTATGCAGTGTGACGCGGGAGAGCGCTCGCTACTCTGTCCAGGTTGGTAATGATTTAATGGAGAACTTTTTGATGTCAAAAAAGTTTTGAGAACATGCTGTCATGTGACTTCTTCAAAATCATACTATCCCTCTCCGAACAACTAGGAGACTTTATATAATACCTTGATCATCCCAGTCCTATTTAATCTTGGACCGAAGCATGGACTGTATGGAAGGCGGATGAAGATATAGTATCTTCGATCGTTTTGAGAGAAAATTTCTTCGTAAAATATTTTGTCCCGTTTCCGTTGACGGGATTTGGGAGGCAAGATTCAACGACGAACTATACGAGCTGTACAGCGACAATAATCTAGTCAGAAAAACTGCAAATCAGTTACCTGAGATAGCTAAGACATGTTTAGCGAGTTGGAATGGCATGTGCGCACAAGGGTTGCTCCAGGGTTGGAATCCAACATCTAATGGGGAGACTAAATTCTTAGTGGAAGTTGAAATGAATGTCTTTCGGGTGAGTCTGGGATTCGAAGACCGAACCTTCCGATTTGGAAGCCAGTCCACTACCACTTGGGCCACGATATCAGGCTTCTATGTCATATGATATATATATATACACACATTGAATTCAGAATCAGATGCGAGGTCTTGACTTTGTTGAAGGGAAGGACTCGGAGAAAAACCAACTGGACACGTTTTATGGTGGAGCTCGACAAATACGTCAAAGTTCTGTCTGAACCCAGAACAAGAGAGAAGGTGAAAGTGGTTTCTGGGAACCAAACAGCATCAAGGAAGCGAAAAAAGTTGTTCCTAGTGTTCAACGTGGACATAATCAGGATTCCGTAATGGTTTGGTGGGTGTCTCTCACCATGGTATCACACCCCTCCATTTCTGTTAAAAAGGCGTAAAACTGGTGCAAATGTTTACCAAGAAGATGTGCGTGAAGAGTTTGGCCAATATCATTTTCAATGGATACGGATAGATATTCCAATAAGACTCTGCTAAAGCGCACAAAGCGTGACTCAGAGTCTATATTCCTGGCCTTACAGAGCAGAAGATTGACCGTCGAGGAGTCCAGATCTGAGTCCACTGGATTATGGTTTGTGGTCAGAATTGGAAAACATGACCTACAAGACTCCCCACAGAAATTTGGAAAGCCTTAAAAAAGCATTAACCAGAGCAGCGTTCACGATCTCCATGGAAACCGTACGTGCCGCAATAGCCCAATGACCACACGGTTTAGAAGCTTGTGTTAAAGCAAAAGGCAGACATTTCGAGTGAATCCAATTTTTTTAAATAATCAATATTGTGGTCTAATAAATGAAACAATTTTGAATACAATATGTTTACTGGTTTTTTTTTTTTTACAGCGTTTTATATTTGTACAAGAACTTACGGCAGGATTAGCTAGTAAACTAGTCAAAGTCAAAGAAAATCTGAAGGTTCCGACATTGAGTCGAAAGTAGCGACTCTCTGTCTCATGCTTGGTACTCATTTCTTAGACAACTTGATCAGAACCAGCGCACAACCAGTTCCCGTCACTGAAGCTGCAAGTGAGCTGAGTAATGCAAAACGTTGTAGTTGGTATCTGTCATCGGTTGTGGTAATGGATGAGCCCTTGGGCACAGTAAAATTTTCTTGCTGGTGCTGCGTATGTGGCTCTTTGGATTATCTTAATTTTCCACCAGAAATCCGCTCCCAATATCTCCAAAATTACACAGTACTTGTTTTCAAAGAGACCAGCAGACAGAAATATCATAAATGTGGCGCGAAATCATTTAATGAAATTTTGTTTGTACAGACTGTCATTGACCATTTCTTCGTCTTTCGATTGCACTATATCGTGTTTCTGTTCTCACCAAGCGGGTACAGCTTCATTTTGAAGGCTGGTTGTTCGTCTGCTCTAACAAATAGATTTTCTTCAGTGACGGTATAGTGACGCACGTAATGAGCTTTGTTATTACTGTTTGTTGATTGTAAACAAAAGTTCCAAGTGACTACGAAAGGGACCTTTTACCCCAGAAAATTCATTGAAATGGAACCCCCATAGTGTGAGGGCGGTTTCAGCAAGTTCCACAACTGCCCCACCAGAGGGTACCCGACAAAACAGTCTCCAACGTATCCAACAGCGAAAGCAGAGAGTCTTCAATCTTCCGATTTCCCAGCAGCTAGCCAAGCTGTCAATGTATTCTGCCTGTCAAGCAGACTCCTGTCAATGCACAGGATGGAAAACGCCACAGGAAAACCGACATCGTGATGTAGAAAGTTCTTATTGTCCCGAGTTCTCCGAGGAGTGCAGAAATACCATTTGTAAACATCCCCTCCAGGATCATATCTCCCATTTGGATGGAATCTCAAGCGAACAAATGAATGAGCTGCTCGGGGCCATTATCGACATGGAAAACTTATTCATGAACATGCAACGTGTAGAGGATGAGGACACTAAAAATGTGTATCTCTACCTCTTTCGATTGTTGAGGCAGTGTGTGATAACTCGACAACAAGCAGTAATACGTGGCCCTCTTGGTGATCCCCCATTTGAGGCGCCGTGTATCACCATAGCAATTTCCAGCTTCGTTTTCTACAAGTATAACCATCTCAGTCAATCGGATCTAAGCATCATGATCGAAGTTGCCAAAACGTTCTTGAACTTCCTCAACCACTACAACTTTGAACCATCATCAGTGAGGAAAGCAGAGCTCACGCATGAGGATGCCTCCACTTACAAAATTAACTACACCCGGTGGTTGGTCTTCTGTCATGTACCGGCGTTCTGTAATTCCCTGCGGCATTTCGACACTTCACTGGTGTTTGGAAGAACTCTCCTTAAAACTGTGTTCTTGTTTATGGCGCAGCAATTAAAGAAGAAGTGCATCACTGAACGAGATCGCTTTCCAGCTGATAAGAGAGCAATCATCACACAAATTCCAAAGTTTTTGGAATCGCTGAAGGCGGAAATTTTGAAGGATGACTCGCCGATTTGGGATCAATCTTATCGTCCACCAAATACATTCCTCTCACAACAAAGGAAACGACAACAGGAGGCTGCAGCTGGTGCTTTGAAACGACCAGCAGAACCGGCGTACAAACGCCCGAAGAAGGAAGCCGAACGTCTGTCTGACAATGAAAATTTGTCGGATGATACAGTGACGCGAGCTATGAAGACGATTTCTGAATCGAAAGCATCAGCTAAGACAGAGGTTCTGTTTCCAGTTAACGTTTCTCATGGTGAAATCGTTAAAGCAGAGGAGAATCATGGCGAGATTCAGTTTCACATTGTGGACAATTCATTGTCACAGCCCGTGGCTGTTGCTTTTGGGTCTCCATAGTGTATTTGCCCATCAGCTGACTGAGATGCCTCCAATACATAAGCCAACTAGTTTTTGACACAAAACACAAGACCCTTGCTCTCATTAAGGAGAACCAATCGATAGGAGGTATTTGCTTTAGGCCATTCCCTACTCAAGGTTTTACCAAAATTGTTTTCTGTGCCGTAACCATGAGTGAACAGGAAAAAGATTAATGAATCATTGAAAAGATTAAAATATTCGACGTGGTCTTCGCCATTTTATTACCTACGCCGGCTACTTTTGGCTACAATTGGCTACTTCAAAAAGCAAGGCTTTTCCAAGGACATCAAGCTGGCGCATTCCGTTTATGCTGGATTCATCAAAGAGTATGATGGAGCTACTCTTATGCACTGTGAACTCCATCCCAGTATCGTGTACACACAATTAATTTCCATCATTCAGAAGCAGAGGGAGATTCTCAAAGAACTTATCGCGCAGCGGCACAAAGAAGTGCAAAAAATTCGCACCGGCCTAACTTGTTTTAAAGAAGGTGTCTGTGCCATACCTGTCGAATCAATTCCTGGTCTTCGTGAATTCGGGTGGAAACCACAAATGCGAGCGCAGCGTACTTCCCGTCCTTCAGAAGAATCCTCTGATCCGGACAAGCTAGCCACTTCATTTGCTACAGTTCCTAAAGCTTGTCAATGTGGCAGAAGTACCAGATTACTATGATCACATAAAGTATCCAATGGACTTGAAGACAATATGGGATCGTTTAAGGAAGGGCTACTATGTGACTCGACGTCTATTTATGGCAGAAATTGCGAGGATTTTTTTCGAATTGCCGGTTTTACAACCAGCCGGACACGGAATATTATAGATGTGCTAATTCAGTGGAGCGCTATTTCCAAACAAAAATGCGAGAGCTTGGTTTATGGGATAAATGAGATTAGGTTTACCATTAGGTCTTAAGATGTTTTTATTTTTTAGATGACAATTTAGTAAATAAGATGAATTAATGTTTCATTCATATGCCCTGTTGGGCCCTTTAATCGCTTAGAAATATCTTTAGAGATATTGGTCTGAGTTCTATCATGGAGAGAATAATTGAGCTTATGTGCGTAAGACTGTTTTGCGAATGCATTCTCGGTCCAAGATGCTACATGCCTACTAACGCAGAAAATCCTGCGAGGCCGCGTTTCAAAATCTGATAGGCAGAATTCAAGGAGTACTCGACAAAGCAATGCAAGGCATGTGTATTGTGGTCAGAAATACAGGACCTGTGCTGTACTGACTTCTTCGAGTTATCAGCAAAACACGAGGTCTCCGAACGAACAGTTGTTATAGGAGGTCTGAATAGGATCTCACTTATAAGAAAACCTTGTACCATTCAGAGTGCTTGCGGTGGGTGTCTCTTAGACTGCCCGGAAGACGAGCTTTATCGGTAGTGTCGCAGGGTTCTTAAACTTCGAACGGTGGTTTCACCCTGAGGTAGTGAAGGGGCAGTTCTAAGGTGGATCCAAATCACGCGATAAGAATGGGGTTTTAGTGAGTACCAAGTTGGTTCTATCCCACCCTATGCACGAGTTTAACACTACCGTTAGTCTTTACTGTGTCTTTAAGTTTCTACGGCGTCGGTAAGTAGGATTTTCCCCCTCTCCCACACCCCCAAAAAACTGTAGTTTTAATGAAGTGCTACGTTTTAGCTAAGCGCCTAAGTGTGACTGGCATAAATGTCATCATCACCTGCCGCAACTTGTCCGTCTATGAATAACGTCGCTGCTTTGAAAAAAATAGTACCACCGACATGTTGAATCTTCAATGTATCTTCAATTTGAAAGCGTTGCGTGAAACTCAGTGGCCATTATTATTATCATATTTCAAAAGTCTGCACAACTGCTAGTATACATTGACGACGATGATATTGTGGAAAGAAATCAGTTAGCTATCAGCATTTACGACTATTGATGCACGAGCGGTGAAGATGGGTTGAGTGGTAAATTACCAACGAATAGTAGAGCTATAGAGCAAGATGGTCGAAAGGGTTTGCTTGGGTACACATTTTGAGCGATTGAATATCACCGTTCTGGCACGGAATATCTTTGAATCCTTTCCGGTGTGACAACAACGTGGTAAAGGCAGATCTTGCACGCTCAAATGGAAAAAAAATCTCAGCCAAATTGGTGTGCGCGGCTAGCGCAAATTCGCACTAAATGAAGAAACCTATCGATTGAAGCCCAAACAAAGTACGGAAATTCGTTCTTTGCTGAGGTTTGTGATTGCTTCTAAACCTTGTTTTCTGCGGTAGGGAAAAAGATGATATGAGCAGTCTTAAATCTAGATAATTTGTTGTACCGGTTCACTAAGACGGCCTAATTTTGAATACGTCCGAAATGTCCACTAAACAAAACTAGTTCTTTACCTTAAATTAAGCAGCAGAAACCAACCCTAGCACTATCTAATGTTTGACTTAATACTTGAGTTTTGGGAAACTGCCGTAAGTAAGAATCGTCTTAAACAATAGTAATTAGTTGCAGCTAATTCATTATTAAAAGGATCTGATCCGCCAATTGCGGGACACTGCAATATCTTTTGTACCGCAGAATAAGTATTCAAAAGCAACGAGATACTCAGTGGCTGCTTGACTGTCTCTAAGGAAATTTCGTCACATAAAATGTGTCTCGTTGTTTAGTCGTCTTTCATGCAAACACGACATTCAGTTTCCCTAATAAGACCTGTTTTGTGTAGGTGATATCGAAGGTGGCAGTGCCTGGTCAGAAATCCAACCAGTCTTCTGATATCATCCCTTTTGAATTGTGGGGATTCTATAGATTTTGTGGAAGGGTTTGCTTTTTAGCCTGGTGCAGCTCTGGAATGGTTTCCCAATGGGCTATATAAAGTTTGTTCTCCCAACTTTGTTGTTGAGTTAATTGCGGAATACGGAATATTACTCAGGGCCAATGAAAGAAACAGTCGAACCGTTTCCAGTTTTTCATTTCCGGCAATACGTTTATGACCAGGCCCCATTAAAGATGCACTGTGTTCTTATTGGAGATGTCTAATTTGTAATCAATGAGGTTACAGCCTGAATGGCATGTATTTCCATTCCCCCTGGAACTTTTTCCCATGGGTCGGCTGAAATTATCTGATTGATTTCTTCTGGATGGATTTAAATTCGAAGCTTTTGCCACTCAATCGAATACAGCCAACATCTTGTGTTGCCGAAAACCGAATATTTTACAATTAAATAAATCAATGTTTACATACCCGCCAAGATCAAAATGAGCTTCATCTGAAAAGATGATTTTTTTTGGTAAAATCGGCATCTTCTCTACGTCGATCGCAGGCAATATTTCCCAGCGCTGTTCAAGCGTATACACAACCATATTCGTTCAGCGGAAGGATAAAACTAATTATCTGTCAAATCAGACATGAGCTAAGTGTTACCATTCACGAAATAAGTACTAGTTGAAAAAAAAAACGTTAGATGGCGGACCCTTTATAATCCCGGTATATCTAAACTGCAATTATTGGGAACGCGATTTTGGGAATCTTCAGGAAGCAATGATATGCTGTGATGAACAGAACGTCCTTATAATTGAAGATTTGAATGCGCGAGTGAACTGTGGTGTGGAAAATTATGAAGCCGGCGTAGAACGACGGTCCAAGGATTGTAACGAGAGAGGAAGGAAGCTTATAGAGTTCTGTGATTCTTTTGGTTTTCGGATCCTGAATGGTACAAGTGCGAGTGATGAAAGGGGTGAGTTGACATACATTGGAGCTACTGGGACATCAGTTATAGACTACTATTTGGCAAGGGGAGATAGGAACTACCACGTTACTGATTTAGAAGTCAAACAAGTCATATACGCTGATCATTTACCAGTCATTGTTATGGCTAGTCACTCCACGCTGACAAACGGGCAAATAAGGGATATGAGGGTGCTACCAAAGATGGTATGGAACGAGAACAAAGCCGCCCAATATAGAACGAAAATTGATGAGAAGTCGAATTGAAGGAAGAAATATTACGACCATAGCGGATATGGAGCAAATTATTAAGGAGTCCTATCCTACAGTAAACACAAACTCCCGCAAACAGAATAAAGAGCCGTGGTTCGATAAAAATTGCCAGAAAGCAAGACGGGTGACGTTTGCGTGGCCTAAATTATATCGTGCCTTCAACACTGATTTTCTTAAAAAGGCTTACCTAAGAACGAATCAGGAGTATAAAGATGTTTGCCGACAAAGTAGGCGAAACTACTCTGAAAGAGAGGCGTGCAGACTGGTGTTTTGTAATAACGCATCCGGGTTTTGGAAACTAGTAAAGTCACTTAATGGAGGAAGATACGTGATCAACAGAGGTCTTAGCCCTTATATCCTCCTAGATCATTTCAAGAGGTTACTGAACCCATCGGTGGATGGTCCTACTTTTCAATATACTGTGCCAGATATACAAAACAACATTCTAGATGACCCTATATCTCATCAGGAGCTCACGGGTGCGCTGATTGGCCTAAAAGGTGGAAAGGCTGCACGGTCGGATGGTATACAAACTGAATTTTTTAAATATAGCACAAATGGGCTGATAGACAACCTCATTGGCTTATACAACAGCATATTATATCATGGGATAGTGCCCAAACGGTTTAAAGAAGCTCTAGTTTTTCCCATCCAAAAGGATGGGAGGGCGATACATCAGATCCTGCTAACTATCGGGGAATATCGTTCTTAAATGCGTCTTACAAAATCTTTGCAGCAATATTGCAGAGGCGGCTAGCCACATGGATAGAGGCCAATAATCTGCTAAAGGAATTCCAGGCGGGTTTTCGGTCTGGCTACACAACTGTCGACCACATTTTCGTATTGAAAAGCTTAGCAGATACATTTATAAGCCGAAATAAAAAACTTCTGTGAACCGAAACGCCTTATTTTATAAGTTATATAGTATGGGAATGTCATCAAAATTCGGAAGTGTTTTACAAAACCTATATGAAGATACCAAGACAGCTGTTTGGAATGGCGAGACGCTTTCAGAATGGTTTCAGATGGAGGCAGGAGTAAAACAGGTATGTTCGCTGAGCCCTAATCTATTCGCCCTCTTTATCGACGATATAGTGGACTTTCTCCCAGGAGGAATACAAATTGCAGGAATTCTCATTAAAACCCTCCTGTTCGCAGACGACATTGTACTGTCGGTCAGCTCACCAGAATCCTTGCAATTGATGGTTAACAAATTGTACGAGTACTGCAGCCTATGGAGCCTGGTCGTGAATTTGGATAAATCCAAGATAACGATCTAAAGAGAGATGGTAGACTTGCTTACAACGAAAAATGGCACTTTAACGGAGAAAGTATAGAAGTTGTAAATGAATACAGGTATCTTGGAATCCTTTTAACAAGTAGCCTTAGTATGAAAAGACATCTGAAGGAGCAACTCACGAAATCTGAAACCGCCATCAATGTAGTGTGGAAAAACTGCTTCAGAAACCCACAGATTACGCACAGCAGTAAATTCAAAGTATTTGAAGCTGCATCGGAGGCAATAATGCTCTACGCGGCGCAAGTATGGGGTTATAAGCCTTATGAGGAAATTGAAAAACTACAACGTTTTTTCATTAAGAAATTCTTCCACTTCCCTGTAAAGACTCCGAACTATGTATATGCTTATGCTGGAAACAGGCCTATCTCCGTTATTCCTCAAAACGCTGAAATTGCAGGTAAACTACGAGTACATACTAAGGGTTATCAACATGTCAGATAACCGACTTCCAAAGATAGTGGCCTTACACGCGATTTGGAACAAAATAGCATGGTTCGAAGAATGGCTAGAGTTAGCTCGCGGGTGTGGTGTAGAGGTGAATGCGGAAACCATGAACTGGGAGAACGCACTATACCAGCTGATAACGAGAGTTGATGAACGTATAGCCGACTAAATGAAAATCTTGAAGATAAAAACTACTTCAAAAACATTCATACCACTCTATGGTATCCTAAAACTCAATTATATCCCGCATAGAGAAAATCTTCCTATATTCTGTAGTATGTGCAATTTGGAAGAAAGAGAAGATACCATGCATTTTCTAGGCAAGTGCCCAATTCTAAGGGAAACAAGGAGAAGTTTCTTTGGAAAAGACTTCCTATTGGAACAAGAAATGATATCCCTTCTCAACGAAGTAAACGTTACTAAATTATATGGATACTGCAAAATTGCTTTAAAGTATAGGTAGAATATACTAGCAGGGACCTTATAAAATGTTTGCAAATGTAAATAGTAAATATAAATAAATGCAAAACTTATTAATAGTTCTATTGCCAATCTGGCAGACGGCAATGCCATGCTAACTGATTTTATATTGTTATTATATTATTATTTTTAAATAAATCAAACTATCTATCTATCTATCAATAGACAACCGTCGATGTCCGTGATAGTATCATTAATGCATTGCTTTGGGAAACGCTTCTTGCATTTTCCATGTATAGCGATGTCATGTTTAAAGTACCGCATGGTACCAATGATTTTAATTTTTGTTTAAACACACGTGCAGTGATATCATGGAGATGTATTGATTGTTGGCCTGGTAATAGCAAAGTTTGTATTTCCTCCCAGTTTGGATTACATTTAAATGTAATAAAAAAATCAGGACGACCATAATGACGCACCAAAGTCATTGCATTTGTATGTATTCCTGCATGTTCCGTGGACTCCCGATATAGCTGGAAAATAAAATAAATGCATTACCGATGTCACTGGCGTTTAAATTTCCATCGATGTTTCCGCCAAAAAAAAACGGTAAGCGGATGTACTCCTCCGACCGTAGTTTAGCCTGGTTGTTTACGAATATATCGCAAACGTTCGCTTTCGATCTTAGCGTACACATCCACAACGCTGTAACATCAATACAGCTGACGACATCGAAGGATATAGTTGTCCTGATTATGTCTAATCATAAATCGGTACGCGTAGTAGTTCCTGGAACTAATTTTCTTGTTTGTTTTGTGCTCGTAAGGGTTTTTTTTTTCAAAAATACTTCTATTGGATGATAACCCAAACTAGATAATAGAAGATAATGCAGTGTTATGCCAAATAACTAATCTACACTTCAGTGTTCAGAGACTGTTTTTTTGTGGTTGAAACTCTACAATTTTTCTATTTTTTATTTCCACGTTGTGGAGTTTCACAGTAGTGAAACTTACCACATAATTAATTTAATTTGCAATAACAAATTATATATAGGTCATAAATCGAGATCCTATCTGGTAAGTTTGATCAATTAGACACAGTGTGCAAAATATTATTAAGATCGGTTAGGTAGTTTCTGAGTTCATTCCCAACGACACGGGATTTTTATATAGACGGTTAGATAAAGCGGTTTCTCGCAGATATAAACACTTTTTTTTTTATACATCTTTGAACTCAAAAATGTGTCCGCGAGACATTTGTGGGTTCTTATTTCCCATTCAACTTTGCCTATACTGAACATATTTCCAGATAGGCTATTAGTTCTGTTATTGTAGGAAGAGAAGGTCTTCCTATTAAGCCAGCGGAATTAATGCAAATTTTCGTTAGCTACCATGAGAGTTTCGACATCTCTTCCAACGAAGTTCATAATGATCTTTCTACGTTGTCTTCGCATGTCAGCTCCAAACGTCTTTCCCATTTGCAAAGAACTCGTTCAAATTTTAAAAACTATTACAGTTCCTAACAAACTGAAATCTGTATCCTCCAGTCCACAATGCCTGTCCATTTACTACCAAAATGTAAGAGGTTTGCGCTCTAAAATCTCCTCGGTATATCTCAATTCTCAAAAGTTTCCCTATGACCTAATTGCTCTTACTGAAACAAACCTAATTCCAGACATTAAAAACCATGAGCTGTTTCCTCCAAATTTCAACGTTTTTCGAAAAGATGGATTTGAAAGAGCTGATAATCCTTATGGCAGCGGTGTTTTACTAGCAATCCGGAACTGCTTTCACTCAACTCCTGTCGATATTCCCCACACTGAAAACTTTGAGTTAGTATGCGCCAACATTACGCTCCCCAAACGATGTCTTTACGTACTTTGTTGCTACATTCACCCATCTCAACCCATTGAGTCTTATCAACCTGTAGTTCACGCAGTTGATTTTTTGACTGAGGATGCACAACCTAAAGATTGTATTGTTCTAGTAGGAGATTTCAACCTCCCTCACCTTATATGGGAGCCTTCCGATGATTCGTCTCATTTTGTCTCTCGTAATTCGACATCTGAAATAGAAATATTGATGGTGGACTGCCTAACCAACTCAAGTCTGCATCAGATTAGTGGAGTACCTAACACAATAAACAGACAACTCGACCTTGTCTTCACATCCGACTCAGATAACTGTGTCGTTTATAGGAGTGATCATCTTCTTTCTAAACTAAACCGCCTTCATCCCCCCCTGTTCAATTATATATTCATATGAAAATGGCAACACATGTGTCGATTCGGAAAATTCATTCTCATTTGACTTCCGTAGAACCGACTTTAACAAACTTAAAAACCTCATCAGCAACATTAACTTTGACTTTATTGGTGAGACAACTAACATTGATCTTGCCCTATCAACGTTCTATTCGTTAATTTTCTCCTGCTTTGCCCAATCGGTTCCGTATACCTTCCGAAAGGACTGCATATCTGCTCCTCCCTGGTACAACAATGAGTTGCGCTCTCTCCGTAATAACAGAAACAAGTTGTGGCACAAATTCTTAAGAACTCGATCTGATTCCGACTACAGTAATTATCGATCGGTATATAATCGTTTTTCTGAACTTTGTGAGTCTCTTTACCTTGAGTACCTCTACCGCATGCAATTTAGCTTAGTCTCGGACCCTAAACGCTTCTACCAGTTTATTAATACCAAAAGAAAGTCAGACGGCTACCCATCTACTCTTAAATTTCTTAGTGAATCTTCTGCCGGCCCAAAAACCATTGCAAATTTCTTTGCCTCTCATTTTAACAAATCCTTTTCTAAGAAACCAGCTGAACCCGATCCTAGCTACTTTAGCTATATGAGAAACTATCCTGAGACGTCAGCCATTTCACTAAATATAACAACAACTTTGGTATCTGAAAACATTACCAAACTTAAAGATGATTTCTCGTCCGGCCCTGATGGAATTCCGGCTATTGTAATAAAAGAGTGTGTTACCCATCTCGGTCCTCCTCTTGCTGCTCTATTTAACTTGTCTGTCTCAACAGGTACTTTCCCTTTCCTATGGAAGGAATCTTACATTATCCCTATTCATAAAAAAGGAAGTAAAGCCGAAGTCGATAATTATAGGCCCATAGCGAAACTCTCTTGCATACCCAAACTTTTTGAAAGCATAGTCTATCAACAACTGCTTCCGTACTGTAGGCCAACTTTCTGCACAAATCAGTACGGCTTCATGAAAGGTAAATCAACGACCACTAACCTAACAGAGTTCGTCTCTAGGACTCTTCATGCTTTAGAAGACGGTGATGAAGTCGATTCAATTTCCACAAATTTCAGCAAGGCATTCGATAAAATTTCTCACCAACTTATCATCTTTAAACTAAAAAAACTTGGCTTTTCCCCTCATTTTGTGGCATGGACCAAATCCTATTTAGAAGACCGAGAATACAGGGTCATCTTCAGATCTTCAATATCCGAACCCATTAAAGCAACATCTGGTGTCCCTCAGGGTAGTCACCTTGGTCCAATCATCTTTATCCTCACAATTAATGATATAAATTTAATTTTAACTAACTCTAATCTTTCTATTTTCGCTGATGACATGAGAATTTCCAAAGTCATCTCATTGCCTTCTGACTCCCATTGCCTGCAAGATGACTTGAATAAGTTTTCGGTATGGTGCAAGCAAAACTTTTTGGAGCTTAATGTCAGCAAATGCCAAGCAATAACCTATTCCCGTAAACGTCTACCTCCCCCTCCAAGAAACTACTTCATCTGCGATGAGCCTATTCCTTCCACTACCCAAGTACGGGATCTAGGTATAATTTGTGATAGAGAATTGAATTTCGACTCACATATTGACAGCATTATAAATAAAGCTAACTCTTCACTCGGCTTTATCAAACGCTGGTCAAAAGAATTTTCCAACCCTTACGTTACAAAGTCCCTGTACATTACTTTTGTAAGGCCTCTTCTCGAATATTGCAGCCAAGTTTGGTCACCCTATAAACTAACTCACATTCAAAGAATAGAAGCAGTCCAACGCAGGTTTATCCGTTTTGCACTTCGTGGTCTACCTTGGGTTGATCCATATGGATTACCCCCCTATGAAAATAGGCTAAAACTAATTAGCATGCATACCCTAAAAAAACGTCGTGAAGTCGCTGATGTACTTTTTATCCACCAGTTACTGACTGGAAATATCGACTGCTCGAGAATAACGCAAAATATTGCATTCACTCCCAATCCCCGTAATCTAAGATCTGTCCCACTCTTCCTGATCCGAACTCACTGCACCAACTACGGTCACTTTGAACCCATATCCAGAATGTTGCGTATAACGAACAACTACGCCGAAGTCTTTGACCTAAATAGCAGCAAACAAGAAATAAAAACAGCGCTGCTCAATATGCTCCCATCTCCCCCGTCCACCATTTCTCCTCGCCCCATTAGGTTAAGTATATCTTTGTTAGTTTTTAAGTCTAGTTTTAAGTTTGGCTTGTTAATAAGCTTAATAAAGTTGTCCGGGGTAGACCCGGGCCAATAATAATAATAAAAGATTTTGTGGTTTCAGAATTGGCAAAATGTGTGCTGTTTAATAGCATACAATTCGCTTACGGAATACCCTGCCGAGCTCTCTATTTCTAGGTCTTTATAACTTGCAAACATTTAAAAATAATGTACGTTGGTACCTCTCTGTGCACGCTCTGTATACAAACATCTTAAGGGTACACAAGTCCCTTGAGCGTGCGCTAAATATAAAAAAAAAAACACCAATTATATACTATACTATGAATTTACTAACTTCAAGTCCTGCCTCCGATTCTTATCTTGCTCTTATTGCTGAGCATGGGTTAGCCTCTTTCGTAAATGAGGTAACTACTCGTAGACCAATCGGAGGAACTTGTATTGATCATGTTCTTGGTCGTTTTGAGAAAATCTCACCAAATTTTTGTACTGGTATTAACATTGATTTACGAATTTCTGATCACTGCATGACTGGGCTTCTGTTTAATGGTTTAAAACATCAGAACCACGTTAAAAATTCGACCTTACCCATAGTTTCCAAAATTAATTTTTTGGAAATGAATAATTGTTGCTTTTTGAGAACTGGGTTGAGGTCTACGCTGAAGAGAATGCTTCCATGAATGAAAACCTTAAAAAACTACATAAGTTCTTCAAGTTCTGTCACTTTGCGAAAACATTCAGAAATAAGGCTTAAGCCCTGGGTGAACAACTCTCTTCTTAATAAAATAAAATATAAAAACAAACTCCGTCAAAAATGCTATAGACATCCTATGAATTTTAGGTTGTAAATCAACAAACATCGAAATTCGGATTTGCCGCGATAATTACTACCTCAGCCTTATGAGAAAATCCCGAGGAAATCTGAAACAAGAGTGGAAAGCTGTAAACAGCATTATGAATCGCAGTGTTAAAGAGCAGCATATTTCTGTAGAACTTAATAGCAGTGATGGTAATATCATTGATCCCCTAGCAGTAGCGAATGAGTTCAATGATCACTTTGTTTCAATTGGAGATAACCACTTTCCCGGAAATTCCACTGTTCATTGCAGCTGTTGCAATAGTACTGCTGATATCCATTTGTGTAGGAATAGCTTCTTTTTTGCACCAATTACTGGCCTTGAGATCCTAAAAATTATTAATTCCTTAAGAAATTCATATTCTTGTGGTAGTGATGATGTTTCTAACACTGTGCTGAAAAATATTGCCTTCTACATCGCTGACATTTTAGCACATCTCTTTAATCTGAGTGTTGTGTCCGGAGTTTTCCCCGAAAAACTTAAACGTGCCCTTGTGATACCATTTTTTAAGAAAGGGGATAGAAAAGAGGAAAATAATATTACAGGCCGATTTGACTTCTGTCTTCGATTTCTAAAATTTTTGAAAAGGCGGTCAAGAACAGGGTTTTGGAATATTTAGGTAAAACCAATTTCTTTAGTCCAATGCAGTTTGGTTTAGGACTGGCCTTTCCACTGAGGATGCTCTTTTGGACTTTTGCTCCTTTATACAGAAAGGTTTGGATGACAAAAAAAATCTTGCGCTGGGGTCTTTGTTGATATAACTAAAGCGTTTGATATGGTTGATCACAGCATCCTTTTGTATAAATTAGATAATGCAGGATTTCGCGGATCTATGTATAATTGGTTTGCGTCGTATCTCAAAGACAGAATCCAACAGGTTAAAGTCGGGACGAGTATTAGTCTCCCTAAGACTCTTCATCTTGGAGTTCCTCAAGGGTCTGTCCTTGGACCTATCTTGTTTTTGATTTACATCAATTCCATATTTGCGCTGCCTTTTAATGGAAAAGTTAAAGCTTATGCTGATGATCTGGGAATCGCATATAGCTCTGTCAACCCTCTGAACCTAATTGCTGATATCAACCACGATGCGCATTTATTGAGAACCTGGTTCGCTGCACATAAACTCATAGTTAGCAATAAGACAAAACTCATGTTTTTTAGCCTAAGTCCACAGGAATGTCCCGACATAGATGTCATATTTCACGCCCCTAACTGCCGGAGGTATATATTGTCGACGTGCTCTGCTCTAAATGTTGAGAAAATTTTTGATGTTAATGTCTCTTGTCTTACCACATGCTTTAAAATTGAAACTGTAAATCACTTTAAATATCTTGGAGTGACAATTGATCGAAATTTGAATTGGTCCGAACACATTTCAGTCTTAAAGCAATATCTCCTTTCTACCATTCGATGCTTCTATCGCCTCAACAAGTTTTGCTCCAGCGATATCTTAAAAACCATTTATTTTGCGATTTTCCACTCAAAGCTGCAATATGGCATAAAATGCAGCAGTTGAACATCCTGCAAAAGTGTGCCATAAGGAAGGTCTGTAAGTTCACTCGTAGAGCCCATTCTTTTGAACTTTTTAGGCTAATGGGAATTCTACCAGTGAGGCACTTGTATTATTGTAGGGTGCTAAAAATTTTCTATATGAGATGCGGCTACATGCAGAGTCCAATCTCTGACGCTTATAGCTTGCGTAGGAATCTACTTTCTATAATTCGTATCCCTGCCTTTCGTACTAATAACTTCAGGAACTCGTACAGTGTTTTATCATGTAAATTGTTTAACAGTCTCCCTGCAGAAATGCGATCCATTAGATCTTTATTCGCCTTCTTAAACAAAGTAGAACTGTGGCTTCTTGATTTCGATCATGATGAAATTGAAATTTTGGTTCGCTATACTGTGTAATATTTAAATTGTTCAAATCTTTTATTTTTGTATGTATGCATTCGCTTGTTTTTGCATCCTATAGTAATTTTTCTTTTTTTGGTCTCTTTGGTTTGAATTTTAGTTTTCTTTTTTAATATGTCCACCCCACAACATAAATAACTATTTGAAGTGGCATTACCACTATTCTTTTATAATATCGAATGTCACTAACTATTCTTTATATTATTGTTAGCTTACGTTTATATCTGGAATTACTAATACCATTTTGATAGAGAATAATGAATAAAAATAAATAAATAATGAATAAATAAAATAACGTAATATTTTTTTAATTGCTAATGCAATTCCATTAAATGTGAAAACAGTGTTTTTCTTTTTTTCAATAAAAAGTGTTATTATTCCTCTTAATGACTTAAAATTCTACGTAAGCTCTACTTAAGGGCTACTCTTAATATGTTTTGTTAATTTACGTTTACAACCAGCACTTTATTTGCTTCCCATATAATAATCACAGTCTATTAAGTTTATGTTAAAAAGGTTACCAAACAGTTAAGGTCTAGTATCTGTTTGAAGTAAGATTCTATTATTTTATAGGCACTTTATTCTCATTGTTTCGTTTATTATTTTATTAAATACTAAATTATTTTATTTAAACTTAGTTCCTATATGTTTGTTAAATTTTCATTTTTTATTTAGGAGGAAACGAATTTGAAGACAGCTCGTCTTCAGTCAGTGTCTGGCTTTTGTTCTTTAGTCGTTCTAAGAATTAATCTATATACTGTCCATCTATTGCACTATTTATGTATATTTGAAATAATTTCTCTCTAAGGCATTTTGTAAGTTTTTACTCCAAAAGTAAGTTTATGATTTATAGTCCTTTAAATAGGACTAAAAGAGATGGAAATTTATTTTTTATATTTCAGGGGAATCTGCCTCTCGTTTAATGGTATTCATTGCTTCATTCAAAGCCGGACTCATGGCTAGTGCTGGATTTGCCACGGCAATTATATGTCCACCAGATGCTGCTATAACTTGCACGCCTAAGGGTGAAGTGGTAATTGAATCCGTTGATTTATTTGGTGATTTTATGGTTTCATCTCGGCCGTGGTCACAAAATTCTCTCTCGTTCATCTGAAAAGAAATGAATATATGTGTACTCGTATTGTTGTTTTTAGCATACCGTGAGAATCTTTATCTATAAAAGGAATTAGAAAACAAAGACTTGTTGGAATTTTCTAGTAAACTGGTTAATACCTTTAAAGAAGGGTACATTAGTCTGACTAGAAATATTGAAATAATCAAACAGTGTCTGTATATCAATTTAGAAAGAAAACTTTCAGTTAGTAGACAGCTGAAGGCAGAAACATTGAAAATGCGGGCGGAAATCCTCGTCCTAACCCTCTGCGTTGGTGCCAGTGGGAAATAACTAACACAGCTGTCATGCGCTGTTGTAAGATGGTGGTTAGCTAAGGCCAGAGGACAAAATAGCAGAGTTCCTAAACTTCTCAATAGTTTAAACCCTGCGACTTGTCCCCTGACCACTGATTTTAGTGGTGGTGTACACTTAGTGCATAAAAGCATGTCCAAGAATGTAGGGATGGGGGTTAAAGCAGTCACGAAAGAGCTCCTTGATATATGCTATATTCAAGCCTTATTCTGGTATATTTGCTCTGCCGGGGAAGACGCCCTCGTACTACTCGTATGACCAAATACCAAAGATGAACAAACAAAATAAAAATAACAAAAACAGCAAAAATACGGACAATAATAATAGAAAGGACAAAAACAACTCACCCAACAGAACCTGGAACCAGACACGGTCTCAGACTCTTCCACCAACTAAACAACTACAATAGAAGCGAGTGCAAATCGGTAAACCAGTTCTGAATTTTTACTTCACAGCTGCGCTTAGTATCGTCGGTGTTTGTGTTTTTTGTGTTTGACTTTTTATAATGACGCTAAAAGCAACTACTTTTCTGCTTACTTACAGATCAGCTGTTTTGGCACTTGATAAAATATAGGTAGATACTCGCACACACCTCTCAGATCACTCCGATCTGAAGCTATCTGGCTACGAACTAGTGCAATTATTCTTCTCTAACTGCGGTCTCGTCAACAACTTAACTTGTAAAGGAGGCCTAGACCCTAGACTTGTTTTTAACTTGTCATCCTAATAAGTACACCGTTGCTGTGATCTCCTCTCTAGGCTCGTCGGACCATTGTATCATATCAGCTAATTTCTCGTACACCGACCACACAGTTAGAGAAAAAATTCCTAAAAGAATCGTATGGCAATACGAGGAATTTTAGGAATTTTAACTGGTCGTTATGTTTCCTCGATAACTACGTGTATGCCGCTGCTAATATGATTACAGACACCATTCCCTTTGGAATGAGATCCTTTATTCCTCATCGGATGAAGAGTATCAGGCATGGTACGACTCAAGCTGTAAAGAGGCTATCAGGGTTAGAGAAATGTTTTTTCCGTCCTTCAAAACTAACCCGACCGAGGAAAACCGAAAAAAGTTTAAACGAGCCAGGAATGACTGCAACGTCTTTCTTAAGCGTGTGAAATTTCAGTAAGACCAAAAGTTGAGGTAAAAACGTTTGGTCGTTTGTCAGAAACATCAGAAACTCTGCCTCATCCTCCATCCCAACGCTCATTCACAATGACATTCCAGCTGTGAGTTCTTTGGACAAGGCCAATCTGTTTGCTGCACACTTTGCGGCCAATTCAACATTCCCGGATTGTGCTTTGTCTCCGCCTACACTTGAGTGCGTCGAATCTTCAATGGGACGAATCTACTTTCGCACTCGTGTAGTAGCAAGAGTACTTAAAGATCTTAAAATACATAGATCCGCTGGTCCAGATGGTATATCTCCCCTTCTTCTGAAGAGATGTTCCTCCACGCTGGCAAAACCATTGCGTAAGCTTCTTCATCAATCCTACTCTTTAGGACACTTCCCGAGCAGATGGAAAACAGCATTTGTCCAGCCTGTCCCTAAAAAAGGCGAATCTTCTTCTCTGTCCTCCTACAGAACCATTGCACTAACGTTCTTTCTTTCCAAGGTCACGGAAACGCTGATAAATCGTCAGCTCATGAAATATCTCGAAACACGAAAACTTCTCAATGACCGGCAATATGGTTTTCGCAGCAAAAGGTCCACTGGTGATTTGATGGCATCTCTCACCGAAAAGTGAAACCAAAGCGTACATCAATCTGGCGAAAGCAAGGTAGTTGCCCTTGATATTTCTAAGGCATTTGACAGAGTTTGGCATCAGGCTCTTTTGTCGAAAATGCGTGCATTTGGGATCGATGACTCTCTTCTTCAATGGATTAGAAACTACCTTTCGGAACGTTCAATTCAAGTTGCCTTGGATGGTTTCAAGTCTGATATTCACAAAATAAATGCTGGTGATTCTTTCCTAAGCCTCGCGGGCATCGGTATCTCCTTCTTTCCTCCCCTTTTTATATTAAAAAAAAACATTCTCGGATTGAGTTCTGGAAAACGTGCATGTGGACATTGAGCTTTGCAAGAAAATCAATCATGTTTTCGGATGAGGCCCATTTCCAAATTGGTGGTTGCGTCAAGAAGCTAAATTGCCATATTTGGGCACTGAAAATCCACGAATAAGTCAGGCCGTACTATGACTGGAGCTCGATGACATGGATACGGATAACTTGTTTCAAAATGCGAAACAATCAAGTAATTGCGCACGAAGTTTCCTGGCGGCATTTCGGAGACACACATTGATCGCTAAGATCGTGCGACTTAACACCATTCAACTTCTTAATGTGGAGCTATGCTAAAAGCAAGCATATCTGCAAACAGTTCCAACTCCGAGAGCGAACATTGAAGCCTCCATCGCCGAAATACAGGGTGACTGACTCGAAATGTTGTATTAGTAGTTTTCAGTATTTCCACCTTTGGCGTGAATAGCTTTAAGACGGCCGAAGAAAGCATCGCACGCTGCACGTAAGTGGCTCTGCGGTATTTTGGTCCATTCCCGGCGAAGTGCTTGTTTGAGCTAGTCCAAACTTTGGTATTTTTTAGTGCCAACCTTCGCCTTCAAAATACTCCAGACAGAGAAATCCAACGGATTTGCATCCGGAGTATTTACAATCCATTGTGTCGAAGAAATGAACTGTGAAACATTGTTTTTTAACCAAATTTGGTTGACTTGCGATTTGTGAGACAGTGCCGAATCTCGTTGAAATGTCCAAGGTCTCCGAACGAAATGATTGTTTGTCCAAGGTTTCAATACTGCCTCTAAGACAGTTTCACAGTATACGATAGCATTAATTTTGACGCCACGGTCCAAGAATTCGAGCGCAGAGCGACCATCGGCGGTTATGGCGGCGCAAACCATCACCATCGGTGCTGCCTGCTTTCTGGTGGCCATCCGAAGGTGTAAATTTTCGAAGGACCTCTCTGGCAGGTAAACTCGGTCATTTTGTTTGTTGACATATTGCTCGATAACAAATGGCGACTCATCGGAAAAAACAAATTCGGCAACTCACCACTTTCGTGCAAGCGTAGCAACTCCTTCGCTCTTTCGACTCTAACTTTTTTCTGTTGCAGTGTAAGATCGTGTACTTCTTGGAACTTCAATGGCTTGAGACCAAGCTCATTTTTCAGTATGTGTTACATCCGTTCCAACGATATGTTGAGCTCACGAGCCATTTTTCTTCCACTTCGACGCGGATTTCGCTCAATTCGAGCCTTCACATTTCGAACCATTTCTGACGATGTTGCTGTTCTTTTATGACCACTTCCATGGCGTTTTGGAACACTGCCAGTATCACGGTAACGAGCTATGGTTCGAGACACAAATGATTTATTCACGTTGAGGTGCTGGAGGGCTCTAACGATAGCTACTTGTGGTTTTCCAGCCAAATATAAAGCAATCACACTATCACGTTTGAATTCCATCGCGGATAAAAATTTTTCAACACAACTGAGACGCAAATCGTTTAAAAGGCTTATAAACAATAAGATTATCTGTCATGTGTCAAAATATGAGCTCACTGTCATGAACAGTTTGGAAATTATTGCAGTCTGAATTTGGTTGCAGTTCGAGTCTGTCAGGGTGCAGATTCATTAAAAATATCGAGAAAAGGATGAGCGTCTGCAAGTAGAGCCGATGCAGTTATTTGGAAGATATAGCATTTCGTAAATAATCTCCATGTGTCTACTTTGTAAAGCAATACAACTTTCAGGGATACCTCAACTTGTTCGCTTTATTCAAAAAACAAATCTGACCCCTCTTGTTGAAACACCTTTTTAGTTAGACCTAGGAGTTGTTTCATTCTTGTATGTGAGATGTTTGGCATGAGCATTTTGACTTGTCTGTTCAATTCAGTTTGCATTCAGTAATCCAATAGAAATTCTGATAGATAGAATGCTCTTGACAACATCAAGATCGATATAGATCCTTTTCTGGCTGGTATGTCTGCCATTTGATTGCCTTTGTGTCTGCTGTGTCCTGAAACACAAATGAGATGAACTCTGTTTGTGCTGGCTAATAATGTGAGTAGTTGAAGGCAGTCCCATTCTAGTTTTGATGCTGATTCATAGGCCTTAACGGTTATAAGCGCAGATTTGCTGTCAGAGAGAATATAAATACTCTTATTTATTTTTCCGCTTCAAATACGACGTTGCACTGGCCCGTGCTTAAGGTAGATGAATGTTTTTGTATTAACATCGTATCTCTGGTCCCTACTGCTTCATCTGTTTTCGATCTATTTGTGTATCATACATGAGAATCGTTAGCAAATGTGGGTTTGTTCTGTTCCGGGTTGAAGTTTTGATTGAAGATAAATTTTGGTAGACAGTTGTGGTATGGTATGGTAACGGAAATATCTGGATGGTCTACCTTGGAGTTATTGTCATTTTTAAGTGTGAGCATAAAGACGTTTAAGTTTGTGTCAAAAAGTATGTATCATAAGATGGTGATTTCAACGCAAAGCATACATTTGTGGGGTTCAAGATTCATTTCGACGAAGGGTAGGCTACTGTACCAAGCAAGTATGAAACGTGCCTTGGACTTTTTTTCGACGGGCAAGCCAATCTACTGGCCCACCGACACAAATAAAATACCTGACCTTGTCGATTTTTTCAATACAAAAGGGGTCCCCAAATATCTCACGACTTTAGAAGAATCCTATGATCTCTGCTCAGATCACTCGCCAGTAATCTTTAAAATCGGCAGGAGCATAGCAAAAACCGAAAGACCGCCCAGATTGACGAATAAGGAAACAAACTGGAATGGTTTCAGAAGAAATTGCTAGGAAAATATTGCTTTAAGAGTTCCACTTACGACGCCGTTGCAAATAGAAGACGAAGTAGACAAGTTCGTGGAAATCATCCAAGGAGCTGCGTGGAACAACACTTCCTTTCGAACAAGAGGAATAAAACATGGGAAGCAAATATACGCGCCCGATATAGAAGGCCTCCTACGAGAAAAAAGGAAAGCACGGATGAGATGGCAACAATCACGTGCGCCCTGCATAAATCCTATTTCAACCGCCTATCAAATAAGCTAAAGCAAATGCTGCAAGAATATAAGAACCGTGAGACTTCTAATTACCTCGAAGGCTTGACTGCGGACAAAGAGAAAGCGAATTTGTTTGCCGACTACTTGGAAGAAATATTCAAACCGTTCGAAGGACGTCAATTGGCCCAAGAACTTAATCTCAGAATAGGATTCGACAACTACAATATAAAATCCATATCACTGTCTGAGCTACAGCAAACAATAAAAAACCTAAAAAATAATAAGAGTCCAGGATACGATTCGATTACAAGTCAAATTCTAAAGGAGCTACCTCGAAAAGCGTTTGTCAAGCTCCTCCACATTATAAATGCTTTCATAAGACTTTTATACGTTCCAAGCCAATGGAAAGTCGCAAAAGTTATAATGGTTCCAAAACCGGGGAAAAGTCCAAACGACAAAAAATCATACAGACCCATTTCGTTCCTGCCGATAATTTCAAAAGTCTTCGAAATTCTTCTGCTCAAACGTTTAAAACCGATAACTGAAGAAAGACGATTGATTCCGGATCACCAGCTCGGCTTTAAGGTCAAACTTTCCACTCGATCCGGTCTATCGGATAACAAATGTAATTGAAAACACGCTAGAGGGAAAAAAGATATGATCAAGCGTTTTTCTCGATGTATCGCAAGCCCTCGACAAGGTATGGCACGAGGGCTTGAAGTATAAGCTACAACTAATTTTACCGAGAGAAATGAACAGAATATTCGAATCTTAGATATGGGATTGAATACTCTGAATTCAAGGAAATTCAAACTGGTGTTCCACAAGGAAGCGTTCTGGGGCAATACCTATCCTTGCTGTACACTAGAGACATACCTCTAGATGAAGAGACTGTCAACACACGTCAATTTCACGTACAGAAAGATAAACAACTTACCTTTATTCATAAACTCGGTACAAATACCGTATGCAAACGAGGCAAAATATTTAGGAATGATCCTAGATGCAAAACTGAAGTGAAAATCACACGAAATCAGGCTAAGACAAATGAATTGGGTTATCGGAAGATACTCTAAACTAAGCACATATAACAAGCTGCTTATATATAAGCAAGTGCTAAAACCTTCGTGGACTTATGGTATACAACTATCTGGTTGTACCAAACCAAACCAAACAATATGTCTGTTCTACAGAAGCGCTTAGAGCAATCGTAAATGCTCCCTGGTATATAGGGAATAGCGATATTCACCGCGATCTGGAAATTGCAACCGTGAAAGACGAAGTAACAAGCTTTGCTTGTAAACTTCGCACTCGTCTTGTGCATCATTGCAACCATGAAATAATATGGAGATTGGACGAGACAAATCTTGTGCGGCCATTTCAAAGAACAAAACTGTTCGACTTAGCGCCTTAAGGAAAAACCGTATGAAATAACGGTAATAGTAGGTGCTTTCGCTTGAAAGCTACGAGTACCTACCAAATGCGACAAACTACAGAAGCTTGAGCTACTTGTTAAGGAAACTTAGTCGTAGTTTATAGAAAATGGGAGGTTGCATGAGCACGTGCTTATGGTGGGCGCTGCTATGCCACTGTGGTAGGCAGTAGGTGCTCGTGCTTATGGTGCCTGCTATGGTGGTATGGTGGTGCTCTTATGAGCGCGTGCTTATGGTACCTATGAAGGTTTTTACCTACCCACGGAGAAAAAAAACAAAAAAAGATGTAAAAAGAATGCTATAATAGAAAGAGTTACAGTTCTGGTCAATGAAAGTCAATTGAGGTACGTACTCAACTGATATTTTGTCAGCACCCTGAAGAACTCAAACTGCGAACTGTGTATTAGTCAAATTAGAGAATGTCTGAATTCGAGGGAAGAGATGTCATCTAGATAATCTAATATTTACACTAGCCAATTTGATGCCATTACTTGCACTTTGTAACCATTACTTTTGATGTTTTCGGCCGTTCCAGTTTGAGGTGCACATCTGCCTTATCCTGGAATAACACAAAAATACTAATCGAATATAGAGTCAGAACTTTGCTGAAAAATAGGAAATAGGAGTTGAACCAATCTGTTAAATCAGAACGAAACAGAAAAAGAAGGAAACAGTTTAAATCTCTAAAGTATCACCAAAACACATTGAGCTGTTCCGTAGTCCTATGCCACAGTCCTTAATTTTTTAAACGATAACCACATTAGCAAATCTAACGTCTCTTATTCTAAGTAATCCTAAAATATGAGTGCAGCTTCAAAGCATATAAAACCCCTCTTTGACCGTCTTTCAAGTCCTCAGCAGTTACATATGTATGTATGTCTTAAATCTATTGAAAATTTTCCAATATACTCGTATCTGCTAAATATTGTATGTGTGTAGGTAATAATACAGATAGACCCTGCTAATACTTACCGGAAGTGGTGGAGTACTTGAATTACTAAACGAATATCGGGAATCATCGTTCTCATTGTCTTCGAAATCCGATTTCGTCAATCTAAAAATGGAAATTATCTTAAAGAGTTAAGTTTTAGTAAAAATACGCATTTGTTGACATTACTTACGAAAATTTCGCAATATCCGACAAGTCGAAGGGAGGCTTTGCGAATTTTTGATACATCGTAAATAGATTGTATCTTGAGTCTTCCAGAGAGTCCTTAAGAAAATAGAAAGTAAATTTTTAAACAAATGACTCTTGTCTTTTTGTCCGACAATCAACAAGTTCTTACTCTTTGCAATATTTTATAAAAGTGGCCAAATGAAAAAGCAGTAACTAGCCAGCATTTCCGGATTAGTTGTGCTAATAAGCGATCATGTGCAGTTAAAAAGCAAAAACTATATTAGCGTTCAAATTAATAACTAATTTGATAAAATCTACATATTTTGTAGTTGAATTTACCTTTTTGTATCTGTAGGAAGAGATTGATAATGTAATAGCATTACTCGTATCTATAGCAGTTTAAGAGTATACTCGTATATCTACATCAGCTGCCGTCGGAAATATTTTGTAAAAATTATTATAACACCACCTAGATTTCTTATCGGATGTCGTAAACGCCATCAACTTTCTGTGTCTTCACAGAAAACTAATTTAGCTAGACAGCATTTACAACAAAGTTGGTAAGGAAAGTGCTTTGGATTGGTGAATCCGAGATATGACAAAAGACAACGGCTTCCGTCAGATTTATTTCAGTAGCTTGTCTTGCACTATTATCCAGGGTGTCCCCTAATTCGTCAACAATAATTTAGGAAATGATTCCTGGGCATATTCTATGAAAAAAAACGTTCTACAGTTCTACAGTAAGGGTCTATCTCTAATGTGGACATCATCTATCGATGATTTAAGAAAAGGCTTACTTTGGTTGTACCCTGACCCATGTTAACGAAAATTGCTCTCTTACAACTAATGGTAGAAACTTCGTGTAAGACTTTATTTTTAAAAGAAATATTAGCCTTTATAACGGTGTTTAAATAAAGTTGATATCTTGTGTGAGTCTTTAGATATATAATTTCTAAGCCTGTTCCATTTTCATTGCCCTAGTTAATTTTTGACTTTGACGTCACTTTTCTCCAGAAAATGCCTAATTAACATAACGTTTTACAATTTTTTTCTTGTGAAAGTAACAATAATAAAAAAACCATCATCACCAAGTTTGCACAAAAACCCATAGATTATTATGATACTTGGAAAAACATGCAGCAGGTAAAAAAAGGAAATTATGATTTTTTTACCAACGTTTCTAACAACAGTTGACAATACTAATAGTAAGAGTGGTTTTCCAAAAATTATTAATTCTCCAATAATCTTTTAAAATTTGACTACTTATTAAAACCCTCATTCCCTTACCCTGTTCCGTAAAAGTTCTCAGAAATAGTTAGGTTTGGTGTATGAAGACCTATTTGGAAAATTTACCAAACAAAATTTGTATAAAAGATTGGATAAAAAATTAATTCATCAGTTTAATTTTTTGCGCTAAGGTTACAGTTTCTTAGAAACGCCATTTCAAATGTCTGCATTTACAAACCAAGAATACGCAGACATTATTTACGTTTATGGGCTGTGCAATGGAAGTTGAACTAGTGCGAAGACACCATGAACTTTATCCTCACCGACGACTTCCTAGTAAAGGAGTATTTGGAAATACGTATCGAAGGCTTCGAGAAACGGTATCAGTTTCAAATACACGACCGAATGCGGGAGCTCCACAAGTAAGAAGGATTTCGGCTGATGAAAGAATACTGGAAGCTATTACAACTGATCCATCAATCAGCATCAGACGCTTAGCTTTGCAATTCAATGTTTCCAGACATAGAATTTCTAATTTACTGCATGGGGAGAATCTTTATCCATAACACCATATACCTGTATAAGAACTCCTGCCCAATGATTTGGAAAAGAGACTTGAGTTTTCTAACTGGTTACTGTAGCGGAGCTTGGATGTCAACGAGATTATTACCAGAATTTTTTGGACGAACGAATCTCAATTTACAAGAGATGGGATCACAGATTTTTCTAATCTTCATACATGGGCGGCGGACAATTTACATACAAGGAGACATAAATAATTTCAACACAAATTCAGCGTCAATATGTGGCCAGGTGTACTTGGAAACAAGTTAATCGGCTACTTCAAACTACCACCTAGGCTGAATTCTACAAACTATCTGGAGTTTTTGCGAAATGATTTACCAGAGCTATTTGAGGACATTCCACTGATTCAACTCATTTCATCATATTCCCAACAGGATGGTGCTCCAGACCATTATTGTCGTGATGTTAAGAATTGGCTAGATGAAGAGTACGGTAATTGTTGGATAGGAAGAAAAGGAGCAGTTCACTGGACTGAAAGATCTCCTAGCCTTACATAATTTTTTTGTCTGGGGAAGAATGAAAGAATTTGTTTATTTAACCGAAATAGCGACTTTAAGTGAATTTGAGGAGTGTATTCTCGAAACGTCATCAAAAGTGAGGCAGAAGTTAGCATCTACCGCCGATTTCGAATTCATCTATGTTGAAGTTACTCCCTCCAAACACAAACTTTACATCCCCTGTTGCTATGTTCGCCCCTCCCAACCAATACACAGTTATCAGCTAGCGACTAATGCGGTTGATTCCCCCTTCGAAATCATAGATCCCTGTGATGAAATTATTGTTCTCGGTGACTTTAATCTCCCTCACCTCCATTGGACTCACTCGGATGAAGAATCCTATCTTGTTGCCACAAATGCTGCTTCTGACAAATAAATCCTCTTAACAGATTGCCTCACAAACTCTGGCCTTTTTCAAATAAATCCAATTTCTAAGTTCATGGGTCGGAAACTAGATCTGATCTTTACATCCGACACCATGAACTGTCTTGCTCTCGAGTGTGAACTTCTTCTTTCGAAATAAGACTGTCTCCACCCACCCTATGATAACAAAAATTCCTTGAAGCTTTCAGAAACTCCCTTCCATTTCGATTTCCGTAAAACAAATTACATTAATCTTCTCAAAAATGTTGACTTTAGTTTTCTTCAAAACAGTAACCTAACCGCACCTTCTGCTTTAGCTATCATCTACGATGAGATTTTCCACTGTATGTTCTAAGGCAAACTACTCCTTTTATTCGACGCAGAAATCCTTCGTCATCTCCTCCCTGGTATAACAAAGAACTTCGTACACTTCTTAATAAGAGAAACAGGTTATGGCAACAATGCGTTAAATCTGGTTCTGACTTTGACCAACAATACTACCTCCTAGCTTACAATCACTTCTCGCAACTTGCTGAATATCATTACCAAAGATATCTCAGCCAAATGCAATCTTCCATCATCTCAGACCCTAAAAAATTCTACCAATTTATTAACACAAAAAGAAAATCCGATTGCTATCCATTTACTCTCAAATTTTCTAATATGTCTTCCGATGACTCAACAACCATCGCTAATCTATTTGCGAACTTCTTCAGTCAATCGTTTTCGGTCCAATCTGATGACATCGATCCTGAATACTTTTCTTACCTGAACAACTATTGTCAAATATCTCCCTCTTCAGTTGAAATTACTTCAGCGCATTTACTAGACAAAATACATAAACTGAAAGACGATTTTTCCCCAGGTCCTGATGATTGCCCGCAATAGTCTTAAAAAAATGTGCTGATAATCTAATTAATCCCCTCACTAGTATTTTCAAACTAACTTTGTCTGAAGGGCTCTTTCCTCATCTGTGGAAAAGCGCTTTTATTACCCCTATTCACAAAAAAGGATCAAAGCACGATATCTCCAATTATCGCCCCCTTGCTAAACTATCCTGCATCCCTAAGGTTTTTGAAAGTATTTTTTATGATGCACTATATTTTCAATGTAAATTTATATTTGCAACCAACCAACATGGTTTTCTTAAAGGCAGATCAACGATCACCAACCTCATTGAGTTTGTTTCTAGTTCACTATGCGCACTAGAGCAAGGTAAAGAAATTGATGTAATCGCCACGGACTTCAGTAAGGGCTTTGATAAAATCTCGCACAAGTTAATTTTGGTTTCGAACCAAGACTGACCTCTTGGATTAATTCCTACATTAAAAAACGCTCCTATATTGTTTATTTTCGTTCCCATTTTTCTGACCCAATTCTCGCCACTTCGGGTGTCCCAGAAGGGAGTCATCTCGGTCCATTAATTTTTATTTTGACTATTAACGATGTTGTTAACGTCATAAAGAACTCCCACATATCTATCTATGCCGATGATATGAAAATCTATAGACTCTCTGATTCTCAATCTTTACAAGATGATCTTAATAGACTCTCGATATGGTACCACAAAAACTTTCTCGAGCTCAACATACAAAAATGCCAAGCCATTTCTTACTACCGGAGGCGTTGGACATTTTAAATAAATGACACTGTAAATAACCTTTGTTCGTCCACTTCTCGAGTACGCCAGAGAGATATGGTCTCCTTACTATGATGTACATATGGTATTCTGCGCATTGAAGCTGTCCAACATAGATTCCTGAGGTTCGCATTATGTGGACTACCATGGGCTGACCACAATATGTTTAATCGACTCAAACTACTCGGTCTCCTATCTTTGGAAAAACGTCGGGAGTCCGCCGATATTCTCTTCACCCACAAACTTTTAACCGGCATCATAGACTGTCCCACAAAAGTCTCCCAAATCCCATTTAACACCCACCGGTGTCATTTAAGATCCGTCCACCTTTTTCTTAAAAAAACTTATGGTCTCAACGAGCCACTGTGTCGTATGCTACGTGAAACAAATCGGATACGTCAAGTGTTCGATTTCCTCTGCAGCAGTGCGGCCTTGAATGCTGGTGCCTTGAAATCCGTTCATATTTAAGCAGACATGCCAAATTTCAGTGCAATACTGTCTTTAGTTTTGTTTTGACAGCTAATTGTTGTTGACGTGTTTGGCATCATATTGAGTATGGACAAAAATGATTTTCGTTCTCTCATAAAACATTATTTTTTGAGAGGCAAAACGGCGAAGGAAACAAAATAAAAGTTGGATAAACATTATGGGGTTAATGCTCCGTCAGATTACACCGTCAAATATTGGTTTCGAGAGTTTCATGGTGGCCGCACCTCCACTACCAATCAAGTCCTCAGCGGCAGGCCCTCCGATGCGGTTTCAGAGGACAATGCCAAAAAAATACATGAAATGGTGGTGGCTGACCGGAAAGTGAAGGTGCGCGAGCGAGCAGATACCACAAAGATTAGTACTGAGCGCACACGCCATATTTTGGGTAATATTCTGCATATGAAAAAGTTATCCTGCCGCTGGGTGCGGCACATGCTCACTCCTGACCAAAAACACGAACGCGAGAGCACTTCGAAAGAGTGTTTGGACTTGCTGATGCGAAATCGGCCAGACTTTTGGAGTCGATTGGTAACTGTTGATGAAACTTGGATCCACTATTACACACCAGAGAACAGAATGAGTGCCCGGCAATTGACTGAAGCCGGCACCGGCACGAGTGCTCCGAAGCGGCAGAGGGAGGTTCGATGGGTCGGAAAGGTTATGGCGTCGGTTTTCTGGGATTGTCATGACATACTCTTCGTGGACTACCCTGAAAAAGGAAAAACCATCAACAGCGAGTATTACTGTACATTATTGGAGCGATTGAAGGCCGAAATCGCTGCAAAACGGCCTCACATGAAGCGAAAAAAAATGTTGTTTTTGCAAGACAATGCGCCGGCGCACAAGAGCATCGCAACCGCGGCTAAAATCAATGACTTAAGGCTCCAATTGCTGTCGCATCCACCGTTTTCGCCCGATATGGCTTCTGCGGACTATTATCACTTACCAAACCTCAAAAGATGGCTTATCAATAAAAAATTCAGCTCACGCGAGGAAATCATCGACGCCACGGAGGAGTATTTTGCAGACCTTCCGCGAAATTACTTTTCGGGCGGGATCAAGAAGTTGGAAAATCGCTGGAATAGTAAATTGAATTTTAATGGGTTTTTAGGTATATTAATCAAACTTCCGTCGTGAAGTTATATATGGAACGTTTTGAAACATTCTTATAAACTATACGCTTTACTGGATCCCATCAACTCGCTCATTCTTTCGCTGTAGAGCAAGTGGAGGATGCCTGTGTGACATCAAAAACGAACTAAATATATATGTTATTTCGAATGCCGATATACTAACAGAATCAACAGAATCATAGTAGAAATGCTCCCGAAATACGTTAAGCTTCATACCATCCCAGTCTACGAGTATATCAACAGCATTAAATGGATGGAAGACTTTCCAAGTTTACAGGTTTTTTTTGGTGGGGACGATATCATGGTAATCGGAGTTTGCATTGCAAGAGTAGCGGACTTCCAGATATTAGAGGTAGAACCAGGGCTGTTGATACGTTGCGTGCAAGCGGTTAGATGTGCTATACTCGTAGATAAAACTATTGATAACAACGAAAGAAAATTCATCGAGATGTGTGAATCAATTGGCTTATCATTGCTAAACGGAAGAACTAGAAACGACGAATGTGGTCACCTTACGTTCTGCAGAGATGTGGCTGGAACGCGGAACAGATCTGAACGTGTAGTAGCAGATTTTTTCGGACCATCTTATTAAGAGCCATTCAGTATCACGCTGTTCCTATGTAGCACAAATCAAATCAATCTATTTTCGGGAACGAGAGGAATGGACAAAGGTTTCAAACTTACGTGGTAGCAGTTGGGAGTCGTGATAGGAATTTGTTCAAAATGTGTTTCAAGGCAATTGAAACAAGTTCAGTAAATTTGGTAAAAGCAAAAATCACTTTGCGTAACTGGCATGAACGAATGAGACACAAGAATCTAACTCACATTCGCGGTTTTCTAAAGGGGAACAAAATCGAATTCATCGATGAGCACTTCGTGTGTGAAGCGTGTCTGCTTCATCAACATCTTATATCGATGAACCCAGCAACTATAAGGAGGCAATGAATTCGGCGGATGCGAAGCAGTGGGAGAAAGCAATGAAAGAGGAGTACGACTCATTGCTTGAGAACAAAGCTTGAAGACTATTGACTGCTGAGGCCGAGAGAAATCCGAAACCCGTCGACAACAAATGGGTCTACAAGGTGAAGTATACGGCGAATGGGGAGGTTGAACGTTACAAAGCGAGATTGGTGGATCGAGGCTTCATTCAGGAATATGGCATTGACTACATGGAAACGTTTAGTGCGGTGGTACAGTATACTTCAATTCGTTTAATCGTGTCTATTGCAGCCGCAGAGAGAATGGAACTTCAGTAGTTTGACGTTAAAACGGCATTTCCCTACGGCGAATTGGACGAAGATGTGTACATGAGTCAACCGGTCGGTATTGATAATGAAACCGGTAGAATTTGCAAACTGAAAAAGAGTTTGTATGGGCTGAAGCAGGCGTAGAGGTGCTGGAACCAGTGTTTCAGATCATTCATCGAAGAGTTCGGTTTTAAAACGACGGAGTCAGATCCGTTCATCTTCGTGCGTATAAAGTGCGGGGAGAGAGTGATTCTGGCGATATACGTGGACGATGGACACATCGCAGCGAACAAACGAGAACATATCGAGCATGTTTGTGGGAATGGAGCTCTCATGATTGAAAAATGGCGGAATTCATCCGAAGCAGTCGGCGTATACGAACAGGATTCTGAAGAAATTCGGAATGGAAAATTGCAACAACAAGGACAATATGGACACGAATTAGACGACTGGAGCCTACGGGAACCCGCCGGATAATGGTAGCTAACCGTACAGGGGTACAGGGTCTGATGTATCTGGGAATCGGAACAAGGCTAGATATCAGATTTACTGTCGGAATTGCAAGTCGCTGCATGGAGCGACCAACGGACGAACACGTAAACTTAGTCAACCGTATAATGAAATATTTAGGTGGAACAGTTGACTGCGGAATCTGTTTCAGCAGAACCTTAGGAACAGGTTTGGTTGCATATTGTGACGCGGACTATGCTGGCGACACAGAAACCAGAAAATTAACGTCGGGAAGTATTTATTTCTACAATGATTGGTTTACTGAGAACCAAAAATTAGTATTACTATCAACAACGGAATCAGAGTACATTGCGGCATCTGATGCGGTGAAGGAACTTATCTGGTTGAGGCGATTGTTAACGGAACTCATCGAAATCAAAATGGACAATCAGAGTGCCATCAGATTGATCAAGAATCCAGAATTCCACACACGCACTAAACGCATAGACGTGCATTACCACTTCATACGCGAGAAGTACGAAGAAAAAATTTTTGATCTCGAGTATGTGTCATCCGATGAACAGCTTGCAGACATCTTCACAAAACCATTGTTACGAGAGAAGTTTGTGGGTTTCCGAGGAATGATCGGTATGTAATGATGCCCATTTTTTGAATAAAAAAAAAAAAAACTCTAACTTCTTTCTCTTTGAACGTTTTCACTCAAAAGTCAATAAATAAACGGTAAGAGTTTTTTTTTTCTGTTTTGAGCTTTTGAAGCGAACGCACGCATTTCTCTTTGCTCTGCAACATTTATTTTCAATCGTGGGTGAGTTAAGTAATTCAATACACGTACCGCTAACAATGACAGCTAAGTTGGAGACAAGTATAGAGCACCCTATCGCGGAAGCAAGGTAACTACTCAAACTTCAATGGAACACGTTTCGGCACACGTCTACAAAAGAAATTTGAACCTCATCCTGAGTTCTATAAATGTAAGTGAAATCCCGTCTAAACGCTCTGTGGACATTTTTGTTGCCTGATGTTCAAGCATTAAGAAGGCATATATGATATGACTGTGAGTGTGTAGTAGCTAGAAAAAAAATCATTCGCATTCGAATACCTACGTTTAGTTGGGGAAATTTGCAGCGACTTTGCTGACACTATGCCAACAAGACTTATAAAAAATATGTAAGGATGCAGCTAATCAGGATCCTAGGGGATGGCAAGAAGCAGCCAAATTAAAGTCTCGATTCTCGCCGATCATTTTGAACATTTATTGAACCCGAGTTGTAGTGCAATCCAGATGAGTTATGCGATGCCTTAGATAACAGTGGATCAATTAGACCGAAAGATCACGATTCAGGATGTCTGCAGTGTATTGCACCAGGTGTAGTCTGAATAAAGCTCCAGGAGAAGATCGTATCCCATTTTTCAAATTTGCTACGAGTACCAACGAATTTCTAGAAAAGGTCACTCTAGCAAACAGTCATATTTTCGACACAGGGGTGAAATATCTTGCAGCTTCAGAAGGAACACAATTTTCTCCATATTTAAGAAAGGAGACTCGAAAAACTCAAATAATTATAGAGGAATACCCATCCTGAACTCAATAACAAAAATATTCACAGGAGTCATATTAGAACGTATTACCAACTGAGTATGTGAAAACGTTCTTTAAGTGAACGACATTGTTATCTTAGCAGAATTGTTAATAACTCTAATAAACACGAATAAATAGGCTACAGCAATGTGGAATGTGCTGTGGAAGCTGAAAGTCAACACAAGCAAATCTAAAATATTAGTGCTCCGGAATGGATTTGGGCGATACTTGAGATAGAAGAAAAATTGACGTTGGAAAATGGGGAAAGCGAAGTTGGTGAAAATGTGTAAGTATTTGGGAGTAATCATAACACCTCGGCTATCATTTAAAAATCATTTTAGCGAAAAACTTAGGGAAGCTAAAATAAAACTGGAGATGTCTACTAAGTAAAAAGAACATTGATCCGGGCGCTACGTTTAAAATCTTCGAAACCACTATGTAGTCCATCATGTTTTAGGTAGTCTTTAGCGTGACGCAGTATGAAGAGGTGGAGAAATTGCTCACAAAATTTTTAAAGAAAATGTTTCATTTGCCGGAAAACACGCCGAACTCCATATTACACTTAGAAACTAGACTGCCTTCTTTTTACATTTTCAAGGTTAGACTGCACATTCTTTATATCTTGAGAGTAATGGCGCTTCCCAGAAACGCCAAACGTGTAACAGAGATGAAACTATAAGCTGTATGAATATAAAACGTGAGAGCAAGCTGTTTGAAAAATTTAAGAGGGTGGATTGAAGAAAATAGGCTGAGGACTTGAATATTAGCTCTCACAGCCCAAACTATAAAAAAATACGATCCAATGCCTGGCGGATACTATGAAGTAGGCTGAAAATAAAATTATAACACTTAAAATCATCAGGAAGACCAAGGAATACTATTCCCAAATCAACAGCTTCTTACTTCGAATTAGCATTGGACAGAATACAAGTATACGAGTATCATAAGAGATCTATAAGGCGGTGGTCAAAATAATCGTACCAAGAAAGCTGGTTCAGTCTTATTATATAATTCCAAGCATGTCTGTGAAGTCTGAAAACCAAGTCGTATAACCAGTTTAAACTCTCAATAGGCTTCAAATAATCACAGTTTCTAACCGAACGTTTGTTTAATTTTAGAGATTAAACCCACGCTTCGATGCTTAGCGCAGGAAAAAAAACAAAACTTCTCATGCGAAAAGTTATCTAAGTCATTTTGAACTTGACCATCTTATTCCGTACTTTGGCGTTCCCTGCTTAAGCCGGTTAGCTAAGTCCTTTCTTCAAACATCATAGAGCCTGATGTTGTTTTTGCCAGATATTGACGACCACATTCCAGGGTAGAATAACAAGGTCGGTATCAAGCAGTATTATAAGTCAACAGAAAACAAATACGTATCAACTTACTTACTTAAAGTGGCGCTACATTCCGGTGTGTACCTGGGCCTCAACCAAGAAGCAGCTCCAGCCACCTCGATCTATAGCTACCTACCATTCCACTTGCGTGTGCCACCCGAGTCGCAGTCTTCCTCTACTGCGCTGTCCCTCGGTGGCGGATTCGAAGACCTTTCGGAGCATTAATGTTCATCCGCTTTACATGACCCAACCACCTCAGTCGTTGGACCTTCACTCTTCTGGCTAAATCCATGTCGTTTTCATCAGAAAAATATTCCTCTCAAAGCAGCCAAGAGCACCCTCATCAATTTTTGATAAATGCCTCTTCGCCATAGCACAGGACTGACCCTGTATAAGGATCACTTTTGTTATTGGAGAGAGGACTTTGCTAGTCAATTGCCTTTTTAGTCCAAAGAAGCTGCGATTGGCAAGAGTTATTCTTCGTTTGATCTCAGCGCTAGTGTCGTTGTCTGAATTAATAATGAGCCTACGTAGACAAAGTCTATATCTGTCGAGGGTGATGAGCTATCGAGGGTGTTGTTTGCCCTTTCTGGTTGACATAATATACTTGGTCATCATATATCGATCTTCGCCGCTTCAATCTCAATACTTGCGAAAGCTCTACTGACATGACGCTACTTTCTTTCGATTATGACAATACCAACGGACTTTTCAAAGATTGCGCCCCTTGTGTTGGTGCGTGAGTTTTGCACTATTCTTTCAAGAAGGATGTAAAGGAAATCACATGACAGCGAGTCGATTTTTATTAATCCCTTTTTGACTTCAAAGGTATCGGTGGGTTCTTTACCGACCTTGATGGAGCAACGTGCATTCTCCCGTCATCCTGTATAAACGGACGAGTTTGACAGGTATATCAAAACTTAACATTGTTCTGTATTCTCTGAGCACGTCTCTATACATGTTGTCATATAGGTGGTGTATATCGATTTAGAGCTCATGGGTTTTTTTTTCCAAAATCTGCCGTCGTATGAACATCTGGTTGATCGTGGACTTTCCTGGCCTAAAGCCACACTGATATAGACCAATCAGGTTGTTGCCGAACGGATTCAGGAGGCAGATATAATCTTACAGGCGATGTTAAGAAGACTGATGCTTCTGTAGTTGACGCAATTTGCAGGGTCTCTTTTCTTTAGGATCGGGCATACTTTCGTCCGAAAACATTTTACAGATGGGTTGCTGTATGCTCCTTACCAAGTCATCGCCTGCCGCTTTGAAGAGCTCAGTAGTCAAGCAATCTGCCGCAGCTTTGTTGGATTAACATAAGCTTAGATATGGCTATCTTCACTTCATCCAAGTCGGGTGGACAGAATTGTTGCTCTATATCGTCCAGGTTGAAAGGCCTTTCAGAGTATTAGTTTTTTTTTTATAATTTACGTGCGCCTAAGGGGTTATGATAGCCTTTTACTGTTGCCAAAGACGCGGGCGGAAAAGGAGGAGGAGAAAGGAAAACATTATTGTGATGTAGTGGTTTGAAAATCTCAGGTATATTTGGTTTCGATATTAGCTCTCCGGGGTTGGGAGTCCGAATAGGACGGAGAGCTCTTTCTTCACTCGGAATGATTCGAAGGTTATCAATTTTCACGCTTGTTTTGTGCCTGAAACTCTACAATAGCCAAATCTACATGTCAGAGTTATGTCTGTTTCGACAGATAATTAGTTTTGTCCTTCCGCTGAACGAATATGGTTGTGTATACGCTTGAACAACGCTGGGAAATATTGCAACATTACTTTGAAAATCATGGTAATGTTGCAGAATGTGTGCGAAAATTGCGTACGGATTTTGGAAGAAGAGAAGCACCGTCAGCTCCGTATGTTCGTTATCTTGTGAAAAAAGTGAAAGAAACTGGCATCCTCATGGATAAACAAAAGCTTGAAAAGCCAAAAACAGTGCGTACACCCGAGAATATTGCTGCTGTGGCAGAAAGTGTGCGTGAAGCGCCATCAACATCAATTCACCGTCGTTCTCAACAATTGAACATTTCGGAGACATCATTGAGACGAATTTTGCATAAAGACCTTGGTATGACGCCATACAAAGTCCAATTGGTTCAGGAGTTGAAGCCAACTGACCATCCAAAGGCCTGCGATCGACTTAGAGAAGATGCCGATTTTGCCAAAAAAATCATCTTTTCAGATGAAGCTCATTTTGAACTTGGTGGATATGTAAACAAGCAAAATTGTCGCATTTGGGGCACAGAAAACCCGCACGCATAAATTGAAAAGCCGATACACCCAAAACGAGTCACTGTTTGGTGCGGATTTTGGTCCAGAGGCATAATTGGGCCATTTTTCTTCGAAAATGAGCAAGGAGTGGCCGTTACAGTCAATGGCGATCGTTATCAGGCCATGTTGAACGAATTTTTGTTCACAAAAATTGAAGAGGAGGATATTGGCAACATTTGGTTTCAACAGAACGGCGCTACATGCCACGCAGCCGAAGCTACACTCGATGTTTTGCGCCCTGTTTTTGAAGATCGCATTATCAGCCGCAGAGCTGATGTCGTTTGGTCACCTCGGAGCTGCGATTTGACACCGTTGGACTATTATTTGTGGGGTGCCGTAAAAGATAAGTGTTACGCCGACAAGCCAGAGACAATTGACGCTTTAAAGGACAATATTCGTGAAGCCATTGGTGAAATACAGCTGCACACAATCGATAATATGCTTAAAAATTGGACCGATCGTCTAGGCTACTGCATGGCCAGCCGAGGCAGCCATTTGAATGAAATTATTTCCCATTATTACCGGAAGGATAAAAATAATTATCTGTCAAATCAGACATGAGCTAAGTGTTACCATTCACGAAATAAGCACTAGTTGAAAAAAAAAACGTTAGATGGCGGACCCTTTACTTCAAAACAATGAGAGAAGGCTTTATCAAAGAAACATTCGGTCACGCAATAGAGCGTAAAATGCCAAAATAGTACTCGAATACTTTCAGTGGAAAGGGACATTATTTTGAGAATTTGTTGCCCGCAAACTTGAGAAAACTTCTTCCGACTATTATTGGAGCTAACAGTAAATTATATTGTTTCATTCGGAAAGATCATCTGGTTGCTGAGGTACGTACTACATCAACACGATATTTTGCAGTAATATGTTTTTCAAACCTTAATATCTAGTTAATGTCTAGAGGCATCGGACACCGGAAGCTTAGGACAAATGAACAGGATGTCAAAAAATATGACAAGTTTCTAGATAGCTATCTTCGATTAGCATTGAACTTGAACTTGATGCTACTAATGGCACAGTTGATTGAAGGCTAAAAGTAACCGGCTGTAAGAATTATACATTGGTATGGAATCTGCAAGTTTAGTTTTGTTTTTAATTTATTATAAATACAAACTAAGCTTTAAAGGAAAGAAAACAAAAAAAAATGTTGCACTACTAAATTTTTCAACGAAAAAAAAATATAGATGTAAAATTTGTATATGAAGCAAAAGCAGAAAAAAATGCATTATTTGTTATTATAAAAATATAAAATATATTTTCAATATTTTTACCAGCGATAACAATAAGAAAAAAAACTATAAATACTAAGCAACTAAAGCTACTATGTACAACTAGATACAACTACGACAATCTATACAATTTAGGGTTTATGTTTGTGTTGCGTTAAAGTACCAAAGTCTGGCAAAGTTTTGCTATTTTTTAATATCAACTCGACTTGAAGGTTCTGGAAAGATTAAAAATAAAATGGAATAGCACCAACTCATCAAATATCAAAAATTTAGCCAGAAGATAGAATTTTAACGCAGTTCAGAAACGGTCTGAGAATGAGTGAAGGACGTAGAACCTGAGCAAAGAATGGAAAAAATACTGAGCCACAGATCAACTTAAAGGAATTGGCCACTGAAGTTGACAACAGGTACATAGAGATCTCATATTCTGAGTAAAGATACGCCCGATTCTCCATGGAGCATAATGATTTTTTTCTCTTTCCATGTCCAAATCAGCCTTTCTTCTTCATAAAGTTCCTTAAAGTTCTTTACTTCCTGACGCCAGCTCCAGCGATTCTTCCGTCTATTTATTGGAATCCCGCACGAGAGTTTCTCGGCCCTAGAACAATGAAAAACTCTACTCAACTATACGTCCGGAACCATCAATACTGAAATAAACACATTCTACATCGTACAATGAGCATCTAACTATTCTCACAGCTTCCCATATAAAATCAATGACATTAAAAGCATTCAATAAAATGTCATTAACAGCACCTGAAAGCATTATAAATTTGTTTGCATTTTGAAGCATCTAAAAGCAAGTAAACAGCATCTCCAAGCATCCAAAAGCATGTCCAAACTCCTCATGGTGGACTATTTGCACCCTGAAACTGAGACATTCTCACCTTAAAATCACCGCTGGCAGTCTCTGTCGACGATAATCTCAATCGTTTCGATGATGTCTCCGATTGACTACTATCGTCCATCCTTTGTGTTGGTTGACTCAAACCATACCTAGCTATACTTGCAGAATGTCCAAATCCAGCATCTTTAACAATCTGTCTTGCAAGTGGAAACAATTCATCGCGACGCGTCAATAAGGCCGGAACGAGCTTACATAATTGAGCTGCTGCCTCATTAACACAGACCTCATGCAAAGTGAGTGGCTTCTCCGGACGTCGTTTACAGTCGAATCGACCATATATCGCAGAATACTTACGAATCTCCTCCATTCGCCGAGGATCACTCTCACTCATAGCTATCACTTGTTCCAACTCGCGTGAGGTACGTTTTTTAGAAGTCTGAGCCCGAGGTTCACGCTGAGGTAGTTGACGAGCAATTTTCTCTGCACCTAACGCGATTCGATCGACTTGGGAATTAGTCAAGATCGGTGTTAATTGTGGTGAACTGGATGTAACTTGGGAAGTGAGACCGGGATGGGTTGTAGGGGTAACAGGGCCAACACCTAGTGCCGCCACTGTCGCAGGAGAAATATTAGGCATAACCTGAGTAGAAGTTTGTACTGTGTTCATTAGAGGAGTCGGATTGAAACCTGAAAGAGGTGAGATTGCGAATTTTGGACGGGGCGTGGATGGTTCTGGATGGTAGGCAGGCAGTGGGGTGATGTCAGAGAATCCTGAAAAAAAAATAAACAAACGATCGATTAGTAAAATATTAAATTTGGAGAGAGTAGAAAACTTATTTTATTTACAAGCTTGCAATTGAAATGTCCACACATTTGGATCAAATTGTACCTTTGATTCATCACTGGTATAGAGCAAATAGCTGTCTTATATAATTGAAATCTATCAACTCAGCATAACTACTGGAAAAGAAAGAAACCCATCAAATATGCGAAAATTATTTTTGTAGCTGAATATTCCAGTTCGCATGTCAAGTCTTTTGTTTTACGAGTAGTAAGAGGAGATCTCATCTCATCTTTTGAACTTCTATCGTTTTATCGCATGCGATCAGGTATCTACTGATCGCTCAAAACATAGAGTGATCAAACATTGCTACAATCGTATTTGTGATGAAGCGCTTGTCGTATTTCCCTCTGTGGGAGCTACTCGTATATGCATAAATCTTTGAGCAAATTGCAAGTGCATGCAGACGTTCTCTGGGTAGCGTAACTACCTTCATCTTGTAGCTTCTTGTCTGCGCAGCCGGATCTTTGCCACATTGAGAGTGATTTTAACTAGTATACATAGGAACTTCCTTACTATATTCAGGAAAACCCAACAGCAGCAGAGTGGGATGAGGAACATCTCCATCATACGACGCTACACCCTAACAAATCTGGCAAATAAGGATGAGAAAAAGAAATATTGGAACCATCTGAGCGCGGTAAGGCTTTGACACGTTGTTGGCAGTCAAGGCCTCGGAGCGCGAAATGACAATGTCAACACAATGCTAACCGATTTGTCATAAAGGTCACCATGTCATCTGGGGATAACTCGTTGTTTTTCAAGTTGTCTAGTGGACGTTCGAAATAGATCCGTGGGAGACATAGAAGTGGTGCTTGACTCTCACCTTATGTTGATCATCATAAAACTAAACTAAAGCAATCAGCAGCCGGAAATTGCAGATCACTTGCCAACACTGAATCGTCACTATATGTGGAGCGATCGGTCACTGTATGAGACCGAGAACTTCTCTTTATGTGCCGAACTCACTCTTTCCATTTAAACTTGTACAATTTTGCAACCAAGATTTAGTTGCTGCAGACAGCAACAGAGAATGGCACAAATTCGTGGTTGCGCTTGTTTATTTTCCTTATGATTCATTATTATCACCACCACCGACGGCGGTAGCCGAACTTATTGAATACTGTGATTCCAGGAAACTTTGACTTATCATATGCTGCGATGCTACTGCTCAGAACAAACTTTTTGGGGCAGTAGCAAATGCAACCTGAGAGCCAATCATCTCCTGGATTTCATACTATCGTCTGACTTGGTTGCCAACAATGTTGGCTCTCAAGAACCTTTTGTTACAAGGGTAAGATAGCGAGTAATCGACTGCATGTCATTCAACAGGTATGCTAAGGAGATTACTCGCTGGAATATACAGATCTCCATGTCAGACTATAGGTACATCGGATCCAGAATTGGATGCGAGGTCCTGACCTTGTTGAAGAGGATACCAGAGAAAACCAAGGAAGCTGAACGGTACACTCACCAAGTGTTCTGAAGTTTGATGTCCAAATAAATAGTAAGAAATCCTGCAGATCGTCCGTCCCTTGGTGGAACGCAGATATCCAGCGTTTTTGTAAAGAAACCAGAAAACTTCCAAACTGGTCACTTAAGACTAATTTGCAGGGTGGCTGGAATCTTTACAGATCGCAGCTACATACCGAAACCCTGGCGAACAGTGAGAGTAACCTTTATAACGAAAATTGGAAAAGAGGACAATACGTTCGCACGGAGCTTCAGACCTATAAGTCTGACTTCTGTCATGTTGAAAGGCATGGAGGGATTGGTCGAGATCCATGTGCGCAAAACTGCCTTGTGTATGCATCCTCTATATGCGATGCAATACCCTTACTAACGTTAGAAGATCATGCTAGAGTGGGATTCAGAACCTGATAGGCAGAATTGACAAGAAGGAATACGCTTGGGTATTTTCGTCGACATTGAGGGTGCTTACGACACCATAGCTTTTGACGATATGTGTGATTCGGTCAGACAACACGGCGTAGACAAAGCACTAGTTTTGTGGATAAAAGCAATACTAGTGAATAGGACGTTGATTGCGGATGCTGACTGTGACTAATATGTGATGTCGGTGGTAAACAGCGGTTGCCAGAAGCCGGCATTCTATCTTCATTGCTATGGTGCATGTTGGTCGACTCACTGCTTAACGCGACCAATAACTCTGACATCTATGCACAAGCATAAGCGAATGATGCAGCTGTACTGTCTGTTGGATCGTGTTTAGCGACTGTCTGCTCTAAAGCGCAGACATCGTTAGACGTCAGTCAGTCCTGTCAAAGCTAAAGCTAAGTATTTGGGTGTCATCCTGGATAACAAAGATACGGGGCCTCTCACAGAGAACGGTCCACTGGATGTACATGACTATTATAAGGCCAATTATATCCTATGTGTCGGTTGTCGGATGGAATAAGCTCGTGATTGCTGCTTTTAGCAAACTCCAAAGAACGGTCTGTCTCGGCTGCATGCTGCTTTACCCAGCACGCCTGGCTCTGCTAAGATGCATTGATGAATCTTGCTCCCCTTGATATTCATATCATAGCTGCACTCTCAAAGCCATCTTCCCCTCAAAATAAAGTGGTCTTTGGTACAACACGTACTGGAGCTTTAGTGACCTTACACGCTGACTTCTACAACCCTGGTATTATGGATATGCCATCTAATGCAATGAAACGAGAACTCCTACTGCAAAAAAAAAAAATACAAAATCGGCTTTCCCTATGCCCCAGATTGGTTTCGGCCAGAATGTAAGCTAAAAAGGAAATGCAGTTGAGTCTTCACGGACGGCTCTAAAACCGATATAGGATGTGGCGCTAGTGTCTTTCTGATGGACGACATTTTTAAATTTCGTTAACAAAACTTGCGTCTGTCTTCCAAACGGAGATATACGCAATCCTGATGGGAGCGAACTATATTTTGAAGACGAAGCATTTGAATTTGTACCGACAGCCAAGCTGCATTTAGAGCCTTGGTGAACCCTCGTACTCGTACGACTTCCAAGCTAGTTTAAGACTGAAAAACATCACTGAATGCAGCGGAAAGGCAAGTATCACTGAGTCTTGTCTGAGTCTAGGTCACGGGATCGCATGAAATGAAATCGTCGATGAACTTGCCAGGCTAGATTCAGAGGAGAGATTTTCAGGAACCTACGTCGGGTGTACCAGGGTCCTCGGTTAAGGCTTCCATTGACAGCTCAGTTTCATATAAACAATACTGCAGAAGGCATGACTCCCCTGGCTGACAAAACAAATGCTTCCTGATGTCTCTAGAAAGTCATATGCAGGTTGCTTATTGGCATCGTGACGGTGCACTACACAAATCCAGCAACGCTTGCTGTGAAAGCGATGCAGGTACTCGGCGTTGACGTGGTGAGTGCTGGTACTATAGGCACTTCATCATCGTTCTTTGAAAGACTGAAAGACTGAAAGACTGAAAGATTGCATTAAATGTGCTCTGTTCTAACAGAAAAAAATACACTGAATCGTAGTGAAAATTGGGCTTCTTGACGAGAACACAATCTCGAGAGATGGTGAAGAACATAGAGCTCGTGACTTTTTGAGGACCACGCAATCGCTGAGGAAGCCGAGGCAGCTGCAAATAGGTGCGGCATCAAAACTATTTATAGTGTCAGTTAATCGCTGGCAGATGGTCGTAGCTTTTAAGAACTCCCAGTGAAAACCTTAGAAGATTCTTTGCTCTTCTCGAATAAGAGCTAACTCAAGAGATGGAAGGAACATTTAACTTCTCAAACATTCGCCAGCAAAACTCAACCAAGCTAGGATGAGCTATCCGAAATAAAGATTATCCGTATTCACATCTTGGTTCCCAATAAATAACAGATCACTACCGCAGTGAAAGCACTGAAGGATATCAAGGCTATAGATGCCAACAGCATCTTCAGAGCTCTTTTGTCTACTGGTAGAGAAAATATCCGGAGTGGATATCGAAATGAAATTATCGTCAAGCTTCAGAAAAATGAAAGTCCCGTGGAGAGGTCAAACTGAAGTGGATTTCTGTAGTTGCTTCAATTATAGCCAACGTATTCCCCGAGTGAATAAAGTAAAATCTTGATGCTAATTTAGATGCCGAGAAAGAAGGTTTTCGACTTGGATCCTCTTGTGTTGACCACACCAACTACAACGCTCTGTAGATCTGCGTCGAACAATGTGGGAAATATCGAGCTCTATCGCGTCTGCTGTTTGCCGATTTCAAAAAGGTGTTCGATATCATTAAGGAGTTTATTATATGTTCAACGCTGCTCTATCAACAGGACACGGAGGAATTTTATGGACCCTGACATAAGAAATTGCAGTTATGTAGTTGGCGTGGAGAGGATGGCAAGCATTTTTGAGCTGAAGATTAACTCTGCCAAAGCAAATATCATCAGCCTTCCAGTCAAATGTTGAATATACATTATAGTAGTTTGTGCACCGCCTAAGAAATATCTACCACTATTACCAAAGATGCCGTTACGATAACAAGAAAGTATGATATTTTAGATATTTCAAGCCAAGACGCATCTCAACATCAGATAACTGGTCAGAATCCTATAGTCATTACAAAACAAAAAAGAATGTGGCAGGGTATTGAACATACTTTTCCATTGCTAATCTTGGCGGTCTAAGAATTCCGCCAATGTAGAATGGAAAACTACCGGGTTTGGTCGAAACATGCACAACAGTCGAACAAGATGTGGTGGAATCCCTAAGACCCACAAAGGGTCACAGGACATAAGTAAAAAAGTATGCACTACCATTTTCAAAGTAAATGTACACAAATATATATAAATTACTCACCAACTGAAGGTAACGCCGACTGGAACAATGCCGGATTATTGGCCCATTCATGTAAAACTTTTTGCAATCGTCTCACATGTAGCGGCTTCGATGCCATCCCAACTAAAGCCATTATTTCTAAGAACTCTTCTTCTCCAGCTTCATACAATTGCTGTACATCGTCACCACCCATTTCCAGCAGAGTATCATAGTAAGCCAGTAAACTAGCCCTCTGCAGCACCCTATACAATTGTATCTCGGCTTCATTACTAGGACGGGATGTTGCAATCACTACAAAGAGAACAAAAGAACATTTATTAAACATAAATTAAGTAGAAAACCAAAATATTGATAAATATTCGTGGGTAAAGATTTACAAGACACCCTTCAAGTGGTTTCAATAGAAAAAAAGGTCCTCAAACACCACATCGTTCTCACACTTTTCTTCGCGAATTTCTCATTAATTACTCATTGTTGATGGATTATGCAAAGTACGGAGCAGAAAGTAAGCCGTCTCAGTGCACCATTACTTAAGAGAGTTATTATTGGCAAAAATCTATTTTACATTTTGCATCCTTTAATACTTTAAGACTTTTCTACAACCCATTGACAGTCCACCGAGATACTTGAGATTGAAATGCAAATCTAACAATGTGCGAAGGAAACGATGCAAATTCTCAACACTTAACAACAGATTTACATGCATAATTCTGCATTTGCATAATCGAAATCATTCAGGCCAATCTCAAAGATATATGTATATGTGTATATGTATACACGGTGGATGTTGCAGTTTTCAAATCGAATGATGATATCTTTGTTAATAGGCCTTGTTGATTTATGGTCGAGGGCAACAAAGAAAAAGGGATAAAGTTTGCACAATACGATTTGTTGGATTTGTTTTCACAATATCATTAGATTGCAATAAAATTCCTTTTATACCTGAAAGGATGCGAATTGGAAATTGAATGTGGCAGAGAGAAGATAACAATTGACGTGATGCCAACTCATCGCACGATTATCGTCCTTGAATGCGAATCTGAGGGTTGATTTTGGCAATTATGCCATTGTTGTGTGTAAGGCAAAGTGATTCTTTGTGGTATTGTCATGTTTCGATCGTTGTTCGATTGTTGTCATACACGAAGTTACTATTGAAAGGAGGAAGGTGAAATACCAACGATAACGAAATTGGTAATCGTTAAAGATTGTTTTGTACTTTTTTATTTGCGAACAGTTTTTGGAACATTGTAGGCCCCTACAAATGAATGTGAGCTGGAATGATGAGGATGGATTTGTTCTGATTTTTTGATTACATATATATTTTTCGGGTTGACACAATTTAAATTTGTTTTTCTGGGGTATCTGGTATTGAAGTACTTGATCTACAATCAAGGGAACACTTTCGAAGAGCTTTTGCATTCCACTTAAAGGATGAACAGAGTAGAGGACCACCTTCTTAGTTGGAGCCTGAGTTGGTCTGAGTGCTGAATGATTTCATTTCTTTCAGCAAATGAGCAATTCTAAGCTATCTGCCCATTCTTGGAAAGAATACAAATTCCAACACTCAGTCACATTAGAGATAAAGTGCTGAACTAAGAATGGTCGATCTGTATAGATATCGAATGAATACAGGACATGATATCTAAATCGTGGTCATGCAAAAACCGATTGATACGTATTCCATCTATTGCCCCCACTTCGCTGCTGTTCGTGGTATATACCACTAAATATCGACGATAAGCTTACCTAGCTCTCTGTAGTGCAGTAACAAACCGAGAGTCCAGTCATATACCATACGTGAATTTACTAGCTAAAGTCAAGCATAACCAAGCAGCTGGATTGGATGGCCGAGGAATAGAGAACTTGGCACATACCTTTTATCAACATTTCCATAATATACAGAGTCACGTCTGGTTTAAGCATCCCAACCAAGCTTGTCAATTTATGAAGATGACGATGAAGAACGCTCGCTACCCTGTAAGGATCGTGCATTTAAACGGAGAAGTTTTATGTCAAACAAGATTTAGACATCATGATGCGGTGGCATGAAAATTGCCTGGTTTTAAAATTGAGATATTTGTACGAAACCCACAAGCGACACCAGGTGGAAAGTTTTTGCCATTTCCAGATTCTGTTAAGCTGTCGTTTTGAGAGCCTGGCAATCATTCCTTTTCTATAGTCTTTGTGAAAGTCTTTCCTGTTCAGAACTTTCTGCACTGATTAAAGCAAAAGATCCGCAATTATTCTCAAATCCTGTCATCTCGTTTTGCAATGTTTCCATTCTTCATGGTAAGACTGATCAGATGACTAGTCTTGGTTTTGGGGTAAATTTCTGTTCACAATGCTGTTCGAAGGAATCCGAGTTTTCTGCAAAAAAAGAAAAACAGTTGGAGACCGTTTGAAGTAGCCTTACCAACTAGCTTTCTAATGAACAACGAAGACATGCATCTCGACATAAGCCATGGGTGCACATGTCCATAGCGAACGGTGAGGATGCGAACGGTTGCAGTAGAAGTATGCAGTATGATATGAGACACCATCCTGTAATCAAAATCGAACATTCTAATATAATACATGAGCCATGAGGCATCGATTCCAAGAAGCCATCAGAAACGCTGCAACTGTTGTGCTGACTCCCCCCACGTAGCTCATGGTTTGATGAAGAATTCAGGGAAACTGGCAGGCACACGTACTCCTACGAAGTAGAACAGCATAGAAAAACGAGATCATCCGATGAGAAGGGAAGAACATCGGCTTTTCTGGAGGAAAACGAAAGAGCATGAGAAGGGCGTGACCGGGGCAATAGGGAGGTGGAACAAAAGTTTTACCACAAAGTAAAGAACGTGTCAAGGCAACAACACCCAAACAGAGGTATTTAGATATGAACAAGGAAACATAGTTGTAGAGTCACAGTTAGTAGGAAATGGGGATATGGAAAAGCCACTTCTGCAGACTGTTAAACTGCTAGAACAACCTAAATTCTCCCGTGAGGGAGAATGAACCATTCAAACTGGCAGTGATAGTCAAGAGATCCGGTCACCTGACCAAAATTAAGTGCGGATAGCATTTTGGCAATTGGGAACAGAAAGTTACCTAAACCATTATGGAGTAACCAACCTTCTTTTACTTTTAGGTCAGGGCCAACGAAAAAGGGAGCTTTAGTGAAGCCACTCTGACGTATTCGGTCTAAGGGCAAAGTAAAGTAGCAGCGTCTGAACTAAAGTAGGCGGGTTCAAAGACTATCTGTTGTTTAGGTTAGGAATGGCTGAAAGAGAACTCTAGGATAGCAATATCCAAGCTAAAGTGCAACAGAGCTACGGGCCCGTACGGTCTACATAGTTGCCAAGTTATTTAAAGCAAGCGGAAATGGCTAGGTAAAAGGCATACATTAAATATTTTCCAACATTCGGTCGACAGAAACCGTGCCTGAAGAATGGAACCTTAGTTCCATTTGCCCAATCCGCAAGAAATGAGACTCTGTGAATTATAGGGGCATTAGCCTCCTTAATATCACGTATAAGATTTATCATCGATATAATTGGCTCCTATAAGTAAGATTTCCACAATCGACCAAGTATTCACACTTCTCAAGAACTCAAAATCGATACTCATCTATGGAGACGAGGTATAAAGAGCCATGTCTAGCCTTAGTATACCTGTCAAACTCGTCAGATTATGCAGAATAACGATGGAGAACGCTCGCTTCCCCATAAAGTTTGGAAATAATGTCTCCGAGGCAAAAGGATTAGGCAAGATGAGGCCCCGTCATGTAACTTTTTTAACATCATACTTGAGAATCCAGAATCCAGAGGCATAATTTTCCAAAAATCTGTATAAATAGTCACATACGCTGATGACCTTGAGATCATTGGCAGCGAACTGTCTCTGGTGCATTCGCAAGTACTGGAGAAGAAGCGGCAAAAATGGTTTTAGTCGTGAATGAGGACAAAACTATGTGTATCTATCAACAAGTCTGTCAACAGAAAGGACACACAACATCATTGATTTGGACAGAATGTTGCAATAGACAGCTATATCTTTGAGCTAGTCAGGGGGTTTGCACACGTCCACTAGGCTATTAAATCTGATGATGACATCGCATCAGAAATCAAATCAAATAAATGGTGATGAATGCAGATGAGTTGAACGTCTTGAATATGATCGCAGCTGAGAGTACGTAACACGTTATCCAGTACTAATCCAAACCTTTAGTCTATCATCGTCATACTGCATAGAAGAATAGAAAAAAACGTAACAGAGGCAGAACATTGCCCTCGAAGAAGCCGTATGACCTACATAATCCAACACTACAACAAGGAGAACACGCCGTTGGTGGTAGGCTATGACTCCAAATCTCACAACGAAGTACGACTAGCAATATGTTAGTGACATCGTCCTGTAGCTCACATAAAGTGAAGAGTATCCAATGAGAAATATATACCAGATCATAGAACCTGAATTGACTTTTGAGAGAGGATATCCTTGCTTTCGGCCACAGTTTGGTTATGGAAAGTAGAGTAATATATATCGACTGGTATACAGGAATATAATGGTCCAGAACTAAAAGATATGAGCCCGCATATGTGGAAATTGACCCTATTGGAAGATGAATGCCAATCTTTGAACTAATATGCAGTCAGCTCCAAGCTTATTTCAAATGAGTCAGGTAAATACGACGGAACCATATTGATATTGAGTATCAGACTGTGGTCTGATTGATTGTCAATGAGAAATTGAAATTAGCAAAACCAGGAGCAGATACGGCATTTATTCTTACAGAATAGACTTTAGATTGTGAAATCTGAAAAAATCGACGTCCAAATTGAAGAGAAGGCTAGGAGTCTTGCCGATCATTATAAACTCAAAAGATGTCTTAAGCGAATTGGCCCAAATTCGAAGAAATAACTGAGTATTGAAAGAAAAATAAGGAACCCTCAAACATATCAGTGTAAAGAATAACTTTTTTCCTCACCTTCGGATCTAGTTTTTAGTTTTAAACGCATTTTATTTTCTAATCAATAACTCTTACATACTAACAAAAAATGCTTAAATGCTAGCTTAAAATTACTTAACAACCTTATACTAACTTACTGGCCCCACACAGGCACTCTAAGCTACTCTAAATTCTTATAACTATGCCTTTTGACTTCATTTACATTTTCTTAGAACTATTTATTTTGTATACTTAAAGCTAAGAAAAAATATTGTTAACAAAAACTTAACGTATGGACATAATTTTTTATTGTTTATAAAAACTTAATATCTAACTTAAAATAAGCCTTAGTCTACCTAACCTACATACACAATAAACACATACACACACATATACATTATACACAATTATATACATATATTAGTATATACCTTTGTATATAACAACACATGTATATATTTCTTAAATGCTAACCTAAACCTACGTAAGCTGGCCATCGCTATTTACTAGAGAAAACAGATTGGTCAGCTCTGCCTCATTAGTGAGGCTGGTCCGTAATTGACGGAATCGACGGCGAAGCATCTTCTCCATCATTCAACCACCAGAAATGCTGGTGCTGCCGAGCGACATCCCTCTTATCGCGATTCCCCACCGCCCTACTGAACCTGAGGCGATCCACACTGCCATGTGCGACGTCTCTGTCGTAGTTGAGTCGCCTGTCCCCAGCTGTCCGAGCGACATGGAAGATTAACGGCACCGCTGATCTATCTTGGATCAACCCTATCTGATCTAGGTAGAGGAATGCTTCCGGTGGAACGAAGCCGTCAGATCGCACACTCTCGTGGTAAAGGTAATTGGGGTAGTAAGCCCCAGATATCAGGTTATTCATCGAGGTCATTGCTCTTGCAATGTGCCTTCGAGTCAGCTTAATTACGAAGTTGTCCACTCGTATTAGGTTCGCCCTATTGTAAAGGACCTCATTAGGATAAAATTTCTTGTACTCCGACTCTGGTGTTCTGTACAAGCGAAGACAAGCCCTAAGGCAAGCCCTCTCAAACACCCGAATCTTTTCCATTAAGCTTGCTCGTACATTGAACCACACGGGACAACCAAATACCAGCATGGGCCTGATAAGGGCCATGTAGCAGATTACCTTTACCCTTGCATCGAGTTGGCTGCTATAAAACAGTCTCTTTGCAAGGGCAAAAGCACCTTTAGCTCTGGACAGAGCAGCATCTACATTTTTGCCAAAATACAGAAACTGATCTAGCCAGATTCCAAGGTATCTGACTACATTTCGACAGGCAAGAGGTTGTCCGTGCTGTCCAATGATCGAGAACTTTCGCCAATTTTTTCTGGTATCCCTAGAGGCTCCAGACAACGGCGTCCTAACGAGAATGGTTTCCGACTTCTGAAAGTTGATTTTCAACTTCCAGTCATCGCAAAATCGTCTTATCTTATCGAAGTCACGCTGCAAGAGAGTATTAATGACCTCGATTTTTGGACCTGTTCTGTACGCTACCAAATCGTCTGCGTACGCAATAGTATGGGGAAGTGAACCTATCAAGTCGCTTGTATAAATATTGAATAGGATCGGTGAATTGACCGCGCCTTGCTGAAGACCATTTTTAATTTGAAATATTCCAACAGAAGTCACATCACCATTTTTCACGATGAACTGTCTGTTGGTTAGCATATTATAAAGAATGTACAAGAGTGGTTTACTGATCCCTAGCCTAGTCAGCTTATAGAAAAGACCCTCTAACTATACGGTGTCGAAGGCCTTCTCCAAGTCAACAAGACAGGCACCAGTGCATTGTTTTTTGCCTTTATTCCATTGGATATCGGACACCAGTTTAGACGCGGCATGTGAGATATCATGTCCCGCCTTAAAACCGAATTGATTATCCGGAACTATATGTTTGTCCTCAACCCACCTAGACAGAGCTCTATTGATTACTTTTTCAAAAACCTTACTGATATTCGGAAGGAGACTTATCGACCGGAGATTCGCCGGATTGGATATATCCTTTCCCTTTTTGGGGATAGGTTGAACGACCGCCGTTTTCCAATGCACTGGATAACGTGCATTATTCATTGCATTATTAAACAGGGTGGTGTAAATGTCCACCGCTTCTAGAGGAAGATATCAAAGCACGATGTTCGGAATACCATCGGTCCCCACTGATTTCTTAGCCCTGATTGTGTCGAAGATCTTATGGAGTTCTTCCCTCGATATGAACGGGGGTAGGTCACCCTCTCTGGCAATGACATTATTGGCCATATTATCGTCGCTAAACCGGGTGAAACCAGAGCCTTCGGATCGCCAGTTCCCCATTTCATTTCGAATGCAGAAGTCGTGCACCAAGACGCGATTGTCCAGGTCGTAATTAGGGCCAATGGTATCAATGGCCTTGTATACTTCCTGGAAAGTCGCCCCTATAGCCTCAACCTTCTCCTGTGGATCCTCGATCACAAAAAAGTCGTCATCATCAGCGGCCTCATTTGGATCAATACCTGCTATTGTCAGTAACCGTTCGTTGTCTGTTGTCCGGGCTATTTTAAGACACTGAAGGTCGTTTTGATTTTTTCTCCGAAATAGTTTATTGATTTGCGGAAACATGTTCGGGTTGCTGGTGTTTACAGCCCGAACCTTGTTGTTCCAATATGAGCTTACAGCAATTCTGGAATTTTCTTTTATTAACTTTTGCACATTTTTAATCGACGACTTCAGCGTCCTAATCTCCGGATCTTGTCTGTCAGTTAACTGTCTGTACAAGTTTTTGAGTCTTGACAGAAGTCTACTTTTCTGTCGGTGCAGTGCGTCAATAGTAGGATTACGGAACAGGTCTTCGTTAGTTGTATGTCGATACCGCGGTATTGTAGTGTCCATAGTTTGTTTAATTGTCTCGTCCATTTGTTTTAGGTAATTGTCGATCTCCTCGTTTGACAAATTCCTATTGGACGGTGGGTGTAGCGTGTTCGAGGAGAGCGCTCTTGTCAAGGTTGCGGAGAAGCGTGTCCATCGAGTTTTACTGTAGTTGTAAGAATATCTTTGGACAAACTCCTCCAATTCCGCAATTTCGTTGGGAACTGTAATTTCGGTGCTAAAACCGCAATGGTCGCTGTCATACACGAATGTGCGCAGACAGTTTAGCGTTTGTAAATTCGTACCTGTCAGTCGTATACGTTCGTCGTACAGCAGTAGATCCAAATAAGACCCGCCTCTGGGAAACGACGGGTTATCCGTCGCTTTAAGACCGAGTCTGTACATCGTGCTGACCCCACCAACCGATTAGTAGGTTCCCTCTAGTATTTGGCAAATTATTTCCCCAATCTCTGTGTCTAGCGTTGAAATCCCCGCCGATTATAAAATAATTCTCCCCCGATTCCAGCCTCAGAAGTCGAAAAAGCATGTCGAGCTCTGTAATGAATAGGGTGGATTGTGAAGCCTCAGGTGCATAAACAGAGGCCAAGTACAGCCGCTTTCCACTTCGAAGCGGAATGTAAATGACAACTGCCTCCAACACCCGGAACCTGCGCAACACTCCCTTGTACACTCTGTGAAATTTTATACCTTCTTTAATGAAGATCGCGACACAACCTCCACGTTTGGATCTGGGCCGGTTTCTTCTTCTAACAATATAATTATTGTACTCCAGTTTGTGCTTATTGGTTAGCTTGGTTTCGCTAGCGAAAAGCACATCACTTTCGGATCTCTCCACTGCAGCATGGAAATAAATTAGAAGAACCACCAGTAAATGTACCTGTTGCCGCATTAGTCTCATTGGAACCACAGTCTCACTGCCAAGGGTTATTGGAAAACTATCTATTTACCAACTCTTCACATCTTCAAAAACGACTTCGAGCTGAATATAAAGCAGATTCAAGTTGACAGCTACACAAAAAAAAAAACCAAAACTGACATTAAAAATTCTATTTATTCTCAAAGAATTTGGTTCGATTTTTTTCCAACTTTCTCATGACATCCTTCAAACTAAATTAATCCTTTTCTGTGCTTTTTTGTTCGGTGTGCTAAGCCTCAATACATCTGCTCACCTAAATGATTTTCTTATGCAAAACGCCTCACACTCAGTTATTCCTGAGGTGAGTTCCGAATCTGAGTACTCACTATCAATATTAATTATTTAATAAACCAAGGGCAACCAAATCATCCATCTCCTTGGAATCTCAAAGGTAAGGAAGGACTAAGGATCATTACGCGCACAGTTCCTTTCTCAAACAATTTTTTTTTTTTAGTTTTTTTTCCTTTTCCATGGCTTTGCTGCGACCAAATTCATTGTTTCCCATGACTTGAGACAATCGTAATCCTTTAAATTTATTCCACGCTGCAATTCACTTCCATCTTCCATCATTTGCTTAGAAACAGGACTAAAAAAAAAAGTACTAACCAAAAAAAAAATCGAAAATCACTTATGGTCATAAAAAATGATCTTCTGCAAACAATAGGATCCCCGTTAGGAGCAGTATCCTTGGTCTCACCCATAGATTTCCTTTTGAAGGAACATTCAACCACTCAGTATGCAAATGAGAGAATCTAGGAAATGACCTTAAGCAGTTAAATGCCGTGCCAATGCATGAAGGATAACAGCAACAGCAACAACAACTCCAGAACGGTACACCCAAAGAAAATTAAGTAGGAGACTGAATCCAAGCATAAAAGGACTCTTCTGTTTCTTATATCCGTATAAGAGGGTTGCGTGTACCGGCGGCGCTGGTTTTTATATCCTCATTACTCGTATTCGTACGCCAAGAAAGGGGTGAAGATGAGGTATTGACCCTTTATCCTTCTTCCAGGGTAACTATCATACATAGGCACACCATCATCTCTGGTGAAAGATACTGCTCGCAGTATAGAAACAGCGACAAAAGGGTGAACCGAAATAACCTCATCCGTATTATCTGTTCGTTGTTGTTTTTGCTTTTCTGTGTAGCCTCACAATAGATGGTCTGTTCTTGTGGATAGGTGCGCTCAGTATGGGTAGATCTTGTCCCTGCTCATATGCATATGAGATGGATCTACATATTAAATCGCGAGATTGACGATCATGACGATCATGTCGGTGATGATGATGATCACTATACGTGAGGTGATTTTTTTCTTTTGTTCATCTTTGCTGCTGTGTATCTTCTGTGAAGATTCGAGGTGAAAGAAGGATCTTCTTTCGCGGTGTGCACCTAAATTATGTGTAGATACGTGCGTGCAATAAAAGGATGATCTAGCCATTTGTGTGTGCCTCTTTGGACTCTGGGAATTTGGATTTTTTTCCTTCCGACTTTGGGTACGAAATGAGTTTTTTTCCTCAAATTTTTTTTTTCGTCATACGAGCATCTCCATCGAATGAATGTTGATTAGAATGATTTTTAGAAAAATCCTGGGAAAATCTTCAGAGTAAATAAATCGTTGTTGTCATGTATGGATGGTAATTAATTTTTTTTTCGTCATTCTTCTGATGTTTGTTTGAGGAAAAAGGCTTTGCTTTTACTTTTTTGTTTTGTCCATATAAATCAAAGAGGAACATTGATTAATGATATTCAAATATTTAGAGAGTAAATGGAGGGTTAAAAGTAAGAGTGAACAAATGGAAAGTGGCTTTGGTTGCTTTGAAATGTCCTCCAAGGCAGTTTCTAAAATCAGTTCTAAATAATAAAAGCTTGATTGAAATTTAAATCATGATATCTAAAGGTGTGACTAAGAAGGATCCTATTTATGTTGACCTTTCCTCTAACTCTAACTGTATTTCTCGCCTGAGTAATCATTGTAAACTTTTTCAACAAATTCAACACACATCCCACTGCACCAGATTGACCAGTCAGAATAAAGAAAAGTTTCAGTCCCAGTATTGTGTTCACTCGAATCACTTTTCCTGCTTCTTCAGATTCGCTTCACTTAAAGCCGCACAGGATTCTGAAGGAAAAACGTTGATAACGCATCATCCCCATCAATCGCAGGTTAGGATCTCAACCATCTCCTCTCATGACCTCATTCACTTGACCAGTTGACGTAACATTCAGATCTAATCTGTTTTTTGATACCAATTTTGCGAAGCCTCAAAAGGGTTTGAAAAACTCTCGAGCATCTTACATCACGACTCTTCAAATTTCCTCAAATTACAAGGTCCGATTACAAGAGACAAACTGCACTGGGCGCTGCATAGCTTCAAACCATACAAGTCTGCTGGTCCGGACGGTATAATACCTGCCGAGCTACAGAGGTCCTCAGATATTATCCTGCCTGCGCTAGAAAATATAATGAGGAGCTGTGTAGAACTTATCCACATTCCACTGTCTTGGAGAGAAGTTGATGTAGTATTCATTCCCAAAGCCGGAAAATGTTCTCATGTTGTCCCAAAGGACCTCAGACCTATAAGTCTATAATCTTTCCTTCTGAAAACTCTAGAACGACTAATTGATATGCATATACGTGCTAAAATTGATCTCCAAGACTTCTGTCTACGGCTCAACATGCCTACTGTAAAGGAAAGTCGGTGGAAACGGCTTTGCACTCTCTGACTAGCCACATCGAACGATCCCTACAATATAAAGAGTACGCAATGGTTGCTTTCCTAGACATAGAGGGCGCCTTTAACAACGTCAACACATCCGCAATTACGACTGCGCTGTCAACTCTGCAGGTAGACGAATCACTTGGGGAGTTGATCAGTCTTATGCTAAAAAGCAGGATAATCAACTCCAGACTGGGTGAGACTTCTGCTAAGAGATATGTCAGCAGAGGTACGGTGTTCCCTTTCCCCTTCTCTGGAACTTAGTAGTTAACGAACTACTGATATACCTGGAAGCGGGTGGTAGTAGAGTGATTGCCTATGCGGATGACGTTGCTATAGCCGTCTCAGGTAAGCATCTTAATACCACTAAAGAACCCCTTCAACAAAATCTTAACAGATTAACCCTTTGGACAGATCGCTCCCATAAAACTGATCTTGTCTTCTTTTCCAGGAAATACAAAATTCCAATTATAAACTCTCCTTCAAAAAACGGTACCAGTTTAGTTTTTTCCGATACAGTAAAATATCTGGGTCTCATTTTTGACAGGAAACTAAACTGGAAACCTAAAATTCAAGAAAGAGTCAATAAAGCTACAATATCTTCATTCCCTTGCAAAGAAGCCATTGGGAATAAATGGGGCCTTCAACCTCGTATAACCCACTGGCTATACATCTCGGTCATAAGACCTATACTTACTTACGGGGTGGTCGTCTGGTGGACGGCCTTAGAAAATGCAATCAACTGCAGAGTCCAAAGAACAGCATGTCTATGCATAAGAGGAACTTTGCGGTCTACCCCCCTCTGCGGCGTTAGACATTCTGTTTCATTTGACACCCCTCGATATTTTCACCAGGCAAGTAGCTGCGAATGCAGCTATTCGCCTTAAAGCAACTAAACAGTGGACAAATATTTCATGTGGCCACACCAACATTTTTAATACATTAGGAATCCTCACAGAGAAGATCCTCCTTCTAGGAGGAAGATGCTTTCATGGAGGACAAGTCAATCCATCTCTACACAGATGGATCTGGATCTGGAACTCCGATAGCGGAGTTGGTGGCGGTGTTTTCTCAGATAAGCTAAATCTGAGCTTCTCTTTCCGTCTTCCAAATCACTGTAGCGTGTTACAGGCGGAAATTTTGGCGATTAAAGAAGCTCTGTTCAGTCTGAAGAAAAACGTGATATCTGCAAAGGATATCCGCATATTTTCGGATAATCCTATTTCACCGGAAAAGGGTAGCGTAGGTATGCCAATCGTTACGTGCAAACTAACAGTAAAACTGGATGTCAATAAAGGAACAGGCCTTAGGTGGACTGTTGGATAAATATGTCTAGCGACCAAACAGATCTGGCCAAAGCTGGATCTGAATCGCTCTATGATCCTTCTAAATAGGCAACATCTCAGCACCATCATAGGTGTCATCACAGGACACTGCCTCATAGGCAGGCACGCAAGAAGGCTTGGCGGAGACAACATACTCTGTACTTGTGCAGCTCTCTTCCAGAAGGGTGTTGTAGAAGAAAGCTCCTAGATGAAGCTCCACGATCTAAAAAATATATGTAGACGTAAACACTCTCCTACGCTTCAACATAAGCTCAAACTGGTTCCATTAGTAAGAGGATCATAGCTCCATGTGGCATCACAACGGGCCAATAGGCCTAAGTGGGTTAGTGTTTTCAACAGCCACTCTTACCTACCTACCTACCAAAGGGTTCAACATTCCGTGATGTAGATTCTTCCACTCTTCTGCATATTGAAAGATATTCATTGAAGAAGTGCACACTATTTCATCGGTGCGACCAGTTATATCTGAGTATGCCAAGAGATTTTTGGTGACCCCATTGGTGTCTTGGCTAAACAAACTCACATAATGACTGCATGTAGAATTTTCGGTCTCTTAAAGTGTCTTAAAAGTACTTACACCTACAATGACAACTGTTAAAACACATGACCATCATTGCTGATGCTAGCATTCTTCGATGAAGATTCATTTGAGTAATAGCACGGCTTTTGCTCCATATGTGACAGTGAATTAATCGTTTTGATAAGCCTCATTAACTGATGGGATCACTTTATAACGATGAGGGTTCTGAATGGCCTCTATCTCTGCTCATAATTCGAAAAAGTTGTCTTTACCTATCTAACGGCTGTCGCCCAAAGACCACAAAAATACATCGTTCTTGGATTCTTAATGTAAAATTTGTTTCACTGCTCACCAGGCTGCACTTCGAAAGTCTACCAGTACAATCCGTGAACAAACAAAATGTGTGCTTTTATTACAGAATACATTGAGACATAAGCCACGCCACACCACAACGCTTTTAAACGCATCGATGAAGTCGTTAATGGATAAATTAGAAACTATCAGCAGGTACACTGCTTTGCACAGACCAACATCGCAAATACGCTTTGTAGTTACTATGCACTCTACATTTTTGAGGTTAGAAAAAATGTTACACAAAAGCTTATACCGCTCTTTAGAAAAGGCTTCGTTGGTATACCCTATCTATGGATATTCAAAACAATGTCGACAACTTCCAGACATCCTTTCGTAAATAATGTGTCTACGATATATCCTAGAAGTTGTCTAGCCAAGTCGCATCTCAAATGAACAACTCGGAATCAAATAAAAGCGTATAGTCATCACTATACGGTGAATAAAGTGGCGAGGGATTAGTCACAGTTTAAAGCACGAACGCAAATCCATTGCTAGGCACTCCAAGATGTGTCACACGAGGAGTGTTGTATATAAAGTAATACTACTGAGTTGTCGGCGCCACATGCAGGCGATGTAGCTGCACTATCTTTTGGATTATACTCTAAAGCGCAAGCAGCAATATTGACAATTGGTGCCCTATAAGTGGACTTTCCTTCAATACCTGCATTATCGAAGGCTAAAAGGTAGTACCATCCATTTTAACGACAAGGCTATGTATGACATTTGGATGTCATGATGGATAATAGATTTATTTGGAATAAATCTGTCTCATTGAAAAGCTCCAAGAAGATTTTGGATTTCTGGCAGGGTAAAAGAGTTTTCAACGAGACATGCGGTTTATTAACAAAGATCTTCCTTTGGATCGAAACAGCAAGGATAAGATCAATTAAATTCTATGCAATAGCTGTTTGGTGGAACACGACTTTTTATAAACAGATCACTGCTGCTTTAAAAAGCTTCCCATATATCATGAGCTGCATTCTCGAAGCCATTTTCCGTTTAAAAGGAAGTGTTACCAGAGACACGCACTGGAGCTTTGATGACCGTTCGCGTTGACTGTCTTATGACTCTGGTATTATAGACATACCGTCTGATGCAAAGACACCAAAACTGCTGAAAGTATGAAGTCGAATTTCCTTCCACCTAGGAATGGATTTGTACAAAACTAAAAGAATGTAGTCGAGTCTTCGCAGATATAGGATGTGGTTCTGGTTTCTTTCTGTAGGACGATAGCGTTAGACTTCTACGCCTCATCAGAAAAATCAGGGTCAGCTAAGCTGCATTAATTTCACCACTTCTAATTGGAGGATGCAAGGCTTTTTTGAATGCAATCAGAAAGCTGAACGGATTGACACTTGTTAGGAAACCATGTTACAACAAGGTCGACAGGGCTGAGAGGAGAGTTTCTCAAGTCCTAAATCCGCCCTAGAACTCCCTGAGTCGTTGATTATGACTTTTATAGACAGTTGGATTGCTTGTGAATACACATAACTGCAAATGGCATGCCACTCCAGGATACCGAAAGAACAAACGAATTCGTCCCAGTATCTCTAAGAGGTCAGCAAACAAATATCTCCTCGGTAAAAATACATTCGCAATGGCGCACTACATATTTTTCTTAAATATGGTAGGCATATGTCACACAATACCCTGTAACGCTAGCTGTGAGAGTAATGATGTCAACGCGAAGCACTTCCACTGTAAGTATTCGCATTAGGCTTCAGGTACTCGGAGGTGATGTGATTGGTTGTGGTATTGTAGTCGCTTTGTTACTTACTCACTTCTCTATGAAGGACTGATAAATTGCTTATAACTGATGGAATAGGTTAGGTTAGGTTAGGTAAAAGTCGGGGTATCTATGTATGTACATATGAAATATAGTCCGTTTCAAATCACCGTGCAATTGGAAAGCTGCACAAAAAGAGCCTGGAATAGCATGCTACTCATCTGCTCACTGGAAAATGATATTTACGAAACGGCTGAACTTTCTTCACTTCCTATCATATTTAACCCATTTGCATCATAAGCGCATTCATCTTCTTTTCAACACAATAATTGTGGAGAGAGTGCTTTCTATAAAATCGTCATTGCCAACTGCACTGAAAAAATATACAATGGACACGCGTTCCACGTCCATGCATTCTCTATGCACTCTGGCTTCTGTCAATACCGGCTTCTTAACTTTTCCACAATACATTATCCAATGTCATTCAAGCAGATCAGAATGCGCTGAGCTGAGACTCAGTGCAATCAACATCAAAGTATGGTTACGCTCGAATTTTGTTTGGATCACTTCCAGGATTACTGGAAAAGAGGGCACATGCGCAAGAAATTACACAGTGATTTGAAACGGACTATAGGTATGTAAAGTGTTGTCAGCGGTCGTGTTTGGGTGTAAAGCATAAGTATTATACGAATTAAGGCTTGTTTGATTATGAATTAAATATATATTTCCCAGAGGGTTTAAATTTAACGTAAATGTCAATTTGAAGGATGTTTGATATTCTACTCGTATAAACCAAAAAAGTGTGTCAGCATGCTACATATTTAACGCCCGAATGGGGTGTTTTTTAGACTTTTTTAGTTATATGTATATGGTATACAATAAAAGCTTTATTAATATTTACGGTGAGAAGGTGTTTTTGTTTCCATTCATACTCATAAAAAAATTGTGCTTGGCTCACTTTTGTTCTTAATTCATATTAACTCCCTTTTCAATCAAAACTTCAACTGATTACCAGCAGTGTTTGCTGACGATATAGCTTTCTCGAATCAAGGACTCACTTCGTTCGATTGCATTATCAAAATTAAAGGAAGATATACAAAGATTAAGACAATGGTTTACATTTCATAAGCTGATTATCAGAGAGAAAACCAAATTAATGGCTTTCAAAATGTTGGAAAATTCGTATTATTACAGTTTTCAACGTGTTTTATCATTCTCACGAATGATTTTGTTTACCTCTGCATTGTGCACAAGTAGGTGCTTTAAAATTGAGTCTGTGTGTCAACACAAATATCAAATTGATTTCAATTTGAGTTGGAAGGATTATACGAAAGTAGTTAAATCGTGTATGATCTGGGTGACTCGCATAATGTATCTAGTAGTATTAACTACTATGGCCCTGTCAACTCTCAGTTGCAATATGGTATTACGAGTTTGGGAGGATCCTATGATAACTGATAACACGTCTGGTTCCTTACATACTATATAGCTTAAAAATATTTAATTAGAATAATTTGTGGTATAGGTCCTTAGGCTCATATTTGGTTCCTGTTTAGAAAATTGCGAATTGTTCCATTAAGACATCTATATGTGTATGTCATGTACAGACTCGGTCTTAAAGCGAAGGATAACCCGTCGTTTCCCAGAGGCGGGTCTTATTTGGATCTACTGCTGTACGACGAACGCATACGACTGACAGGTACGGATTTACAAACGCTAAACTGTCTGCGCACATTCGTGTATGCCAATGACCATTGCGGTTTTAGCACCGAAATTACAGTTCCCAACGAAATTGCGGAATTGGAGGAGTTTGTCCAAAGATATTCTTACAACTACAGTAAAACTCGATGGACACGCTTCTCCGCAACCTTGAAAAGACCGCTCTCCTCGAACACGCTCTACCTACCGTCCAATAGGAATTTGTCAAACGAGGAGATCGACAATTACCTAAAACAAATGGACGAGACAATTAAACAAACTATGGACACTACAATACCGCGGTATCGACGTACGACTAACGAAGACCTGTTCCGCAATCCTACTATTGACGCACTGCACCGACAGAAAAGTAGACTTCTGACAAGACTTAAAAACTTGTACAGACAGTTAACTGACAGACAAGACCCGGAGATTAGGACACTGAAGTCGTCGATTAAAAATATTCAAACGCTAATAAAAGAGAATTACTTCTGTAAGTTTGTATTGGAACAACAAGGTTCGGGCTGTAAACACCAGCAACCCGAATATGTTTCCGCAAATCAATAAACTATTTCGGAGAAAAAATCAAAACGACTTTCTGTGTCTTAAAATAGCCCGGACAACAGACAACGAACGGTTACTGACAATAGCAGGCATTGATCCAAATGAGGCCGCTGATGATGACGACTTTTTTGTGATCGAGGATCCACAGGAGAAGGTTGAGGCCATAGGGGCGACTTTCCAGGAAGTATACAAGGCCATTGATAACATTGGCCCTAATTACGACCTGGACAGTCGCGTCTTGGTGCACGACTTCTGCATTCGAAATGAAATAGGGAACTGGCGATCCGAGGGCTCTGGTTTCACCCGGTTTAGCGACGAAAATATGGCAAATATGGACATTTACACCACCCTGTTTAACAATGCAATGAATAATGCACATTATCCAGCGCATTGGAAAACGGCGGTGGTTCAACCTATCCCCAAAAAGGGAAAGGATATATCCAATCCGGCGAATCTCCGGTCGATAAGTCTCCTTCCGAATATCAGTAAGGTTTTTGAAAAGGTAATCAATAGAGGTCTGTGTAGGTGGGTTGAGGACAAACATATAATGCCGGATAATCAATTCGGTTTTAAGGCGGGACATGATATCTCACATGCCGCGTCTAAACTGGTGTCCGATATCCAATGGAATAAAGGCAAAAAACAATGCACTGGTGCCTGCCTTATTGATTTGGAGAAGGCCTTCGACACCGTATGGTTAGAGGGTCTTTTCTATAAGCTGACTAGGCTACGGATCAGTAAACCACTCTTGTACATCCTTTATAATATGCTAACCAACAGAACGTCTCTCGATTTGCGTGGACACCTGCCTTTACGGCCTTATTCCACGGGATGCCCATACATCCATGGGAGCAAGGATACGCCTTACCAACCCTCACCAAACATTTGCACTGTTTCAGATACCAATTCGGAACTGTGTTGCTGGCTCAAATTCCACCCTTGGTATGAGTCGAGGCCGACCTAAAACCTCTTACTGCTCTTAGGGTCGCAGCACCCAGTGCTTATTGCAACTCTACATTGGGTCAAACCAAGGGAAAACCCAAGGTAAGACCCTTCCCGCGATTTTGGGTTTAAACCACAGCCACCATGACGCTCCCACAAGAGGGCCTACCTCTAACAAGTCAGGCCCGGACCGAGATCCGGGGGGCTCCTGACTCCCATGGTACCGTGATTTAAGTCCTGGTAGGGACTACCGGTGGTGCAGCCGCCAACAAGTCCTATGACCGGAAACTTGTGACTGATCGAATCGTAGCAACCTTCGGTAGCGTCATCTGAAGATGTTTACGATAAGACCAGTACTTTGCTCTGCCCCCGTTCATTATTAGACAACGTCATTAAAGGACGAAGCCTTGATAATTGGGCGGGGGCCCTATGCTAACCAACTGACAGTTCATCGTGAAAAATGGTGATGTGACTTCTGTTGGAATATTTCAAATTAAAAACGGTCTTCAGCAAGGCGCGGTCAATTCGCCAATCCTATTTAACATTTATACAAGCGACTTGATAGGTTCACTTCCCCATACTATTGCGTACGCAGACGATGTGGTAGCGTACAGAACAGGTCCAAAAATCGAGGTCATTAATACTCTCTTGCAGCGTGACTTCGATAAGATAAGACGATTTTGCGATGACTGGAAGTTGAAAATCAACTTTCAGAAGTCGAAAACCATTCTCTTTAGGACGCCGTTGTCTGGAACCTCTAGGGATACCAAAAAAAATTGGCGAAAGTTCTCTATCATTGGACAACACGGACAACCTCTTGCCTGTCGAAATGTAGTCAGATACCTTGGCATCTGACTAGATCAGTTTCTGTATTTTGGCCAGAGCTAAAGGTGATTTTGCCCTTACAAAGAGACTGTTTTATAGCAGCCAACTCGATGCGAGGATGGCCCTTATCAGGCCCATGCTGGTATTTGGTTGTCACGTGTGTTTCAATGTACGAGCAAGCTTAATGGAAAAGATTCGGGTGTTTGAGAGGGCTTGCCTTAGCGCTTGTCTTCGCTTGTACAGAACACCAGAATCGGAGTAAAAGAAATTTTATCCTAATGAGGTCCTTTACAATAGGGCGAACCTAATAAGAGTGGACAACTTCGTAATTAAGCTGACTCGTAGGCACATTGCAAGAGCAATCACCTCGACGAATAGCCTGATATCTGGGGCTTACTACCCCAATTACCTTTACCACGAGAGTGTGCGCTCTGACGGCTTCGTTCCACCGGAAGCATTCCTCTACCTAGATCAGATAGGGTTGACCCAGAATAGATCAGCGGTGCCGAGCATGTCGCTCGGACAGCTGGGGACTGGGACAGGCGACTCAACTACAACAGAGACGTCGCACACGGCAGTGTGGATCGCCTCAGGTTTAGTAGAGCGTCGTTCGGCAGCACCAGCATTTCTGGTGGTTGAATGATGGGGAAGATGTTTCGTCGTCATTTCCGTCAATTACGGACAAGCCTCACTAATGAGGCAGACCTGACCAATCTGTTTTCTCTGTGAATAGCGATGGCCAGCTTGCATAGGTTTAGGTTAGCATTTAAGAAATATATACATGTGTTGTTATATACAAAGGTATATACTAATATATGTATATAATCGTGTATAAAGTCTAATGTGTTTTATGTAAGTAGGTTAAGTAGAATAAGGTTTATTTTAAGTTTTTATAAAAATTAAAAAATAAATGTCCATATGCTGAGTTTTTGTAAACAAATTTTTTTTCTTAGCTTTAAGCATAGAAAATAAGTATTCCTAAGTAAAATGTAAATAAAGTCGAAAGACATAGATATAAGAATTTAGAGTAGCTTAGAGTGCCTGTGTGGGACCAGATTCTTAAGTAATTTTAAGCTAGCATTTAAGCATTTTTTTTGTTAATATGTAAGAGTTAATGAGAGTAAATAAAATGCACTTAAAACTGAAACTGAAAAGTGAACATCTAGATGTGTTTAAAGGTCTCAGAGAATTCTTCAATCAAAGTGGTGACCTTAAAATTTTTTGTAAACATCCCACATCAGTTCCTTGAATTTGCAAAAATATTACAATATTATTATCCAACGCTAACTTTCAATAGTTCCAGGATGATTATTGTTATTCCTTCCACTATTGTCAATAATGAATTATTTAATTTATTAAAATATTAGTTTTAAGTTGGAATGAATAAAAATATAATATACCAGGTGTATGCATAAGCTTTTTCCGGTTTTTTTTGGGTAAAAAAAGAAAAAAGAAAAACGTAATTTTCTAGGGGAATTAATTTGTTTTTTTATTCAAAATATTGGCCATAGGCATCTACACATTTCGCCCATCTTTCAGGAAATTTATGAATAGCATGCCAGAAAAACTGCTTGTCTTTTGCGGCAAAACATTTGTCGAGTCATTTTCCAACTTTCTCGAAATCGCTGAAGTGCTGATCTGCGAGCATCCATTTTTCGTCAACCATCACAATTCGATGCAAAAATGATTTCCTTTCGTGGCATTGAAGCAGTGACCATTTAACGTTCATTCAAATCGTGTGGGACCCATTTGCCGAATTTATTGATCTTCTCATTGCTCGTATACGTCTACTGATTGACACATGTAATGCATCTGCTAACTGCCGTTGAGTTTGAGTTGGGTCATCATACAATAACTCCTGCAATTGCTCGTCTTCGCATTTTTGTCGTCTGCCAGAGCACTCACTGCTTTTCACATTGAAATCACCACTTTCAAATTGCGAAACCATGTCTCCCATGTTGTAATGTAATGGAGCGTATTCACCATATGGTTCTACCAGCAAACCATGACTTTCAACAGCCTTTTTTATTTGATTAAATAAGAAAAGCAATACGTACCGCCACAAAACTCGACATGGTCACTGAACGATAAAACAAAGACGCACGTTTTTGGTCGACTCAACTTGTGCGTGTTTGTAGTTAAATGTTAGACGAACAAAATGACGTATGTGTCAAAATAATACGATGCGTACTTTTCGCTGGCCCCATCTTTTAGTTAAACCGGAAAAGACTTATGCATACTCCTGGTACAATACAATACAATTTACAATACAACACCACTACAAGCATTCAATATAGGATTACGAACTCAAATGCAGTCACCATCCGGAAAGGAAAGTGACTTATAATTACCCACATCGAAGGCTCAAAAGGATTCGTTCAGGAAGGACTTTTAAGTTTTATTTTTTAAGTGGTTTAAAAATGACTTGATACATCTTGAATCAAACTCCGTCATAATTATAGATAAGAAGAAAAAAAAACAAAGAGCCTTCAACTTAGGGTGGTCCTTATTTTCAAAAGTCGGAATTTGTTTTGAGCACCAAATTTTTTGTTCTATGAAATCTAAAAGCATTACCCTAATTTTGTTTTACCACCACGTTAACACGAGCCGCACCGAGCTTAAAGTCAACTCTCTTACGAAAGTTCATCTACTGTACTAGTACCTATTGTATGTAAATGATAAAATGTTTTTGCTTTTACAAAGACAGAAAGGTCGACCTAGATGTATGCTTGGAACAGACTACAAGCATGCAGCTATGGAAAAAGAGGATCGTGAGAAGAGAACCAAACAACGAGTTGAAGATCAAAGTTCATTCAATTATCACGAAGGTAGGTAGTGCTTTTGTTATGTTTACATATTTGAATGAACAAATTGTTTTGCTAATAGAATTGGATACTACTTTTCCATCTGAAGAAGAGGAGCTTGAAGTTGAAAAAATTCTATCTCTGAATTCTAGCTCTGAATTGCCAGTGGGAGGGCCGTCAGGCCTGAAAAGAGCTAGAGTAGATATTTTAACTTCCAGGCTATCGGCAGTGCTCGATAAATGTAAAATAAGTGACAGAGATGTTGTACACCTCTTGATAGGCTGTATTGAAGCCACTTCAGTGGATCCTTTAAAATTTGTGATTAACCGCACCTCTATAAGGCTTTCTCGTCAATATTTCCGCGAACAATCAGCTCCAAACTCCTTCCCGATATAACTGGCCAAGCTAAAGTTGACAGACTTCCAATTATTGCAACAAACAGCTCCAGAAATTGAACAACTCCTTGGAATACCGGAACTTTCAGCTGGAACTGGTATTGAAGTATCATCTGCAGTGTATGAAGTATAGGAAGATTGGTCATTGATGGATAAAGTGCAAGCTTTTGTTTTTGATACAACTGCATTGGAGTTTGTGTCCTGTTAGAAAATAAAATTGGTCGAGACATACTCTACCTAGCTTACACACATCACACTTTTGAGATTGTTCTTCAAGGAATTTTTAATGCATCATCTTCTAGACCTGATATTCTTTTGTTTAAAAAATTTCAAACTCAGTGGAAAACTATTGATAAAAATAAAATTTTCATATGGTCTATGGACAAAAATGTTGTGAATGTCCTTGCAGATATAAAGGAAGAAATTTTGGTATTTGCTATGAAAAGGCTAGAAGATAATTTCCCTCGGGATGACTATAAGGAATTTCTTGAGCTGATAGTTATTTATTTGGGAGGAACTCCTCCAAATGGTATTAAATTTCGGGTACCAGGAGCTTATAGGTGGATGGCAAAAGGAATATATTGCCTTAAAATAATATTATTTCAGCAACAAATCGAGCTGAACGCGAAAGATAAAAGAAAGAGCTTTGTCAACTGTTTGCTACTTTATTATCAAATGCTACACACAATCATGGTTTTCTGAGCCAAATGTCTTACAAGCACCATTAAATGACATTAATTTTCTAAAAGGACTCAATTCCTATAGAGAAGATGATAAAGCTATACCTGAAATTGCAATAAATATATAAATCCTTAATCATTTATGGTACCTGAATGAGGAATATGCAGCGTTTTCGGTTTTCGATGACAGGCTGAATGATGAAGAAAAGCGATAAATGGTTTTAAAAGTTTTGGAAGGAGATGACCAAAAGGAAGACGAATTAAAGAAGAAATTACATCTGAAACCAGCTGATGTTTCACACTTCATTACCAAAAATCTTCCATCAGATCTAATGTTAGCTAAATCTATGAACATTTTCGAAAGATTTGGCTTATCGGCAGACTTTTTGCACATTGATCCAACAGTTTGGAATGAACAACCAGATTATAGGCGAGCAAAAGAAATAGTCGCATCATTAAATGATACAGCTGAACGTGGAGTTAAACTAATGGAAGGATTCAATAACAAATTCACTAAAAACGAAGATGAAAAGCAATTCCTACTTCAAGTGAGTACCGTTTTCATTTGCTTAAAAGAACTCACAGATTATCTTAATAATATGCTTTACATTTAAAACTGGCAGACTGTGAGAAATTATCGCCAAAACTACCAAGGATGTAGTCGAAAAAGTCTCAAACTCGTTACGATGACTGAGTTTCATTATTTATTTATGTATAAATTATTTGGACAAATATCATCTATAAATCTATTTATTACAAAATCTTCATCTTCTTATTATTATTTATGAAAATATCACTTTAAAAATAAATTTTTAAAAGTATGTTTGTTTTTTTTTTCACCTAGAAGAGAATTCTTAAGATTTCAGGCTCATTGCGGCACCTGTTAATACAAGCCGATTTTCTTGAAAATTTTTTTGTACGCTTTTTGAATATAGTAGAACAAAAAATAGGGTGCCCAATATCATTCATACAAATAAGGACCACCCTAGTCGTCATCTTCCACCAGAAAATGAAATAGCATGGTTTTCGAAGAAAACATGCTGAAAGCTGAGCTGTTGGAAGTTGTTAAACGCCACAAAGACAAAATTGAGAGACACGTGGTAGAAGGACTGGCTCAAATGGCAGGACACAAAGTACTACGATTGTTGTAATTATTTTCATAAATTCCTCTCGACAAATATGCATATCGTGTTATCCCTATGAGAGCTTTTAAGAGCGGGAGGTAAATATACCTATCTTCCTTATACTGCATATTTTTGTTGAACAGGGTATATATAGATTCATTTAGTGGTAGCTCTATAATTCTTATTACATTGAATCCTTTCCCACAACATATCTGCCAAAGAATATTCACACCCATTCCCGATTCACCAAAGAAAGGTTTTTTCCTTTTTTTTGTACAAAAAAAACTTCTCCCAAACAAACTTATTTACCAAAAAAAACTTTTTTTTTTTTTACTTAAGGACCAAATGATCCTCACAATTTCACACGCTAGAGTAAAGATTTAAATATTTCACAGCACATCCCTGCAGATACAACAAATGTGAATTAAAGAAAAAAAAAATCGAAAGTGATAGAAAAAAAGTTTTGAAACAAAAATCCGTCAGCAAAAAAAAAACAACTGAAAAACAGAAAAAAAAAAATGAGACGATGCTCAACTAACCCAAGCATGTATCTCGAATTTAGGTAGTCAAGAAAGAAGACATAGCTGCAACTCCCGGTTTACATCCTGACAATATGATGAGTTAGTCTCACGTTTCATCAAAACGAGTATCCGCGACTCCAGGCGAAATTGTTTGCGTATAGCGTTTGGCCCATTTAAATTTTTATGCAGATGAGGTAGCGCGCGGCGGCTAGCACAAATTTTTCGAACAAAAAGGGGTCCGTCCTACGGGTCGTCATTGGGAGTGTGTGTGTCTTTTTTTTTAACTTTTTTATACCAAAAAAAAAAAGTTGCCAGTGAAAAAAATTGCTTAACCCTTTCGATTTTTATGGATTTTTTTTCGGCTGGTTTAGTTTTTTTTTTTGTTTTGGTAAGGAGAAGCAATTTTTTTTGCTGCCAGATTTAATGTTTGTCTTCCGTGAGACGATGCGTCTCGCGAGAAAAGGGATATAGGGATTTGACCGTGGTCCATGGTCCGACTTTTCCTTTCAGGTAGACTGTGAGGAAGAGAAGTAGTTTTTTTTTTTTGTGTTTTTTACAAAACATTTCTTGACTATGGGAATTTAGGTTTTTTTTATTTCGCTTTAGAAAATGTTGAGGCTTAAAAAAATTTGCATACTTATGTACATACGAGTACATATTTGAGTAAGTTTTTTTTTTAAACAGAAAGGACAGGAAAATTTTATAAAGAAAACTGTGGTGGCGCAAGAGGAAGGGACAAAAAGTTTCAAAACTGATCATTTGTTGCCTTACAGGCATAGGACTAGTATTTCGAATTTGAGCACTGTATTTAAAGGCCGTGTAAATTTACCAAGAGACTACAATTTTAGTGGCATTAGGCAAAAGGAAGAGGAAACATTGTCATTTCAAGGAATCAATAAAAGACCAACAATGCGACCTGATCTATGATAGTAGCCCATCGAAGTATGGTTGATAGTCTGAAATATTGACTCACATGGTCTTATTATTCCACTCGCTTTAATGACAATAATCGGCTGATCTTACATTTTAGAATAGTTGTTCTACTGTTCTTAGATACGAGTTTTCTCCAACCAAGATATTATCATATTTTGTGGTTATGGAAATAAATTGGGTCGGTCTATGTTTCAGGGGACTTTCATCACGCATAGCTCTCAACAACCCATCAGTTTTATATCTGCCTACACCATTTTTCCTGCTGCAACAGAGAAGTCCACTGTACATCTTGTATGTTCGTTTTACTATTGTAACATTTGGCACCCACATCAGTGTCAAATACTTGAAGGCTTTTCCGATAGGCTTTTCCGTAGGCCAGACACTCACAGAGTAAGTACTCTATAGTGTCGTCATCACTTTCACTGCAAGCGTATCTTGCCTGCCCTTATGTGTAGCAGACGAGTACTTACGTAGATACTTATCGAAACTGCTGTGCCCTGTTAAATTGCCAGTGAGCTGCCTGCAGTCTTTCTTACTAAGGGACAAAGCAAAGTAGTAGGCCTTTTAGTTATATACGTCGGAAAGAATTTTTTTCATCCGTTGTCATACTGGAGACTCTTGCCATCTGCATAAATAAACTTCCCAACTATTAATTGAAGCTCTAACCGAGGACCTAACGCAGCTTCTGGTCCTTGATAGCTCTCATCTGAGCTTTGCCTAGTAAGTTTCCCACGATCCTATTGTGGCCTGGGATTTGAAAAATGATTCTACTTAGTTATTTAGGTGGCGCCACAGTTGGGGGTGAACCTAGGCCTTAACTAACAACCTTCTACAGTTAACCCGGTCCTCAACTGACTTGACTCGCGCACTCCAAGTTGGTTGAAGTTCTCTTTTACTTCTGCACGCCACCTACCCTGAGGTCTTCCTCTACTGCGTTACTCCTCCGGGTAAGATTCCAAGACTTTGCGGATCGGAATATTGCTGTCCATTCTGTCTATATGTCCTAGTCATCTTAGGTATCTAATGCGCGGTTTTCTGACTAGATCGATGTCACTGAGACATATTTCGTCGCTGGATCTACTCCTAAAAAACCCGTCAACGCAAACGGGATTGAATATTTTTCGAAGGATTTTTCACTCGAAACGATTGCGGATATCTTGATCCGCTTTGGACAGAGTCTATGCTTCAGCGCTACAAAGTAGAACTGGGATGATCAAGGTCTTAGATAGAGTCTTCTTAGTTGTTCGGGATAGGGGATTAGTTGCCTTCATAACCCAAAGAAAAAGCGACTGTCAAAAGTTAGTCCTCGTTTTATTTCTATTGAGGCGTTGTTTGGCAGAATTAATATCAGTTCTAAAGTAGACAAAGACCATGTTGGTTTTGCCCACGTTTATCGCTAAACACATTTAGCTGCTTCCGTTTCAATACAAGTGAACGCACAGGTAACAGATCAATTCTGCCAATATCACCGACGTACGCTAGTAGTTGCACTGACTTTTAAAGGATTGTGCCTCATGTGCCTCTTTCAAGTATGATGTTGAAGAAGTCCCATGACAGCGTATCATCTTGCTTTAAAAGCTCTTTGACATCAAAGGTCTCGATAAAATATGGTGGGTATCGATTTTAACTTCTTGAGTGTTTTCTAGGATCTGTACTTTCCTTGCAAAAAACTGCACTGATAGGGCCAATCAATTTGTTGACGAAGGGTCTCAGACGTTCACACAGTAGGGCAGATAAGATCCTGTACGCAATGTTGAGGAAACTTATACCACTATAGTCGGCGCAGTTGTGGGGTCTCTTCTTCTCTGGTCGGACACACGATGCATAGACTGTTCTGCCCAGATATGAAAAATGATGTGCGCTCTCCACAAAGTCGGTCCAGAAGCTTTACCGGATCTTATTGTATCCGCTGACATTAAAAAAGCAAAACTGACTAGGCAGCAGAAGGTGGAGGTCAAACGTTCACCTTTTAGTTTTCAAACACCAGCCGTCACATCCCAAATTTCCTACGCCCAGGGAACTACGGCGTCAGGTAAGGGGGCTACGGTACAGCAAGCGACTGTAGCTTCTCCGGCGCCAATGCCGAGAACAACGGAAGCTGCACCTAGCATGCTGGCCATCTTGCTCGCAATCCAAGGGCAGATGGCTCAGCTGCAACAGCAAGTACAAGAACAGGCCAAGCGGGTGGACCAGATCTATTCGCTGCTGCCGGGCCTAACGCAACACATGTACGAGTAGTAATAGGTACGCATATGGTGAAGCAAACTTTGAAGGTCCTTTCGGTGAATGTTAATTCACTGATTAGGATTGAACGAAGAGTCTCACTATTTAAGTTGCTTAAAGACCAAGCCCCTGATGTGCTTTTGGTTAGCGAAACTAAGTTTACCAAGGCTACTCAATCCACCTTATTTATCTCAGAGCTCGAGACACTTTTTCGATTTCTGAGGCTGGAATTGGAAGGCAACTATTTTATTATCGGCGGAGATTTCAACGCCAAACATAGTGATTGGGGAAATAATACACCAAATACTAGAGGGAACCTACTATTCAATTGGTGGGGTCAGCACCGAAATAACTGTTCCCAATGAAATAGCGGAATTAGATGAGTTTGTCCAAAGGCATTCCTACAATTATAGTAGGGTGCGTTGGACACACTTCACCAGAACACTGACTAGAGCACTCTCCTCGAATTCGCTCTACCCACCGTCCAACAGAAATCTGTCAAACGAGGAGATTGACAGGTATCTAAGACGAATGGACGAGACAGTCAAACAAACAATGGACAAAACGATACCTCGGTATCAACACACTGACGAAGAAGACTTATTCCGCAACGCAACTATTGACGCACTGCACCGACATAAAAGTGGACTACTGTCAAGACTAAAAACCTTGTACAGACAGTTCACTGACAGACATAACCCGGAGATCATGACACTGAAGTCGTCGATTAAAAACCTCCAAACATTAATAAAGGAAAATTACAGAACATCTGTAAGTTTGTATTGGAACAATAAAATTCGGGCTGTAAACACCAGCAACCCGAATATGTTCCCGAAAATAAATAAACTATTTCGGAGAAAAAATCAAAACGACCTTCAGTGTCTTAAAATAGACCGGACAATAGACAATGAACGGTTACTGACAATAGCAGGTATTGATGCAAATGAGGCCGCTGATGATGACGACTTTTTTGTGATCGAGGATCCACAGGAGAAGGTTGAGGCCATAGGGGCGACTTTCTAGGAAGTACACAAGGCCACTGATACCATCGGCCCTAATTACGACCTGGACAATCGCGTCTTGGTGCACGACTTCTGTATTCGAAATGAAATAGGGAACTGGCGAAGGAAGGACTCCATGAGATCTTCGACACAATCAGAGTTAAGAAATCAGTGGAGACCGATGGTATTCCGAATATCGTGCTTCGACATCTTCCTCTAGAAGCGGTGGACATTTATACCACCCTGTTTAGTAATGCAATGAATAATGCACATTATCCAGCGCATTGGAAAGCGGCGGTAGTTCAACCTATCCCCAAAAAGGGAAAGGATATATCCAATCCGGCGAATCTCCGGTCGATAAGTCTCCTTCCGAATATCAGTAAGGTTTTTGAAAAAGTAATCAATAGGGCTCTGTCTAGGTGGGTTGAGGACAAACATATAGTTCCGGATAATAAATTCGGTTTCAAGGCGGGATATGATATCTCACATGCCGCGTCTAAACTGGTGTCCGATATCCAATGGAATAAAGGAAAAAAACAATGTGCTGGTGCCTGTATTGTTGACTTGGGGAAGGCCTTCGACACCGTATGGTTAGAGGGTCTTTTCTATAAGCTGACTGGGTTGGGGATCAGCAAACCACTCTTGTACATTCTTTATAAAATACTACACAACAGACAGTTCATCGTGAAGAATAGTGATGTGACATCTGTTGGAATACTTCAAATTAAAAATGGTCTTCAGCAAGGCGCGGTCAATTCGCCGATCCTATTTAAGGTTTATACAAGCGACTTGATAGGTTCACTTCCCCATACTATTGCGTACGCAGACGATTTGATAGCGTACAGAACAGGTCCAAAATCGAGGTAATTAATACTCTCTTACAGCGTGACTTTGATAAGATATAAGAATTTGTGATGACTGGAAGTTGAAAGTCAACTTTCAACCAACCTAAATCCCGAATGATGAAGGTATAGAAATTCCGATAGGGTTATCTGTCAAACTAACTGTCAGACTGGGCGCATTGTTTTTACATTTATGTTCATTGTACTTTGGCAAATTAAGACTTACACCCGAACAACGCTTAGAAATCGCGGACATTTTTTTTTCTCCAAAATTCGCGTTGTGTGCGCCAGACTTATAGAGCACTACGCGCAATTTATGGTTCCCATAATCGTCTATGTGAGAAACTTATACTCAATACCATGGGTCGATTTATGTCTACTTATGGAGAATATTCATCCAACACGAGCTCATATTGTGCGTACCGAAGAAGCCATCGCTTCTGAGTGTTACCGAGGACCCATATTTATCGATGCGACGCAACTATCAGCAAGTCGGCCTCTGCCCATATTGGTTTACACGCGTATAATCTCCAACTCCAACCATTTTTCTGCGTCGTATATTTGGTGATTGGGCTGAAAATCAACTGGAAGTTGAACTGAATTGTTACCGTCAAATCATCTTCGGTGGTGAGGCTCATTTCTGGCTAAACGGGTATGTGAATAAGCAAAATTGCCGTTTTTGGAGTGAGCACAATCTTCATGAGACTCTCGAGACCTAATTATATACCAAAAAAGTCACTGCATGCCGGAGGTATAATTGGTTCATTTGTTTTTCTAATCTGAAGATGGAGCCTATGGAGCCTTAAACTATCACTTTACTGGGACAAACATTTGGTGAGTGAATCATCTCAAGAAATGGACCTGTCAATTGGCCGCCTATCTCGTGTGATTTGACACCTTTGGACTACTTTTTGTGTGGGTTTTTCAAATCACTCGTGTATGCTGATGTTTATCAGCAGTTACAGTTAACGACTTGGACACCAACATTCGGTGTGATATTACCGAAACGAGGCCGGCTATGCTGTGAAAAGTGGAGAAAAATTGGACCGATCGGATAGCCTTTATATGACGTAGCCGTAGTAGCCAAATGCCCAAAATTGTTTCTCAACACTAAATTTTCGAGCTAATAAAGCCAAAATATTTGTTATTTCATTTACTTTTCTATGTTTTATTTTTAATAAAAGTTCTGACGAAATAAGAACGATTTGAATAAAACAAAAACGGTGTGAGATGTCAAATTTTTAATGAATCGGGCCTATATATGCGGCATTATTCCGGCAATAGCATGTCGAATGTTGGCCTCGAGCTTGTCCAAAATGGTTGGCTTGACGTAGCTCCAGAGAAAATCATCGAGTAGTGTCAAGGGCATGGTCGCGGTGGCCAATTGACGAACGCTCGCCGTAAGAAGACCCAGTCGCCAAATTTCTCTTTCACAACTTCGTACGTTGCGTCGCTGGTATGGCATATAGCAGCGTCTTGTTGGAACCACAGCTCGGATATATCGGTTCTGACTACACAAAGTCGGTTAACATCGCTGTATACCTGAAACCATTAACGGTAACGGTGCCTCCTTCCTCATTTCGAAAGACTTGTTGACATAGCCGCTGAGCCAAAGATGGGCCTCGTCCGAGAAGATGATTTTTGGCCAAAATCCGGATCTCCGGCCAACATTTCCAGCGCCCAATTAGCGAACTCACGGCATTGTCTATGGTCGATAACTCTCTGGCGATGCCCAATTGGCCAAACTGAAATTTCTGGGTCTTCCTCGATGCTGTCCGCCACGGCGGCTACGTTTTCTTCAATTCGCACCAATCTCTGTCTAGTTGGTGGTTTAAGTTCTCTAAGAGTGCACTCACGCTCAAACTTTTACAGGGTGTGATGAATTGCCTGCACACTGAAGTCATGATGCCGACCGATCTCACGACTAAATTCACGTTGTGTAGTTTACAACTGAGCCGGAAATTCGATAATATTTTTTAATGATGAAATGTCAAACCTTACTGAATATTTTGGCAGCTGGATGTTATTGGTAACTTTGACAGCTGCTGAAACATAACTATTGGAAAAATTATCATTGCCATCTGGTCACCCGTTAGTAAGATGTGGTCCACCATATTGAACATTTTGGTAATATCTACAGAAGTAGACGACTTTTTAGACCGCACTGGCAAAGTGAAGTGACCGTCTTCAAAGTGAAACGAAATTCACTGTTCAATGGAGCTACAGATCCGGTCTGAAGAAGAAGAACTAGTTGTTTTAAGAGACATTGTAATTTTATGGAATTCATGTGATGTGAATTCTTCAAAGAAAAAGGTCTGTGGTTGAAGGCCTATTTGTTTAATAAAAATACAAAGCTACGAAAACAATGGAGGACATTTTGAAATTATAACTTATTTCCTCCCAGCCAGCTATACCGAGCTATCGTGACCTTCCACAAAAAGAAACTGAGATCTTCTCCGGCGGAAGTTTTGGGATTCCAGTTACCATAAACAGGATGACGGCCAAATTTTCTCAGCAAATAATCAACTAAGAATGAAAAACAAAAATAAACCAAATGAATAAAATGAAGTTTTGCTCTTAAAAATGAATTCAGTTCGATTTAGGGACGAAAATAATACCATAACCATGCCATACATACGACGGCTGACATAATCCATGCTTTTGGGATCTTTTACATTTATTCTGAGCATTTTCGATTCATTACTCTTTGTTCGTCATATAATTTGCATGCGGATTTCTTGAAGTAACGGCCGTTATATATTTGAAAAGAACTCGTTTCCTTTAAATTGGGATGCAAAAAACGGCCACAACTCAGTTGATTTCTTTATATAAACCAAATCATCCGGCATTCGTAGAATTTTAAAAGAAATAAACCGTTGTCCTGCCTCACCAATAGGAATTCATTACAACTCATACCTAAGAATTCCCCTAAGCTCACTATGAAAATTTACCCTCCCAAATTTTTTTACAATATTTTCTTGAAGCCTACCCATGTTCATCTAAGGTAAAAGGATTCTTTATGCATGTGTATACATGATTTAAACCCTGGGTACCGAAAAAAAAAAAAAAAACAATTAAACAAAAGAGGTCCCTTCTGAGAGACATACTACATGAGGGTCCCAATGCAGTACATACCAAATTACCAACCCCTAAAGAAGTCAGATTTCATTTCTATTGGTACACACGATCGTACCATACCTGGCTTAGGGTGAACATAGGTAGGTAGACAGGAATCTTTTTTCGAAAATTCCATTGTCTGTATATGCGGGTTCTGATCGTTTGAAATGGAGAATTAGACAGAGGTACGAGTACTATACCAATATGTACGGCCGAAAAAAACGATGTTGTTTTTTTTTGGTTTGTAACGAGGTACGAGTATAAACATACAATTGCCGAAGGAATTCCATCGTCATCAGGAGCAAGAAATAATAATTTAAGCCTCTCGATCCTTTCCCTTTGATGAAATGTCTGTACGGCCAGTGAGTTTTCTTATTCCCCCATGCAATGCAATATTTCGATGATTTTTTTGCACTACCCCCTGTTGGAAACGTCTGAAAGACATTAGCGCGGTCCAAGTTAGCGTCATCATCCATGCGACAGCAACCCACTGTAGTGTAGTTTTTGTCAATCTTGTATCTCTACCATATATTGCACACTGGAGGATGGAATTTTGATCGACAGGAATTTCGTCTTAAACTCCTTAATTTATAAGTATTTTCGAAATAGTTTTGGTTTTTGTCCGTACTTTTCGATATCACACAGTACACCGCATGGCGGCGCAAGGACTGCTGTATGTGTTTTTTTTATTTTTTTGTTATTTTCCAACTGATCCTCACCTGATCTTGTTGTGGTTGTTGAGATGGTTTTTTTTTTTGTGTCTGAAACTTAATTTTTATGTACCTACCCCATATGAAATAGCAATGATCCTGAAAAAAAAATTCCCATACAATTGGTAGTTGAAGAGGAGGAGGAGAAGCCAAAAGAACGATCGCATTGATCGTACCTTAAATCGGTTGCGATCATTCCTCGCTGCTCTGTATCCAAATGGCAAACTAGGTAAGGTAGCATCCGTATGTTGGTGCCAAAGTCCTGATAAAAAAAAACAAAAAAAAAAAACTGCATCTTCTCGCTTCCACGGCAAACTATAAACAGTAATCCTCCACCACCGTGTGTCGATTGGACACAAAATTAAGTGAAAAAGAATTGGTTGGCCATAGCCGTCTTCCACTTTTGACCAAAGGCAAGAGGAGTCCCAGTTCTGTCCAGTACCATTTTCCATTTGCTGGACAGAAGAGAAGCAAGGAAAAAAAACGAACAAAAACCCTGCTCCTTACAAAACATTATTTGTGTATTAAAATCACGTATCATTTATTTATTGCAAATGGAGGGTCTTTAGGCGATCGACGACGCGACGACAGCGGCGGCGGTGGCGGCGCATGCTGCCATGTAGTGCCACTAAGGCGCACATTACAGAATCAACTGACAGATCGTGGAGAGCAACTGGTTTCTTTACTTCTTCATGCCCTAACTAATTATTTGTGATTTTTTTCTTTTTGTTATTCCCTGAATCCCAGTTTGTTTAAGTTGGTGTGTCCCATGGATTGTGGTGTTTATGTCCAAGTTGTGATGATGAAGGCAGGGTACACTATCCACGGTTATAGATGACGATGGAGCGCTACTGTGTTGTACAATACCAAAACATGATGAATAACCATTTTTTTTGTGCGGCCTCCTTGAATGAGGTTTTATGTCCTGGTATTCGAGGTAGCTGGAACCGTTTATGGACACATTGTGGCCTTCTGTTGGACTTTGACAATATTCATAAAAATAAAAACCAATCGACAATTAATTTAGTGTGTGCAGGTTCGTCATATTTAGACAGATAGTTCTGGGTAGGTTTTGAATTGGCGTTATTAAATTTAAGTATCGAATTGGCGGGAACGAAGTATGTTACAATTGAAGGGGAGGTAGACATTGTCGCCAACGCCAGTGGCCAGTGCCTTTACCATCTGAAGACTTCAACATTGGAGAGACATCAAGTTTTTGTAAGTGGCCAAGCTCCTGCTGAGATCATTTTAACGACCCTTCCTGGTGTCTTGGTGATGGGCAGCTCAAATCAGGAAAGAATACTATTGTATGTTCTGATGAACAGGGAGTTTCTAATGTACACGTAATGTTTGCATTTCATGCCGACTAGATAATTGGAGAAATAATTTACAGACGGCAAATACTTTCACAACTACATATGTTATGTATATGGCAGTTCTCTTACATATAACGTGATATGAGCTTTGTGCAGATGTAATGAAAGCACCTGAAGTCCCAGTACGTACATATGCACATTTATTTATTGTATTTGATGTTTGTATCGAAATTAAGTGGGCAAGCTCAGCCAAGCCCAAACGTCAACCTTAAGGGCTGTCTAGGCTGTCTGACTTAAGTTAGTCATCAATCTTTGGAAACAATAAAAATCTTGATCGACATCCATCCTAGTAAATTTAACGTTGACATCTCAACATGCACACTGCAAGGGATAGTTAGTAAAAATCGAACCTGTAGCCCCTGTACCCAACCCTTAAGCCATTTAGTAGTATGCCTAATTGAAAAGCCCTTTGGGCTTGGGCGTGCGAACAAAATGCATATTCGCATACCATGTACTGGACCTGCTTTCAGACAGACTTCTCGTCTGTTTTCGGGTAAAAAATGAAAATCGACCAAAATATTGACTTAAGCGTCACATGTCCCTATTTTTGAATGCAGTTTCGGTACTACAATCCCTTACAGGCAGCAAAGAATGGGCACTACTATGCCGAAGACAGAATTAATCCGTATATTGACGTATGGCCCACAAACTAATCCGAAGGTGCAGCCTATTGTTTTCTCCAAATAACTCGCACAACCTACTCGTATCTACTTTTCTTTTTATCTTATTGTATCGTAATTGAGGAGAAAACCTTAGCAACTGAAGATTCCCTATAAGACAAAATATAATACAACGCTTAATAGACCCAGTAAGTAATCAAAATTTCGTCTGCCTGCAGGTAGCAATATCGAAGCTAAAGCCTAAAAAGCTGCTGGCGCTGACTAGAAGACTGACTGCCTTCTCGGTTATAAACTGGTTGGGAACATGCGTCAGCTCATCTGTAAGATACGATCAAAGGAAAGCATTCCCGACTCATGGAATTTAGGTATCATTTGTCAGGTCCTCAAGAAAGATCACCCTCTTGACTGCGCCAACTTACTTAGTTTGGTGTGGCAATATAGTTCGGGGAGCTCCAACTAATGAGCCTCTAGATTTAAGCAAGTCTTTAGCTAACTGTTGAGGTCCCCTTCTACTTGTGCGCGTCATCTAAAGTGAGGTCTTTCTCTACTGCGTTGTATCTACGGGTTAGATTCGAAGACTCTGCATTGATGCGCATCTTCATCGATTGATGAAGCCATCTTCGGCGATTGATGTGCAATTTTCTGATTAGGTCAATGTCGCTGCAAAATTCGTGTAACTCGTCGTTAAGCCCTCTACTCCAAAGCCCGTCAACGCAAGGGTAACTGATATTTTTATCCGCTCTCGATAGAGTCCATACTTCTGAGCCATAAAGTATTACTAGGATAATCAAGGTCATATATAGAGTCCTCTTATTTTTTTGGAATAGGGCCTTACTACTTAAGTGTCTTTTTAGCTCAAAGAAACAGCGATTGGCACGAGTGATTCTTCCTTTCATTTCGGTTGAGGTGTTGTTGAGAGAATGTATGGCAGAGCCAAGGTAGACAGAGTCCTTTACTACCTCGAAAATGTAGCTATCGACTGTGACGTTCAGTTTTCTAGTTGCTTTTTTTCCCTCATTTACTGCTTCACCCTATTTGATTCAGTACTACCGACCGCACCAGTGACCGCCCGTACCAGTGACCGCCCGCTGTGTTCTCCCAATTGTGTCTGTATCGTCAGCGTACGCTGGTAGCTGCACAGACCTTTTAAAGATTATGCGTCGATTGTACGTTTAAGAGTTTTACACAATTCTTTCAAGTATGATGTTAAACAAGTCACATGACAGCGCGTAACCTTGTCTAAAACCTCTTTTGTCATCAGTGGTCTCGGTTAAAACGTTACCGACTTTGACGAAGCAGCAAGCGTTCTCAATCGACACAGACAGACGAGCTTGAAAGGGACACCAAAACTAGACATGTCTCTATATAGCTCGTCTCAAAAAATGCTGTCATAGGCGGCTTTAAAATCGATGGTGGGTATCGATTTGGACTTCTAAGGTTTTTTCACAATCTGCCAGAGTGTGAAAATTTGGTCGATACTCTCATCATAAAAGGACGACCACGACCCCATCAACATAGAGATCAGACGTAGAGTAACGCTTGCCAATCATTATTTCGGAGACAATCGAGTATCAGAGCCCCTTCTCGTAAAACCAAACTAGCTTCATACGAGACCCTTATCATCCCGGTCTTGCTCTATAGTGCAGATCCTCGGACAATCTCGAACGCTGTTAAAAAACCATTTGGCCGTTTCGTGAGAAATGTACACTGCATGTGATTTTCGATCCCGTTTACATTGATGGGGAATGGAGGAGGAGAATCAACCACGAACTGTACAGAGACATTGATCTAGTTATACGTCTGTAGATCCAACGTTGAGATGGCCATCCCATGTTAAGCCAATGAATACCACAGTTCCGGCTCAGGAAGTCTTCGATTCTGAAGGATGGCGCAACAGACTGCATCTACTCGTAAGCTAGGGTACGCAAGTTGAAGGAAACCTCAACCAACTTGAAGTGAACATTGGGGCCAACTGGCGAGAGATCTTGCTAAACTAGAGAAACTTGTTGGTTGAGGCCCAGGTTCACCTTGGATCACCTAAGTACAATATGTAAGTAAGTAATCAGTTTACAAAGTTTGATTGCAGTAACCGGAAAGATATTGCTTGATATGAGACGCAAGGATACAAGATCCTTTTATTTGTGAAAGAGCCACACATCAGCATCTTGGTGTGCCAATTGAGTTGATAACTCTTAAATCAATTTCTACAGGAGAAGAAGAGAAAACCTTCTGAATGTGCTACGCAGCTGCCTCGCTGCAACATAATCTAACCTACTGATCGAGAGACGTTTGTTTTTTCTGCCTCCTGCGGAGTAACGTATTTAACTCAACCCAAAAAGCACGGGTAAAGCTTCAGCTATCCAGCTCTGGAGATTGACAGGCAGCAGCATCATCAACAAAGGCCGTTAATGAAGAACGAAAGAGCCGAATTATCTAGTATCAGCTATATAAATGATCATACCTTCTTAAAACAGAAAGTTAGCATCATCAAAGATAGCTTCTAGCTTGATTTATCCTTTAGAATGTGAGCAAAGCAAAACAAGGTATGTACTCATAGCCTCAGCATGCAGCTACGAGTACTTGGCATTCAAATCTCTAAAATGACTTGGTGGTCTGCCGGCCAATTGAATACCAACCAAATCCAACATATCGCTTTCGATATACAACATTCCAAGGCTCCTTGCAACGCTCCGAGGAATGTGGACATCCAGAACAGCGTTTAACCATAGAAGTACTGAAAGGATGTTTGACGTTGGATGAATAGAATATCAATAAAACTGTAAAAGACTTTACCAATTATTGTTTGTCCGATTAAAAAAGGGGACCCACTTAACCACAAAGTCGCCAGTCTCTCCAACAATGCCCAAGTCTATGAGTTTCAAGTTAACAATATGATATGATAATTTAGATGGCTAGGACATATTTAATTGCAAACGCTGCAGCTTTGACAATTTTCAAATCAATCCTAGAACAGTAACGTGGCTGGACTATAGCGTGGAATTAGAAGAAATGAAGTGTGGAAAACGATTCTAGTCAGCACATTATGGTGATGTATGAATCTCAGGGAACGTCTGTTTTATCCAGAAGTTTTATTCACATTTCATGCAGCTGACTTGCAAAGGCTCTATAAATAACATTTGACTAATGCTCCACATAAGATCACTACAATATATCTTCTGCAGAAGGTACAAATGTATCTGTTACTAGAATTAAGCATATTTGAACTCTGGCTATAGTGGACAAGTTATAAGGGTTACAATGGCGAGGCGAATATGAGGACCCGTCATGGCGGAATCTAGAGTAGGCACACACGAAGTAGCTCTTGAGGACTTTGAATATACTGAGCATACTGGAGCAGAACTTCCTTTTCAGCAGAAGTAGGTTTTCCTAGACACATGGACAAATTCGTTTCAAATAACTTGACAAACGTAGAGTACTGGTCCTTCTCGCCCAGGTAATGTCTCATCCCTTGACAAATTCAGTGTTCGGTTATTGAAAGCCATCCAAAACATACTGTTCTTAAAAACCGAAATAAATAAAAAACGAAATATGACCTTTTCAGCCAATATCGGTTAAAATTGAGAAAGAAACATGATGCATCTACTACGGACAAAAGAGCTGTGCTCTAAAGGTTTTTTTGTAGCTGAAGTAGTCAGTACCACTGTGAGAAGGTGACTTTATAACTATATGAGGACCACCCATTGCATCTATGCACTGTTCCAACTGACACCTTGATCTTGTCGTCGGGAGCCATAAATTAAAATAAAAAAAAAATACCTAAACAAAATAGGTATCCATATGATTTACCTGCATATAACTTTGAAGTCCATATAAAATTGAAGTTTGCTATTCCGGTACAATATGAGATATGCATTGCTTTAAGATTTTAAACAGATTATACAAATGAGTGATAAGAATCACTAGCAACCAAAAATCGAAGAGGTACTGCTACTGCGTTCATCAACAGTAATGGTCAATCTGTAGTTCGTATCCTGTTTTCCAGAAACGATCATTCAACCCTCGCGATGTTTCTGCATCTACTCAAACTATCGATTTTGAGGTCTTGCAGTAACCTTAAACATCCTGACATACTTTTAAACAAATGACCTTGCTACTGTTTTTTTCTTCTACAAGGTGGCGCAAAATTAATCCCTTATCGGAAGATGGTATAATTTTTGCAAATGGCGTCGTACGTCAATCATATTTGACATTTGTGAATTAGACAGTGCAGTATATATTCTACGCAAGAGCGTAGAATAATTGTGTCAATGTCTTTGACACACGATTTTGTGTCGAAAATCATCATGAGAGACGAGGCGAATTTCCACTTAAGCGGTTACGTCAATAAACAAAATCTTCGTTTCTGGGGCACTGAAAATCGCGTGTGATGCACGAAGAGCCATTACATCCACTCACGCGGGAGGATTGATTGTGCCGTATTTTTTTGAGGACGACATCGCCAATACGGTCACTGTTAATGGCGAACGCTACAGGACCATGATAAATGACTTTTTACTGCCGGAATTGGATGAGCGAGGCTTGGTGAACATGTGGTTTCAACAAGACGGTGCAACCGCACACGTAGCATGAGCCACAATGGATATTGTGAAGGAAGCGTTTCCTGGTCGCGTAATCCCCCGTTTTGGCGATTTTACATGGCCAGCAAGATCGCCCGATTTAACCATTCCAGACTTCTTTCTTTAGGGCTACTTGAAGTCGCGGATTTATGCCAACAAGCCTCGGAAAATCGCAGCCCTTAAGGAGAATATTCGACAGGAATGTGTACAGTTATTTCATCGGCGTCCACATCACATTTTAGAAGCATATATGAAATGTTTATGAAATGTTTCTAAAACAAATGGTAAACTTTTTCATAAACACTTATTAAGCAATGTTTTACTCTTTGTGGATGCACACCCCTACACTTTCCAAGGAATTTCCGATACAAAACCAAGAGTAGGCAACGAAAATGCTGTCGGATAGATTAAAGGTGTCTAACTTTAAAAAATTGGAGGAGTGCTTAGTGCCCTGAGAGGCCTAAAGTACAGTCAAGCTTAAAGATTTTAAATATTAAAACGATTTTTTTTGTGAGCTCCGATATGACTTAATTCAATATGAATTCAGGAAACTTAATTCAGGAGGTGGACCATAAAAACACTCTCCTATGTATGTGAACTTAGCGGGAAGAAATTTCTCAGAAAATAGATAACCCAAACACACATGCGCCAAAGGGTGTCAAGAACGCCGTCGCGTAATCACCTTCAGAGCGTTTAATATTTACTCAGCTCGCTGCAAGAGTCCAGGACTTTTTCTCCACTCTCCGTTTACATACATTTAAAATGAGCATCTACTACCATATGTACCCTTTTTCATATGTTGACAGATTCCTGGCTCATTATCGCACATATCTGATCGATCAATTTACGGTTTGGCTAGAAATGCCTTAACATGCCGTTGTCTTATTGATGAAGGTTTGCGACTTTGCTTTTGACATGATCAGTACAAAGTACTACACTTATAAAACAGAATTGATTCTATTATAGATGGGATCGGAACAGTCCAAGGTAGGCTTTCGCACTCTAAAGATTTAAAGATTGTCTTTCCATATCATTGACATCGTACCAATGACAGACTTTTCTTTACATATTCTGTTGTCCGGTAATACAATCATCCAGGACTATACTTTCCAGGTATAGAAAGCTGTCAACTCCCTGGACTAGTGTCCCGACTTGCGGGTTGATACTGAAATATTTTTGTTTAGACCAAGTTCATTTGAAGCCATACTTTATACGAAATTCTGGTACATTGCATATTGATCTATGAAACTGTAAAAGCAAGCATACATCGCCGACGTATTCAAGACTGGTAAGATATTATAGTATATCCCAGTCCCATGTTTTCCTGGTCCCTGGTAAAAATAAGAAAAAGAAATGACTAAAGGATTTATCCTTATCGGACTCCACTGTGGACTTCGACTTACTTCAATATCTTACGATTGGTCCCTCAGAGGGAGACTTAAAAATAGCAACAAAATTTTCTCATATTCTTCTGGGCAACGATTAACCAAATATCATCATTATTGATGCTCTCCAACTCTTATACAAAATCTATGAGTGAAGTGAGATCTGAATTTGACGAATGGTTCAAAAAAGATCCAAAATGTGGTGACGTGGTGAATGAAGGAGGAACTAGTTCGAAAACCATTTCATTATAAAGCGTTGATTTAGTGTGTACAGATTTATTCTGGCTATTATGTTGGCTAGCCCTGAAATCACGGACCTTACCCTCCGTCTATTCTCTGGAAAGCACCATTTTTCCACGCTTTTTCTGTTTAGTGGCTACAGCACCCCGTTGATATTTTGAGCCCGGCTTCAAAGACTTCCACCGGGATTTCGTCTATAACAACTGTCTTGTTTTTCTTAAGGACCTTCATGACTGCTATAATTGCGCAATACTGGGTAAATATGTGTGATTTGGGGTATTTTCTGCCACGAAAAGCTCCTCTGCTCTTGGGATCAGAACGCAACTATTTATATGACTTAACTTTGGTGCGAAATGTTTCCTCCACCTGGAGGGCTGTTACTTACAGAGGGGCATTCACTTACAAAAAGTTATGGAAAGAAATCTAAAAGGTAACAATGCCAAAAATAGAAAATAAATATTCTTCACTTCTAAGGACATTAACCTACAGTCAGTCCAATACAAATAATATAATCCTGACAAAACATCGTACAACAATGACCCACAATAATAAAACCAACAAAACTCCAAAGCATATGCTCATCGAATAAATGTCATGATCTCATCTCATGTCAGGATACGATTAACTGATAACTCATTCTTCGTACGAAAAAAAAAATTCTCTTTCATGAGATTTCCCATCAGGAAGATTAATATCAATTTGAATACGCGTAAATGAACCTCAGCTCAAACGAATGGATAAACACCCACCGCATGCCTTAGAAAACTGAAAGTATATATGTACGTATCCCGAGACATGTGCGTTTGGACAAACATATGCCTTAAAACCTGAAATCCTGAAACCCTTTTGTGTAAATTGTGAATCAAACAATTTGATTTCCGTGGATCTGTTAAGTAAGCATTTGGGGTATTTTTTTTTTGTTCAACCGTCCACAGAACATACTGCTTAACCCTTTCGGTGAAAAGGGAAACCACTAGCATGTGTCTTGTGTCCCGTGTCCGAAATTGTTGTATTATTCGATGTTGAAATTTTTGGTTATTCGTAATTGGAGAAAGAGGGGACATTGATGCTTGTGAATGAAGTGCTAAGGAGCCAATTGAAAGCCATGTCTCAACCAATTGTTTGTTTACGTATAAGTTAACGAATTCTATTACAATTCGCTACGTTCCCACGAATCATCACGTACCATAGCTACCACGAGCCCATCGCATGCAAACAATGCTGACACAACGTCTGGAGCTCATATTGCACTTGACCAAATGAATGCAGTGCACATGAGACGTTCCCATGCACCTAATCGCCAAACACCGGACGAATGCGGGATTGCTACGTAAGCAGTTATAGTTTATATAAGGTAGAAAAATGTTAGAATTAAGTTAGTCTTAAAAAGGTATTGACCAAATAAAGTTTTTTTTTTTAACTCAAAATAATTTAATAAAGTTTAATTGGCGCCCGAGCAGGGACTCTGGTAAAAAGGTGTTAGTGCGATTACTAAAAATAATAAAAGTCCCAAAGTGGTACAAAGTGGTACATCGCGAAAGTCCCAAAGTGGTACAAAATAACTATTATCCGAAAAGTCCCCAAGTGGTACGGGAAAATAGAAGTGCACCAAAAGCCAGAGTCCAGGCGACTATCGGTATTATCGCGTTTCCTAAACAGTGAATAAGTGATCAAATCAAAGTTGGAGAAATTACCTAAAGGGCCCCCAAGTAACCAACGTGAAAGGGACGTAGGACACAAGAGTCTGCTGCCGCTCCACAGAATGCCGATGCTCGCGTTAGTTTTGTAAGTTTATTTTTTAAGCAAATTAATATAAAATCATAGAATATAAGTGAATAGAAGTGAATCTATAGTTAAAATAATTAAATTTTGCACAACACATTAAACCATACTTTAATTGTTAAATAAAATAGAGTTGATTTTTTTTCCATCGATAGCAATTAACTAAAATAGTTTTAATCGTCATTATTTTGCATAGAGTATAAGTGAATACAAGTGAATTTATAGCTAAGATAATTAAATTTTTACACAACATATTAAAACATATTCTGTTTGCTAAATAAGAATAGAGTTAATTTTTACATAATATTTAGTGATAGGCCCAATTAATTAAAATAGTTTTAACTCGTTATTATTTTGTATTCCATAAGTTACGTTTTACCTTTTCATAATTTTTCCTTTCTTTCGGTCTGTGTGTGATTAACTAGTAAAAATGGTTAACGAAAATATAATTAGACCCCCCGTAATTAATATTCCCAACGCCCCAAATGCACCTAACCAACCCCAAGTCTCACCTGAGTTACGAGTAGTTATAGAGGGAATGATCAGTCAAATACTGAATACCCAGTGTCGAAATTTAGTCCAAAATATTCTCAATCCCAACGCAGATCTTGGTAGGGGAGTTGATCAAACAATAAGGTCTGAATTACGTGGAAATCTGACGGATCTTGACAAGATCCCAGATGTAGTTCGCTGCCTGAGAGAATTCTCCGGTCAGCCAGGCGAGTTCAGCTCTTGGAAAAAGAGCGTGGACCGCATCATCCGTCTCTACGAGCCCATCAAAGGCTCACCAAAATATTTTGGAGTTCTAAATGTGATAAGAAACAAGATCGTAGGAAATGCGGATATCGCATTGGAATCCTACAATACACCCCTTGATTGGGACTGTATATCACGCTGTCTGACTATGCACTACGCCGATAAGCGTGACCTGGGAACTCTGGAATACCAGATGACTTCCCTAGTGCAAGGAAATGACACGATACAAGGTTTCTATCAAGCCGTGTACTCTCATCTGTCATTGATCCTCAATAAGATCGCTAGTATGGACGTCGGTACCGAAGCTTTAACTCTGCTAACGAAGACATATAGAGACAAAGCATTGGACACGTTCGTGAGAGGATTAAAAGGAGACCTCCCAAGACTCCTGGGAATACGTGAACCAGTTGATCTTCCACAAGCACTCTACTTGTGTTTAAAACTCGAGAATCAAAACTTTAGATCCAATTACGCTAACAACAACCATGGAATGTCCAGAAAACCACACCATCAACACCCTCCTCCACTTCCTCCACGGAAACAAAACCAAAACCCATATCCTTATGCAGGTAATACTCCTTTCTTCCCACAACTCACTTACTTTCCACAACCAGTTAATAACTTTAACCAAAGACTCGTTCCACATAATAACGTTCCTCATCAGGCCTACCACCCTAATTTTAACTACCAACAACAAAACCAAAGTTCTCGACCTCAAATCTATCAGAGTCAGCAATATCCTTATCCAAACCAAGGGAACCATGGGCAACCACCAGCACCACAAAGACAATCTCGTCAAGAACCAATGGAGACAAGCACCATACAAACACGAGCAGTAAACTATACAAACCAACCCAGGCCTCAGACTAACTGGCCACCTGCACCGAAGAGACCAAACCTTCCAGCCCAAGGACCGCATCCAAACAAAATGCAGAGAAACTTCCATACTATAGCCTGCGAACCGAGTGGAGAATTGCAAGAATATCAACAACTCGTCGCTATAGAAGATGCAAATAATAATCAAACATTGGTTGATTATCTCGAATACTCCGGACATGAGCAAACCAACCATCAGGAACACCACGAGCCTGCAGTTAGTGCCTCCAGTAACACTGAAGTTTCCCACCAATCCCAAGATATCCATTTTTTAGGCTAAACAGCTCTTCGCTGCCCTATTTTGAATACCAGACGGAGAGCGGCAATGTTTTAAGGTTTTTAATAGACACAGGTTCCAACAAGAACTACATTCACCCGAAGTGTGTAAGAAACCTTATACCTAACGATAACCCATTTTACGCCAACTCTGTCGGTGGCAATATAAAAATAACACACCACGCTATACTAAATCTTTTTGGTCCTAATAACGTAGGTCTTAAATTTTTTATCCTTTCTTCACTACAATCGTTTCACGGCATCATCGGCAATGATAGCCTCAAAGAATTAGACGCTGTAATACATACCGCAAAAAGTTTCCTCATCGTTCAAAACAATATCAAAATTCCTATAAAGCAACACATTTCAGAATCAGTCAACAACATACGTGTAAGAATTTCTCACTTAAATTCAAACCAAATAGGAAATCTCAATTCCGTCTTAAGAAAATTTCCTAACCTTTTCGCGGAACCAGATCAGAGATTGACATATGCCACAGTAGTAAGAGGTGAAATTCGGACTGTTGATGATAACCCAGTTTATTCAAAGTCCTACCCTTACCCAATGGCTCTAAAACCATTTGTGGATAACGAAATCAAGAAATTGCTAGATGACGGCATCATACGAACTTCACGGTCTCCCTATAATGCACCTGTGTGGGTAGTCCCGAAGAAGCTAGACGCTTCAGGGGAGAAAAAGTTTAGGTTAGTGATTGACTATAGGAAACTTAATTTAGTCACTATACCCGACAGGTATCCAATACCTGAAATTAACGAAGTATTGTCCAATCTGGGAAAAAATAAACTATTTACAGTTATTGACTTAAAAAGCGGATTCCACCAAATACTTTTGAAGGAATCAGATATCGAAAAGACTGCCTTTTCAGTCAATCACGGTAAATACGAGTTTACCCGTCTTCCTTTTGGGCTGAAAAATGCCCCTTCGATATTCCAACGCGCACTCGATGATATCCTTAGAGAACACATAGGAATAAGGTGCTATGTCTACATAGATGACATAATCATCTTCGGTCGTAATGAAGAAGAGCACTTTAGAAATCTCACACTAGTCTTTGAGACTTTAGAAAAAGCAAATATGAAAGTCCAAATGGATAAGTGTGAATTTCTCCAAACGTCCGTTGAATTTCTAGGATTTCTTGTTTGCGAAAACGGAATCAGAACCAATCCTGATAAGGTGAAAGCTATAGTTGATTTTTCACCCCCAAAAACGCTTAAAGATCTAAGATCTTTCCTGGGCATGTCAGGGTACTACCGTCGCTTCATTCCTGGTTATGCCAAACTTGCAAATCCCCTTACCAATCTCTTAAGGGGGGAAGAAGGACGTGGACGCGTGTCCAAACAAATATCAAAAAACGTTCCTATCCATCTGAACCAGCAAGCACTAGAAGCATTCGGGAAAATTAAGAACGCACTCGTATCCCAAGAAGTTCTATTAGCATACCCAGATTTGTCAAAAGATTTCGAACTCACCACCGATGCTTCGAATCATGCAATTGGTGCGGTATTATCCCAAAACAACAAACCAATAACTTTTCTGTCCCGAACATTAAGTAAAACTGAGGAAGCATACGCAACCAACGAAAAGGAAATGCTCGCCATCATCTGGGCACTCAACTCTCTGAGGAATTTCCTTTACGGTTCAAGGAAGGTGAAAATTTTCACCGATCACCAACCGTTAACGTATGCACTTAGCAACAGAAACAATAATGCTAAGATGAAAAGATGGAAAGCCATCTTGGAGGAATACGATCACGAAATTATTTACAAACCTGGCACTACAAATGTTGTAGCCGATGCCCTATCTAGACCCCCACCTACAACTTTCACCAACTCTCTAACTCTAACCCAACATAGTGACGAAAGTTCGTCACACAACCTTATCCCATTCGTTGAGGTACCTATTAACGCATTCAAAACCCAACTCATTCTCGAAACAGGGGAAAAAACCCACTATAAACTTGAAAAACCTTTCTCAACATACTGGAGACATACCTTTACCGAACCTCAATATACTAAGGAAAATTTAATAGGTATATTTAAAAGATTTCTTAATCCTAATGTAATCAATGCAATTATGGCTGATGAAACCACCAAGGGAATAATCCAAGAAATTTACCCCTTGTATTTCCACAACTATAAAATCAGATTTACACGAATAAAAGTAGAAGATTTAGAAAGGGAAACAGAACAGGAAACCATAATTTTAGAATGCCACAAAAGAGCACATAGGAACGCAAAAGAAAACAGACTTCAAATTATTGAAAGATACTTTTTTCCGAAAATGAGCTCCAAAATAAAGAAATTAGTTAATCAATGTGGTATTTGTAAAGGAAACAAGTACGATCGCCATCCTAACAACCCCATTATAAAACCTACTCCCATCCCTGAATATCCTGGACACACACTACATATAGACATCTACACAACAGAACGACATCTGGTATTGACAGCCATAGACAAATTCACAAAACTAGCCCAAACAAAAACACTTAAATCCCGAGCCATTGAAGACATTAGACAACCTTTAAGAGAACTATTATTTTTCTTTGGAATCCCCAAATACGTAGTTATAGACAACGAGAAATCTTTAAATTCAGCTTCCATCACATTCATGATGGAAGACCAGCTAAAAATTAATATTTTCAAAACCCCATCTTACAAGAGTGAAGTCAACGGTCAAGTTGAGAGATTTCACTCAACTCTGTCGGAAATCATGCGGTGCATAAAGACCGACGGTACACACCGTTCATTCGAGGAATTACTCGAACGATCTGTATATGAATACAATTGTACCATTCACTCTGTTACAGGAAAAAAACCAATTGACCTTTTTTATGGTAGAAACGTCACTACAGATCCTGAGCAATTTGAAAAATCTAGGTTAGATAACATAAAACAGCTGAAGGAAAAACAGGTAAAAGATCTTAATTACCATAATAAAGATAAACAGCAACCAAAAACGTACTCACCAGGTCAAACAATTTTTGTCAAAAACAATAAACGTTTAGGTTCAAAGCTTACGCCACGGTTCAAAGAAGAAATCGTTGAAGAAAACAGACCAACAACAGTTTTAACGAAATCGGGCAGGGTCATACACAAAAGTAATATCCGAAGTTAAGCAGCTATTACTATCTCATTCACAGGTTACTCATCACCCACTCCTCCTATGGTGATATCCAGATCCTAGACTACTCTAGCTCCTATGTTCTAGCATTGCATACTGGAACAGCAATAATCCAGAAGGGAAACGTGAAACTGATTCACGTCGTCGAAATAAATCAGTACGAGACTTTCATAACCCACACTTCATCCTTAATATCGGAGCACATCCCCAAGGCCAATTCCTTCCTTCCATTCCTTGAACATGAATTATCCCTAATACAAAATTTAATAGACAATATTAAAGCGCACAGAACGAAAAGATCACTAAATTTCATCGGGTCAGCTTGGAAGTGGATAGCGGGAAATCCCGACCACGACGATCAGATCCTTATGGAAAACAAAATAAATAATATAATTGAAAATACAAATAATCAATTTTTTATAAATAAAGCAATTAAAGATAGAATTAATCAACTAACTAATGTTACCAATGACATACTTAACGCAATAAAAAAGGATAGAATATTTACAAATGAATTAGCTTTAAGTTTACATTTAAAAATAAAATTGATTAAAGAAGAATTAACGAATACAATTTATGCCATAGAGTTAGCAAAAACAAACATTGTGAATTCAAATATATTGTCAAAAACGGAAATTAATTTAATATTGAATAAGATAGATAAGAGTAGTATTCCATATGAAAATGCCGAAGAAGCATTGTCATTAGCTAGTGTTAAGATTGGTTTAAATTCAACCCAACTTTTATATATAATAGATATTCCCACAACCAATGGAAAGATATATGAAAAATTGTTAGTAAAACCCATTAAAACAAATAAAAATACTATATATAAGATACCATACGAAAATATTTTAAGAAAAGATGAAGAAATCTTAGCCATAGTAAAAGATTGTAAAACAATTAATAACTTATTACTTTGTAAGCAAAACGATGTCTTAGATCTAATTAATGATAAGTGTATTTCAAATTTGTTAAGTAGTAAAAATGCGACATGTAGTGTGACAAATAGCCAACATATCCCGAGGGTGGAAGAACTAGCTCCAGGAATCTTACTTCTGAACAACTTTCAAGGCGAAATAAAAATAAATGACACCACGCAAGCGGTAAAAGGAACGTATCTCATCAAGTTCGTGAACACCACAGTCACAATAGATAACCAAAAGTTTACATCTGAAGAAATAACCCAATTACATGCACTGCCACCTTTCCTCCAACCATCATCCGAAGGAACCGAAATCGAACAAATTATATCACTTGAATGGATGAAAGAACTTCATATTAATACGACAAAACAAATCGATCTAATTAAAACCGAAAAGGTGATTCATCAATGGATCAACTACTCAGTCCTAATAATAATAGTCATTATCGTACTACTCCTCCAAATAATAAGCCCAAGATCAAAAAGAACTCCTGAAACAACAGTCATCCCAATATCCCTCCTAGGCGAATCAGAAAACCAAACAAAGAAACCTTCAAGAATAATAGAACATCCAAATATCTACAATTTGCCATATTTTTAAACAAAACGAGGACGCTTTGCATTTAAGACGGGAGGAGTTAACGAATTCTATTACAATTCGCTACGTTCCCACGAATCATCACGTACCATAGCTACCACGAGCCCATCGCATGCAAACAATGCTGACACAACGTCTGGAGCTCATATTGCACTTGACCAAATGAATGCAGTGCACATGAGACGTTCCCATGCACCTAATCGCCAAACACCGGACGAATGCGGGATTGCTACGTAAGCAGTTATAGTTTATATAAGGTAGAAAAATGTTAGAATTAAGTTAGTCTTAAAAAGGTATTGACCAAATAAAGTTTTTTTTTTTAACTCAAAATAATTTAATAAAGTTTAATTTATATAAGCTCACGGAATGACTTTATTTGCTTTCATTATATGTACAAGCTCATATTATTAGAAAAAAAAGTCACAGAAATACTTTGGTATACCTATACTTGCATCTTTCATAGGATTTCTGTCGTTTTTGCTACATTCTACAATATGATAGATATCAGACATATCACTTGTATCTTCTGCTACCTTGCCTGTTCATTCTGCAACGTATCTACTCCACATTATAATGCATTCATAGGATATGAGTCTGACAGAAGACAGTTGCAGAAAAATACAAATGAACAAAAAAATAGAACACATCACCGCCACCAGCTAACATGTAGCTAACATAGAAAAATCTCATATGAGGTACTCGTATCCATAGACGAATGGCACAAAAAACCTTAACACAGCCAGCAAGAAATTGGCGACTGGGTGGCTCTGCAATTTTTTTTCCCTTCTCTTCATTTCTAAGAAATCCGTAGGTTCGCGCTTACAATTTCAATCGAAAGCGATGACAAAAACGAGTGAGCTTTTTTTTTAAAGAAATATTTGTCTTTAAAACCAGACTTGCAAAAAAAAAAAAAAAACAAATACAAAAACATTGAATAACAACAAATGATAGAAATGCACATATTAGGTTTTCTTTTTTTGAACAGATGCTTAAGGGTGAGGAAGGAAGTATTCATACTACATATCAGATGTTTTGCACTTGATATTCATTAGTTGAATTAGGTATTTTTTTTAAGGACTCCATTGTCTTATGATATCCTAAAATCGAATTTGAACGACGGGTATATTTATACATACTATATACTACATACTAAATATTTTCTTTAATTTTCTTACAATCCGTAAGGTAATAGTACGCTAATAGGTGACAACTAATCATTTACCAATCATCCGAACTAAAAACCCCAGAACGAACTTAAATGCATGAGAATCACGAAGCAGGCACTTTTCAGTTTGATTTTTTAGTGAGAATTTTCGTTTGAGTTATCGTATAATGGAGAGCACATTGAGTTAAACTGATACGGTGACGTCCATGGAATGTTCGTAGCAAAAGCCCTTGACTGCTATCACGCAGATATTACAGCCATCAAGGAAGTGCGATGGGATGGGCATGGATTTGTGGTATATTATGGTCATTGCTACAGGGAAAAGAGACATCCCTTATTTGGATGCGGATTTTCCATATGCGGCAAACTTAGGAGCTTCTGACACGTGAGCGAGCGTCTTATGACAATTTGCAGCGAGACCAAATTCGATAACATAAGCTTAATATACGTCCATGCCGCACGGAAGACAAGGACGATGTTACCAGATAATGTTTCTACGAGCTCCTCGGCAAGACATACGAGTAATGTCCGAAGTGTGACGTTAAAATCGTATGGATTTTCCAAGCGTCACAAAAAAGAAAAACTACTGTGAGATATAACGTAGAAAAGCTGAATGCGTATCCCAAAATCACTCAACAACTCCTATCCTTCCAGCATCAAATTCCGAAGACCAGTGGCAACTCTACCAACCTGCTAGGTTTCACCCGAACACTACCAACAAATCCCTGGTTTGATGGGGAATGCCGGCAAGCACATGCAGCTAAATAAGAAGCCTACAAGCCGGCTCTGCAACGAAGGATGAGAGCTGATGATGATAGGGTACAGAAGTTTTACCAACAGGTAAAAAGTAAAATTTGACGAGCCAAGAAGACTCGTACAGAAACCTGTAGAGACGAAGAAGGGAACCTTGTAGTGGAGTCACAGATGGTGCTGAGAATACGGAACAACTTTTTCTGCTGACTGTATGACGGCGAAAAGGTCCAACAAGCCACTGTCAGGCACAATAGACCGAGACGATGATAGCCAAAACTTCTGTCTACCTGATCAGAACGAAGTCAGAATAGCAATATCTACACTGAAATCCAACAAAATAGCTGGACTTGAGGGCTTACCGGCTGAGGTATTCAAAGCTACTGGAAATGACTTTGTGGGGAGCACGCACTAACTCATTTCTCAGATCTGGTCAAAAGATCCATCCGATCCACAAAAAAGGAGACCCCCTATACTGGGCCAACTATAGAGGTATAAGTCTCCTCAACATCGACAACAACCTGATTTGCCCCTATCAGTGTAGTTTCAGACTAAGAAAGTACATAATTGGCCAAATTTCCACATTCGGTCCAAATCGATACCCATAACCATTTTATCGATTTTAAAGCCGCATATGACAGCATTTATAGAGACGAGCCATTTCTAGCTTTCGTATCCCTTACAAGCTCGTCCGTCTGTGGATAATGACGATTGGGAACCGTCGCTGCTCCGTCTAAGTCGGTAAGGACTTAGCCGAGACCTCTGATGTTAAAAAAGGTTGTGAAGCGCTGTGACTTCTTTAACATCGTATTTGAAAGAATTGTGGGGTACTCACAAGTGTACTCTTGCCAATCGCTGTTTCTTTGGGCTTAGATGGCAATTGGGTAATAAGGTCAATCCCAAAAAAAAACTAAGGGGACTCTATATAAGACCTTGACCATCCCACTCCTACTTTATGGCGGTGAAACATGGACATTATAGAAAGCGGACGAAGATATCCTCAGTCGTCTCGACAGAGAAATCGTTCGAATAATATACGGTCCCGTTTGCGTTGACGGGATATACAAGCTGAACAGCGACATCGGCCTAGTCAGAAAACTGCGCTTGAGTCGAGATGTCTAGGACATGTGCCAATGCTCCGGCTCTCGAATCGAATCGAATTCGAATTTACTTGTAACCCGGAGGGAAAACACAGTAAAAAAGGACCTCACCTTCTGGAAGCAGTTGGCTAAAAATCGGACTAACTGTAAGGGCTTGTTAGTTGAGGCCCAGGTTCACCTCCAACTGTAACTTCCAAATTCATCAGATCGCGATTGATGGAAGGAAGTTTTCTGTGTTCTTGATTCCCGAACTTTCTCTGTGCAAACATCAAATCTACTTCGTTAAAGCCAAGTCGCGGATGAGCATAATTCTTTAGAAAAATGGTTACAATAGGAATACATCGTTGTGATTTATGCAGCCCAAGTATGATATATCTTCTTTGGGTCCCATTTACACTGCACCAAATAAAGAGGCCCCCCATTAAGAATGATTCTTCAGATAGTTCCTGTTATGCATCTCCAAACAGCATGTTTGATGAATTCCAGGGTATGTTGGATAGGCTCGTGGATGATGCTAGAGGTCGTAGCCCAACAATTATAGCTGGAGACTTCAACGCATGGGCCACTGATTGGGGCATCGCTCGTAATACTGTGATACATAATACTGCTGAATACTGGGAACGATCCCACCTTTAGCAGAAATGATATAGGCTCCATAGTTGATGTCACCTTTGTAACGAGTTCCCTAGCGAGAGGAGCCAAGTGGGGACACAGTAACCAATATGACCACAGCGATCACCTGGCTATCCAGTTTGAGGTACAACCAAGGAGAGCGAACCGGGAATGCCTGCCAAAGAAGGCACAATGAATGGGGTAGAAGATAATCACACTAGACGAAGGCTGTTTTACCCTGATTTTTGGAGAGTTTACAATAAACCCAGGAACAGCAAATACTATGAATATAACAAGGTATTGCGATGCATCCATGTAACGGAAGAGTCAACAAATCACCAGCGATCCAGGGCTTTGCTCTCCCATCAAGATCTACTTATGCAATGCAAAGATAGGCGTAGGGACCCGAAATTAGTCATCCGGAGAAGCGAAAGCAACAGCTTCAAAGAACATTGCGAGCAAGCAGATGTAAATCCTTGGGGTACCACTAAAATGGCAATAGGGCATTCTCGCCCTCATGCCCTCATCTAATGCAAAAATAATATCGGCATTATTTCCACCGCAAATACCAGCAGAGCATGCAGAAGCACCTCAGGATATACAGGAGATTGCAGCTCTTACCGAAATGGTACTCTTAATCGTTTGTGGAAATGTATAACAAGTTTCTAACAGAAGGGATTTTTCCAGACCAATGGAGAAAACAACGTCTAGTGCTGCTGTCTAAAGAGAAACAACCACCAGATGAGCCCTCATCATACCCTCGTCATATACATGTTAGACACAATGGGTAAAATGGTAAAAGCGACTGGGGGTGGGAATTAAAGAAAACAGGAGACTCTCAAACCAACAGTATGGATTAAGGAAAGCTCGTTCTACAATATATTGTAGTATATGCTATACGGAGGTTAACTAAAATCTTGGAAAAAGCTATTCCTGACAAGGGAAGGTGGAGAGGTACAAAGAAATGTGGTGGTGTAATAACACTCGACGTTAAAAATGCATTCAACTCTGCAAACTGGGGACACTATACATACGTCTCTTAGAGCAATGATGGTGCCAGAGTTATTTTAGAAACGATTGCTGCTCTTCGATACCGACGATGGAGTAAGGCAGTACCGCAGGGATCGGTACTAAGTCCCATCCTGTGGTGAAATATTATGTATGACTTCTAAATCTTGAAATCCCAAACTAGGCAAAAATCATAGGCTTTGCCGATGATACTGCAATGGTTGTGGCGGCGAAAAACCTGGAGGAAATAGAGGACATTAGACAAGAATGTATCCAGAAAGTGAGAAGGTGGATGGCAGCAGTTGGGTTAGAGCTGGGTGAAAATAAAACGGAAGCAGTCACAAGAAGAGAAAAACATTCACCATAAGGATAGGCGATCAAAATATAACGTCAAAATCGCTGATCAGATGATCATCGGCGCTAGGCTCGCTGACAAGGAACATCTTGAAAGAACTTGCGACAACGTTGCTCCGGTGAGTGCTATCTTATCCAGAATAATCACGAATATTAAAGGACCCAAACAACAAAGGAGACTAATTCTGCCAAGAGTGGTTCATAGTAATGCATGCTAGAAGTAATAACTCCGTCAACAGTCAGTGCGCGCTGAGAGTATACTGTGTCTCATCATACTTATCGGATGATGTCAGACTATGCTATATGTGATGTTTGGGGTATGCTACCAGCGGATATCTTGGTTAGCGAACTACAAAGAACTAAAATCCCAGAACTCCTTACTTCAGACAAGATGGAAGAAAGACCGCGAAGCAAAATATAGCAGGAGAGATGGAATCAGTCTTCAAAAGGAAGATGAACCCATCGAGTTATACCGGATATCAGAAAATGGACGGATCGGCACTACGGAAAAGTGGATTTATATCTCAGCCAGCTCCCAACCGGTCATGGCTTCTTCCGAGCTTATCTGAACAGATTTTCGCTTGATGAATGATTTTTCTGCCTCTCTGGAGAGGCCAGAGAAGATGCACAACATGTATTTTTTCAATGTCCATGCTTTCGTATGGAGCGTAGGGATTTGGTGGGAAGAATTGGAGAAATACCAACTCCCGAGAACATTGTGAACCATATGTTAACATCGAGGACAATATGGGATGCTGTGAAACAGATTTCAGTGATAATCATGAAGAAAGTTCGACCACATAAAAGGGCCATGGAGAGGGATCAAACCAAAACGGCATCTCAATATGACAACAAAACGTGTACTTGGACAAACAAGCCCCTGATTTCTAGCTTAAAGCTACTTCCCTACCCTCGAAGTTTTACCTTACAGCGGTTCCGTGGGGTAAGACAAGGACGATGATCCATTGCGGAGGTTAGGTTTAGTGGGTCGGAGTCTCACATTGGCACATGAATGATGTGCAGTCATGATGCTTACCCTTCCGGACACAAAAAAAAAGAAGATAGTTCCTGCCTTCAATGATGATTACTTCAACGAAAGTCGTAGTTTAAAGGTTAATATCAATAGGCAAATTAAACTTAACTGAAACTATTATATCGGGTGACGCTGCGTAGAACAAAAACCACCGCTCGAGAGATCTATGATATTTTTAAATGAGAAATTTTCAAATCGCGATGCAAAGGTGAAAAGGGTAAAAATAAAAGGGTGCAAAGGGACTCAACGCATGTTGAGTCGTTTGTGTACTGTTTCTCATTTATATGACATCACAAAGTTGGCGTAAGGTGAAAATATCCCCAAATAGATGTGAAGTATGGCTGGGGTGGCAGGATATTTAAAAAATTTCTTGGCGGTTTAAAACAAGGGGATACTTTCTTGAATGCGCCAAGTCATGCACTCATACATCAATCTGCTTTACTTCTCATATATCTGTCAAATGTGTAAAAGTCTTAAGCCCTTTGTCATCTCATCAAGAGCTTTAGATATTTATACCAACACGGTCTTAGGCTAGACGATTTAAGTAGGGCAAACATTCAAACTAGGACAGGTCATAGATGAGATCCAGGAATTTTAAGCTGATAACCATCACCTTTTGATTGATTTTAAGATTATGTCGTTAATTTAAACGTGCTTGCTGAACTTATTCGTCTATGCAGAATACCGCTGAAGCATGACGGCTGTTTCCTTAAAGACGGTGCACATTGCATCAAAACATTCCATGTCGAAAAATTTGTTATACAAAGGAATACCCTATTATATAATTTTCTTAACGTTGTACTTAAAATAGTTGTTCAAAACTCAGGAAGGAGTCCAAAGAAATATATCTTTAGATCATATGCGCAAAAAGTGGAATGAGCGGAAGATATTGGGTAAACTCTCCGAGCTATTTGTGTTAGGTTTGCTAGTTTGGAAACAGAAGCAATACAAAGTATATGCTGTAAATAACAAAGGACATGGAACACACATGACTGGGTCTTAAAGTCATCATTGATAGGTGCAACTTGGACTTCATCAATGAAATCAGTTCATTTAGAGTTTTCCTACGAGCGCCAGCAATATTGACACAGTTTGAACAACTAAAATAATATTCTACAAATTAAAGTGCTGTTTTATGATCCTGAAGCTTGGACACTAATACTGAATCAAATAAGAAGAGTTGGGGGAAAAAAATTCTGAAGAGATTTTTCGAAGATTTTTCGGAAATTCCATCGAAAGGAAGACTTCTCAAAGAAAAGCCGCGTTCAGAATGGCATACTCTAGTTTTAGCTTAGCACAAGATCCACCTCGGAATATAGAGCCATCCAAGTAAGGTAGAATTTGAAAATGCAGGACAGCAGATAGGTTGACGTTGCATTAAGCTATTACTGCAATGAACAAAATTATTCATTGTAATATTGTGTGATACCAAGGAGCGACAGTATTTCCATTAAGCCAATTTAAAATGTTTAAAGAAGGTATTTGAGAGTTTAGGCGAATAAAGAAACCAAAAATTGATGTGATGGCACAGAAGCTCCGAACTAGTACCTAAGTTCGTTAAGAAAAACAAAGCAGTAGGCATTGATCGTATCGCTGTTAAAATTCTTTTAATGGCGTAAAGTGAGTGAATCAAACCTATCAAACCTTTCAAACACTGTGGATACAGGAGCGTTTTTCATAGGACGGAAATTAAAGTGATTAAGGTCTTCCTACCACTGAAAAAAGTCACTATAATCCTGACTGTGTCGATCAAGTTTATATGTTCATATCAATACTTGTATGCACAATCCGATGAGTATAGTTCTCGTAGTCACAGCTTAAGATACTGTGGTTTGGCTTTGGGAATACTATACTTTAATATGGCATTCATATGACTAACTTTATATAGAGCAGATATTGGAATTAATCCTCATTATAAAAAAGCAAGATTGAGAATAAAATTGACAAAAATAAAAATTACAATATGTAGTCTTCCTTGAAATACTCTAACATATGAATATGGAATCTGGCGTTAGTTAAGGTCATTCTAAACAAACACCAATCATAATAGTTAATCAGCAAGAGCGCCGCTTAGATTGAGTTGGAGAGAACTGAAACATAGTTCACTAAAGCTCACAGAAATTGATAAGCGAATAATAATCCCAGATGAAACTAGACCATTGGAGTCGAGCTGGTAATACTCCATCTACCGAGCAAGCAAATCATTTAAAAGAATCCACTACAAGCTTTAAATAAAATATACTGACAAGCAGTCACTGGCTACGAATCAGCACGATTTGCTCTTTTTTGCAGGTTCATAATGGTTTATACTACCTGATATCTGTTTAAGAAGTCAGTCGAAATATCTCAATCGTTATTAGAGCATTACATTGTCCTTCTCTTTAGGAAACGTAACAAATTCTTTCGATGCAGTTAGTATAAATGTCCACAAAATAAATGTGGGAATCTTAAAATTTGTTTCAAAATGTCCTTCACAATAGCTAGAGATAGCCAATATCGAAATTTATTTTAATAGGTAGTGCTGATTAAATCTTAGTTCATCGTTAAGACTAATTAAAACTCTCATTAACATTAACATTTTGAAACATTTTGATTAATCAAAACACATCTTCAAACCCTTCTCTGATCTGTGGCAATAATGCAAAGATTAGATGCTCTAATAACTAATAATTAAAAAAAAAAGAAACAATTAAGCTTTAATTGCAACTAAAACTAATTTGGAAGTTATCAATCAATTCAAGAAAAAGATTTTATTTTCTTCTTATTAAATTAATATACTTGTAGTTAAAATGAAAAATTAACGATTAAATGCAAAAGATGCAAAGATTAACATGACAACTAATATTATATTATATATAATAATTATTTGTGATTGACAACTAACAATCAGAAAAAAACAATTTAAGAAAGTTAAAAAAGGATTCAATGCTAAGAAATTAAGCGGCCAGTCGGTGGTGTAATGATTAAATGATAATCGGGTCACTGGGTCACAGATTAAGAGCAGAGTTGAGCGACACGATGCAACATATTTGCTAATCGGCTAAGCTGGTGGATAAATTAATCCCTTGAGACGAAACTTGATTGATCCCACTTCTTTAATAAACAAACCGATGTTCTTTCTCAAAATCTTATATCGCTTAAAGTGGGCTTGAAACGCTATAATATATGAAAGCGCATACAACGTATAAACGTCTTATTATTAGCAGAAAAATGAAATGAATTTAAAGAGTGTTACGAAAATTAAAAAAAAATAATATTAAATTTTCCTTTTAAACAAATTGAAAAACAAAAAAAGTTGTAAATCCACTTACTTGTGCCGTTTGCATTTCGTCCGAAAATTTTACCCGGAGGACTCAAAATCGGACTCGATGAAGCCGATGGTGCTCCAGACAGTGATCTCTGTCCTTCGGACATACCACCACTGGGCAGTGATATATTTGGATCTTCTTGAGCATTTCCCTGCATTAGTACACTACTAGCAACCACTGGTAGAACACTTGACACTGTCGAATGGGTACTTCCAGATGGTTGCTCCATTTTTTTTTTTTAATTTCGCTTATTTCAATATAACTAACCTAAAGACCGTAATAGAAAAACTAACCAAGCACATGCACTATTCACAACCTTTACGAGTTACTAGGGGAATAAAATTCAATAAAGAAAAACTCTCCTACACCACAAAAAAAAAAATAGACACAAAGATACAAGGCAAAACCAAATCACAGAACAATATCTTAATTTTTGAGATACTTATTTTGTAGTGTAAAAAAAATCAGAGAAGTCATTTAACGTATTCACATCTTTAAAGAACTATAACGAAACAAACACCATACAAAACAGCAGAATAGAACGTTACAGATACAAAATTTCAACCGTTCTTGCCGAGGTCAGACAAAGTTCTGTTCGCCTGCCATGGTTTAGCTTCCAGACAGACCATCATCCATCGTCTTGGAGGGAATCTTTTTCTCCGTTTTTACCCTTTTCACAACATACCACTTTGACTTTGGACAACACATCGAACATAAGGAGGAAGGTAGACAAAAAAAAATTAAAAATAAATAAATTTTAAAAAAGGGACATGCACAAAAAGAACGAACCAAAACAGATGAACGAATAAAATAACAAAAAAAAAAAAAACGCAAGGCCTTCCAGTCCCAAGTGTAGAAAGAAAAAAATACCTACCTAGACTCGAGCTCGATAAGGATGGACCCTTGCTTACTCCTGGTTGACCGGGAGATTCTATCGCTGCGGGTAGTTTTGATGTAGGCACATTTGGTGTAGGTACTCGTATCTAGGTAGAATCTATGTGCCAAACATCCATCTATAGGATAAACGTCTTATTGGAATATTTAGTTTCGCCAAATAGAACTTGGATGAGTATGAGGCGGAATCGACGGTATTGCTCCGCCCTGCGTGTGAGTTACGAAGGCATGGTCTCATCGTAGGAAATTTTTTTATCTCTCCCATAATTACATGAGACTTGCATTTAGATACATAAAAAAAAAGTACACAACAACCAACGGAAAGGGAAAGGGTTAGATTGGATATGTCAATATGGGAGAAAAAAAATCGTATGAGCTATCAAAGGATTGCCTTGCAGTCGTCTTGAGGGTAAAACTAAAACTTTAGGCGCACCCAAGCATCTACGACGGATATGGGAAAGAATTACGAGTATTTACTTCAGAAGAATAGTATACGCATTGAAACTGAAATTTTTTGTTTGTTGCTGGTGAAGAAAAACGCTTTGAGATAGTACGTGAGAGAGTTTAATTGAAAAAGATGATAGGTATGGTGGTGATATGCGAGAACGAGTACCGGTCTTAGATAAACAAATTTTTGGCGGGTACTTACGTTTTAATAACGGATTTTTTGAATGAAAAGAGTTCATTTTTCACGGGTGGCAAGAATGTTTTTATTTTTTCCAAAGTGAAGGCCTTTTGACGGGTGAGATACTCGTACGATTGTTGTGAGTGAGTTATGTGTTACCGAGGTTTACAAGGGAACATCGATTCCGTAGTCAAGACTCAGAATGTATTGACTCAAACGGATGCAAGAAAATATGTATACTCGTACGTGTGTATTTTTTTTTTTAAATTAACATTTATAGTAATTAAATTTGAAAAAAAGTCAAGCGAAACTCCGTGCTTTTATTAAATACATTTCAAGACAAGAGAACAATAGGTAGTTCATGAAGCGATGACAACTGTTTATAGAGAGTATGCACCTTCATTGTTCGCTGTTCAAAAGCGGTTAAGTGGATTTAAAAGGCACTGGCAATACGTTGGAGACAACCGTTGCCCAGATGGGCTCTCATTTTCTTTTTCTCTCGGAACAAATCACTTCGGCAAAGAACTAGTACATTGTAGATCCTCCTTGATTAGTAAAAGCTTCGATGGTAGTCTTTCTTCTGTACAAGCACCCACCACATCAGTATCGAGTATGCCTGATGCGAGAGTAAATCGCAGGATGTTGTTACTTATGTCTAACACACTGAAGTGCTTAGTAAGACGACCCCTGTAAGCAGTAGGTACCCAGATTTTTCTGATGAATAACAACTGGCAATTGCAAATCACCTGGAGACGTATTCGAAGAAGTGTATCATCTATGTACCGCCAAACTTCCTTGTGTGTGGTGATATTAATATTAATTTGTTAAACATTTCTAGTACTCGACTTAAAGATTCCATAGAAGGTCTCAACTTATCTTTTTTAAACTATACCATCCCAACACATTTTATGACCAACAAATTACCATCAGCTTACAGATTTATAGTCAGCTATCAGCTCCTGCCATTTCATACCCCGACTTTATTTTCATTTACCTAGACTTGTAGTTAACAAACAAAATCTGCTCTGACATATTTATATCGCGACTTCCGAGACATTCTTTTGACCTATATTGCTAACGAACTGTATCAATTCTGTATCAATAACTTTCACTCGATCTAAAGGGTTTTCCAATAGGGACTTGATAACTTTGAATTTAATTTGTGAACGAACTCTTTCACTAAGAGTGGCAAACTGTCACTGTCAATTTATTCAGTAAACTCAACATTTTCATCATGGTAAAGTACACGAACGAGCAACGTCTGCAAATTATAAAAATTTTCTACCGAATTCGGAGTCGGTGAGTGCAACTTTAAGAGCGTTAACTCCAATTTTCGGTCGTAATTCTCGCCCTAGTAGACAGGCTATTGCCAGTTTAGTGCAAAAATTTAAGTCTACATATTCATTGTGTGATGTTGCCGTGTCAGTGAGATAACGGGTTGGTCGAAGTGTCGTTCAGGCGTCCGTAGCAAACGGTGCAAATCAGTCAATTCCACGACGTTCTCAAGAATTGGGCATCGCTCAGACCACATTATGGCGTATTTTGCTTAAGGATCTTGGTTTACACCCATACAAGATCAAGCTGACTCAAGAATTGAAGCCGATGGACCATTTGAAGCGACGTACGTTCTCCGATTGGGTTCTGGAGAAGATGCTCCAAGATGATGAATTTCATCGCAGAATCATCTTCAATGACGAAGCTCATTTTTGGCTCAATGGGTTCGTCAATAAGCAAAATATGCGTTATTAGTCGGGTGAAAATCCACATGTGCTTCATGAATCACCACTTCATCCACAAAAAATAACTGTTTGGTGCGGTTTGCATGCCGGCGGCGTTATTGGGCCATATTTTTTCGTCGACGATAACGATCATCACATTACTGTGAATGGTCATCGTTATCGCGCCATGATCACCGATTATTTTTGGCCCGAATTGGAAGATATGGACTCGGACGACATGTGGTTTCAACAGGACGGTGCCACAAGCCACACAGCACACGCTACAATCGAGTTATTGAAGAGGAAGTATGGTGGGCGTGTTATCTCAAGAAATGGGCCAGTCGATTGGCGGCCTCGTTCGTGCGATTTAACGCCGCTTGACTATTTTCTGTGGGGCTACGTTAAGTCATTGGTTTATGCCAACACGCCGACGATATTGGAAGAGCTCAGAGCCAACATTGAACGCGAAATAGCGACCGTTTCGGCGGAAATGTGTGGCCGAGTCGTGCCCGCGGTGGCCATATGAACGAAGTCGAGTTCCATTCATAAATGTTTTACTTGTACTTCAAGAAGAGAATAAAGTTTTTGAAATATCTCAAATGGTTTGCGTTTTATTTAAAAAAAAAAGTTGTCAAGTTCTTATTGGAAAACCCTGTACTTATACTCCTGACGTGAGCAAACAGGTCGAAATTCTCAACAAAAATATCCTCTCTATGACAGATTTGTACCCTTACGAACTGGAAACAAGTTGTTTCAACGCTGGAACTGCTTCCGGTGTACCGAAATGAGACTTCAGACCAATAGCTATACTACCCTGCCTTTCAAAAGTCTTTGAATTCATCCTATCAAGACAAATCAATAAAGTCTCTAACCTCTTTAATCTGTCTGTCTGTTAAACTTATCTTGTCATACCTCAGTGATCGTCTGCAAGCTGTGTCGTTAAATAGTATTGTAAGCTCTCTTCTTTATGTTATATCCGTAATGTCCCTCAATGCTTATAAATGATTTGCCAATGTGTTCACCTCATTGTAAATTGTAGATTCTACCAGTATTTAGGCACCACATTCATTCGTACGTTGAAATTGTGACTAAAATAAAAAATTTAGGAATTTTATTTAACAACTTTTGATCATCATTAAATACTTTTTTTATCCACTTCATTAGAAAGTACAACTTCTCTACCCAACCTTCAAAATTTTTCTGAAATACCCACAGTTTTTGAATTTGAAGCTGTATCGGAAGTTGATGTCATTAATATCATTCGGTCACTCAAATCAGATGCCGTTGGTGAGGATGGAGTTCCTATCCGGTTTGTCAAAATGATATTAACCCACATAATTAATTTTTGCATTGCGTCATCATCATTTCGGTATAGTTGGAAGCTTTGGCTGCGGACTTTCGACCCATCGGTATATTACCTTGCCTTTTAAAAGTTTTGTAAAAAGTCCTTGCCAAGCAAATCTCAAGTCATTTAGATCATCATAAGCTACCTGCTGCGGTCCAGTCTGGTTTTCTGGTTTTCTGTTGTTCTACAGCTATGGTTAAAATTCTCGATGACATAAGGATCAGCTATGACTCGGACTTCCTCACTATACTTTGCCTTCTTGAATTTTCAAAAGATTTTGACACAACCAACCTTTCTGAGAAACTAAGAAAGTATTTTGGTTTTACTGAAAGTTCGGAGCGTCTCATAACTAATTACTTAAGTAATTGCTGTCAAAGGATTGCGGTTAGTGACAAATCCTCTCGTATTAGAAATATACAAGCAGGAGTACCACAGGGCTCAATACTGGGTCTAATATTGTTTTGCATATTTATTAATGACCTCCCCAAAGTTTGCTCAAACGCTAATCTTCACTTCTATGCTGGTGATGCGCAAATATACTTATCTAGACCTATTGGTCTAGTTGAGGATCTTGTTTGCAGGTTGAATGAGGATTTATCCGCAATCTACCAATGGTCGCTACGTAATTGTGTGACCCTCAACCCATCAAAGTTTCAGCTGATTTTAATATCTAAAAAACTTCACAATACTGAACTAATGCCGCCCATTTACCTCAACGACACGCAATTGCAGTTCATGCAGGCTGTAACCAACCTCGGTTTTAAGATAAACTGCTCCATCTCAATTAGACCTTGGGACGAATTTACGGAGGTCTACGCAAACTTTGGCTGCTCTTTTTTTTATTACCAACTTGTTCCCGGAATAACCACCGTGTGGCGCTCCCATTGTTCCGATTTGAGTTCTGTTTTTTTTTTTGTTGAGCTGGTAAATCTGTTTTTGACATTCCCACTAAATCTTAGCGTCATAGCTTGACATTTGCAAAAGTTACGTAGCCAAGGGTACATCTATCTCTGTGTATGTTGGTGACTTTTTACAATTTTAGAAATGGATTTAAATTTGCAACAACGAACTTGTATTAAAAATTTGCGTAAAAAACGGATTTAGTGTTTCGGCAACGATTGTCTAAAAAAACGGTCGTTTACCAGTTGCACCAGCGGTTCAAAAGTGGTCGTGAGTCAATCGAAGATGATGAACGCAGTGGTAGACCATCGACATCGAAAACCGACGAAAACATTGATGGAGTAAAAGAAATCTTGGTCAATAACCGCAAATTAACCATCAGAGAGATAGCGGAGGACTTGAACCTTGCCCATGAATCCATCATCCATCCATCCAAGACATTTTGGTTAATGATTTGGGCTTCCGTCGTGTAGCAGCAAAGTTGATGTCGCAAAAGAGATGATTTGCGAGGCGGAATTGGATCCCTCATTCATAAAAAGGATCATTACTGGAAACGAGACGTGGGTTTATGAGTACGACACGCAATCCAGATATCAGGAAAGTGAATGGCGTTCACCAAATAAACCGAGACCAAAAAAACCACGTCGTTTTCAGTCAAAAAAGAAGGCAATGCTCACGGTTTTCATGGATTACAACGGTGTAGTGTATCATGAATTTTTACCAAAAGGACAGACAGTAAACAAAGAGTATTATTTGGGCGATCTGAGACGTTTGCGTGAAGCAATTCGCCAAAAGAAACCAGAATTTTGGGCAGAAAACTCGTAGATTTTGCACCATGATAACACACCGTCGCGCAGTGCCATCATTATTCGTAATTTTTTGACGAAAAATGCAACAAATACCATCCAACAGCCACCGAATTCACCTGATTTGGCTCCCTGTGACTTCTTTCTGTTCAATCGAGTTAAAAAAACACTACGGGGAATGCGTTTCAGCAGCCGAGAGGAAGTAATGGAAAAATCGCAGGAAGCACTGATGGACATACCGAAAACCGAATATAAAAAATGTTTCGAGGATTGGATCAAGCGCTGGCATAAGTGTGTTGCAGTCGATGGGGATTACTTTGAAGGGGACAATATAGATTTAGATGAATAAACTTGTATTTTGAATTTTCTGAATAAATTCCGGAACTTTTTGATCAATGTGGTATTACACACTTTATTTCAGTCTTAGCATAAGATTACATTGCAAATTCAATAATACAGGAATTCAAAACATGAAATAGTTAAGTACAATCTGTAGCCTATTCACAGAAAACAAATAATTCATGGAATATAATTATTATTGTTGTTGAGGGGAGAAATCAATGTACCAAAAAGAACAAGGAGATAAAAGTATTATTTAAACAATTAAGTATTAAAAGAACAAAAATTCATTTACGAACAAATTGTTAATATTGGAATAGTCAAAGGATAAGAGCCAGTTTTTGATACTATTGACAAATACATTTTTCACTCTTTCACATCTTAGAGAATCTGGAAGTAGATTAAACAGACGGGGTGCTAAAGCAAGATAAAATTGTTCAAACTTTATAAACTGGTGGAACTACAACAAAATTTCTGGAATTACCCCGCAATTCATAAGTATCAGTGTTTCGAACTGTGTAAGAACCTGAATTTTGGAAAAATATTCTAAGAACTTTATAACAATAGAGATGTCTTAACGGAAGAGTTTTAAGGTTGCTGAACAGATTAAAACTTTGAGTTCTGCGGTTTACTCTGCATAAAATTCTAATTGCATGTTTTTGTTTTAATAATAAAGGATCGGTTTTAGTAAAGTAAGCGTCGCCCCAACAACTGATACCATATTCCAATTTGGATTTTAATAAACTGTTGTACACAAGTTTTAAAGTTGAATGATTACAATAAAGACTAAAGTGATACAGTTGTCTTACTACTTTGTTAAGATATTGTCTTAGATAATTTGTACGGTTGGACCAACTTAGCTTATTATCCAATATTATACCCAGGCATTTAAAGCAACAGGAGGTTTCATAGTTAAATGAAGAATAATTATCTTCATTATCCGATAACCGAAAGCGATTACAACCTGGAGAGTGATAGAATAATGGTAAATCATCACAATTTGTAATATAAGTATTAAATACCATGAATTTCGTTTTATCACTAATAATGAGCTTATGAACTGAAAACCACTTTCTCAGTAAACCAGGATCATGAATTACCTCTAGGAATATATTTAAAAAGCTTTTGTTTGAATATGAAAGTGCAGTATCCTCAACAAATGCAGTTACTTTACCTTTAAATGGTTGAATGAACACGGAGTTCACATAAATCAAGAACAAAATAGGACCTAGAACTGATCCTTGTGGAACACCACTCGCAATCCTTTTTGGAGAGCTATAAATATTTTTGTACCTCATCATTTGCTGACGATTATTTAAATATGAATCAAACCAGTTATATATATTACCTCTAAAACAGGATAAAAAAATTTGTCTAATAATATTGAGTGATTTACCATATCGAACGCTTTAGTAATATCTATAAAGAAAGAAGCCGGAATTTCAGAAGAATTAATACTTTGGCGTAACTCTCCTGTTATTTTTAATAAAGCAGCTTCAGTCGACAATCCACTTCTGAATCCGAATGGGCATTCACTAAAAAAAATTCTTCTAAAAATGATAACATTCTTGATTTAATATCTATCTCAAAATTTTTTTAAAAGACAGATAGCAAAGATATAGATCGGTAATTATTCAACATTGCCTTGTCGCTTATTTTATGAAGTGGTAATACTATTGGCATTTTTAATGCTTGAGGGAAAATTCCCATTTGTATATTTGTATTAGAAATATAACATATGACGTCAGAGATGTGAAATGAAATTAGCAAAAAACTTGTGATCCTCTCAAAAGACGTGCTCTTAGAAGTTTTAAAAGAGCAATTTAATTTATGTATCTCAAATGGACTGAATGGTTTACAGAAAAAACTCTCTGTTTGGATTTCTAGATCAATTAAGTCACTCCTGGGAAGGAAGTTATTATTGGTTGAGTTCTTAAAAGAACTAATATTACAAAAGAATTTATTAAATGAATTAGCGATTTCCAGGGGATTAGAGATAGTTGAGTTGATCACGTTCAAAACAATATCCGCTTCAGGAGTTTTTCTATTAAGTATGCTCTCTAGTTTTACTCCTGTTAATACGAGGCTGAGACTTGTTAAAACCTTAGTTGTTCCGTATATTGATTACTCATCGGCAGTGTACTGCAAACTCGACTGCTGATATAGGCATAAACTTACTGTGGCATTCAATGATACGGTAAGGTATGTGTATGGGCTTCGCCGACACGATCACATATCCAATTATCATACAAATACCATCTTCTTGCAAAATTATTCAGAACAAGTCGCCACCATACCTACCTTTTTCGAAAACTTCAGTTCGCTCGAACTCTCGTTCGCCTAGAACATACAGCCTTATGACTCTATTCTTGAACTATTTAAACTCCTCGCGCCTTTTCTTCGTCTTCGCCGCCAGACTATGAAATCCTCTGTCCACAACAGCAAAACAAATAATTGGAGCCATACAACTTAAAAATGCTATTTTGGAGCATATTCTATAAAAATGCAACAGCAGACTATTTCTTGTTCCTTACTATTCCCCTCCTCCACACTATCCCGATTATCCTGATTACTGTATCTCTTAATGTTAAATATCATCTTCTCTCTCCTCTTACAGATCCATTGCACTTAAGTCCCTTCTTTTCAAGGTCATGGAAACGCTGATAAATCGTCAGCTCGTGAAATATCTCGAAACACGAAAACTTTCCAATTACCGGCAATATGGTTTTCGTAGCAACAAGTCCACTGTTGATTTGATGGCATGTCTCACCGAAAAGTGGAAGCAAAGCGTACATCAATCTGGCGAAAGCAAGTTAGTTGCACTTTATATTTCTAAGGCATTTGACAGTGTTTGGCATCAGGCTCTTTTGCCGAAAATGCGTGCATTTGGGATCGACGACTCTCTTCTTCAATGGATTTGAAATTACCTTTCGGAGCGTTCAATTCAAGTTGTCTCGGACGGTTTCAAGTCTGATATTCACAAAATAAATGCTGATGTGCCGCAGGGCTCTGTTCTGTCTCCGACACTCTTTTTAATTTTCATTAATGATCTCTTGTTTGCTACTTCTAATCCAAAGTAAAAGCAGTACTCTCTGCTTTTCATATTCTTTTCCGGACTCATGGCCCTGCTCTTCGGCTGTAGAACGAGAACGGCAGAGTACGAGTATGTTAAGCGCATAACCAATTGGGGAACTATCAACTGCTGTAGTTAAAGCGAAATTCAAACACCCAGCCATTATGCATGAATAGCACTTGCATCGTCGAAACCGAAAAAAAATTCTCGGTATATGTCTCAATGACAATTTACGTTGGAATGACTACATATTTGATATCGCCAAAAAAGCTGCGAAATGTCTAGGTTTCCTCAAGCGATGTAAGAAATATTTTACCCCCTCTGATCTGACCTCAATATATAAGGCATTCATCAATTGACACGCTCGAACACCGACGTAAAAAAAAACATAATTTTGAGTACTATAAAAGACTAAATTCTATACATTGAAAATTTAATTGAACTCGTTGACATGGAATGATCATTTCACGTACCTTACATCTAAAATCTACGGAAGCCTCCGTACTTTATCGATGACTAGAGATAAAGCACTTATAGTTCTCATAATGACTTATGGCTGCTAACTTCGTGCTATCCCCGATTCTAGCTCATACAGAAAGCTAAACATTGCGTTCAATTCTGTAGCACTTAAGAATATTTTAACATATCTCTGCATATACTCAAAAGGATCACCGAATACAGTCTAAAAACTCTTATCATATTTATAACCGAAAGCCTGAGTATTTATATTTATATGACAAGATACTCGTAGTTTTTTTTTTACTGTCCCGTCGCACTTTGACATTTACACCAAATCGTTTCACTTGTCTCACCTCACGTAAGTAATTCTTCGTGCAAGCCGTCATACTTTGGAATAGTCTCCCAGTATCTATTGGGCGAATTTCAGAACAAAAGATTTTATAGATACTCGTACCTGTCCTTGTCCACTTAAAACAATCGAACTGAAATGTCTTATCTCTTCCTTTATAATTTTTATAATTTGTTTGCGATTTCCTGTTAATATTTAAATTACAAAGATCAAATCAATCTTATTGTCTTATTTTATTTGTATCAACCTGTACACCAAAGGTAATCTTTTCGCCTATTGTACGAGTACAGTAGTCAAATTAAAATAAATAAATGAAATGAAAAACATGAAAGTCGCTGACCTCTTAAAAACGCCGAGAAGCATTCGTTTGGTTTGCCACGGAACCCTAAATGATCAAACTTTTTTTGCCGGACCCCCATATTGATATGTAAGAAAAACAGAAAACATCGTTCCTTGAAGTGCGGTTTGGATATTTTTTTATTTGACAAGAAAAGAAAGAGTAAATGATATAAAAGGGCATTTTTGATAATGAGCTCTTCGACCTTGATGTGTTCTCACTCTTTCGTCACGATCGTCTTGACGTCACAAAATCATATGGAGGTGGCGTTTTGGTTGCTGTAAAGCCGTTGCTGTTGATATCGATGTTGTTTGTGTTGACAAAGTATTAGACATTGATCAGGTATGTTGCGCATTGATTCCGTTGGCAAAGGTTTGCTGTTATTTCTTAGCTATATTAAACCAACAAGTTCAATGTTTATTTAAACATTATTATTATTTTTTTTTAATATTTATTTTATTTAATACTTATTGATTAAAAAAAAAAAACGCTGTACATTAAGAAAACGAACTTTTAGATTTGCACAGGATATAAACTAACAAGAAATTACATACAATAAGCAAATTATACAAAGTAAGTTACAACAAAATAAAATAAAATAATGAGCACAAAAAAAAAACTAGTAATACTATTAATAATATAAGGATTAATAATATAAGGATAATTATAAGGATGAATAGATAAAAACAAAAATAAAATAAATTAAATATGAAGAAAGAATTAATAGAAAATTAGAACAAAAGCTATATCAGTTCAAACTGGATAAGTGGTCAAAACATGCTGCTTGAAACTTTCTGTATTCGATTCTAGACTTCACGTGATTAGGGAGATTGTTCCAGAGTTTGACAGCATAAATAAAGAACTGACGGCGTGATGTTAAGCAAGTGTAAATTGACAGTCGCAAATTTATGTGGCGATCGGATAGACAAAAGTTAATTTTTTGGAACAGGTAGATTGGCTCTTTCTTGTGAACAACTTTGAAAAGGAAGGAACATCACTTATATTTGAAGTATGCCTCTAAGTTACAGCCAAGAATTTGACGGGCTTCAGGCGAAATGTGATCAAATCTACGACGATTGAATACAAACCGAGCAATGGAGTTAAAAGCAACCCTAAGTTTTTGAAGCATGTGGGAGTCGGGATCGGCAAACAACTCGCAACCATAAGAGATTATTGGAACTATCAATGCCTTCACTAGTTTAAGCTTAACTTGTGTCGGCAAAATTGTTTTTGTTATAGATAGCCCTCGTAGCGACGCGTAGACTTTTTTTATAATAAAGTTTATATGATTTTATTTTTTTAAATTATTCCTAGATTTTTAGCATGGGTGATATATTCAACTTGAGATGTGTTTAACATAACGGAAGGAAAGTCAGGGAAATGTGGTTGGTGTTTGGATATAGGTATAACTTTTGTTTTGTCAGGGTTTAATTTAAGACCATTCCGTAAGGACCACTCGAATATTGAAGATAGGTCGTCATTTAATTTTGAAATTGCGTCTTCAACCATGCCAATTGGAAAACTAATGTACAGTTGAACATCGTCAGCATATATGTGGAATCGATAATGAGATAAAACAGAAGGTAAGTCATTTATGAACAGAGAGAACAGTAATGGACCAATAATTGATCCTTGGGGAACACCACTATTAACAGGAAGAAACGAATACATTTTATTATTACATAAAACAGCTTGTCAGCGAGTAGTCATGTATGAATAAATAAGTTTATTAAATGTGTCAGAGAAGTTGAAATAATTCGTCAGCTTATCACAGAGAATATTAGGATTAACACAGTCAAATGCTTTCGAGAAGTCAAGTAATACTATCACAGTTGTATAATTTGCTTCAATTGCATGTCTAATATCGTCAGAAATTTTAATTAAAGCTGATGTACAGCTGTGTCCAGAAGCTATTTTTCGTTAATGAATTTTTTTTATTTGATTGCTTAAAATCGATTCGAAGACTTTGGATAAAAAGGGAAGAATTGCTATATTCCAAATTTGTTCAATTTTTTGGGATCGGTATAATTTTAGATCTCTTCCAGGCAGAAGGGTAGGTAGATGTCATTATAATGGTGTTAAATATATGGGTGATGAGGGGAGTAAAAGGGGAAGAAGGATTTTTATGAAGTCAGGATGAATGTTGTCTAGTCCCACTACCTTGCATTTGATGGAGAAAATAGCGACTCCTACCATATATTCGTCAACTGCGTCCAAAGAAAATGCGTCGTCCCTGTCATTATGTGTTAGCGTATAGCGAGAACTTAATGCCGTGACTGGTGTGGAGAATTTATAGTTTAAATCTTCTATGTCAATGTTATCGTCCAAGACTGATATATTTTTCTTATTTAACCCAATTTTGCGGACTTCATTCCATAGAAACTTGGAAGAACGGTCAGAATTAAATCTATTGTTGTAGAAGTTAAGTTTTGCAGATCTTACCAACTTAGTAACAATATTACGGCAAGTTTTGTACTTATTCAGCATTTCTGCACAACCGAAACGTTTCCAGCGGCGGTAAGAGGCGTCTCTTAATTTGATGGCGTTGAGGATATCACTTGAAAGCCAAGGACAGGTTTGTGATTTTATCACACGAGTCTTAAAAGGAACATGCTTATTAAATAGGTAGTCAGTCGCGGTAGTCAAAAAATCAGTTTGTTTATTTACGTCAGATGTTAGATAAATACTACTCCAGTCAATTGACGAACAATCAAGAAAAAGACTTTCATAATTAATATTGCGGAAATCACGATAATGAATGGACTGGGACGAGCTTTTATCCACATGTAAGTCAAAGGTAGCAAATACAAGATCATGATATGAAAATACGGGAACAGATAACTGACTAAAACATTTAACTAGGCTGTTATGACTAGTGAGAAATACATCTAACAAAGATGGTACACAATTAGGTTTAAAATGAGTTGGCCTAGAAGAGTTAACAAAAGAGAGGCCAAGACAATTCATCGAGGTTATAAGAATACCAGAAGAAGAATGAAGAAGGTTAATATTTAAATCACCACAAAGAATGAATTTTGGTGCTAGATGACAAATTTCTTCAACAATTGGGGAGATAATGCGCGAATTCGCAATGTGTGGTGGCATATAAAAAGTTCCAAGTACGCATTTATTTTCGCCATTAAAGATATTAATAAAATAGTAGTCAAAAGACAAGGTACCATCAGAACACTTAACACAATTCGACTTAATGTATTTTCGAACGTATATTGCAACGCCTCCTCCAGTAGTGTGAGTTCGATCAGCTCGGTAAGGCTTTTTAAACCCATTTAAATAGAAAATATTAGGGTGAAACCATGTCTCGGAGATGCATATTATATCAATTAAACTGTTCTCAAATATAATTCGAAACTCATGAAATTTGTTCACAAGACTCTGTGCATTTATGTGGCAAATGTGCAAGCCATTATAACTTTTACATAGTGTATTTAAAATAAATTTATTTTCATCATTTATGCTGCCAAAACCAATGTCATGGTTGCTTCCTATTGAGAAAATAGAAGCCCCTACGAATAAACCCCGCAAAACCAAAATCGAATACAAGAAATCTCTTAGCAAGTATTATGCTAGAAAGACACAAAAACAACAAAGAATAAAGAAAACCAGTGTGAACAGATATAACTTGAACATAAAGTGATGAAATAAATAAAAAGAAACGAATGGAGAAAAAAAATTTACGCGATAATAAAAAGACAATGATACTGTGCAATAAAAAAAAAAGAAAAAAGATTAAATTTGATTTTCATCGACAAACATTTCATCGTTGACGTCATGTCCGATAGCATTCCTCAGATCACCTTTGTTGTGAATTATGAATGGAGTTTGGCTGACTTCGGTAGACTTGCCCATTGAAGATCTGCACGGAGGATATAAGTGATTTTCGTTTTAGTCTCAGAGCGCAGCGATGTAGTTACACTAAACATTTGGAGAATATCGACAGAGGTGCCGCATTATCTGAGTTCGCAAATTATAAAATTGTTGCTATTGGTGATTTTAATTGTGGGAATATTATATGGTCAGAAATAAATAATGATAATAAATTAATTTTAACTGTACTGCCATCTGATATAGTAACTTTATTTAGTAACTATTTAAATCAAATTAATTATTTAAAAAATTCACTAAATACATTACTTGATTTAGTTTTTATCTCTGAAGATTTAAATGCGTTTGTATCTGAATGTTGTCCTCTTTTATCAAATTCTGTTCATCATAAAGCTATACATATTTTACATTAAAGATTATAATTATAATAGTTTTTGTAATTTTCATAGTATAATTCATTTTTTTAAGTTTTATTCTTATAATCTTTCTTTAATGAATGATTGTTTTAAAAAAAATTAATTGGACAAATGAATTTCATGGCAAAAATGTATCTGAAAAGTTCATTGCTTTTAAGGATATTTTTAATAATGTAGTTAAAAATTGCGTACCCACGAATTGCAGGAAAATAAATTCACGCCCCCCCCGTGGTATAATAATAGATTATGTAAATTAAAAAATGTTCACATTAAAAATTTAAAAAATTCAATCCTCATGACGACTATTTAACTTTTTCACGCCTTAGAAGAGAGTTTATTTTTTATCAAAGTTTCTTTTTTGTAATTATATTCATTCTGTTGAAAGCAATCCAACGAGTTTTTGGAAATTCGTTAACAAAAGAAGAAAGAGTACTGTATTTCCAACGAAGATATGTTTAAATGACAAGCAATCTTGTGATTCTAATGACATTGCGGATATGTTTGCTGAGAATTTCCAAAATATTTATAGTTCATCTTGTTCAACTTTAATCGATTCTCGTTATGTCCACTCCCTTCCATCTATTGTAGATTGTTCATGTTACTCGTTTGATGTTAGTGATGTTGAAGTAGCCTTACGTAGCTTAAAACCACAAAGAAAAGCAGATATATTAGGATTTTTTCCAATCGTTTTACGCTACAGTACATCCACGCTTAGTAGCCCATTTTAGCCCATTATCAGAGCTCTTTAATAATTCAATTTCCAGTGGATTTTTCCCTGAAGAGTGGAAAGTCCCTACCATAGAGCCTCTTTACAAATCTGGCAAAAAAGATTTCATTTTAAACTATAGGCCGATTACCAAACTTCCAATTATTCCTAAAATTCTGGATAAACTGAAAGACAAACTAGTTTTAACAGTGAAACAGTATATAAGTATCAACCAACATGGTTTTTGGAAAGGCGGATCAACAGTCTCAAATTTTGTTGAATTTACTAATTTTTGTGTCAATGCATTAGAGAACCATAAACAAGTGCATGTAGTTTATACAGATTTTGTTAAAGCTTTCAGCAGGGTGAACTTAAAGATTCTTCTAAAAAAACTTGAAGCATATGAATTTTGTGGTCCATTACTTCAATGGTTTGCATCTTATTTGATTGGTAGGAGACAATATGTTGTAATAGGTGACTATGTTTCTAAGGAGATTTTGGCTAGTTCGGGTGTCCCTGAAGGGAGCCATTTGGGACCGCCATTATTTTTGCTTTTTATTAACGACCTTCCTAACTTTAACTTTTTAAGGCACTGCCATTTACTCATGTATGCTGATGACATTAAAATTTTTACAAAAATATCAACTCTAAATGACAGTTTATTGCTTCAAAAAGATTTAGATTATTTTACTGAGTGGTGTACTCTGAATGATCTGATGCTAAATATTGACAATTGTGCCTATATGAGCTACAATAGGAGTTTTCATCACATTTTCCCTAATTATTCTTTAAACAACTCTCGGATAAAATTAGTTGACGATTTTAAAGATTTAGGTGTAATATTTGATAGTAAATTAATGTTTAACTTACATGTTAATTTTGTCGCTACAAAAGCATTTTCTCTTCTAGGATTTGTTAAAAGAAACTCCACAGATTTTAGAGATCCTTATACCCTTAAACATCTGTATTGTAGTATTGTTCGTCCTCTAGTGGAGTATGCATGTATTGTCTGATGACATACCCCCCTTACATACATAAAAAGAATCGAAACTATTCAAAAGAAATTTTTAAAATTCGCCTTACGCCACCTATTTTGTTGAGATTATTAATGAGATTCAATCTCAGCCTTCTTATTGTTCTAAATGTCTGCTACTTGGTATGCAAACTGTCGAAATGAGAAGAAAAATGTACAACGTAATGTTTATTCGTGATATTTTATGTGCTACTATTGATAGTGAGAATTTGCTTAAATGTTTGAATCTTAATGTTTCGCCTAGAGTTTTGAGGCTAAGACCATTGTTGTTTGAGAGTCGTCATATTACGCTTTATGGCCAACGTGATCCTATTTCTTTGTCAAGTAAAATATTCAATTTTTATTACTCAAAATTAGATATATCTTTGCCCAGAAATGTTTTTAAAAACACACTATTCTTTGTTTTTTGCCAATGAATTTTTATTATATTTTATATTATATTACATTTTATTTTTATATTTTATTATTTTAATGAATTCGAAATCGTAGATTGAATAAATAAATAAAAATAATTATTTTAAGTTTTAGAAAACATTTATTGTAGAACAAAAAATACGTTGTAACTTTTTAATGGGAAGAATGAAATTTTTTCACATGTTTACTTAAAATATCCTTTAAATTAGGCTTAATGTCCGACAACTGAATGCGAAGGTCAGGAGCTGCGTCCAGTCTGTTTCTGAATTTATTTTTTGTGTAAGTGTTAGCCGAAAACCCGTTGCTACAAATGGAAGTAGAACGATAAGAGCTTTTTCTGCGACTGCAGGGTATTCATCTTTCAGTCCAACCCAAAATGTATTCAAATTAGAATTCTTTGATTCAAAATTTGAATCAGATGAGCATTTGATGTCGATAAAATTTTCATACTCTGGCACAGTTAGCATCGATGGTTTGCTATAATTTGCAAATGGATTCTGCACCCAGTCGATGTCGTCTATTTTCTCGGCGAAATACTCTTCCAAAGATTTTTAAAAGGTAACCAAATTTTGATGTATGCTTCTTTGATCATCTGAAGTAATCTGCAACATATTTTCTTCCAAAAATCCGTTTAAAAGAGTAAAACTTTCGTAATTTTTTTGGTTAACACATTCTATCCAAAAACCAAGTTTAGTGTTAAGTGAAGAACACCGACGAAGAACATCTTAAGCTCGTTGTGCAATTCAAATACTAGTGATAAAACTCTTCCCCCCGAAATACATCTCATTTCCGTGTGTAGAACAAGAGATTGATGCTGACTTCCTACGTCTTCACACACTTTTTTAAAAAGCCTTGACTGGAGTGGGCGTGATTTGAAGTAATTAACTATTTGTACGGCTTGTTCGATAACTTTTTTTAAGTCAGGTGAAATTTTCTTCACGACAAGGGCATGACGATGTAAAACGCAGTGACTGCTACTACATTTTGGTGCCACATTCTTTATTCTTGCCACAGTTTCTTTTATTTTGCCGGTCATAGCTACTGCCCCATCGCGGAATACCTCAATACATTTGCTCCATTGAATATAGTGTTTACTCATATAATTATCGATGACTTCCCCAGTCGTGTATGTGTCCAAAGGTTCACAGAGGAATAAATCTTCTTCAATAGATCCTCCGAAGTGGTATCTCACGAAAACAAGCAATATTGATAATACGGCGACATCTGTACTTTCGTCAAGTTGAATTGCAAACATCTCACTGTCTTTCAATCTACAAATTATTTCATCTTCAATATGGTCCGAAATCTTATGGACTCGATCAGATATGATATTATTGGAACACTTGACTGCTGCAACTTTGTTCGCTGCGTCTTCTCCAAGTACGTAGATGACGATTTCTGTCATGCATGGTTTTATTAAATTTTCTGCAATCGTGTGTGGTTTACCAGCACGCGCCATTCTATAACTTGTTAGAAATGATGCTTCAGTTGCGTTTCCATTATCTGTTTTTACATATCTGTATATAGCAGTTTTATGTATTTCTTTGTGTCTTTCAAAAAAACTTAAGTTGCGGGTGGTTGGTTTCAAGGTGTCTCTTAAGCTTTGCAGATACCAAAGAGCTGTTTAACAGAATTTTGTTGCAAATAACGCATTGTCCATCAGGATGTTCAGCATTTTCTACAGGAATAAATCCAAAGGCCAAGTAGGATTCTTCATACTTCCTCTTTTTTAAAACAATTCTCTCCTGAAGTGCACCCCTTTTGTTGGTAGGTGTACTTTATCGGTGTTGCCGACGACAAGAGCCTGTTGTATTAACCGTACCCTGGAATAAATTTACAAACCTAATATGTAATAATCGAAAACAATACTCGTTAATAATAAACAACCAAAAGATTTATAAAATAAAAATGAAATTAAGAAATTAATGCGTGTAAGGTGAGTAAGCCAACTAGTTATTGGCCGAACTGTATTTACATATGTATAGATTGACTCGAATATATATAACTTTCTAACTGAGGAACAAGCAACAGATTCTTCTGAATTATTTACACTCTACTACTGGTGAATACGATACAAAACTTTTGCCACTTGTGAGGCTCCCCGTTTTGGGCCAATTGTCCATTATTACAAACCGAAATAAAAAGCAGAACAAATGGCATCTATCCCTGTAGTGATAAAGTGCCACACCACACTTCAAAACTTAAAACAAAGGAAAACAAAAAAATCACACTAACCACTTCTTAAGGCACAACATATTTAAATACAATAAATTGACAAACCGCACTGTAGTGTATAACTTCGTTCTGCACCGAATACTTGCAACAAACTGGCATAATGTCAATAGTAAAAAGGGGAGAATTCAAACCAAAACAAATAAGAAAATCTCAAGTTACATATTCGATGTAACCAATTGTTTTGAATGCAGTTTTGTTTGAAAAGCTAATACAACCCCTACCTACAGTGTACAAGTGTGTGTGACCACATGGCATTCTTCCCAATACGCAGCACCTATTGTGACACCGACACAACTAATTAAAAATATTTTTTTCGCGGATGACTAGATGTATGAATTTGTTTGCGACGCGACGGCGGGATTATGTTTTTTCTATGGAACCCCTTTGACCCTTCCACGGAACCCCAGGGTTCCACGGAACACCAATTGGGAAATGCTGTTCTAGAGAGTTATGCCATCTGCAGTTATGCTCACACGACACCCAACTACAAATGAAAGCCTTAACCGGGGACCCAGGAAGTTCTAACGCAGGTTCGGGTTCGGAAAAAGTCTCATTCTGAGCCTTACCCGTCAAGATCATCGGAGATGTCATGAAAGAATAAATAAAATAAGCCTTCCGGCTGTGTTCGGACAAGTCTTGCATTTTCTAACTAGTTTGGAGGTCAGAAGAGGTTTTAGCAATCAGGTAGTCACAATGTAGTTCATCTATGAGTATTGCGAATATTTCAACTTGGAAGGCAGAAACAAGTTCACCAAGCTCCCTTGTACTGGCAGAACGCCGAAAGCACCTTCGACATGGCGTGCTTAGCCCAAGCTCAAGGAGAGCAATCTCAGATTGGAGAAAATTCATGACAGAGAGCGGAATTGTCGATTTTAAGCGAAATCGAATGTTGAAACGAAGCGATCGATGTGGAGTTTTTATCGGAGAAGGAATCGAAATCCCGGTATGCTCTACTTTCTCCAGTATCCCTCTTATAACAGTGTCAGTTTGGAGTTTTAAGAAGACTACATCTTGTTGCCAAACACGACTTCTGATTTATCAAATGTCAGCCTTACCTCGATAGAGGTCGAATCTAATGATTAAAGCGATACTGCGACTACTGCAGATAAATTTCTATCATTGTAAGGCTTTATCCCCTCTGTCCACTAATTTGCCTCTCTAAATCAGGAAAGGAAGTTATTTTCATCGAAAATTCCTGGATAGCAGATAACAAAGTTCAAGCACTCAGAATCAAAAACTCCGTCTCAGACAATAGATATCTGCTGTTAAGTCCAAGTGACCATCCTCCAAATCAGCATAACAGTGTTTTTTTCAAGAATCTATAAATAGTGAAATAGGATTTTGCACGTAAAACACATACAACAACCTGCTGCCTTTCACTGCCCATACTATCGGCAGCGAAAAGTGAATGCCTATAAAAATTCGAATTCGAACTCTTGTTCGAAAGCAATTTCGTATTTAAGGGTTGAAATATTGGAAATTTTTTCCGTTTGGCTGTCAAGTGAATTCAATTGATTACTAAATTTTGATATTTTTAAACAAAGCCGCGTATTTTGTGATTTTAATTTTTTATTTTATTTTGTGATGGAAGATAAAAACAAAAAGTGAGTATTAAAGAAATGAAAACTTTTTACATTCAAAAGGGTATTAATGTACATTTGTATTTTAGATTAAAAAAAAACTGGACAAAAGAGGAGACTGATGCGTTTCTCGACTTTTATGCATCTAGAAGCGAAGAGTTCCAGCACTGTCGGAAAAAAAGATATGCATACGATAATGTGTTGGAAGATTTGATTTCTGCTGGATATGCGGTAAAGTTTATTTGTTTATATAATTATTTATAGATTATAATAAACTATTTTAATTTTAGGATTCAAACACTACAACCTCGCATCTGGTTACAAAAACGCAAACGCTCATTAGAGCTTATAAGGCTGCAAAGGACAATAATAGAAGGACAGGTACAGCGCCATGTGTGGCTCCGTTTATGAGCAACATGGACGAAATTTTTGGAAACATGGCCTTCGTTTCAATGAAAAATACCGTCTGTATAGGTGCAAGTGAAATTTCGCAAACAGTAAGTACTCGTAGATATAATAATCAACAAGTTTCGTTATATATTTTTCTTTAATAGGATTCCACCTCTGCACCAACACCATCACCAAAAAGTCCGCCGGCAGCAGAAATACCACCACAAAGTCCTCCGGCAGCAGAAATACCACCACAAAGTACGCCGACAGCTGCAACAGCGCCACAAACTCCCCTGTCAGCAGTGACACCATCGACCTCACGTGCTATATCCGGCAGGAATGAGAAGATGTTGAGATCGGCCTATTATAGGGATAGGCTTCACCAAAAGAAAGCCGATAATGAGAAAAAGGAAGTCCGGTGGAAGCAATTCATTGAATGCAAGAATCGAAGATCGGCAATGCTTGAAAAAAATTTAGAAGTGCTAAAAGATATATTAAATACATTAAATAAATAAATAAAAATGACAGATTTTAAGAAACCAATTTGTATATATTGTAAAATGTTTGTGTGGGTACAAATGATAGAACTTATTATTTTCAATAGAAATCGCTTTATTCAGTACAGTTACAATTCACTATTTAATTGTTTCTCTCAGTACAATCCAATTTCTCAACCGCTTATACTTTTCTTATCTTTTACTTAAACCACTTAATCACTTCTCCTAAGTAACACTTCAAATTTCACTTTAGAACTGATTTGCATACCTTGGGGATGCTGATATTTATACTCGAATGACATACTTCGAGAACAATCTTCACCATCCAGCGTCCCATACGATTTCCAGTTTGCTAGAAAATTCGATTCCACTCTCCAGTCATCAATGGTTGAGACTTTGTTATTCAAGTATCGAAATCTTCTGGTCTTCGAGTATCGACATCTTCTGCGCTGTAAATCTAGATGTCGCTGCTCACATTTAAGTGGTTATCACATTGCTCCCTCCCTACAGTTGTTACGCTGGATCCGGCAGACAACGTCATTAATGCGGGTTATCACCTTGTATGGACCTTCCCAGTCCTGTTGCAATTTTGGCGGCTTGCCTTTCTTACGCTGAGGATTATACAGCCAGACCAGATCTCCTTCGTTGAAACCGGAAGATTTCGCCTTGATATCGTACCTAGTCTTCATGCGGCTGCTTGCTAGCTTCATCTTTTCTCTGGTGTCTTCATGCAATTTACGAATCCTGCTGCGTAAGTCATTCACGTACTCGTTCACCTCTTTGGGCTCCGTCGGTGGGGATCCGAATTTTGCTTCACTTGGCAATCGAATTGTTTGACCAAATAAGATCTCGGATGGTGTGTGCCCTGTTGAGCTATGGACCGCGTTTCGGTAGGCCATTAAGAAGAGGGGTATGTGTCGATCCCAATCCCGCTGGCAGTTGCTGACAACCTTAGATAGATGCTCATAGATGCTCAAGGTCCGATTGAATCGCTCGACCATTCCATCAGATTGAGGGTGTAGTGACGTTGTCCTTGTCTTTCTTATTCCCAAATATTGGCATATTTCCTGGAAGACTTTTGATTCAAAGTTTCGCCCTTGATCAGAGTATAGCTCCATTGGGACCCCAAATCTGCTCACCCAGTTGTTGACTATCTGTTCGGCTACGGTCTTAGCTTCTTGATTTGGGATGGCAAACACTTCCGGCCACTTACTGAAGTAATCCATGACCACGAGGGTATATCGGTTACCATTAAAGGTTTCGGGAAACGGCCCAGCGATGTCGATGGCTATTCGTTCGAAAGGTGCTCCGACATTGTATTATTGCATTTGTCCATGTGGCTTTACTTTTGGACCCTTGGTAGCCGCACATCTTATGCACTTTTTGCACCAATTCTCGACATCTTGTTTAGCGCTTAGCCAATAGAAACGTTCCCTTACCTTTTCCAACGTCTTATTTATTCCCAAATGGCCTCCTGAGATTCCGTCATGTATTTCATGGAGCACTTGGTTGACTCTGGACCGTGGCACAATTAGCTGCATACGAGATGTTGTCCCATCTGCACTTTCCCATTTTCTCTTCAGCAATCCATCTTGCACAAAAAGCGAGTCCCACTGTGCCCAGTATGCCTTCAGAGTTTGACTCCGATCTGATATCTGCTGCCAGCTTGGTCTTTCCTCGTGTTCCTTCCAGGCCAATATTGGTTCGATGTCATTGTCTGCCTGTTGGGAGGAACGGATTTCGTCTATACTCCAACCCTCTATTGGCTCAGTCCTGATCATTTGGATAGTTGCCTGTTCTTTCGCTTCTTTACGGCTGCAGTGTTCGCATTTTACTCCGCACGGTCGACGAGAGAGAGCATCAGCATTTGAGTGGAGTGTTCCCTTGCGGTGTTGCACGTCAAAGTCGTAGCCCTGCAACTGCTCGATCCATCTTGCAACTTGGCCTTCAGGGTTCTTAAATTGGAGTAGCCATTTCAGAGCTGCGTGGTCTGTCCGGAGAATGAACTTTTGTCCGTAGAGGTGCTTATGGAAATGCTTCGTAGCAAGAATTAAAGCCAGAAGCTCGCGCCGGGTTACTCAGTAGTTCCTTTCAGGTCTGGAGAGTACTTTACTGTAATATGCGACCACTTTCTCTTGACCATCATGAACCTGGGAAATCACAGCTCCAACCCCAACATTGCTAGCGTGTGCGTCCACGATGAACATTTTTCCGGGCGTGGGGTAACCTAAGATGGGGGCATTGCAGAGCTGTCGCTTTAGTTCTTGAAATACTTTTTCGCATTCTCCAGACCACCTGAACTGTCGGCCTTTTTCCGTAAGTTGATGCAGGCTCTTTGCAATGCCAGCAAAATCCTTTACGAACCTTCTGTAATACGTGGCGAGTCCCAAAAAGCTTCTCAGTTGGTATTTATCTTTTGGAGAAGGCCAACTTTTCACGGCTTCGATTTTGTCAGGATCCGTTCTTACTCCTTCCGCTGATATAATGTGACCCAAATATTTTACTTCCGGACGGAACAAGGCGCACTTTTCTGGGTTGAGCTTTAAATGAGCATTTCGCAGCCTCTCAAACACTGCTTTTAGATTTTCGCGGTGCTCCTCGAACGTCTTACCTATGACGATAACGTCGTCCAAATATACTAGACAGGTTTTCCGGGTGAGTCCTTGAAATGTTCGTTCCATTAGTCGCTCGAAGGTGGCCGGAGCATTGTACAGTCCAAACGGCATCACTGCAAACTGCCAAAGACCGCTTCCTGTAGTGAAGGCAGTTTTCTCGCGATCCGTACGATTTATCTCTACCTGCCAGTAACCGCTCTTCAAGTCAAGTGTTGAAAACCATTTCGCTCCAGAAAGCAGATCCAAAGTGTCATCGATTCTCGGAAGTGGGTAGCTGTCCTTTTTAGTGACCTCATTGAGGCGTCGATAGTCTACACAAAATCTCGTGCTGCCATCTTTCTTTTTCACGAGGACCACTGGAGATGCCCACGGACTTTGCGATTCTTCAATCACTCCCTCAGCTTCCATCTTCGACATCATTTCGGCAACTTCTGTTTGCTTTGCCAATGGAAGACGCCTTGCAGGTTGACGGATTGGTCGAGCGTCTCCGGTGTCAATGTGGTGTTGAACAATATGCGTACGTCCATATTCTCCGTCTTGTGCAGCAAATATATCAGCGTACTCACCGATTAGTTTTTCTGCCAGGATTCGTTGATCTTCGTCCAAATTACAGAGACTGAGAATTTTGTTCTTGATTTTTATGCTCTGAACTGTTGTGACCGGTGTTGCACCCTTTTTTTCCGTTGTGGTCGATATAGCCTCAACAGGTACGCATTTTCCCACTATCTCCCCCTTTTTCACCTTTACACTGAATGTCTTTGGATTTAGAATCCTTACAGGGACCATGTTGTTCTTTGGCTCCACTAAGGTCTTTCCCACCATGAAGTCTCTTTTCTTTTCTGGCTCCATCAAATAGAATCGGTGGCTACCAGGACCACCTTCCACTTTTGCCCACAAAATTGCTTCTGACGAAGGCTCTAGACTCTGATTGCTGCAGATGACGACATTTGAGACTGAGGTATTGGCGTTTACGTATATCATTGGTATCTCCATGTTTCCGTATTTCAGGGTTTGTGCCCCCAAGTCGACTACAAGTCCATGTTCTCTCATGAAGTCTGTACCAATGATGCACTCGTCACATATGTCAGCTACCAGAAACGCGTGAGTGAATGTTATTCCGGCCAATTGGATTTTTATGCGGACTTCACCATATATCTTAATCGTTGCTCCTGTAGCTGTTCGCAAGCTGCAACTGCTAGTGTTATGCAGCCAAGACTTCTGCACAAGATTCCTCCTGATAATTGAGGCCGTGGCACCGGTGTTGCCATCCATTTTTCTTTTCCACTGACTACTTCTACTAGAAGGCTTTCGTTGCATCGTTTTGCCAGCGAGACTTGGATGATGGTCCTGGGGTCGTCGACTCCTGCTACCAACTTCTGCCCCGCGAAGTTGGTGCTTAAGCATTTCCCGACTGATGGCTTCGGGAAGGTGTTACTGCGGGTTTCTTCCTCTATTTGCTTGTCACCACAGTGAGGGCAGTCTTTTCGTCGCACCGGTTCTTTACACTGCCTTTGAAGGTGTCCTATTTTATTGCAATTCTAGCAGCGCATTATTCGTCTATCCCGTCGAGTATCCCGTTCCTCGGCACTAATTCTTGTGCAGGAGCATTCGACAGATGCTACTTCCCTGACGAAATGTGTTCCCTTGGAAGCCTGATTGGCTGCTTCCATCGCCAGAGCGAAGGCAAGTGCTTCAGCAAGGGTTCTTTACCCGGCCATCCTTACTGCTGACTGTAGCTTCGAATCTGCAATTCCCCTGATAAATGCATCTTTTGCCATTTCGTCGATAATTTCCTGGCCTGCGGTGGGGTATGACAGATGTGCCAGTCTACAGCTTGGAGCTGCTGAAGTGTTTCTCCTCGTTGCTGCGTTCGGCTTTGCAATTGGACCTTGTAGACCTCCTGCATGTGGCTATCCCCAAACCGTTTCTCGATAGCCTGTACTAAAGTCACATAATCTTTATGCTTTTCGATGTCTACTGTTTGCAACAATTCTGCTGCAGGACCGTGCAAGGCCATTGTTAGGGCAAAGCACTTTTCCTCATTGTCCCAGTCGTTTGCACAGGCAGCCATTTCAAACTGCTTCTTATAAGTAGACCATGAGGTCTGGCCATCGAATGAGGGAGGCTTCAACTCTTTTCTCCTTGGACCGCTTAAAGAACATTCTCGCAGTTTCTGTTTTCGCACTGTGTCGAGCTCTTTTGCCAGTTGCTCAACTTTGCTGTCCATTTGTTCGAATTTTTCGCCAACATTCTTCTCTATTCTTTCAAATTTGTTATCTATTTCTTCGAACTTTTGGTGTAGAACGTTATTTTGTTCTTCCAGTTTTTGTTCTAGACTATTCTTTTGTTCGTCGAATTTTTGTTCAATGCTGCTCTTCTGCTCGTCTAGATTTTTCTTTTGTTCATCCATTTTCTGTTGAAGACCGTCCAAATTTTTCTTCTGTTCGTCCATTTTTTGTTCGAAACTGTTCTTCTGTTCGTCCATTTTTAACAAGAGGAGTTGCATCATCGCAGACATGTCACTACCGGTACTTGTCTGTTCATCCTCGTCAACATCAAAGGAATATGCTATGCATCAGGATCATGTCCCTCGTTGTTCAAAGCCTCCTGAAGTCGGAGCACCAGGTCACTTTTTCCTCCACTGGCGCTGAGGCTTCTCTTGTTCAACTCGGATTTGAGTTGGACGAAGGTCAACTGCAATAGTTTTCGACCCATTCTAGCTTTTTTCAAATAGTCACTCCTAAGTAACACTTCAAATTTCACTTTAGAACTGATTTGAATGCCTTGGGGATGCTGATATTTATACTCGAATGACATACTTCGAGAACAATCTTCGCCATCCAGCATCTCCAGTCATCAATGGTCGAGACTTTGTTATTCAAGTATCGAAATCTTCTGGTCTTCGAGTATCGACATGTTCTGCGCTGTAAATTTAGATGTCGCTGCTCACATTTAAGTGGTTATCATAATTTTTATTGGCCCAAAGATTAAACCTATATAAAATTTCTTTCAGCTAAGTAATTAAATAAATCTTCGCGTTGATTTGGAAGTGCATTTCCTTTATGGTTTCCAAAAAGAATTTCTTCATGTCCATTTTCCGATTCGTGATTCACATCAGCAAACTCGTCGTCCATTGTTATACATATATTATGCAAAATACATGCACTAATAACTAAATTTGTCACTGAACGCAAATTTCTTTGTTCTGTGAATTTAAGCAATCTCCTGAATCTTCCTTTTAACACGCCAAAGGCATACTCCACTACAATTCTTGTACCTGAATGCAGATAATTAAATGAATGTTGTTGTGCCGTAAGTCTTCCGTTGTCTCTGTACGGTGTAACTAACCACTTGGTAGATGAATATGCCGAATCACCAAATATAAACGTGTTATACGGAAAAAGTCGATCAGGGTTTTCTTGAGCTTTTCTAAATAATTCAGATCGCCGGAGAACTCTGCTATCGTGCAAAGATCCAGGCTCACCACAGCAGATATCAATGAATTTTTTATCTGCATCCACTGTTGCTTGCAAGTTTATGGTGAACTGATGTTTCCTATTATAGTAGTAATGTTTTCTGGTTTTTGGTGCTGCGATGGATATGTGAGTACAGTCTATTGCACCGATAACTCGAGGAATTCTTTTCTTCTGCTCGAATTTGCGACAATTTTCCCTCACAACGCTGCCTTGAGGCCATTTAATATGCTGATTGGCAACTGAAACCAAATACCAACACACACGATTAACTGCGATCCAAGCAGAAGATTTTGGAACACCAAACAAACTTCCCAGCTGTCGAAAAGTTATGCTGTTGCTAATGTACCATATAAATATGTACATTTCTTTCTTTTGTCCGAGTTTGGTCCTAACTCCTCTTTGTAAATTTGCAACAAAAGAAAATTGAGAATAAGATGCTGCAATAAAATTCATAATCATTACCAAAATATTATAAAAATGTGAAATACTTACATATCAAATATTCTATAGTTGATCGCTGCAATCTGAAATGCGACTTGAAATCTTCATGGCTGTAAAGGTCAATAATTTGCATGAAGTTCTTAATATTAAAATGATTTGTTTCTTCGGAGGATTCTTCAGAGTTTGAGCTGTCCTCAAAAAACTCTTTGTAAATTATTTCATTTTCGTCCATAACTATACGGTCTTCATTAATTAAATCTGGAAATTGTAGCTGCAATTATAATTAATGTAATCCTACAAAGATATCAATACAATTATAAAATTAGCCTACCATTGCTTGAAAATTATTCATTATGATTATTAATTTGATTTCAAACATTCATTCAAATATAATTTTCACAATGACGTTTGCTCTTTTTTTTTAATTCAAACTTGTGAAGTATGAGTACCACCAACATTGACATATAAAAATCAAAGCAACTGCGGAACGTTTTTTTCAATGTTACTTCACTGCACTATCTATAGCGATGAAAAAAACACGGCTCATATCTTTGGAAACAGTCGGATGAAAGATAGAAATGAATTGAACGATGCCTTTGAGAACCGTATGTCCTGTTTAAATTTTAATTCTTCTAGCTGTGCAAATGGTTTGGGCCGACTAGTTGAATATGTAATTTAAGCATATAACAAGGCAATGGAAGAAAGTTGTACTTACATATAATTCCCCTAAAAGCAAGATGAAACCACCCTGGTGGAATGTCATTATTCATAATCTACGAAAGTAAAGTTGATGGATACACAATAGGATTAAGGCCATTAGAAGATCCCTTGACTGGAAGTCCTACAAAAATTTCTCAAAACATTACTGTTGTGTATGCAAATTGTTGTGTATGAAAACAGTATGTGCGACCAATGTTAAACATGTCAAGTAGAGCACATTCACTATCTCGGGCGCATGTTAGATCAGAAGAGATTAGTACTGAGTCAGTCATTATCTATACTCTGTGGCGATCGGGCATGCGTTGGCGAGCTAGTGACGTATTAAGCGCAGTGAGTCTAGTGACATTACAAGTGGCGACGAGAGAGAAACTGGGAGCATAAATCGAAAGTTAGCGGGTACAGAGTAAGTAAACGACCAGAGATATTATTGATAGAGAGATATAGAGATATTGTGCAAGTTTTAACACGTATATGGCTAAGTGTGGACAAAGCATGTTATGTATTTAATGTAATGTGTTATGTACATCCATTAAATTGGAAACGATATACTTGTATTTAATACATGATGAAAAAAAAATGAAATTGGCGCAAGTGTGCCCACATTAAATTGTTAATTAGCAAATAAAATGAATAAACGAAAATAAAGTATATTATGAAGAAAAAATATTGGAAAATGTTTTGGTACAAAGGTGCCCACATTAAATTGTGAATTTAAGGAATTAAAGAAGAAGAAACGGAAGAAAAAGAAAATATGAAAAACATTTGGTACAAAGTGCCTGCATTAAATTGCAAACTCATATCTGCACTAAAGTGCATGACAAATGTACTGTTCATTTGATAGATAATTAAATCGTACAACAGTACTCACATTAAATAGTAAAAATGTATTTACATACGTAGTATGTTGTTTACATATTTGATAGTAAATTTGGAATAAATTGATTTCAGTCATGTTGAGAAATAGATATTTTGTTTCAGGTTTGTCTCTTCCCATTTCTTGAAAAAAAAATAAATGTCCAATACACTCCCGGGGCTGGAATGTTTTGCACTGGAGGGGGATAATACGTCAGTGGGGTTAAGATGGGAGAAGTGGAAAAGGGCGTTAAATGTATATTTGGAAGCAGCGGACATCACCCCATCTTCAAAGAAAATAGCAACTTTATTACATTATGGTGGGTTAGGGCTGCAAGAAATTTTTTATAATCTACCAGGTGCAAATGTGGCTCCTTCCAAAAAAAATGATGTGTTTGAAATAGCTATAAGCAAATTGAACGAATATTTTTCTCCAACGCAAAGTAAGGTATTCGAGAGACATTTTTTTAGGCTCTAGAGGCAAGAAGGAGGGGAGAAGTTTGATAAATTCCTTTTACATTTAAGAAACCAGGCAGACAAATGTGGTTTTCAGAACTTAGAAGACAATTTAATTGATCAAATCACCGAAAAATGTACATCAGATGAGCTTAGGAAAAAAATCTTAACGATTGGGGATAGTATTACACTGGACACAATTATAATCGAAGCTAATACGCAGGAAGCGGTTAGTCATCAACTAGAAGGTTATGAAAATAAAGCTAAGACACAGGAGATATATGAAGTCACACATAAGAGAAATGATCGATTTTTCAGAAAAGGACGTTATGAGAATCAATATAAGGCAGATGAAGTGAGGTCATGTGACAGGTGTGGTAGTAGAAGACATTCCTCCCAAGATGCTAAATGTCCGGCTAGGGAGAAGAAATGTCATAGCTGTGGACTCATTGGGCATTTCCGACAGTATTGTAAAACCCGAATACCACAGAAAAGAAAACTTAATGATTCTCATAGAAATTTTAGTCCAAATTTGAAAAGAGGTAAAAAGAGTAATGACGAAATTGATTGTGTGGAAAGTTACAAAAAGGAAAAAGACTATGTTTTTCATATCGATGCCGAAGCCACAATTGATTGTATTGTAGGTGGAGTTAAAACGAAAATGTTAATTGATTCAGGATGTACTTTAAATCTGTTGACAGATAAGAAAAAGTAGTAATGTAAAAGTTTTTAATCAAATCAGAAAACCTAACAAATCATTTTTGCTTACGGCAGTAATACTCCATTAGATCTCAAGGGGTCATTTGAGGCTACAATCGAAGTTAATGGAATAAAAGATCAAACTACGTTTTATGTCATTTCCAAAGGTATAAGAGATTTACTTGGAAAATAATCAGCGACATCCTTAGGGGTTTTAAAAATAAGTATCGGTGTAAGTCAAATAACCAACAAAGCCTTCCCAAAGTTTAAAAATATTTTGGTCAATATTCCTATTGATGACTCAATAAAACCAATTTCACAACCTTGCAGGAGAATACAAATACCCTTAGAAAGCATTGTAGAAAAAAAAAAATGGAAGAACTAATTCAGTTCGACATAATAGAAGAAGTTAGTGGTCCTTCAAGATGGGTGTCTCCGATCGTTCCAATTTTGAAGAAAAACGATGAGATACGGTTGTGCATAGATATGAGACGTGCTAATGCTGCGATTATGCGAGAAAACCATCCATTGCTCACAATGACCCAAATTTTGCCGAAATTTCGCAAGGCCACTATTTTTAGTAAATTGGATATAAAAAATGCATTTCACCAAGTAGAACTACATCCCGACTCCAGACACATAACGACATTAATCACTATGAAGGGACTTTATCGATATAAACGGTTGATGTTTGGTATTAATTGCGCGCCTGAAATTTTCCAAAAAAACACTGGAACGAATGTTACTAGGCTGTGAGGGCGTTATTAATTTCATTGATGATATTTTGATATTTGGGTGTAATGAGAAAGACCATTACTAAAAGAAAATAAAGTAAACACAATTCAATTCTTGGGACACGAGCTAACATCTTTGGGTATACAGCCTTCTACAAAATACGTTGATAGTATTAACCGATTCAGAGTTCCCGCAACACTCGAAGAACTACAAAGCTTTTTGGGATTAGTAAATTTTATTGGCAAGTGGATAAAACTTAGCCACAGTGACAGAACCTTTGAAACAACTTTTGAGGAACAAGCAAGGAAGAAATACAAATCTTCAAGAATTTTGGTTAGAAGAGCAAGATCAAGCGTTTGCAGAACTGAAGAAATCATTAACTAAAATACAATCCCTGGGATACTACGACGTGAACGATAAAACACAGGTTATTGCGGATGCTAGCCCGGTAGGCCTAGGGGCTGTTTTAACGCAAATAAATTCAAAAGGTTCTAGAATAATAGCGTTTGGAAACAGAACTTTGACAAACTGTGAGCGCAGGTACAGTCAAACCGAAAAAGAGGCTCTTGCTTTAGTATGGGCGGTTGAGCACTTCGATATATACCTCTTCGGCAAAGAATTCGATCTAATTACAGACCATAAACCCTTAGAGGTAATCTTTAGTCCAAAATCAAAGCCTTTTGCTCGAATTGAAAGATGGGTATTGAGACTTCAATCGTACAAATTTAAGACCATTTACATACCTGGCAAAAAGAATATAGCAGACCCATTATCTCGTTTATGTTCTTACTCAAAGGCAGCAAACACAGAAGAGGATTCATATATAAATTACGTCATAGAACATTCGAGACCACTCGCTATCTCATTGGATGATATAACTACTTCCGGTAATGATCCTGATATTCAGAATGTTAAAAGAGGAATATACAATAATGACTGGGACGACTCTGTTAAGAGATACAAAATTTTTGAAAATGAGCTTTGTTTCTACGAAAATATTTTGCTTAGAGGGAGTAAAATAGTTATACCAAAAAATCTTAGAAAGAATGTATTAGATGCCGCCCACGAGGGTCATCCTGGAATGGTAGCAATGAAAGGACGTCTAAGATCTAAAGTCTGGTGGCCACGAATTGATAAAGACGCTGAGAACCTCGTAAAAGTCTGCAAAGGATGCACCTTAGTTGGTATGCCTAATCCTCCCGCTTCTTTAAAAACACGAGAACTTCCAACAACATCATGGGTGGATATTGCCATAGATTTATTAGGACCATTACTTAGTAATGACTATTTATTTGTAGCTGTGGACTACTATAGTCGATATAAAGGAGTAAAACTCTGCAAAACTATTACCAGTTCCCATATAATCAAACTGCTAATGGAAATATTTAGTCGTTTAGGTTATCCAGTTTCCATAACAGCTGATAATGAAAAGCAGTTTGTCAGCGATGAATTCAAATCATTTTGTAAAGAATGCAAAATTAAACTATTTAATACAATTCCATATTGGCCGCAACAGAATGGAGAGGTAGAAAGACAAAAGCGTGATATTCTTAAACGGTTAAAGATTTGTCAAATTGAAAGAAAAGACATGACGAATAGCTTGTGGGAATACCTCATGATGTACAATAGCACACCACACACAACCACTGGTAAAACGCCTTCAGAGCTATTCTTTAAAAGACAAAATAGGGATAAAATTCCATCACTAGATCATATCCATAGTCAAATAACCGATGCAGATGTAAGAGATAATGTTAAAGAACAAAAAGACAAGGCAAAAGATTATGCAGACAGGAAAAGAAGAGCCGCTGACACTGATATCAAGCAAGGTGATAAAGTATATGTTAAATTGAGTCCATAAAATGAGTCCAAATTTGAACCCATCCCCCATACCGTGGAGAGTTCTAAAGGTGGAGACATAATTGTAAAAAACGACGAAACAGGTAAAAAATATAGACGAAATGTTTTATTTGAAAAAGATAGAGGGAGAATGGAAAGCTATTCAAGAAAAAGATTAATTGTACAATTAGACTCTAATGAAAAGTAAAAGATTATTTAGTTTATTCTAGACCAGAATGCTTAATTGATTTTGTATAATATTTGAAAATGTATTACTTGATTATAAGAAAATATGTATTTGATTAACCACTTTATTTTTGACATATAAATTTGTTATAAATATACATAAAATGTATCAACAACAAAATGTTTTAAGGATGTTTATTACAATACATTCAAATTAAAACAAGGAAGAGATGTTGTGTATGCAAATTGTTGTGTATGAAAACAGTATGTGCGACCAATGTTAAACATGTCAAGTAGAGCACATTCACTATCTCGGGCGCATGTTAGATCAGAAGAGATTAGTACTGAGTCAGTCATTATCTATACTCTGTGGCGATCGGGCATGCGTTGGCGAGCTAGTGACGTATTAAGCGCAGTGAGTCTAGTGACATTACAATTACAAATGTTGTTGTTGTTGAATTTAGGAAAACTTGCAAAACTTTCTAAAGCCTATGAGTATATTGTGAAAAAAAGAGAGGTCCTCCACTGTTTGAGACGTTCCTGGACGAATTCTAGTAAGAAACAATTAATCTCTCATTTTTCGTGGTTTTCTTGAGAACCAATATAAGTTACACGAAGACACCCTACTTAAATCTACACAGTTTGATCACCAGAATAAAAGTTAACTGGGCTATAAGCAGCTTCTATCCAATAATCCAGAATCGGATGTCATTTTTCCTATCGAAATCCAATACAACTCCGACATACTTTTACCATGACTAGAAGTCATTTCCAATAGCTGTTTAGGCATGGTGCACATGAGCAGATTATGGACGGAAGTCTATACCTTTTTCAGACCTAAACCAGAAAGAAACTACCATCTACATATATCCCAATGGCTTTGGATCTATTATCCTGTCGTTATTCCTAATAAAAATTTTGGAAAGACCGATTAACACCTATCTTCATCAAAGCAGAGATCCAACATTGCTTTGAAATATACATGCTGTAAAGATAAATTAATGGAAACCGCCTTGTATTCAATAGTAAGGCCAATTAAAATAAATTTCAGCTTCAAAGCAGACGCTCTATAGTAGACTTCATCTGGATTGAAGGTGCATTCGGCAATGCTAAAACAGAACCGATAATAGCACTCTTGGGAAGTGAAGCCCACAGTTTAAGCGCGTTGCTAATCAAATTCTCAAAAAAACTCTTTTCAGCTAAGAGGATCATCAGTGACATGTGAGTGGAGGGACACCGCAATGAGGTGTTCTCCCTGCCCTCATATATAGAATATGGCAGTCAGTAAACAATGATACTTAGACTTCTGGTAGAGAAAGGTTGGAAAGTGTTTGCTTATGAAAATGACATTGAGATCGAATACAGACCCAGCTGAACCCAATTGTGTACGTTGGGCTTAGATTCAAATGCAACCGAATTGATCCTTGTTGTCAGGAAACACAAAATTATATCTAGATCTTCACTCACTGCATCAAGATTCGAACAGGGGTTTGCCCAACAGGAAACATAGTGTGGAACAATTTTAGACAGTTAATTGAATTGGTAGTTATGTAGCCAGCAACTCTTTATGAAAGCTTGAATGGTTTGCAAAAAAAATTGGGGCTACAACCTCAACTAAACCCATTGGCCTTAAAATTCAGTCTTCGACCTCTAAAAATGAATGGAGTAACAGTATGATGGTCAGCCCTGAACGGAGAGATCAATCATTTTACACTAAGAACGGCATAAAAATCAGCCTGTGTCTGTGTCAGCGGTGTTCTAAGATCAACCGACATAGATTGCTTTTCTGGACATCTACTAAAATCTAGTCTAAACAGATGTCATTCCTTCATCCTTAAATCAAGAAATAATAGCGGGCAAAACATAGTTTCAAAGTGAATTCAGCGCTATAATCCCAAGCAGGGAAGGCTGGACGGGTAATGTTTTGCCGAGGAGAGAATCCATCCATACTGACACACTGACGCCACAGGGGCAATCAAAAGGATGTGAGGGTATGTATTCTTCCAATAACGTTCTCTCTTCATTTTACTAACCATTATAGAATATTTCCATTCAAGCTCTACGTCTACGGGTATCTGCATTTGCATTTATAACAAGCATGGCTATGACAACGTCAAAAGTGGTTAGCAACTATCGTCTACCTCGCAATGAGGTGGCAAACAGTTTCTTATCCACATTTGGTGGGTACCTGGACATCATAGAAACCAAAAGCCATCCATTGAATCCGGGAGTGGATTTAAAGATTCTATGAGCCATAGTACTGCTGTTTATCGGCTCCACATGTCCCAGCCATCGTAGTACTTACATTCTAACTTCTTGGCCAGATCTACTCATATCTCATTGCACAGCCCGTTTGCATCGACCGACGAGACGCGAAGAACTTTTCTTTTAATCAGCCTAGGACTATCTCACCCAGACTTAATTACTTTTGCATCATAGAGTAAAGTCGGGATGGCTACGGTTTTATATTAAATACTTTTGTTATTCGAGAGACGGCACGGAATGAATAGCAAAGCCTAGTTAACTTTGAAAACAATAGATTGGAATACACTTTAATTTTCTTATCAAGTGGCCTGCTCAGCAAACTGCTCTTCTTGTTGCTCATTTAGCAGATGTACAAACATGTTAACATGTCTATTTTCCTGACATCAAATTGAAAATTTCCAAACTCGATTCAGAAAGTAATTTCAAAACAATACAATAGATGGCGTAGGAATATAATTCGATTTCATACAAATTTCTTATAAGAAAAATCAATTTACCATTAACAAAAAAGAGAATATCTGTGATAAATCCAATTAGCAACAACGAAAAATAAGAAGTGGTATTCACAAATTACAATAATATAAGAATTTATACATATGTCTTTCATTTTAGATTTTATCAAATTGTGAGTAATTCAATATAAGAGAAAATATCACCAATGGTTTATCGGAAGGTTAAATTACTTTCAAAAACAAAAATATTACCACTTACTATGAAGGCACTGCCAAGTTTGCTAAGAACTTTATTGAAATTTCAACGTCAGTCTTAAGAGAACGAACATTTAGAATCTCCCAGACCTTTGAAGTTTTAATTTAATTTAATTACAATAAGAACTGCGTAAACTCCCATGTGGAAGCGGCATTCTGTTTCCAAAATTGTAAACTTGATTTTGTTCAGAACGCGGCAATTGTTGTATGTTCATTTTACTTGAAACGCCAGTGATAAAGTGAATCAGTACCAGCACTCACCACATCAACTCCAAGTACAATACTTGCAGCTGGATAGAAGCTTAGGCCAAATGCTCACAGAGGAGCTGTACCGAGGTGTCATCAGCGCTCTCATAGCAAGCGCCGCAGGATATTGTGTAACTCATCAAATGCTTACCAAACGCGTAGTGTGCCATTGAGATGCTTAGAAGAAGGCTGGAGAAAAGTAGAAGAGATTTAAATGAAGAGGTTTAAATATGTAATGAGGCATTCGACTTGTTTGCCGGCATCCTGGAGAGTCATGCCGACGACGGTCGATTCATACACCTGGGACTCAAATATTCGTGGAGGATATATATATACCTAGGAGGCATCCGTGAAGTCTGTAAAGCCCTTAGTACATTCCTTTTTTGACTTTAAGGTTGCTTGCACCCATTCCTAAGCAAAGCTAGCCAATCTAGGAAAAGTTGGGAATGGTTAATGTTGAAGGAGAATGTGTTTGTCTACCTCGATGATCTCTTGGTTTTTTCTCCAGATTTTGATTCCTATCCGAGGTGGCGAGGTGTTTGAGAGAAGCAGGATTGACAATCAGTATCGAAAAAAGCAGATTTTGCTTTCGCGAAATAAAGTATCTGGGATACATAGTTGGCGATGGCAGTCTTAAGACAGACACAGATAGAGTGTCGGCGGTAGAAAAATTTCCAGTGCCAAAGAAGCAACTCCGTCGGTTTCTAGGGATGTCAGGGTGGTATAAGCGATTTATTCCAAATTTCTTCGGACTATCCGCGCCTTAAGAAAGGACAAACTTTTACTTTGACAGAAGACGCGCTTAACGCGTTTGACAAGCTTAAGGCAACTTTGGTATCCGCTCCCATACTCTCAGAAGCTAAATTGTGTCCAAAGGAATTATAGCATCACAGAGTTTGATTGCTATGCGGCCGTCTTGTCTGTGAAAAAGTTTAGAGCCCATGTTGGGGGCTTACCCTTTATTATTATAACCGATCACGCTAGTCTGAAGTGGTTGATGACACAGAAGTATCTGTCTGGTCGTTTGGCCAGGTGGATTCTGAAACTTCAGGGCTTCGAATTCGAGATCGAGCATAGGAAGTGTATCCTAAACGTAGTGCCCAATACTCTCTCATGCGCCCACATTGAAGAGCTCAGTACACAATCCGACGTTCTGCAGGTTGATCTCAACTGCCCATATTTTTTGGCAGAGGAATATGAGGAGTTGATGAAGATCGTAACAGGAAGTAAGGACTGACTTCCAGACACATGTGCCTCAGACGAATTTGTGTATAAGCAAACTGACATACGAACAGGAGACGACTAAGCCTGGAAACTCTGGATTTCAAAGGAGTTGCTTGAGAGCTTGGTGGCTGCAGCACATGTTGCACCGGCCGCTAGACATGACAGGATTCACAAGACTCTGTCTCCGTGGCCAACTGATTGCTTACCTCGACCATTGGTCATCGAGATATTGAAGTTTAAGTGACGCACGGGGTGGACCTGGGCCTCAAAAAAGGACTGGCTCCAAACAGTTCGATCCACTTACGTGCCCCACCTGAGTCACGGTCTTTCTCTACTGTGCTGTCCATCGGGGACGGATTAGAAGACTTTTCAGACCGGAGCATTGGTGACCATCCGCTCTGTATGATCCAGTAATCTCAGTCGTTGGACCTTCACTCTTCTGGCTAAGTAGATGTAGCTGTACAGCCTATAAAGTTCATCGTTGTATCTCCTCCTATACACACCGTCGATGTAGACGGGACCGAAAATCACCCAAAGAATTTTCCTCTCAAAGCAACCAAGAGCACCCTCATCCATTTTTGATAAAGTCCATGCCCCTGTGCCATAAAGTAGGACTGGAATTATTAAGGTCTTATACAGGGTCGCTTTCGAGAGGTCAATTGCCTTCTTAGCCCAAAGAAGCAGTGATTGGCAAGGGTTATTTATCGTCTGATCTCAGTCTGAATTAATAGCGGAGCATAGGTAGGCAAAGTCCTTAATGATCTCAAAGTTATATCTGTCCGAGACGCCAGTCTTGGGTGTCCTTTCTTGTTGAAGTTGTTGCATATACTTGGTTTTGCCCTCGTAAACTGCTAAACCTATCTTCGCCGTTTCCGTCTCAATACTTGCGAAAGCGCCACTGACATCACACTGCATTCTTCCGATTATGTCAATATCATCATAAGTGGGCAGAATTTTGAAAGGTTGTGCCTTTTTTGTTGAGGCGTGAGTTTTGCACTAGTTTTTCATGGCTGCTGTTAAAGAAATCGCAGGACAGCGCATCGGCTTGTCTTATTCTCTGTTACCATCAAAAGAATCGTTGAGTTCTTTGCCGACCTTGATGTAGCAGCGTTCATTCTCCATTGCTCTATATAGCTCGTCTCTATAGATACTGTCATACGGGTCTTAAGTCGACATCCTGATAGCGGTATCTGGTTCGCCACCACCGTTATACAGTCTACAGAAATGCTTCTTCAAAAATCCAAATCATCGAATGCGACTCTACTACTATGTATGTCCCCTCGTTCGTCTCTACAGGGTTCGGTTTTACCTTTTGGTAAAACTTTCGAGTCTCATTTCTGGAATAGCATCTCTCAATTTCCTCGACTACGAGTTGATGTTCGTCTATCAACTTTTGGTCGTAAAACTTGTCAGCACCTCTAGTCCTTCTATGCAGCGCCGCTTTGTTTGCCACATGTGCTTGCCGGCACTTGTCGTTAAACAAGGGATTTCATTGTGTTGGCCGAATGAAACTCTGCATATCAGAGGCTTTTTGCCACTGCTGCCACTGGTCTTCGATACTTGATATCGGTGGCATAGGACCTCTTAAGAGATTAAAGAGACTTGTTCGGAAAAAGATTTGGCGATCTCTTGTGATTGCAGCCGCCTGACGTCGAACTTCCTCTCAGTATTAGCTTGCTTTGCTATGTTGGGGATATCCGAAACTGTAACTTGGCTACAGTAAAGCAATGGTCCGAGTCGATGTAGGCAATTAGAAGGCTCGGACATCCATAATACTGGAGGAGTGCCTTGCGTCGATCGCAATTTGGCCAATCTGGTTGACAGTTGATTGATCAGGAGTTCTCCAAGTTCGCCTGGGAATATCGAGATGTGGGAACCGCATACAAGCTACAACCATGTTTCGCGCTACCGCAACCTGAATTCGTTAGCGGAAGTGGTACTGCACAGGCCATACCGTACGCCGACATTTTGATGTCATATCTAGGGCACTGCTTGTAGGTTTTGTCCAGGAACTCGTTAAAACCATCTTTAGTGTCGTCATCTTTGTGCTCTGTGGGGGCGCACGCTTATATAAGGCTAACGTTGGAAAATTTACCCCTAATACGGATTGTTACGAGGAGCTCATTCACATGCCGGAAACTCAAGACTTCTTGCTTAAGTCTGCTTCTAACAACGAATTTGCATCTAAGTCGGTGCTGCTTTTGCCGTCGATACCAACCCCCGTATTAGATGGCGCAGTGTTTTATCCTCTTTTTGTCCGGCCCATTCCATCGCATCACTTGGATGGCGGTAACATCTGCTTTGCAGTAGTCAAAGGTCTCCGCTAGTTGTTCGGCTGCGTGTAGTCTTTCAAGGGACCTAACATTCCACTAGTAACTTAGTCTTTTTTTCAATGGAAAGATATTTACCTCGGCAGAGGGCCAGTTTCATTATAGATACCCCTAGGACGAGGAGGAAATAATGTAAACCAGATCCCCGACCAGAACTGGAAACTTTGGTTAAGTAGCAGACTTTTCCATCATTTGAGTGTAATAATACAACACGTCCCGACAGCTGCACGTTCTTCTATCATATACAGCACTTACAGTTTAGTTGTAGAGTTCGTAGTGAGTTGCAATACTCGTATGTAGAATAAACACAGTCTAACAGCAAAAACGTTGCATAGTTTCGAAATTCCTTTGCCAACGTAAGAGCAAGTATCAATGCAAAGAAAAACGACATAAGCTATAATTCTTGTTTTATTTACAGGATTTGATTCAAATTTTTATTCAATTACACGATTTTGAAGCCAATCTCCTTCGACCTTAGAAGCCGTTAACACTAAATTGGTTGAAATGAATAATTTTGAACTAAACAGAACCAAATGGGAATGAAATCTATTTTTATGACCTGCAAATTTGCAATCAACTATAAGCTGGTCCTTACTGCAAACTAAAATGCTACAAATACTTATGAACACTGGTATAATTTTTAATTGTCATACATACACTAAAAAAGAAAAATTAATCTAAAAGTTCGTCTCTAAGACATCCCCACTTTGTGCGCTCTAGTTCGAGTAATTAAAACAGAATATCAGAGTCAAGTCGTTTTGTTTAAGCTTAGAACTATAAATTGTTAACGCTAATTATTTGATTTATCCAACCGATAAATGATGACACCTTAACATATACGCCGGGCACGTCTTGTCGCCCGCAGCCGAAACCCCAGGACACTAAGCCGGCTAGTTCATAGAATCCATCATCTTGGCAGACAAGAGGACCACCTCCATCACCCTGTTGAAGATTTTTTATTTTTTTTTTTTTTTTTTTTTAGTGAATATATTTGATATGGATTGGGAATTTGTTCAAGTCCTACCTGGCATGCATCGTTTCCTTCTTCACCACCTGCACAGAAACTGGATGCTGGCAGAATGAAGATCTTCTCCGTTACAGCGTTAACCTTACGAATACATTCGGTGTCGCTGACAATAGGTATCTCGGCTTCACGTACTCTTAATGGGATAGGCCCAGCTAGAATTATAGAGAATTTAAGATTAAGATGAAAGTGAGAAACGAATATGAGATACCTTCGCCCATGTATCCATAGCCTGTGACTGTACAGCGTTTACCGGCAGCATGATTGACACCTCGTGCCGGAAGGCAGACCTATTGGAAAGTTATTAGTAAAACGTAAATAATTTAAATAACTTGACGAATCCTTACCAAACAAACACCATCTCTAAGTTCAGCTTGACCATGGAGTTTCAATAAAGCGATGTCATTGTCAAGCGTCTGGCTGTTGTGATTGTGATGAATGTAAGTAGTGGCCACTCTTAAGGTTTGAGCTCCAGGACTTCCATATTTTCTTGTCAAGTCATAGTCGCCTACCCGCACATAAATGGCATCACCAGAACGCACGATGCTGCAAAAAGGAAAAGTTAAAAAACAGCCCTTACTATTACACAACATCGAAATGTTGTCATGTTGCATTCTCTAAAGGTTAGGGAGATGAAGGAATTCTTGATACATATTAGCAGGGGCCAGCTGCTTTCGATTAACACTGAACAAGCGATTAGATTCGATTTGGTGACTTAATTTACTCAGGGTAGAATTATGGGTAATCTTGAGACTAGTTTTCATTAGTATTGTAATTACAACTATCTCATTGCACAGTTCCCTTTATAAGGCAGCATTACAACAAACAGAAATGCCATACTCCCGAACCGATGTGAGAGTACCAACGGAATGATAAAATCATCAAATTTTGTCCTAGTATGCAATATATCTTTCTTGAATATCATCTTCACAGGATGAATAGATACTTGTATTGCCATTTTAAGCGATTCGAAAATCCGTTGTAGCTCGTAAATTACTCTGCAAGCAGTGCCACTGGAGGAAATGCAAATATTTGTGAAATTCTCAGAGTCTGGCCGTACTCATTTCCTGGAGAATCTTGGTGTTGTACCAGAGTTTCACCGCAAGGCACCACTTAGTGCAACACTGAACACTTAGTGCACAAACGTCGGTTCGTACTATATTTGATTTGGTGCCAAGGCGTCATATTCATTTTCTTGCTCGAGATACTCGTATGTACGAGTACACAGTCGTTATCTTTAGTTATAATTTAGTCCATATCTCAAATTTACAGACTAAGGTTGAATGAATCTGTCAACTGTGGACGAAAGAAACAACTTTGAAGACCATCTGAATGGTTGAGTGTTTCACCAAACAAGGATAGTGTCACTGTTATGAGAGGCCTAGGTGGGCATCTAAAATGACGCCACGAAATAATGAAGGGCAAACAAAACCTCGAGCATTGAAATGGCAATAGATATTGATACCGAACTGTCCAATCATACAGTCCATAGGTTATCCTCTGATAAGTCGTCATCTGCGAAGATGTTCTAGAGGAGGAAAAAGCTCAAATGATAAACGACTCGCCACATGGTAGTCACTATACCTGAAACTTTTGGTACAGGACTCCATGTTGTCTGGTTAAGTTGGCTGGTAATTGTTTGTGTTGAACTAAGCGGACTTTGCATTGCATATCTATTCCTTCTTGTTACATCGAATTAAAATATAAATTAAACTACTGTGAGGATTAATTACAGGAGCTTCCATTTTGCTTTACAAATCGGATGCATAGGGCACGTTTACTGAATTTCCATGGGCACCAATTTAATGAAGCGACATCAGATTGGCTGAGTGAATTGATAGCTAAACATTTTAAGCGCTTTGCACTAATGTCTGGAGACTAGTTTGGATAGTTAAGGGCGAAATTAAATAGGCTTCCAAAATTTTTTTTTTCCGTGCGGTTCTTAAACATGACTGGTTTAAATAACAGGGCCGTTGTTATCGATGGTCGTGGCCATTTGGTCGGCCGATTGGCATCCGTTGTTGCTAAATACCTGCTGCAAGGCGGCAAGGTTGCAGTTGTATGATGCGAAGAACTCAACCTCTCCGGACATTTCTATAGGAACAAAATCAAGTACCTGGCATACCTGCAAAAGAGGTGCAATGTGAATTCAGCCCGCGGTCCCTTCCATTTCCGTGCTCCATCGAGGATTTTCTACAAGGCTGTTAGAGGTATGGTGCCACACAAGACCAAGCGCGGTCAAGCTGCTTTGTCGCGTCTGCGTGTGTTCGATGGTATTCCACCACCATACGATAACAGGCGTCGTGTTTGTGTGCCCATTGCCATGAGGATTTTGACACTCCGATCAGACCGTAAATACTGCCAGCTCGGTCGTCTCTCACACGAGGTCGGATGGCACTACCAGGATGTTGTCAAGAGTCTGGAGAGGAAACGCAAGGCTAAGTTGCGCGTCACACTCAAACACAACAGAATCATGAAGAAGTTGACAGTGAAGGCACGCGAAAATATTGCAAAGGCTGCCGAACCCTTCACCAAGATCATCCAGTCTTACGGATACGAATCTTAGGTCGTATCTGCGTACTGTAATTTTTAATGGTAAATAAATTTGAAAAAGAAAATTTGAAAGAATTGGCGGACTTAAGAAGAGCCTTGCCACGGTTTACATCATCAGAAGACACGAAAACAGCTTTCAAAAGCTTAGTCAAAGCTTCGAAGACCTTTCCAGTGACGGAACAGTCAGCAGTAACGATGAAACCAAACATCTCACCAGAGATTGCAGCCTTGGCTGAGCTGCCGTTGCTATAGGGAGGCTCAGGGCCTAGACCCCTTTTTTAAACAGTATAAACGAGAGCTTCTTGTTGATTAGCGGAGGAAACTTCAATAGCAACAGCAATATAAGCAAGATCTCCACTTCTATCCTTACGGATTTTACCACCCTTGCAGTAAGAATGGTTATCCTTGCCGGAAATAAATTTTAATTCCAAACTTTTTGCGAATCCAGACAGGATATTCTGATCAATACTACGACCGATGACTGCGTAACGCCTAGCAGTGAAATTGCTTACAGCACACAACAAAAAAATACGATAGACAACTTGCCAATGTGGTATTTTAGGATATACGCAGATATATTTAAGTCCAGCCGCAATGTAATTGGCAACCACAACCATGTTCTCGTAACTCTCATTGCATGATCCCGCACGGAATACGACAGAGACCCTGATCATTGTTATTATTGGCAGTAGCGACGACAGTTTTGTTTGGCAAATCAGTAAATTCAACATCGGCAGCTTTACCCAATGGGCAAGAACTTGCTTGTGCGGCATACCCACGTTTAGAGACAACACGCAGGAAAGGAGTTTTGCTAGCATTACACGCCATTGCTCTTGATAATGTGAATTAGATTTTACAATAATCTGGATTCCGTACAAGATTCGAAGTTTTTCGACATTTCCTCCGACTTGCCAAGAAAAGCCCACTAAACACGTTGATGTGTCCTTTGATGACTTCATGTCGCTTAGCACTATTGAGATATTTCTAGTTATACAGCAACAACATGTACATAGGATTGGTGTACTAGAAATGGGATTTTACTCGATCTTCTCGTGGATCGGTTGTTCTCGGAAGTTGGCTACTGGATTCAAATAGTGTTGAAAGGCGCCATTTTCAGTTTCTTCAACGAAGCTATTTAAGTGTCATATGTAGATGGGTGTCATCCTGGACAGATTTTCAGACAACATACATTGTAACGAAGATTTTCATAGCGCTATCAGTCTGAGACGGGAAGTGCTCAGGCAAAAACGGGGAGGTTTGACTTAACCTTGGAACCTCGTTGGAACCATAAGAGGTGCGATGGGTTGGAATATAGAAAAGACGAGGACATTGTAAATTCCGAGGGTTAGTGTTGCAGGAAATAGAATTGTAAAGAGAGGCACAATTAACAGGACCATAGAGATGTCGATGAATGAAGAGAATATGAAGAGAATGTCAGCTACGACGAATGTCAGCTTAAGAAGTTTGAGGCGGTCACGATAGGGAGGTAAAATAAAAGGGTCATCCCAGAGTCCGATGGGAAAATCGAAGGAAACGACATTGAATGTTCTCACTTCGGTATATATGAACTCGCTGAAAAGGGAACACTCACACTTGGCTGGCATATTTGAGAAGGAGCCGGACGGGGGTAATCTAAAGTGACCTTGTCACATAGTAGTTGTCAAAACCTTTAGACTGTCGTTAGACAAAACCTAAAGCCAATGAGAAGATATCCATTTTAATTATTCATTTCGAAAAGGATCAATTGATGTGAGCTGTAACACAACCGGTAGTAATAACATCGATTTCCTTGCCATTTTCTAGGGCTGAAAGCGCAAAGGATATGAGTTCAACTAAGTTTGTAGTAGTCGACCTTTCAGAAATCCATGCTGATTGAGTGATATAAGTGACTTCATGTAAAATACTTTCGAACATGTTAGGTATGTGACGCCTGTTTCAGTAAGCATGGCGCCTTTTTGCGGACCAGGGTTATGAAAGAGGTCTTCTAAACTTGGTGGAATTCTCCTGGTGTGAGAGATAGGTGGAATGGCGAAGAAAGTGGGTGCGAAATATTGGATGCACACTTTGTAACTTTACTTCGATAGGAGTGAGATCACAAAATTGAGAGAGAGAGCGGCCAATGGAGGAATTGGGAGGGTCTTTGAAATATATGGGGTCAGGTACGAAGAAGTTGTTTGCAAATGATTGTTAAAATAAGGTGCAAAATAGTTGTGGGTGGTCGTGGCTCAAGTGGCAGTGCATTGACTTTCCATTCGGACGGTTCGGGATTCAATACCAACCGAGACCGAAAGTTCAGGCCCCTAAAATCTCGTGAGGTGAATGGTTGCATAAATACAACATCAAGTCTATGTACACTAATAATTTAGTTTGCCCATTAAATGTTGTATATCACCCATATGCATGGAGTGAAATAACCACTGAGCCCACAAAAAAAAAAAAAATTGGCAATAGTACTCGTATGGGTCGGTCGATGATATGTTATCGAATACTATACAGAACTATTTAACAGCTCTTCAGTATAGTCCCCTGATTCTCCATCAATGATTCCCAAAGTCCTGGAAGATTTTATATGGCACTAAGCTCAGTACTTCTATGTAACTCGAAATGCGCTAAGTTGCGTCATCAGAAAGCTCTTTAAAAGAGGGAAAATGGTTGCCACGCATTTGCTTCTTAGTTTTGGGTACAAGTCGTGGTCTGATGATCACATATTGTACGAGTATTGTATGTATGGAGCATGAGCCAAGACTTACAGATCAGCCACAATTTTTCCGATAAGGGGGCGTGCATGGTCATGCAAAATCAGTGGTTCACCTGATCAAGCCAGTGCATTTTTTGAGAACTGTACTGTTTACTTTCTACAAAAAGGTGTGGTACACCTGTCACCTGTCACACCTGGTACATGGTCTGCTTAGATGATTCCCTGGTGATCGTAAGCAAAAATCATTATTTGATTGAGTTTTGATTGCCCCGTCGAAATTTTTTGCAGAAGAAGAGCCTCGATTCCATTGACTGAGATTTCATCTCCGGTTTGAAGTCTCTGGCATAAGTCTTATCTAAAGCGACTACTCGAAGATGTAATGCTCAGAAGTGTCAGAAGAGACAAAACGGAATCACTGCAAAAGTTTGAGAGGATTGAAACATATTGTATGTCATGGTGTATGAGCGTAGTAAAGGTTCTAGGATCCGCAGCCCTCCTATGCATTTGTAAATTCACCAATAACCCATCTTATAAAAAAAAAGAACCCTCAACAAGAAAGTTTACGGTTTCTTGGGAAAAGGCAAAGATTAACAAGCGTAAGCAACATCCAAATCTGGAAGGTGATGATGAGCCTTTATTCGAAACAGGTTATCCTGTAAATGTCTTTCCGCCTTTCAAGTTACGGCAGCATATTTTAGTAGAAAATACAAGCAACCAGAGAAGTAAGGATTTAAAAGAAATCCTAAGACTACTTTGATCTCCGAAAAATGCATTAGAACCTTAGTTTGGCATTGTGTTTTGGAGTTAACTGAAGCATTCAAGATGTTCTGTCAAGCTAGTTAAGCTATGGTAACGCAGACGGTGAGTTTGAACAGAACCTTTTTAAGATTATTTTCCCTAAACCCGCTAGCCTTGGACACACCGAAAGCCTACATTTAACGAATCAAGGTCTCAGAAAGTTGATGCATCCACGGTGATCACTCAAGACTGACAACGACTTAAATTAGATACTCCTGTAACCTCAAGCTAAGCTGTTTTCCTAACCACGATCCATCAACACTATTGAGAACAATTATTAATATCATCGTCATCAATCAGAAGGACCATTAAGGACTAAATCGTACTCACTTTGTTACACAATGGGCAGCAGTAAGTACCCACTGGGTGCCAATTAAGGCGGCTCCACATAAATATTGATTCAGGGAATTAATCAGCGCAACTTGCCAGCACCATTCGCCATTATCACCGTCTTCACCTCCTACTACGCGTCCACGTCGACGGGTGCTGAAGTTACTATATACCGGTCGTGGTTGTGGAATGTCAATGGCATTATCAGCCGACTGCCTGATGAGATTGTTTTCGATGAATTCGCCATAGACCAGATCGCCTAGTTTGTCATTATTGATCTGGATTGGAATCACTGTTGATCCTAGAATAAGTCGTTCGGTGGTCTTGGTGATGCCATTAGGTGCAATGACAGTTCCATTGGGTCCATAAGTTTGATGTCGAAGTTGTTGCTGCAATTGACGTCTAGCACGGCCGTACTTTTCGCGACGGTAGTTTATGTGATCAAGTCGTTGATTACGACCGGTTCGGCGAGTACCTTTGACTCCACATACGTATTTCGAATAGACTGGCGGACGAGGAGTGGTTGACGTCGTAGTGGTTGTGCTTGTTGTTGTCGTCGGTGGTGGTGGTGGAGGTTGTTGAGGAACTGAGAAAGGAGATTCATGTCGTAAGTCATGAGATAGAATATGAGATTTAACTCACCTGGCATTGGTGGCGCTGGAATTGGTCCATACTGTGAGTAGTGCTGTGGAACTGGGGTCTGATATTGAGCTACATGTGGTGGTGGGGGAGGCGGTGGTCCAGCTGGCATGTAGTTTTGGTATTGTGTAGCAGGTTGAGCTTGAGGTGGATACGCATGTGGTGGTGGAGGTTGTGGATAGTGGACATAAGTGTCGTTTCTTGACATGAATTCTTGCTTCTCGAGGATTTTACTCTTTGGAGCGCAGCACATTTGTCCGGAGCGTTTGCATTTGAAGAGGTTTGTCATCTCAGCATTTTCTGTAAAAAAAAATTTTGTCAAAAAAAATTCTGACAAAACTTTGCCATGCTTACTGAAACAAGTGAAACTTAACAGACTGACAATGCAAGATCCAGGGCATTCTTCACGCGGATCTGGGCTCGGAGTAATGGGAACTACATATGGTGGTGCTGTTGGCGGTTGGGGTGGTGGTAGAGACTGTGGTGGTGGACCACCGGGTCTCTGTTTCTGAGGGCCAGCTCTGAAAAAAAAAATTGTGTGACGAACTTGTCGTAAGCTGCGCATTATAGAGTTCTAACTCACCTCGAATTATCACAGCACACGGAGCCTTTTTTACAAGTGGTGGTTTGTTGAATTAGGACTGATGGTCTTTCACAGAACGCTGCCATAATATTGAGCATACAGAAGCCTGGACAAGCTCCTACTTGGTTGTGGAGTTGCTGTTGCTGATATTGTTGAGGCGGTGGACCTTGTTGGTGTGGTGGTCCACTATTACTGCCACCGCCGCCACCTGTTAATGTGTTCTCTGCCAAATTCAAGATCTGTGAGAATAACATATCAGAGACGGCTGATTGTAAAGATGATTGCGGTGATGGGGGTGGTGGCCCAGCTGTTTTAATTGGAACCTTTGGTGGAGATTTTAGAGGAGACTTTGGAGGAATTTTTGGCGCTGGAGCAGGTTGTTTGTGGCTTGGAGTTGTTGAAGTTATCTTCGTTGGTGGGGATTCGGAATTGCTTCGTGTAACACAACAGCTGCCTTCTCCTGGGCAGAACGCATCCGAATCGATATCATCGCAAAATAAAGCGAAAAGTCCACTAACACATTCACCATCGCATTCTTTGAGAATTTGGCCGTTGCTATTGTTTCCTGACTCTTCGTCGTCATCATCCGAGGTTTCATCTTCTTCAGGAGCCTCGGTCGTAGTTGTGGCAGCAACTTTTTTTACCGATGACTTTTGAGGTTTGGATGGAGGGTTCGTTTTCACTCGCGCAGGTTCAGGAGTAGTTATTATTGTGGCCTACCAAATGATAATTTTTACTTCGTTTTATGGAAAGATTCTGATGCATGGTCTTACCTTGGTTGGAGCTATACTTGTCGATGTTGTTGTAGAAGAAGTTGATGTACTTGATGTTGATGTAGTTGAGGGACTAACCTTGGCAACAGTTGTTTTGTTCAACTTATTGTTGCCAACTTGGTGTTCTAAAATTAGATTATCACTTTAAAGTCGCTTTTAGAGAAGAGGAATTAATGTCTCATACTTGCTGGAATGTAGATATCCTTTGGGAATTTGCCATTGGGGAATTCATCAAGCGAAACACAACATTTACTTCCCGTCTTACATAGTCCAGAGGTAGTTAAGTAAGCTTCGCAATATTCGGCAATTCTATCAGCAACACATACGCCATGACAACTTTCTTCTAAAAATGAAATCGAGTTCGTTCAACTTTCTTGGATTAGTCCAGGATTCCACAAATGTTACTTACTCGTAGATGTCGAAGTATTTGCGTCTTTCTCGTCAGCTTTTGTTGGCTTCTTTGATGTTGCCGGTTTCCTTGTTGTAGTAGTCGTTGTCGGAACTTTCTTTTGGGTTGGCTTAGGCTTTGGAGTTGTCGTTGTGGTGGTTGTTGTCGAAGTTGTGACAGTTGTTGGTACTTTAGTTGTGGTAGCTGGTTTTGCAGTTGTTGTTGGATTTTGATGCGGCAGACTTACATTCTTTCCTGCTGCACTTTCAATACAACATTTCATGCTGGGCGATGGACATGGTACATCATCCAAAACCTCGTAACAAATTAGAGTGGCCAAGGTATGTACGCATACTCCAGGGCAATCTTTGGCATCAACTGTGCTTGTAATTGTGTCGAGGAGTCCTGGCAGAAGAATAGAAAATTATTTATTATTCGATTATTCGATTGAAGCAGGATGATCCTCTGTCTCATAAGTGAAATAGAGAATTTCCAATCAAAATTAAGAAATTAGAGTCCTAAAGGTTGGTAACAACTCTTAAAGCTAAGGAATTACTACTTGGGATCCTAACTAGACCATCAAGGCTTAATGAATGGTTGTGACTAGTGTGTAGACTTGAGTTGGCTAAAGCGCAAGAAATGAAAATAAAAACAAGGGAGTGAGAACAGAGTTCATTTTGGTGATTAGTAACTTCCAACTATTTTCATCTTAAATAGAGAAAGGATTCTTGTTTAAACCAAAGCTGCCTTCTGAAAGTCAGTGCAACTGGTTTTTTCTTTTTGCTTTTTGTAAACTTATCCCTGCCCCCCGGTGTATTGTGCAAAATTTCGACAATTCGTTCAGCTCTAAGATGACCTCAATATGCTGAAATATCGTTAATAGCTTATACACCTAAATCGATAGCTGAACGTCGTTAACAAACAAACAAAACGAACTACCCACCGGTATCAGAAGCTTGGTCGGGTCTCATTGGGCTTAAGATTCTTTAACAGTTGCCTTATCATGAAGGATAACACTGACTGAAGGTCCTCCCAGTTGTAAGGAATTCGGTTGCGATGATTTAACCTGCTCAACACATTTCTAAATGTGCGACGAACTTGGACAAAGAGAAGTGCTCATAAGTGATTTTTTTAAAAGAAAGTGAGAACTAACTTTACTGCAGTCTGGGGTGGACATTGGTCTGAACCAACAGGCCTTTCCATTAAGCTTGATGTTTAAATACTCGCCTTCGGTTATGTAGGCCGGGTTGGTTGAGGTCCTTTTTGACTTTCGCCTACTGAGTTGAGGTATTCCTTTATTGTGCCGGCCCAGGGTTATTGTGCTGCTGATGTCGCATTCTACCCCATATAGTTCGTCGTTGTATCTTTTCCTCAATCAATGCTACTGCGCCATAGAACCGGATTGCGATTTTTAAAAATTGTACTTCTTTTGCCTAGCGAGACATATCTGTCTAGTTATACATATCTGTCTCAATAGAGGCTCAAGTTCCAGCCTAGGCTCCAAGAATAGACCGAAAGAATAATAGCTGAATCTCTCAAATGTAAAAAAACAAGCAAAACCTTAATCTCACTAACGAAATTATCCCATATAGAACGGCCTGTGGAATGTTTTTAAGGTCTGCAAATTTAGCAAGCCCCACAAGCGGCGCAGTATCATTGCGAGTAAGATATTTGCCTGAAATAACGAAACGCCTCTATTGAATGCCATTTTTTATAAATAGCATTCACAAGTGCTCGTTTTGCCTTCTAAACCACAATACCTACCTTCACCGGCTCTGAAACGATTGAACCTCTGGTGTGGGCGTATGATTGTTCGCAATTCTTCATATTCGAAATACCATTTTAATTCTTTAATTAATTTAATTAAATTCTCCATGGTCATCCTGCAGTCCGGTAGGTATATCAAAAATAATTACTGTTTCATTAAGCCCGTCATAGGTTTGCTTGAAGATTCGTTGGTAGGTCGTTAGCTAAAAAAAAGCTCAGCAGCACTTAAATTTTCTATGACAATATTTTCTTTGCTTTTATTAAACGGACGGAATTGTTCGCAACCGTCGGTTAGGGTGAATGCCACCCAGTACCAGCACCCACCACCTCAACGACGAGTACCTATAGTCTGATGCGAGCGTAAGCCAAACATTTACAGAGGTAGTGCTCCGCGGTGTGGACATCACTTCCACAGCAAGCTTCACAAGATTTGGTATCACTTATGCCCAGCACATCTAAGAGCTTAGCAAAAGTGCAGTGCCCCATCACAACGCTAGAAAGCAGCCTGCAATCTCTCCTACTGAGGGACAGCAGCCTACCTGTTGAACCCTTAGAGACGTCGGGAAATAATAGTTTGGCCCGACGGCTACCTGGAGAGACATGCCATCTGCAGTTATGTTCATATGAAACCCACTGTCAATATAAACGAGGACGCAGGTAGACCTAATGTAGGTTTGGGTCCTGAAAAACTCTCTTCTGCGCCGCCTTGCCTAGTGATTTCATTTTCCGTGATCACATTGTGAACTGGTACTGGTGGTCACAATATAGTTCATTGCATTCAGGATTCGGTATATCTCTGCTTGTAGGACAGACACAAGTTTTCCTAACGGGAGATAAAATCTAACTTTGTTATCTATCAGAAAGACGACCGCATCGCATATCGGTTTTGGAGCCATTCGTGAAGACCCGACTACATTCCTTTCCTGGCTCAGATTTTGGCCAAAACCTGTGTGCCGCACAGTGGAAGTTGATTTTGGACGGCATATGCATAACACCAGAGCTATAATACAGTCGGCGCGCAAGGTAATTAATGCTCCAGTGCGCGTTGTATGAAAGACCATTTCTCTTTATACGGAAAACATTTTTAAGAGTGCAGCACATGATATGAATATCAAGGTGAGGGAGATTCATCAATGCGTCTAGAGCGGAGCCAGACGAGCTATTGAAATCCTCCATGCACCCGACACATACCGTTCTGCGGAGTCTGCTAAAAGCAGCAATAACGTTTTTTTCATGAGAGCTTATTTAAGCAGACAACTGACTGATTGGACATAATTGGCCTTATCGCAGCCTGGGTCCACGGTCCCACTCCTTGCTGACAGCAAAAGGCCGGTAGCGCCTTAGAGACTTTCGACGTAACATGTTTAGTCCATAGAAGTTTGTGCGCCTTCAAATCTGCCTATCAGATGTTGAAGAGCATTCTCGCAAAATATTCCACTGTGGTAAGCATGTTGCATCTCAGACAAAGGAAGCATTTGCTAGGCAGTTTTGCGCAGATGGATCTTGATCATTCTCTCTATGCTCTTCAACATGAATGAAGTCAGACCTAGAGGTCTGAAGGTCTTGGCGAGGTTTCTGTATGTACAAACATGCCAGTACCAGGCTAACAGTGAAGATTCTCTTCAGAGTTACCAGCTGGTCTATAACTTTTTTGACTTAAAGCCACCAAAGGAAACAACAGCATGTTTAATGGCCTCATCTCTTACCAGAACCGATGAGATATACCAGCTACGGCGTATTGTGTTATTCAGCTCACTAGCAGCTTGGTTAATAGGAGATATTTGTGAGCTGGTTCGGATTAGGTTATCTGGGAAGTGAACCTCAAGCACGAGACAGAGAGTCTGCTTTTGACCTGGTATAGGTGCCGTCAGATTTTCTGAGTGATTCTAGCCTGTTTACTTTTCCCCGTATGAAGACGTTATAAGAGGGACTCTTCGAAATCCGAATTAGCTTCTAATATTCTTTTTGCTTCGATCTGTAAAGACTACAGTCTTCCTCAAAATTAGTCTTATGTGACCTGTTTATAAAGCTTGCTGGCAGTTTTACTATTTCCTTGCAATTCCGCTCCGTAGGCGTTTTATTTCGGGCGGTCTGTCGTTAGACAACCACGTAAAAATAATCGTGGCAAGTATATTTGAAGGGTTTCTCGCCTCAGCTAAACAAAAATCTTCGCTACATGTGCCATGTGCCTTCCGTCACTCTTTGTCAAGCCAGCGATTTCGTCATAATGGTCGAAACAAACCTAGCAAATCAGACTTGGCATCTCTGATGGCTTTTTGGCAGACCTACCACTGGTTATCAGTACTTGATGCTGGCGGACCTCTTGGAAAACCAAGGAACCCTCGATCGGAATAAACTCTGGCGATGTCTTGTGCATTTGCTTGTCTTTCATAGGATTTTCTTTCCTTTGTTTGTTCGAAACAAATAGTATTTGTCCGAGTTTTTATCGCATCTTGGGGCATTTTGATATCCATCACACTGGAGGCTTTCCAGAAATCGAAATAGAAGAGAATAAACCTAATGCTTTCATCTTCTGCCGAAAAGCAGGTATCAAAATGGGGCTTTAAGACTCTGCTGATATATGTATGACGCTAAAAAAAAATGCATTCAAGAAGTTATGACCTGCCCGAAGAAGGCAATAAGAAGAAGTTCATGCAGACATACGACTACCTGAACCTCTTTAAGCAATAAAGAAAGCCCTAAGCATATTCCCCTGGTCACTTCGACATTGCCTCCCATGCCAATTCCAAATGCCTCTTGCACCTTCAACGAGATCTAGCTACTATCATTTGCAACCCACTTCTTGATATAACCCCCGTTTAGGTCATTGTAGAAGAAAGCTCCTACGAGTAAGTGAAGTTTTCTTCTCTGGGAGAGAGCTGGACATGTACAGATTAGGTGGAGGATTGTTTCCTCTTCCTCCTCGTCCATGCAGCTTCTACAGAAATCGTTTGGAAAAGCGCCAAGCCCTCTTGCGTGCTTGCCTATGAAGCAGTGTCCAGTGATGACACCTATGATGGCGCTGAGATGTTTCCTATTTAGAAGGATCAGACGCTACAGCGTGCATCGCACTTGTCGAGTTGTAGAGGCTGAGTAGGGTCAATGAATCTCGAGACGAGTCCCGAAACCAAAGGATACCCCGCCCCCCCTTCCCACCTCCCAAAGCACTCCCTTCTTCCCTTGGGCTGGATCAAGGTGTCATACGACCCGTGCCGAATATCAACCTGTCTGAGGGCCCAGCATCTCCAAAAATAGCTCAGTCGCGGACGGAATATCCGGATACTTGGCGACCTCCGGATTAGCTAGCCTTATCTGTATACGGAGGATCTCTGTACAGATGGACACCCCTTTCTCCGCTACTCGTGGGACCATATTATGGACAAAACTTTTAAAACAAAATCCGAGGCCGGTACTCCTTTAAAACCGGGCGGTAGAACGGTGACTGCACCGACTACCGGCAAGGCTCCAACATTGTCGAGAGGAGGTAAAACTGTGGCAGGCCATGGTGCACGCAACGAGCCTAAAAATACAGATTCAGGGAGTTTTCAGATTATGGCAAGCCATGGTCCTATCATTTCCTCCACCCCTACCAAAACTCCTCCCCCCAAGGAGGAATCTGGAGCTCAGCGGCATCGGCAAGCTCCATTTAAGGCACTCTACCTAAGACGCCGAAATGCTTTAAGCATTATCAAAACCTTCGGATCCATTCCGGAGGTCGAGAGAAGTGCGGACATAAAGAGCATGATTGAGTGGGCTAAAAACATCCTAAGAGGCGGATTACCCAATGCTTCCACTGCTCCCAAAATTGTAAAAGACTCCTCCAAGCACCAGAGGAAACCGTGGAGGAAACCGTGCCGATTTCCAAGAGGTGCAGAACACATTGTTCCAAAACCCCTGGGCCATCCAACAGCACATCTCTGAGGTCTTTCAATGAAGTCCTAAAGGACGCATCGGTGATCACGGTGATCGATAGGAACGATACCGACAGTTCCATTACACCTGAACGGTGGCAGCTTTTCAAGCTGAAGCTTTCGAGCAACTTCTCGGCCATCATGCGGGAAAACTCCGACCACCTCCTATCACAAGAGACGCTGGCTGGCATCAAGGCCATGTCAAGCTCATCGCGTGTTCCAACCAGAGATCTCTTGATCTCTTCACCAAGGCCATAGGTGGTTTAGGAGAGATTTGGCCAGGTGCAAAACTCGAGGTCATGTGTAAGGAAGACATTCCTAGCAGACCTCGAACTCGTACCTGGATCCCAGCCGAACCCTCCTCTCCAGAAAGTATTCTGGAAATTATCCGGCTCAGTAAACCGACTCTTCCGACTCATGACTGGAAAGTCACGAAACTGGAGGAACTAAGGGGCTCTTATATATGCGCGTTAATCGTTATCAATAAGGAAACCCTTAAACCTCTAGCGCAGACGAAAGGCATGATTCGTCCATACACTTAAAAAAAAGGATGAGCTGGATGCTGATAAGCAACCTTCTCCTCCTTTAATACCTGATAACACAACCTTGGATCTCGGGGCGTCGATATCCTTTCCAGAAATGGATAGCGACGACTCCAATCTATCCGAGGTGACTATTAAGCCGTGGGTCTCCTCTTCTGACACCCTGTCGGAAATGGAAATAGATGACGAAGCAAAGAGAGGCCCTACACGTTCAGAGATAGAAGATGAGCTTTTGGGCACATCTTCAGAATCGGAGGACCTCAACAACACCGTAGTGGAGGCTACTCTGGAAAACAGTAGCAATAATACGGTTTCTCCAGATTAATCTCCACGACTCAAAAAAGGCTTCGGCCGAACTCATTCTGTGTCTTTCAAAAAACGCAGAAGATATAATCCTAATCCAGGAACCATGGATTGTAGAAGGCGTGGTTCGTGGACTTAGGACACCCGCATACGCTCCACTCTATACAAGAGACAGAGGTAAGATCAGAACTTGTATATTAGTGAAACGTAGCCTTAATGTATTTCTACTTCCCAACCTCAGCGACCCCGACTTAACCGTTGCCAGACTAGAGACTGCCAAAGGCACCTACTGGCTGGCATCGGCTTTCCTTGGCCACGACCATGTGAACCCTCTCCCTGGTGATAACCTGGAAAGGGTGGTACTGTAAGCTGAAAGGCAAAAAACTGGGCTCATAATCGGATGCGACACTAACGCACATCACACCGACATCAATGATAGAGGTGAGTCACTTTTTGACTATATTTTAAGTACTAACCTCTTTATTTGCAACATTGGCAATGAGCCCACTTTTATAACTAGAAACCGACAGGAAGTGCTAGATATCACTCTTGTCTCCGACAGCATCACTCAAAGGCTAACGAACTGGATGGTATCGTCTGAACACTCTTTTTCAGACCACAGATACATCCAATCCAGCCTGAGAGATGCTCCCCCCAGCCAACCAGCTTTCCGGAACTACCGGAAAACTGATTGGCCCAAATACAGAGGAATACTGTCAGATACGCTATCCTACGAACTATCAAGTCCCCCGCGTGACACCAATGAGCTTGACATGAAAGTCAAGGAATTTACTCTGGCTCTCAATCAGGCTATGGACGCTTCCTGCCCTCTTATTCAACCTAGAGGCAAGAAAAAGCCACATTGGTGGACGTCAGCACTGGGACTGCACAAAAAATCCTGTAGAAAACTTTTCAACGTAGCAAAAAGCACAAGAAAAGTGACTGACTGGGACTCATACAAAGAATCCCTCAAATTATACAAAAAAGAACTGAGGAAGGCAAAGCAACAATCCTGGAGGTCATTCTGTGACAAAATCACAGAAATCTCTTAGGCATCGCGGCTAAGAAAAATCCTCTCTACAAATCCTATGATGCCTAGCTGTTTGAAAAAAACCGACGGCTCCTGGACAACTTCAAGTGATGAATCACTCAATTTGCTACTGGACATTCACTTTCCAGGTAGCTCCCAACTCGCGGCCAGTAGCAACCCGAACAGGCCTACTGCAACCGAGACCAAAATTCATGGTCTGATTATAAGATACAAACTGCTCTGTGAAAATGTTCTCATGTTGTCCCAAAGGACCTCAGACCTATAAGTCTATAATCTTTCCTTCTGAAAACCCTAGAACGTCTGATTGATATCCATATTCGAGCTAAAGTTAATCCAAGACTTCTGTCAACGGCTCAACATGCCTACTGTAAAGGAAAGTCGGTGGAAACTGCTTTGCACTCTCTGACTAGCCACATCGAACGATCCCTACAATATAAGGAGTCCACAATGGTTGCTTTCCTAGACATAGAGGGCGCCTTTAACAACGTCAACACATCCGGAATCACGACTGCGCTGTCAACTCTGCAGGTAGACGACTCACTTGCGGAATTGATTGGTCTAATGCTAAAAAGCAGGATAATCAACTCCAGACTGGGTGAGACTTCTGCTAAGAGATATGTCAGCAGAGGTACGGTGTCCTCTTTCCCCTTCTCTGGAACTTAGTAGTTAACGAACTACTGTATCGTACATGGAAGCGGGTGGTAGCAGAGTGATTGCCTATGCGGATGACGTTGCTATAGCCGTCTCAGGAAAACATCTCAATACCATTAAAGAACTCCTTCAAGTAAATCTCAATAGATTAACCCGCTGGCAGATCGCTGTGGATGAATAAACCCCCATAAACCTGATCTTGCCCTCTTTTCTAGGAAATAAAAAATTCCAATTATACACCCCCCTTCAGTAAACGGTACCAGTTTAGTTTTCTCCGATACAGCAAAATATCTGGGTTTCATTTTTGACAGGAACCTAAACTGGAAACCTAATATTCAAGAAAGAGTCAATCAAGCTACATTATCTTCATTCTCTTGCAAAAAGGCATTGGGAATAAATGGGGCCTTCGACCTCGTATAACCCACTGGCTATACATCTCGGTCATAAGACCGATACTTACTTACGGGGTCGTTGTCTGGTGGACTGCCTTAGAATATGCAGTCAACCGCATTAAACTAGGCAGCGTCCAAAGAGCAGCATGTCTATGCATAAGCGGAGCCTTGCGGTCTACCCTCTCTGCGGATATCTTCAGCAGGGCAGGTAACTGCGACTGCAGCTATTCGCCTTAAAGCGACTAAACAGTGGACAAATAATTCATTTGGCCACGCCAAAATTCTTAACACCTTAGCAATCCTCACAGAGAACATCGATTACACCATACCTGAGCTATGGTTTGACAAAAACTTCCATGTAAGCTTCCCCTCTAGATCATTCTAGGAGGAAGATGCTTTCATGGAGGATAAGTCAATCCATCTCTACACAGATCGATCTAAAACCGATAGCGGAGTTGGTGGCGGTGTTTTCTCAGATAAGTTAAATCTAAGTCTCTCTTTCCGTCTTCCAAATCACTGTAGCGTGTTCCAGGCGGAAATTTTGGCGATTAAAGAAGCTCTGTCCTGGCTGAAGAAAAACGTGATATCTGCAAAGGATATCCGCATATTTTCGGATAGTCAGGCCGCCATCAAGTCCCTGGACTCGGTCTCATTATATTGTTACCTTCCGCTACCACGGTATGAGCCTTCTTCGGCAGACAATTTCGACTCAGAAACAAAAAAAAAAAAAGAAACAAACAATATTCGAATCTCTGATTCCCGAGAGGTTTTTTTTTTTTTTTTATTAAATTATTTCAATTCGTTTACACTTAATTAATTTTCTGTTTGACTTGTGTCTTTGGTGTCTCCGCTCGAACACTTCTCAACGGGAAAAATCTTCGGTCAGCCAACGTCGGTTTTCTTGCCGTTTTTTGTAAAAAAAATCCCGTATCTGGCTTCTACAGTTTTTCTTACTTTTTCTGTTTCAAGCTGGAGAAGTCCCAACGGCAGTAACGACTTCTCCTCAAAAATCTTTGATCATGTCCGCTACTATTTCCTTTTGCTCATCCATAAAATGCGACCCCTCGCTAACTGCTATAAACCAACATGGCGTCTCGTTGAGTTCTTTTCAGGCTGTTCGTTGAATCGAACACTACCTTGTGGTTGTCATTTTATTGATCGCGGTGGCCGAACTTCTGCTGGTATACAAATCATTACAAATTATTCTTACATAACCACTTTCTTTCTAAGTTTCTGGACTCCGGAACACTATCCCCTCCTTAAGACTCGGAGTTCCAACTGAGTTTATCTTGCATCGGTGTACGGCGACAAGCGGTTTACGTGAACTACCTTTGGCTTGCGCCGGTCCAGAAATTTAATTTTGTACACCAGATCAGAAAGTTTCTTCTCTACTTGGGCTGGCCCTTCCCAGTTGCTTTGAAGCTTTGGACACAGACCCTTTCGTCTTTTAGGGTTGTAAAACCATACCCGGTCTCCTGGATTAAAGGTAAGTGCATTGGAGTTAAGGTCGTACCTGTGCTTCATGGCCTCTGCTGTTAGCTTTAACCTATGTCTTGCCACCTCGTGCACGGCTATCAGCCTGTTTTTTAGTTCCTGCAAATAGCTCGGTCCGTCTTGATCATTTTTTGTTGGCGATCCGTAGGACAGGTCGATAGGCAGCCGAAGCTCGCGTCCAAAATTCAGCATGGCTGGGGAGAATCCAGTCGACTCGTGCTCTGCTGCCCGATAAGCCATTAAAGCTGGTTGTAACCAGAGATCCCAATCTGTTTGATGGGAGTTAGTGAACTTTGCCAGGTAGTCCAAAAGCGTACGGTTGAAGCGTTCAACAGAAGTATCGGTCTTTTACTTTACCAATAGTTTTTCTGTAACCCAAGTGCCCTCCGCTAGGACTATCGTGAAGATGCGATAGAATTTCTGGAATCAGTTTTCTTGGTATTACCGGAAGCAGTTTTTCTTGTTTCTCTCCCGTTTCCCATACCCGATTTAGGATTCCTGCTTCCATTTTAAGTTGCTGAAACATGGACCAAAAACTTTTTACCTCTGAGTTCTCATTTAGAATCTCTTCCTTCTTAGGCCGTCGGCCTTCTTGCATCCATTCGATAATTTTACTAAGCGCTGCACCATCATGTTGGTCTTTTTGCAAGTTGCTATTATCGCTTTCCAACCGTAGGATTTGACATTGATTATGTTCTTTTACCTCGGCTTTGGTGCAGTATTTGCAAGCCCCACAAGGTTTTCTAGACAATGCGTCTGCGTTACCGTGTTGAGGCCCAGGTCTATCTATCTAGATGCACTATCTCAAAGTTATATTGCTGTAGTCTTTCCAGCCATCTCGCCATTTGCCCCTCCGCCATCTCTGCTTGAAATTCCACAGCCATCGGATCGAAACATGATCCGTTCGAAGCAGAAATTGTCGGCCGAAGAGGTAGTGGTGAAAGTGATGCGTGGATAGGACTACTGCCAGCAATTCTCTTCTCGTCACACAGTAATTCCTCTCTGCTCTATTCAAGGTGCGACTAAAATATTCGATTACAACCTCCGATGCGCCTTGTTTTTGACTTAGGACAGCCCCAATACCGACATTTGATGCGTCTGTGTCTAACTTTTCTTTCAATATGCCAAAGGCTCGTGCGCTGTCCTCAGTCCAACTAAATCGCCGTTTTTCTTCGGTTAACTCTGAGAGGGGTTTTGCCACGGTTGAAAACCCTTTGATGAATCGCCGATAGTAAGAACACAATCCCAGGAAGCCTCGAACTTGTCGCTTGGTTTTTGGAGTTGGCCATTCCTTGACTGCTCTTATTTTGTTCGGGTCTGTGCTAAGTCGATTAGACGAAACGACATGCCCTAAGTAACTCACACTTGTTTTGAAAAAATTGCACTTACCCGGGCTCAGTTTCAAATTTGCAGCTTGAAGTCGACTTAGTACCGCTTCCAGATTGATAAGGTGTTCCTCAAACGTTTCAGAGTAAACAATGATGTCGTCAAGGTATATCAGAGCCGTCCGCCACGATAGTCCTCGCATCACTTCGTCCATTACCCTTTCGAACGTCGCCGGAGCGTTACACATCCCAAAAGGCATTACATTAAATTGCCACAACCCACTGCCATTAGTGAAAGCCGTCTTTTCTTTATCGTTGGGGTCCATTTCAACTTGCCAATAACCGCTTTGGAGATCTAGGGTCGAAAACCATTTGGAGCCGGCCAGTGTTGAAAAGAGGTCATCCATTCTGGGTAATGGGTAGGAGTCTTTTTTGGTCACTTCGTTGAGCTGCCGATAGTCGACGCAAAACCTGGAGGAACCATCCTTCTTCTTGACTAGTACAATCGGTGCAGCCCATGGACTCTTAGATGTCTCTATTACTCCCCTTTCGCTCATATCCCTGATGAGCTCATCCATCTCATGTCGCTTGGCTAGAGGAACTCTCCTGGCTCGTAGTTTGACCGGGTTCGCAGACCCTTTTCAATACGATGCCGAGTTATGGCAGTCCTTCCGAAGTCAGATGGCCCTTTAGAGAATACATCACTGAATTTTCTTATTAGAGTTTTGAATGACGTTTTCTGCTCCTCTGTTAATTCGTCATGGTCTTCATCACAAAGGTCTTGTATGTTGGGACACTTACTGGATGAAAACGTTGCTGACACTTCGCAGACTTCTACCGACTCCACTCGTCCTACGTTTGTATTCGGAGGCAAAATGATGATGACTGTTCGCCATGCCTACAAAAAATGTTCTCTCACTTGGATTGATCAGGCCTCTTCCCAACTTCACTCCTTGTGGCAGCTCCAACCCTAATGCAGGTTCAACTATCGCTGCACATCCTTGAACATTAGAGGGGATTTTGAACTCTATCAATGTCTCTGTCATCGCTGGTAGCTTTTGACTAGCGGACGTATTTAACAGTCGTCTTGAAGATCCGGATGGAAGCAACAGCGGAAATTTTCGGCTCTGAATTTTAATCGACATTTCATCAAAATCCAATTGACATCGTTGTCTCATCAAGAAATCGACCCCAAGTATGTTAGGAACATCACGTTCCACTACTGCAAAAGAATGAGAGTACTCTTTATTATTCAAGATGAAACTCACCAGTGCCATCCCTTCGCTCCAAATGGTCGTGCCAGCTATACCCGCCAATCTTGTTTTGGGACCCTTCACCAAGGTATTCCCAGGCAGATATTTTGACGCTAAGATGGAGATATTTGCTCCGGAGTCCACGATTAGCGAGCATTTTTTGCCTCCCACAAAACCCTCTAAGCAAAGACTTCCCTCGCCGGTTGCTCCTATGAAAGCATCTCTTGTAATTTCTTGGTCTTCGTCCGTGTAGTCAATTCTCCCATCATTCACCTTCCTGTTGTTCTCGTTGATTCCACTTAAATTCGATGTCTCTGGAGCGCTTTGTAGAGAACTAATGGTGGGCAACCGCTCCTTATTGCCTCCACTACTTAGTTTTTTGAGCATGTATCATTTTGTTTTTTTGCTACTTGCTGTAGGTTTACTCTCTCCATAGCTCTTGTGCTATGTGCACGGCATCTGTTAGTGTAGATGGACGACTAACCGTCAGCAAATCTTGAGTTGACTCATCCTTTAGTCCCTCTATAAATTGACTAACGATTACTTCTTCTATCACTTTCGCTGGACATCCGGGGAGTGCTATTGCTACCAGTCGTCGCAGATTCAATGCAAATTCGGCCACGGTCTCCCTGGGGCCCTGAACTCGACTGCGCAGCTGGGTGTAGCTGGACGCAGTATTTTCGCAGAACCGTTGCCGCAGTAGACTCGTCAATGCTCCATAATCCACTTCGCTGCTTTCTGGTAATGCACTCAACACGGTGTGAGCCTCTCCACGTAATTGCATTGCTAGAGCCTCTGCTTTTTCTTTCCCACTCCAACGGGCGCATCGCGACGCAATTTCAAATTGTCGTTCATAGTCAGCCCAGGAACCGGTGCCATCGAAAGGTTGCAAAGTCAACGGTATAGGCGCTCTGGCCCGAGGTAACGGCGTTGGAACAAACGGGGGTGAACCACTTGATGCACCAGAAACTTCGCCGGCCAAATTCGTTACCGTCTTGCTGCTCACCTCCATATCTATCTGCTGCAGATTTGTGGCTTCCTGCTGACGATGATGCATGTTTTTTGCACGCGCTTCACTGCCTAGTAAATCATTTGGAGACGAATGATGGCTGTTATTTACCGCGTTCATAAAGGAAAGGCAGGTGACCGAACGTTCAAGGTCCTCGACCCTTTTCACAATGTCAGAGCTTTGTACTACATACTCATTCTTCCATTCGGTCAGTTTTTTCTCCCAGAATTGGCTCTGGTCCACCAGATACTCCTGTAGCATAGTGCGCAACTGAGTACACTCGCTCGATCGCGTGGATTTCCCTTCTTCTTGTCTTCCTGACTCCATTTCGCTTAGCGTAGTTTGCTTCAGACTTGAATTGCGATCGCAAACCCTACACCTGACACCAATGTTACCTTCCGCTACCACGGTATGAGCCTTCTTCGGCAGACAATTTCGACTCAGAAGCAAAAAAAAAAAAGAAACAAACAATATTCGAATCTCTGATTCCCGAGAGGTTTTTTTTTTTTTATTAAATTATTTCAATTCGTTTACACTTAATTAATTTTCTGTTTGACTTGTGTCTTTGGTGTCTCCGCTCGAACACTTCTCAACGGAAAAAATCTTCGGTCAGCCAACGTCGGTTTTCTTGCCGTTTTTTGTAAAAAAAATCCCGTATCTGGCTTCTACAGTTTTTCTTACTTTTTCTGTTTCAAGCTGGAGAAGTCCCAACGGCAGTAACGACTTCTCCTCAAAAATCTTTGATCATGTCCGCTACTATTTCCTTTTGCTCATCCATAAAATGCGACCCCTCGCTGACTGCTATAAACCAACATGGCGTCTCGTTGAGTTATTTTCAGGCTGTTCGTTGAATCGAACACTACCTTGTGGTTGTCATTTTATTTGTCAACATTGATCGCGGTGGCCGAACTTCTGCTGGTATACAAATCATTACAAATTATTCTTACCTAACCACTTTCTTTCTAGGTTTCTGGACTCCGGAACAATATTCTAAAACCGCCGTTGAATGCCTATCATCTCTCATGGAGATGTCAGAGCAGTTCAACATTCACCTTTGTTGGGTGCCGGGCCATAGAGACATTCCAGGAAACTGCAGAGCCGATGAACTCACCAAAATTGGAACCACTCTACTTATTCTACCGGAAAAGGGTCGCTACGTGCAAACTAACATTAAAGCTGGATGCCAATAAAAGAACAGACCTTAGGTCTACTGCTTGGCAAACATGTCTAGCGACCAAACAGATCTGACCAAAGCTGGATCTGAATCGCTCTAAGTGACTGATCCTTTTAGATAGGAAACATCTCAGCGCCATAATAGCTGTCATCACTGGACACTGCCTCATAGGCAAGCACGCAAGAAGGCTTGGCGCTTTTACAAATGGTTTCTGTAGAAGCTGCATGGACGAGGAAGAGGAAGAGGAGGAGACAATCCTCCACCTACTCTGTACATGTCCAGCTCTCTCCCAGAGAAGAAAGCTTCATTTAGGAGCTTTATTCTACAACGACCTAAACGACCTAGAAAACATAGATGTTAACAGTCTCCTACGCTTTATTACGAGTATAAGCTCAAACTGTTTCCATTAGTAAGAGAATCATAGATCCGCGTGGCATCACAATGGGCTAATAGGTCTGAGTGGGTTGGTATTTCCAACAGCCGCTCTTATCTAACCTAACCTGACCTAAGGTGGGTACTGCAATCGGTGAGTGGCCATTATTTACCTTCCAGCAACGGCGAAAGTTTTTCTACAATTTGTAGCCAATAAATAGAAATAAAAGTTTTGAAAAATATCCGTTCGTTTTCAATTTATTAGCCAAAACCGTGTACCAAAACATTTGATAGTACTAGGTATATTGATCCATCCAAAAGTGGCCCTGATCAGTAGCGCAGTATTATATGGAAATGATTTGGGAGTTTGAGAGGAAGTGTATTAAGACCTGTCTCCGACTGTATAGAACTCCGCTATCTGGGTATATGAAATACTATCCCAACAAGATATTTTACATGGAGCTTGACTCGAAGACACGTCGCAAGACCCATGATCAGCGCTCACCGACGACGATCAAGCCAACGCTCGGTATCAATTCCATCTTAGTCGCACGATTACGGACAGGGATAGGATCAAAGCTGAATTCTAGTACTCGCAGCTCAAGGAAAGAGAGAGAGTAATACCTTATTACGCATTCCTCCTATCCTAGTCTAACTTATGACTAGAATGGTTTAGATATAGGGTTTTCGTGAGGAGGCCGGGCTCATCAATATACTCGTATGTATGTATAGGGCTGTCTCCGAGAGGTGATTGTCGCCTACCGGCTTCGATTAGGAGAGTGACAAATGGAGACAATGGGCAACGAATACTTGTCACACCACACCCCGCATTAACAGCTTTGTTCTCGCAGAAGAATGTGTCTGTCTGAATAAATGAGGGCTTACCCAGGGTAGGCTAGTGGTGTCGATAGGCTTTCACGTTGCTCGAACACATGTGGACTTGCGGCTTAACGTCAACAGACATGTCGGAAATAGCAGTACTGAACGTCTCCAGTAGAGCGACAGGGACTCGTGATTTTAATAATGTTCTACGGCAGCATCACGAATTTTGGTGACTTATTCAAGGAGTGTATTAGGTAGGTTAAGCTTGCGGCGCCTGCATTGGGACAGTCAGTTAGAATAAGCTAGTTAATATATGTTAGTTAAGCTAATTTTTAAACTTACTACTATCAAGCTTTTAAGTATTAATGAATTAAATAGAAACCCATTTAAGGTGCAAATGAGGTGTTTTGGCTTCACGGTTTGGTGTTCGATCCTCGATCGGCCCCGACAAGCATTATTCTTTTAGGGCAACTAAAATTACTGGACATAAATGGTTGCCTAGAATACAATAAGTCCAACTGCCCTGATTATTTAGTCTTAATTCGATTTAAAAAAAAAAATTACCTCATGTTTAGCCACCCTTATAGATGATCTGGAGTTGGGTCTTGGTAACGCATTCCAAGCGATGGGTGAATAAACGTTTAACTAACCATTTTAAAACCAGATCTGAAAATAATCTTCGGCTTATTCACTTAGAGTAAGAGTGGGTAATATGGACTACGCGGTTAATATGGACTTCCAGCTTTTCTCCCAACTCAGAAATGCAAACGAGGTGGAATGTGTTTACATTCATGCGCAAGCTCCTTAAACATACCCCAGTTTCATTTCAGCCGCCGGCGAGAACGCGTTTGTGAGTTTTGTACAGTTTCTCGAAATTGGTGTTGCTGATGGACTACAGGTCCATATTATCCGCCGTAATATTATTAGAGGGCCGATTTCACTTTTCTTGAGTTCCCCTTATTGTTTGTAGTTTTTGTTACCATAGGCCATGGATACAGCTAAGAAGCGGAAGACATGGAATCCGGACAACATGAAAACAGCGATTGAGATGGTGCGATTCAATACATGTGGCTATTTAAAAGCCTCAAAATTAAACAATGTACCGAAAACTACTCTTCTAAGGCTGGCTTTACAAAACAATGTTGATCCTGAAACGTTGGTAGGCACTAAATTAGGTCGCAGGCCAGTTTTCTCAGATAAATTTGAAAAGATGCTAGTGGAATATGTGTTGACAATGGAGTCAAATTTTTTTGGGCTTACCAGAAATGATATTAAAAACTTAGCGTTCCAACTGGCAGAAAAAAATTTAATTCCCCATCCATTTTCAAAGGAAAACGAAGCTGCGGGCAAAGACTGGCTAAACTTGTTTTTAAAAAGAAATCCTAATTTGTCATTCCGGTCACAGACGGGAACATCCAGAGCAAAAGGAACGTATTCAAGAATTTTTTGATTTTCTGGAAAGAGTAATGGACAAATATAACTATTCAGCCAACAATATTTATAACTTCGATGAGACCGGTATAAGCGTGGTGCCTTCTAAACTTCTAAAAGTCTTAGCATTAAAAGGAAAACGGCAAATTGGTGCCCTTACTGGCGCAGAAAGAGGTGCCACCATCACAACAATTATCTGCATGAGTGCTGCTGTAACATTTGTGCCCCCGTTATTCATATTTCCCCGCAAAAAGCGCAATCCACAACTTTTGAAAGGAGCACCACCAGGATCTATTTACGAATGTCATTCTTCCGGATGGGTTCAGACTGATATTTTTACAATTTGGTTTGAACATTTTCTTAAGCATGTAAAGCCATCTGCTGAATTCCCAGTCCTTTTAATTTTGGATGGACATTCAAGCCACACGCGGAACATCAAACTTATCGATATGGCAAGAGAAAATCACGTCAGAATATTATCGATTCCTCCTCATTCTAGCCACAAGATTCAACTGCTCGACAAAACATTTATGGGTCCACTAAAGAAGTATTTATCTGAGGAGATATGCATTTGGATGAGGACAAATCCCCGACCATTGACTCATTATGACATGCCAGAATTATTTGGTAAGGCCTACCTACGAGTCCAAACTGGAGAGATAGCGGTTAATGGATTCCGAACCACTGGAATATATCCGCTTGATAGGAATATCTTTCGGTATCATGATTTCTTAGGAGCTGACGACCATACATTATCACCAGAAGTGTCTGAAAATAATGAACCTGTTGCTGTATGCTCAATCCCAGTTCATGAGGAATCTGAACCAAGTGATATGCTGCCAACTACAAGCAAGTCAGAAAACCAAAATATAATTCTGACACCTGCGGACATATCTCCGATCCCTGTTAAGAACAAGGCAAAAACCAATCGTGGTAGAAAAGCAGGAAAATCAACATTACTTTCCGGGTCCCCATATAAGAGCTCTTTGGAAGAGTCTTTGAAAAAAATTGCTGATAAAAACAATAAACCGAGCATTTCGAAGCAGGCGCTTCAGAAGTTATTAGCGGAAAAGAAAAAATGTGCAGGTATCTACGAATTTAAATATATCTACCTAATTTCTATCTGATTCGGATCTTTATCTATCTAACTTTATTTTTGTAATTAAGGGAAAGAGAAGAAAAAACAAAACAAAAAGAATAGAGCGTCGTCGTCATCATCAAGCTCTGATTTGGAGCATTATAGCTGTCATGATGAGTCCGACGACGAAATTAATTCAGTCAAGACCGTTGTCGCCGGTGACAAAGAAGATGCTGAATGCCTGTATTACAGAACTTTGTGTTCAGAAGACCGCCCAGATGAAATCTGGGTTCAATGCGTTTCATGCCATATTTAGAGCCACGAACAGTGTGCTGGGTGCGAAAAACCAATATTCATTTGCGAATTTTGTACTTCCTAAACAGGTTGGGTAATATGGACTATATGGTCCAAATTACCCTCCACTTTTTTTTGTTTATGTTTTTGTGTTACTTTCTTATTTAATTTTTGTTATTTTTTTTGTAGACTGAATTAACTTTTTGTTATTAGTTGTGTATTATAATAGTACAGTTTATTTTTTTTAAAACAAATAGCAATGTTAAAACTTACATTATCTCTGTTTTATTTACAAAAATAACATTGATGGTCCATATATGCCTCCCTTACTCTAGATGGCGCCACAGTTCATGGTGAAACTTGTCCACAAAACGCCTTTAAGATATGTCATATATTCAGTAATGGCGTTTTCGTTTGGGCTTTTTTTCTCCGAACCACAAAAGTGACATATGTAAAACCGTTTCCCCTCATTTTTTCAGAAACAAAATTTTGCTTCTCGTTTTCTTTTCACGCAAAATTTTGTTCTCCGATGAGGCCCATTTTTGGTTAAATTGATATGTTAACAAGCAAAATTGCCGAATTTGGAGTGGAGCCTTTGTCGAGACGCCCTTACAACCATTAAATCTCACTGTTTGGTGTGCTTTTTAAGGACGATGCCGACCAGAACGTTACCGTCAATGGAGACCGCTATAGAAACATGATTTCTGACTTCTTCGTTCTTCAGTTGAATAACAGAACTTTGGTTTCAATAAGATGGCGCAACATGCCACACGGCGCTGCGACACCATCAATTCATTACGGGGAACAGTTGCTGAGCGTATATTTTCGCGTAATGGACCTAAGAACTAGCCTACACGATCCTGTGATTTCACACCTTTAGATTACTTTCTTTGGGGTATCTGAAGTCACTAGCCTGTGCCGACAAACCACAGACGTTGGACGATTTGGAAATCAACATTCGCCGTGTTATTGCTGATATACGGCCCCAGTTGCTCGATAAAGTTGTCGAAAATTTTACTTCACGATTGCGCTTCATTCAAGCTAGCCACCTGGCGCATATGCTCGATATCATATTTGAACACTAATGGCATAAAATTATCTATTAAATAAAGCTAATATAATAGTCATTAACATTACCTTCAAGTGTTTTATTTCATATTGAATTTCTATACCTCTAAAAAAACATCCTTTATAAACGTCAAATAGTATTGTCTGTCAAACTAGATTTCTGTTTTCGTGCAATCGCCTGTGTTTGGCCAATTTATGTTTCTGAGTGTTGAAATTGATTCGCAAGCAATAAGAAGTTTTTAGTGTTCCCTTGGAATCAAAATCGGAATAGGTACACGAAAAAAAAGCCTTCTGACTGCCCAAATTAAAACGAAATAAGTAACCTCACATCCAGACTACAATCTATTGGATACAACAACCCCATTTAAGAAGAGTTCATGGCTATAAAAAGGTCTTTCAGACAAGTTGGCAAGCAATTATCCAAGTGTCACAGCACTATAATCAAAAATGAAAGAAAAAATTCAAAAATGAGGCTTAACCAATTATTCAGCACAACAAATGTGTCATCGCTTTTATTTTGGGAATGCGCATAACACCACCACCATCAAATAATTCAACCCGAATACTTACCGGAAAGAAAGCTGCCGGCCAATGAGTCTTCCTCGCATTTCACGGCTATCGGCCATGCAACAAGCAGGCACACAACAGCAACTCTAACTGCTAACAATTCATTCATTTTTTTCTGTCGCTGTTTCATGACTTATTTTCGACACTCCGCTCTCCGTATGACTTCTAGATCGTGATCGTAATTATTGTGATCGTGAATTCTTGCTTAAAACTCCGTCCGATGCGACCGTGGCTTGTATTCGTCGTATCTGATCTGGTAAATCTGTGAGTTCACTTCACAACGCTCTCTCTTTCTCCTTTCGCACTCAACACTTCATTTCACTTCCTTCGCCGTGCCCTCTTCCGTTGTGACACCGATTTTCGAAAAGTCAAAAAAGTATAGGTAGGTATCCGCCGCGCCGCCAAAGCCGACGATAATGCAAACAACAGCAAGACGATCTTGAAGATACAAAAACGAAATTAGTCTTTTGGATCGCAGATAAGAAAGAAGAAAAAAAAATCTCAAAAACTTTCGATTAATTGTTGACGTACGAGTACATTACATATGTGACTTCACTTTTCGGAAAGAAAATTGGATTTTTTTTTTCACTTTAATTTTGGGCCGATCATGTGATCCCAGCGTCACTTACACTGGAGTATAAAGGGATCGACGACGACGACGACGACGTGCGCAGAGTGTCAAGGTCGGTGGCATCGTAAAGTCGAAGCTCAAGCCGAAGCGCACTGTCATCGACCGACGCAAAGAAGACGCACGAAGAAAGTACCTACGTCAAGATACGAATACGAGTAAAAGTCGCTCGAAAAGCGTTCAATTTTCGTTTCACTTTGGAAGCGAATTACTCGTCGTACCTGTCTGTCTGTCGGTTTTGTCTGACTTTGAAAAACAAAACCGATAGTGATATTAGTAATTAAACAAAAAAAAAATATTATTCACAATTTTTTCGATCTTTAGGTTTGTAGATGCCCTGAAGGTGTCAGAAATACCAATGTCATGGATTATGGTTTCAAATTCTCGGTATGTTTGTTTTTTTGTCTATCTAGGCTTAAGTTCGCTGACCTTGTGGTCTAAATTCACGCTAGAGATACAGTTATTTTAGACCGGCCATCGATGGGAAGAACAAACACAAACTTGGGTGGGTTTCGCTTACGTAGTTTTATAAAATCCTCGTTTAGCATAAAGATGATAAGATACTTTGGTACTCCTATTCGTTTTGCAATTTTGATCGATATTCAGATGGCACTCAATATTGCGAGAGATGAGAATTCTCTTCTGTATGGTAATTTTTTTATGAATGGAAGACCGTTATGCATAAGTGGTGACGATAAGGCAATTGCGAAATTGATGAATCAGATTTATCAGGAATAATTAAAAGGTGTACGAGTATGTGGAATTTCTGTGAGGCGAAGTGTGTCAGTCGACGAGTTTTTGAAGAGGATTCCAATGAATCGAAAAGTGGATTGATATTCCCTGTTCAGTGAAGTAAAGCGAACTGTTTTTTGTTTTTCTTTGCAACAATTGAAGATTAATACACTTTGACATTACCTGGATGGACGAGACCGTAACTGTCGAAACTCATGACTATCGGTTAGTGCTTGCTAATAACTTACGCAACATTAGAAAAAAAAATATTATTGTAGAAACAGTCGTCTGCAAGTCCTTCAATTTTGGCTGCTTCTTTGGAATTAGAGACCGAGTGGCACGAATATCATTAGCCAAGGAGATTATAAGACTTCACCTTTAAACCAACGTGATTTTTCGTTTGATTGCTGTTACAATCGGTCATAAGTTGGGCCAGTTTAGGAGTTAAAGCGTCCTAGATCTAGATAGCTGCAAAGAACCAAACAGTGGTTTAAAAACTGCGATATACGTATATACCCGTACCACAACTATTATTATCGGCAACAAAAGCAGTGCTTATTCGATACATAGCCGACTTATTATTGTATCCGAACTTTGACAAGCAATGTTGAACGCTCCAATGAGAAAAACGATGACGACACCAAGGACACCAACACTTCTAAGGGCTCCTGAACAAAACATACGAGCAGTACCCTAGATATGACGGTGAAATTGCCCTGAGTGATTTTAAATAGACAGAAGGGAGGGCATATTCGGTAATGCTGTTGGGGAGTTTACTCTGAAGGACAATGGATTTAAGCTAATAGACTTAATAGCGGGATGAAAAACAGTCGGGGGTATGCATATCCTCAGCTCAATATTCACATGGGAATTCCGAGAACCCCCGATCAATCAAATGGTAACCAAATTGGTCACGTTGCAAACAACGCAAGGCACTCTTCCTGCATGATACGAGTAGATGTCGAATGTTCGTAGGAGCTGACTTCCTTTACTCAGACCACTACTGTAGCCAGGCTACTGTTCTGTATATTTCTAGCATACCGAAGACAAGCAAATACCGTATAGGGCATGATATCGCCTGAAATATCGATCGAGCGTCTCTTAGTCAATCAAGAGATCCTATGCCATCAGCATTAAATGCTGAAGATCAACGAAAGCGCTTCTCAACTAACCAAGAAGGCTACAAAGCCTCAACAAATGAACAAAAAAACATAGTAGCAGATTTAAATCGATGACGAGGATACGGAAGGACCATTCAATTCAGTCGATAGGCCAATTTAATTCTGAGTCAAACAGAGCAACGAATGTTATGCCACTTATGTTAGGTAGTGAAAACCTCTCCTCAAAGTCTTCTTTAGCAATTTCGTCGGCGAATTAATTTCTTCTATCGTCCTTTCTCGAACTAGCTTGGAAGATTTATGAAGGTCTTAAGCGTAACACAGATGCAAGTGATTCGCCCACTCTATCGATTCTTCACATTTTATGATAGTTTGTTGCCATCAGGATTACATATATTGTATTCCCGCTTGGAAGATAGACTCAACTTTCCTAACGAGGAGTGAAATCTAAAGTTGTCGTCCTCCAGAAAAACACCAACGGCGTCTAGAGCAGAGCCAGGCGAGACAGACCATTCTTTGAAGTCTAGTGCAGCAGTGACGTATTTTCACAAAAGTTTGTTCCATCAGACAACCGACGCATAGGGTATAACCGACCGTGTCATAGCCGTGAATATCCAAATAACCCTCCTCGATGACAAGCCAATTGTCTTACTAAAAGCTCATTTACACTGCCAGAAACAGCGCCTTGGAGACTATCGACGTAACATGTCTTGTCCAAAGAAGCTTGTTGTCCAGGATGACACTTAAATACTTAACTTCGTTGGAGAAACGGAATGATGCCTTTAAGATGAGTCAGACTAGTCAGCTTCCTTTTTGTAAAGAGAATAACCTCAATTTTGGGAGGATTTAGTGAAAGCTCATTTCTATTGCACTAATCGTCGATGACGTCTAGAGCTACCAGCGCTTTAGAGCAGGCAGTCGCTTGACATGTCGCTTGACAGTGAGGTCACTAGCATGCATTGTAGCAGTGAAGATACTCGTATGATGGCACCTTGCAGTGGAGGGGTGTATTCAATATACTCGAACTCTTGCCAACCGTGACATTTTCGGAAGAACGCATTGTATTGTCAGTATCACATTCATAAGCATCGCTTCAAAATCGGCGAAAGTTAGTCTAGCTGTCAATAAAGGGAAAATATATATTGTCAACAAAAAAATGGGTAGGTCGTGCCGCCTGCGCAATCGAATGTGTTTTTGCGTGACAATGCCTATGGATAGTGATAGCAGACGAGTAAATAAATTTAAATTTGTATTATTAGCACGCGTCGGAAGTGTATATGCAATGTTCAAACGATTGAGTACTGAGTAGTTATACGAAAATCACGGTACGTAGCGTCTTCACAGTGATGACGTATATGAAATCGAGGCAACGACCTTCCGTTGGACTCACTAAGTCAAGAAAATAGTCTACGTTGATAGTGCCTTGTGTAAAGCGCACGAATTCAGTTTTGGCTGTAACCTCGATGTTGAAGTGTCTATAATGGAGTCAAGAGATCGATAATGGAGATATTTTTTATTTTCTAATTTTGTAATTAGCTCGCGCTTAAGCGGTTATTATTTTAGTACCCTTCAAATGTATGCACACAGGGTGGGCGAAGGAAATTTAGGGAGGAAGAAAAGAGAGGTACCGATGTACATTTATTTTAAATGGGAGAGCTCGGCAGAGCTTTTCATAAGCGAGTTGTACGGCTTAGGAATGAATTACGATATTTTAGAGTACGTCCGAAAGTGGGATTTGAATCTTATCTAGCAAGTGCAAAGAGTTTTTGGAGGCATCTGGCAAGATGTGGGAATTGCCCAAATTTCGAGCTTATCCATTGAGGCTAGATTAGAGACGGAAAAGTATTTCTTTGAGGAAACCTTTCGCAGCGTTGAATATGTGGTCATTCCAACGTAAGTTGTCGCTTTAACGAACAGCAGACAGCATTGTGTTTTGATAGCATTAGATTCAACTCTGTTGATACCCCAACTGATTATGCTGTTAATATCGGAATTTGATAAGCTTAAGATAAGCTGCAGTTCCCGTTTTACAGCCGAAGAGCAGGGACGTGAGTCCGGAAACGTGTATGAAAAGCAGAGAGTTGTGTCATCAGCAAAGAAATACAATATGTATTGGATTAGAAGTGAGATCATTAATGAAGATTAAAAATAGTTTCGGAGATATAACTGAGCCCTGGGGCACACCAGCATTTATTTTGTCAATGTCAGACTTGAAACCAGCGAAGACAACTTGAATTGAACGTTCCGAAAGGCAATTTCTAATCCATTGAAGAAGAGATTAATCGATCTCAAAAGCACGCATTTTCGACAAAAGAGCCTGAAGCCAAGGTCTGTCAAATGCTTTAGAAATATCAAGTGCAACTATCTGGATTTCGCCAGATTGGTATATCCTTTTGTTCCACTTTTCGGTGAGACATGCTATCAAATTACCAGTGGGCCTGTTGCTACGAAAACCGTGGTCATTGCGAAGTTTTCGTGTTTCGAGATATTTCATGAGTTGACGATTTATCAGCGTTTCCATGACCTTGGAAAGAAGGGACGTAAGTGCAATGGGTCTGTAGGAGGAGAGATAAGAAGATTATACATACAAATTCTATTTTCTATATGCTCGGAAAGAGCCCTAAACAGTAGGACCGATGAAGAAGCTTATGCAGTACAAGTGGAGGAAAAAACCTCTTCAGAAGAATGGCAGATATACCATCTGCACCAGCGGATTTGTTAATATTAAGATCTTTAAGTCTTCTTGCAACTACAAGAGTGCGAAAGTGAATTCGCCCCATTGAAAATTCCACTCAGGTGTAGGCCGATCCGATACAAAGCACAATCTGGAAGTGTTGAGCTGACCGCAAAGGGTGCAGCAAGCAGATTGTCTTTGTCCAAAGTGCTGATAGCTGGATATGTACATATGTGACGGCAGATAGCCTGGTTTACAAGGACAGATCCAATCACGAAAGTAGATAAGTCAGTAGATACGGAATCTTTAGCTAAACAGGCACTATTCATGTTGATAGGTCCTAGATGTCCTTTCCATTTTACACTACATATTATTTGTCATTGTAATAAACCTCCAAGAAAATTTCTTAGACCCTACTAACTATCACAACTGATAGACGTACTACAAAATGCCGATTAATGTTTCCGGAGCCTTGGTTTTGTTGAATGAGTGCAACTTAATATGTACCTCAAAAAACTCTGTCCTGATAATTTAGAAACGACATTTCCATGAATTTTAACATCTTACATTACTCAGAAACGTAGTATTTTATGATAGGTCGCTTACAAAAAAAAGAAATACTACGATTTTTCAAACCGTTTCCTAGAAATAGCAGGAATTCACTTGAAATCATAGGTTTGCAGAGTGGCGTTCTACTCAATCTGACAAAGTCGAAGCGATAAGTTTGTACAATATTTGAGGCTTCATAAGTGACCCTTCACAATCTTGTATTTAAGTTTTCCATTTTATTGCAGAGGAACTGCAAGAGGCCAATTTCAAAGAAGAAAAATGATTATTGCTTAGAATATGATTTAAGACTTTTGGTTTATGTCTTTGTATGCACAAATTTAAATTAGAACCGCTTGGTTCCTCGGTTTTAGTTAAAACACCCCAAATAACAAGCCCACTACGTCAATCCAGACAAGTCTTGAGCTTTTTAGAAGCGCATTGTGTCAACCCGTATCAAGGATAAATTCGCCAACATCAGACTGATATGCGCTACCGGTCCCACAGAAGAAATAGACCACGCTACCCATAAACACTTCTATGAGCTTCCGGACAAGACCCTAAGCATAATTTTAGATGGCTTACAAATTAGAATAGGAAAAGCGGATATCTTCGGTAGCACAATTTGGAAGCGTAGCCAAATTTATAGCAGCTGGAATATCACTGCTACTTGCCACATGACTTCCCATTCAACTCGGCCCATGAAAGCCAAGATTTTCGCCCACCTGACCAAAATGAAGTAACCACAGCAACATGAAAACTTAAGCACACTGTCGGCTGATTTCAAGTATTTCGTAGAAGGAAAGTATGCCGATAGAAGAAATTCCGCCATCGTTTGTCCAGTCCACAAAAATAGATGGTGCGGCGAACGATGATGCTGACTGACTTTTTATTGCCCACAATTGATGATATGGACGTGGACGATGTTTATTTGCAGTAGCACAGCGCCACATGCCACACAGCTGATGAAATAATGGATCTACTGAGTGATATATTTCCTGGACGTGTGATTTCTCGAAATGGAGACTCCAATTAGTCGCCGAGATCGTACGATTTAGCACCATTCGACATTTTTCTTTGGAGCTACGTTAAAGATAATACCTATGCCAATACTCCGCCAACGATTTATGCACTACAAGAAATTATCAAAGCTGTTATTCGCCAAATACAGCCGCAATTATGCGAAAACGTGATGAGAATTTTTATCAGAAGAATGACCATTTTTAGGTGGATGGGGACCGACATATAGGGAATCGCTCCTTGTAAAAGTAAATAAATTTAATACACTCCAAGCTTTTATGCCTTGCTCGACCCTCTAAACTGCGCCACTGCAGACCCTAAAGAAAACCTCAGAAGTCCAGAACAATACACATCTTTATCCTCCCTGATCTATAAAGATCGGAAGGAATTTCACCGAAATCCTTGGAGTCAAAATCATATGGATCTATCATATGGATTACTCAACAATATACTTGAGAAAATTGTGAGAAACTCATAATTCTAATGCCAGATAATCAATTTATGGTGAACCTTAAATATTGAAACAGGAGCAGCAAAAATAGGTTTAGATGTGAATGAGGGCAAACCCAAAACCGAATCTTGTAACAGAGAGTTTTAACTTTGAGGCAGTTAGAAATTTTGTCTACCTGGGCTCCACTATTATCTCATAGATAGTAACAACTCATCAGAAATCAAGTCAAATACTCGTCAGTTGCATTTTCTTTGGCGTTAGAAAGTAACTGAGTGATAAGGCAATCTCCAGAAGGTAACTCTGTAGACTCGATCCGGCTCCCCAGTCCCACGAAAATGTCGTTGATCGCTTTAAAGTCAGGAGTGTTCGACTGAGTTTTAGTCCCATTTGCGTTCATGGGCTTTAGAGGGAGAGATGTGACATAATATTTTGGAACTGGACATTGATTTGGTCAGAAAAGTTCGGATCAGTCAGACATGTAGAGTGAATTAATATTAACGTTCTGACCCGAATAGTTCCCACCGCATGGACAATAGAGTAAGACCTCTCCTTAGGTGGCATACACAGATGCAAGTAAACTTCGGCCATCTTGGAGTTTACAATTGGAGTCGTGAAAATAAAACTAAGTTCGGATCCTTGAATAATATGTACAAGTTTTGTTCGTTTTGTTAGTTTTTAGATCGATCAAGTTTATGGTGAGCCAACAGATGGTGTGGATAGTGGTTGTCATTAAATGACATTTACTAAATTCATCATGGCTGATGTTTATGACAGATGCCAAGTACAAACTAAGGTAATTTTGTCATGGAGTCGTTTACAATGCAATTAGAGATTTTCGTTTATAAAAGTTATTATTGAAATGCGCATTCCGTGAAAGTTGATTTATTTTTTCGGTTAACATAACCGCACTTCTGAGTCCAGATTAAGCGCTTCGAAGAAAGCGTTCAAAACATCGTCAAAGTGTTTGAACTGAGCCAAAAACTTCGATTTATCAACGCTGTCAGCACTTGGACATAGCTTTTCCTACTTTACGCAGGATTTTAATTCTAAAATTGGACCACACATGACGTCTGATACAGAAAATTGTGTCGTTTAAGAAAGTAACCACCTTTTCCCTAAGTTAGGTAGCTATCACCCACGCCTTTCCCTATTTTTTGTTACGAGTACATGACAGTCTAAAAAGTGTTACTTACAGACACTCTTCAATTATATGCTCAAAATAGAGCAAACTTTAGTTTTCTCTTTAATAACCTAGGATTTAAAATTAACGATGCTCTATCAGTCTTTTACGCCAACAACAACTGTTCGCAAATAAAGTTAGAATCAGTATAAATAAAGTTGGAACAAGTATGCAAAAAAAATTAAGATTTCAAAGATCTGGCAATGATGGGTTTCCCGTCGTATTTCTAACAAAAATATGCAATTTATTTCCAACATCTCACTACTTTCTTCCAGCTATTCCACATAATCTGGAAGGAGTGCTAGATATTTCCACATTTCCCATAATCTGGAAGGAGTGCTAAATATTTCCCCGTCATAAAAAAGGACGAAATTTCTAATTATCGGCACATTGCTAACCCCTCCTACATTCCTATTTCAGAGTATTATTTATGATTCAATGTTTTTCATTGCAAGTCTGCCTTTTCCACAAACCAGCATGGTTTCAGCAAGGATTTCGACAAAATCTCTCAAAAAATTATTTTGCTCAAATTAAAAGCTCCTGGCTTTCAGTCGAGCTTTATTATGTGGATTAAATCCTAATTAGGATCGACATTAGTCGCGTTTTATTGGCAGGTCAGTATCCAGCTCAGTAAAATTTAACATTGCAAACAACAACAAGTCGAATGCTGGCGATAAATAAGCCAGCATTTATTGCTGCCGATAAAGTTTTAAAAACTTTGAAATGAAGATGGCGCAAAGTATATAAAAGTGATCATAGAACTTAGGTATTCTGAAATCCAGGGAGCGCTGACAGGGGCTGTAAAAAATGTTATTTCATAATGGTTGTCGACTTCGTTTATTTAAGGTTGTGTTCGTTGACTATTATTTTATATAATGCATTTGAGTTGCAAAAAGAAAAGAAAAAAAAATCTGGGTGAAGTCTTGGAGAAAAGTGAGGGATGAACGTGGTTCATTTTCCTTTTTTACAAGAGCTGCAAATTGGTGACGAGAAATCTTTCTTCAGTTATTTAAGGATGAATAAGGAAGCTTTTCAGTAGCTCCTTTTACTAATAAAAGACGATCTGCAGAAGAAAAAAAAAGCAGTAAACTGCTGAAAGTATCTACACGACATGCAGATACATTGGTACATGGATATGTCTTATAGGCATACGACGAAAAAACCATAATTGTTTTACGAGTGAAAATAAATAAATAGAATATAGGGTGGTTGTGCAAAAAAGAGATGGTTTAAAGTTTTACCCCGGTGTAAAAAAAGAAACGCAAGTTAAAAAATTATGTACATATATACTTATGGTATTACCTGTAAAAAACAAAATCAAAAATCAAATGCTAAGCACTATACCAAAAAAAGAAAACAAATATGCACAAAGGATGAAACGAATATTTGTAACACACTCAAAACGCCGAGAAACAGAGCGACGACGATTCATGTGTCCATGTACAGATAGTTCTCCTATCATTCCTTTGAACAGTTGATTCGTTGTAGAAGGAAAACAAAAAATGGGACACTTTTTTGACGGACACATTTTTCAGAAAGACAAGCGGTTAGACATATCCGTGTCAAAACACCATTATGAGATCCGTAATTACACCTGTTGCGCGTAGCTAATGTAACCTCGCCCTTAGCTAGTTAACGTAGATGCGCCCCCTGCATTCCAGCACTACGAAATCCCATCTTGTGAAGCTACCATCTTTATTTGGGTCGGCCATATTTTTTTTATTTGAAATTTTTGGGCACAACCCGCCATATTTTTTTCTTTGTAACATTCTTGAATTTGACTTGTAAGATAGTAGTCGTTAAATATTAAAAATCTTGTGATCACTTGAAGAGATTTAAAAGACATCCGAGACAGTAAGTTGTAATTACACAAATGTAAATAATTATGTAAATAATTTATAAATTTTTAAATAAAGGAATTTTGAAACTTCGCCTAAATTCGGAGATTTTATCAAATTGTCTCGCGCCGCCAACCACGCAGCTAGTCGATAGTTGCCGCCAACCCTTGCGACAACAACACCAGAGCAAAAGCTGGCAGCAGCTTTGAGATTCCTCGCAACTTGAAGATTCTGAATTTTGACATACTTTTCGGACATATCCGTAAGCATATTCAAATGTCAACAACTGGCTTTTTAGATTGATTTTGATATCTACTAATGGCACTGGTACCTACTTTGAAATATAGATGGAAAGTGACTGTTTGAGTGAGTAAAGCGTTTTATTGGGGTTTGTTGCTGAGCTGCGTACCCAGCTACCAATAAAACACGGCTATTAAAATGTTTTATTTAGGTCCTCGATTTCTGATCTCATTAAAGCCTCTTCCGGAGTACCACAAGGTAGCCATCTGGGTCCCCTGCTACTTATACTAACAATCAATGATGTTGATTGTATCAGTGAAATCTCATATGCGAGTACATATTCGTATATCTGTCTATGCCGATGTCATGAAAATCTTCAAACATTTCTCAACCTACTCCGATTGTCTTTTACAGCATGATTTGGACAGATTTTCTACTTGGTGCAAAAATAATTTTCTTCAGCTCAAAGTTAGTAAGTGTCAGGTGTCCCCTCCTACGTATCTAATTTTTAATCAACCTGTTCTTTTAATAACTGAATTGCGGGACCTAGGTGTTATTTGTTAGATAAAATTCAATTTTCGTTCCCATTTTGACAGTATCATAAATAAAGTCAACTTTGCACTTGATTTTACAAGCGCTGGTCTAGGGTCTAAGGAACTCTCCAATCCCTATGTCATTAAGTACCAGGTTTGGTCACCTTAATACATCACCCATATTTTCGGGGTTGAAATCGTACAACGCAGGTTCCGGAAAGTTGCCAAGCGTTTATCAGATACTAGCTGGTAACATGGAAACTCCTTACTTCGATTTATCTCTCTTAATAGTCGGAGAGCTAGTGAATTTTCTTCGAGATTATTTCATCAACAAAATTTTACTTTTTTTTTTTGGTTGTCGTGGACGTGTAGGTCATAAAAGTGGAACTCTGCCGAATTTGCCGCGAGCGGTTTGGGGGCTCCAAAGTTGTACAAAATCATTAAAAGGCATTTATTTTGTCAAGCTTGAAATTTGGGTATGTCATGGACAGCCTCCTAGTAAATCTACATATATCAGCAAGGACAGATCGAAATTCTGGGCATGACCTCTTCAGCAGAGCCTGTCGAACTGTATTTTGCGTAGAGTTCGTTTTCATATGCAATAGTATAGAAGTGATTCATATCTCCAAAAGTATTTACACGATTTATTACAATTTTAAAAGCTTATTCAATGACCTTTAAAACTATGTACAAAGTTTTATCCTAGCCCTTACACTTTTGAAAATATTTAACTTTCAATACGAACATTTTTAACCGACCTAACAACATTTGAAACGTATGGTTACTTAACACGTAAAGTAGCTTACCACGATAGATTTTTCCTAACTAACCAAATATCAGCATATTTTCAACACCAAAATACTCAAAACACAAAATCGATTTATTATACGTAATTGTAAAATAAAATAATTCTTTTGCACTGTTTTAAATTTGTTCATTATTATAAACTGTTTTTTCAAGTTCTTCGATACAAAGTTCTTCTTCATCATTAGACTCTTCGTCTCTTCGAATAGTTCAGGTCATAGCCTGTAATGGTTTAAGCTATGATTGGTAATTCGCATACAAATATTAAACCAATCGAAATCATATCGCCCATTTTTTTCTAACCATCCGTTCTGCCTTGGTGCCAAATTAGTAGGATTTTTTGAAAAAGCATTAGTCCAGATACTAGTAATGTACTGGAGGCGTAAAAGCTGTTGTCGTAGTTCAGCTTGACAAGGCGGTAAACTTGAAGCATCGAAATTTTTAAATCTGACATCAAATGATTCATTCAGATCATTCATCTTATATGTGTTGTTGAACAGTTCAAATCTTGCGTAGTCAACCTTGTCGATATTTCGGATATTGTACATGAGACAAACAAATTTTTCAATACTTTTAAAAACCATATCTCTTGAGTTCAAATCAGTTTCTCCTAGTTTGGCGAATGCTGTCTGATATTTCAACGAATTTTCCAATAATTTCCATGGCTTCAATTTTCCTTTTCTGAAAAATACTGGATTGTAATCACAGCCAGTTGTTACCTGAAAACCTGGTAAGGCACTTGATGGCGCTTCTTTTAATAGTTGTCGTTGAGAATTCCCAACTGTAACCTCCATCCAGATTTTTAATGGACAATGGAGATTTTTTATATTCCCAAGCAGTACTACAAGGACATCTATATCTGAACATCTTACCAAAATAGTCAATCCATAACTGATTTTGCTTATGTGGTATATTATGTTAGTATCTGCTTCCTCCTGGTCTTCATAGGAGTAATTGTGGTCGATAACTTTTAATATTGTATTGTTATGACATTCAAATCGATAACATAAATCATAATTTAAATATAATATTCTGTTGCCTATAAATGATACCACCTCGTCACTGTCCCAATGTTGTATGAGGAATTTTACCAAAGCCACCTTGAACTTGCTATTTTTAAGTTCTTTCATGAAATCCGGAGTCCTTATTTGGTCTGGCCCAGAATTTTCATATTCTAATTCAGTATTATTCCTTAGGTTGTGTTCAAAGTTCTTAATAGATGGGGAAAGATAGCGATCGAAAACGATATCAATTCGATTTGCACTGAACTATACGAGTACTTCCGAACAGTCTTGGAACATCTCTCATTAAATGCAAGATGAAAAATCCACCCAGAACCACGACATCGATACTATTTGGTGCTCCACTTTTGACTTTTTGTTTTCTAATACTTTCAATAATGCAGATTTGTCAGTTTTCCATATGGCTTCATCCAAATGACATAGAGCTTTTGGGATTGATGTTAAAGGATACGACAACACTTTAGAGCAATGTATATGTTACGTTTTGCTTAATGGAAACACCCAATAAGCGTCCAAACAAATCTCTCTGCATCTTGATTTCCTGTATTTTGCTAGCGATCTTTACTTTTTCCTTTTTACTTCCGGTTGGAAAATTCATAATTGCATTTCTTTTTATAGGTATTTCGAATCGGTCTTCAGTTGCACTACATTCGGCAATAAAGTATCTTCTTAAATTATTACCCAATTCCTCAACACTCAATAAAAATTCAACAATTGGTCCTGCTGCGGCTCTACCTGTGCCTATGTAATAAAGATATTCTTTATTGAGCTCCAAGCTAAATGGGTTCATACTTTGCTTGAAATTGGTAATGAGCTTATCTAGACGAATACAATTATTTTTATTTTACTTTTTCCAAATAGTCAGTAACATCTTGTGCTTTTTTTAACCCAGTATCTTCATATATATGGGATATTATCCTTGATCGAATAGCATGGATTTTCGACCAACGTTGACGAGCAGGGATTGAGTTTGTAAAATGCAGAATACCTGTCAATCGTCGTGGTGCATCAGCATTCACCGTTTGTTCCAGGGTTACGTCCACTGGTTGTCTTGAAAAAGATTTATCCGTCCGCCTAACACCAAAGGATCATTTTTCAAAGATGCGTTTTAATCCAGTATGCGTGTCTTCAACTTAGGTTGAAGAAGGTTGAAGAACGCGCCTAGAGGCGCGCTCTAGGTTTGTATACCCTTAAGGTGATTGTGCACAGCGCGGGCAAAGGAAATTTAGGGAGGAAGAAAAGAGAGGTACCGATGTACATTGCTTTTAAATGTTTGCAATTCATATCGACGAGGAAATACAGAGATTGGCAGGGCATTCCATAAGCGAGTTGTACGGCTTAGGAACGAATCACGATATTTTGGAGTACGTCCGAAAATGGGCTTGAGGGTATACTGATGAGCATTCATAGCGAGACGGGTGTTACGGTTGAAAGTTTGAATGGGCGGAATGCTACTGGTGATTTCAGTGGAGCACAAACAAAGTGAGACAGGAGACATTACGTCGGTGTTCGAGGGTATCAATTGACTGACTGATATTAGTATCATCAATGAGCTTTATCGTACGATTTTGAATCCTATCTAGCAGGTGCAGAGATGTTTTAGGAGCACCTGACCAGATGTGGGCATTGTACTCCAATTTCGGGCGGATGAATGCCTTATATATTGAGGCCAGATCAGAGGGTTAAAATATTTCTTACATCGCTTGAGGAAACCTAGACATTTTGCAACATTTTTGGCGATATCAAATACGTGGTCATTCCAACGTAAGTTGTCATTGACACACATACCGAGAATGGAAAGTTTTTCGGTTTCGACGATGCAAGTGCCATTCATGGTGTTTAAATTTCGCTTTAACGACAGCAGACAGCATTGTGTTTTGGAAGCATTAAATTCCGCTCTGTTGATAGTTCCCCAATTGGTTATGCTGTTGATATCGGAATTTAATGAGTTTAGCATACGCTGGCGTTCTCGTTCTACAGCCGAAGAGCAGGGCCGTGAGTCCGGAAACGAATATGAAAAGCAGAGAGTACTGTCATCAGCAAAGGAATAAATTGGATTAGACGTAGCAGACAAGAGATCATTAATGAAAATTAAAAAGAATGTCGGAGACAGAACATAACCCTGGGGCACACCAGCATTTATTTTGTGAATATCAGACTTGAAACCGTCCAAGACAACGTGAATTGAACGCTCCGAAAGGTAATTTCTAATCCATTAAAGGAGAGTCGTCGATCCCAAATGCACGCATTTTCGACAAAAGAGCTTGATGTCAAATGCCTTAGAAATATCAAATGCAACTGTCTTGCTTTCGCCAGATTGATGTACGCTTTGGTTCCACTTTTCGGTAAGACATGCCATCAAATCACCAGTGGACCTGTTGCTACGAAAACCATATTGCCGGTCATTGAAAAGTTTTCGTGTTTCGAGATATTTCATGAGCTGACGATTTATCAGTGTTTCCATGACCTTGAAAAGAAGGGACGTAAGTGCAATGGGTCTGTAGGAGGAGAGAGAAGATGATTCGCCTTTTTTAGGGACGGGCTGGACAAATGCTGTTTTCCATCTGCTCGGGAAGAGTCCTAAAGTGTAGGATTGATGAAAAAGCTTACGCAGTGGTTTTGCCAGCGAGGAAGTACACCTCTTCAGAAGAAGGGGAGATATACCATCTGGACCAGCGGATTTATGTATGTTGAGATCTTTAAGTACTTTTGCTACTACACGAGTGCAAAAGTAGATTCGTCCCATTGAAGATTCGACGCACTCAAGTGTAGGCGGAGACAAAGCACAATCTGGGAGTGTTGAGCTGGCCGCAAAGTGTGCAGCAAGTAGATTGGCCTTGTCCAAAGAGTTGACAGCTAGAATGTCATTGTAAATGAGTGTTGGAATGGAGGATGAGGCGGAATTTCTAATGTTTTTCACGAACGACCAAAAATTGTTACTGCTCTTGGCACATTGCAGTATTTTTTGCCTCAGTTTTTGGTCGTATTGGAATTTCACACGCTTAAGAAAGATTGAGTTTGTAAAATGCAGAATACCTGTCAATCGTCGTGGTGCATCAGCATTCACCGTTTGTTCCAGGGTTACATCCACTGGTTGTCTTGAAAAAGATTTATCCGTCCGCCTAACACCAAAGGATCATTTTTCAAAGATGCGTTTTAATCCAGTATGCGTGTCTTCAACTTAGGTCAAGTTGTCATGATATTTGACCAACCAGCGCGCATAGTTAAGCTGGTTAAATGCAAAAAACAAATTTACAATTTTTGGGATAACAAATTTCGCCCGTTCGTATTTCTGCTTAGTGTTAGATAGTGGTCGATAAGGTTGATATAGATCATGTAAAACTGCGGGGTTTTGCCGAATATACCATTCATTGTCTCTTCCTTGTAAGCAAAATATTTCTCCATAAGGTTGGAAAGTACACTATAAGTTGAATGCTTTTCATTCTGAAATTGCTTCACTTCTGCGATGATGTTTTCGTTTACACTAAGTTTTGAGTACTCAAGAAATGATTGAAAGTGCAAAATTTGAAGACCAAAAAACATCATGTAATCGTTTGCATCGGTTAAAATGTTTTCCTGCTATAAATCCAGCAACAGAACCACCAGCTACAGGCCATGGCCTGAACTATTCTAGCGACGAAGAGTCTAATGATGAAGAAGAACTTGGTATCGAAGAACTCGAAGGAACAGTTTATAATAATGAAAAAATTTAAAACAGTGCAGAAGAATTATTTTAATTTACAATTACTTATAATAAATCGATTTTGTGTTTTGAATATATTGGTGTTGAAAATATGCTGATATTTGGTTAGTTAGAAAAAATCTATCGTGGTAAGCTACTTTACGTGTTAAGTAACCATACGTTTCAAATGTTGTTAGGTCGGTTAAAAATGTTCGTATTGAAAGTTAAATATTTGCAAAAGTGTAAGAGCTAGGATAAACCTTTGTACATAGTTTTAAAGGTCATTGAATAAGCTTTTAAAATCATGTACATTTATTACAATCGTGTACATACGTTTGGAGATATGAATCATTTCTCTGCACTTGCCCCTGAAAACGAACTCTACGCAAAATACAGTTCGAAGGGCTCTGCCGAGATGTTATGCCCAGAACTTCGCTCTGCCCTTGCAGATATAGATTTACCAAGAGGCTGTCCATGAAATACCCAAATTTCAAGCTTGACAAAATAAGTTTAAAATTTAAATTTGTTTACGTGTTAGGGAGGCTCTGCCACGCCCTTCCGCTCGCCGTATCGCTCAGCCAATTATACCACATTGCATATTTCGGTTTAGAGATTCATCATGCCAAAATTCAAATGTGACACTATAATTTTTTTTTAATGATTTTTTACAACTTTGGAGCCCCCTACTCCCCAAACCGCTCGCGACAAATTCGGCAGAGTACCACCTTTATGACCAAGACAACCAAAAAAAAGTGAAATTTTGTTGCCGAAATAATCTCGAAAAAAATTCACTAGCTCTTGGACTATAACACCAACCCACGTAATCGGAGTTCTGTACCACTCTTTTGACTCAATACCCAAAGAACAAATTATGGATACCTATTAGAACCAATATCTAGTAATTTTGAGTTTTAACAAAAATGTTATAAATAGTATTTGGACAATTCAATGTTAGAATGTCATGTTATTTATTGCCTTTGTAAGATTTAGGTAATTCCTCATGGGTTTTGGAAAATTAAAGTTTTCTTATTGGTGTCTATATGGGAAGGTAGGTGTGTTCATGTCTGCTTTGTTTTGTAAACATAAATTTGGATGAAATCCTAGCTGTATTGGAAGAAGAAGAATCGAATTCAGCACAGACCACAATAACCTTGCTACCGCCAAATATTGATTACATGTGGAGAATTGACGGATGAAGACTCAGGAGGAGAAAATAAAGTGGGCACATCCAACTTACCACGCAGTCAACTACTTGCTGGTGCTGAAGTTGCATATGATGATGGTTTTGATTTTAACGACGACATTCCATTATCTGGCATGGTTCCCAAGAAAAAAAAAAATTGATCCAAAAAAGAAACCAACTTGGACGGAAAAAGATTTGCAGGGTGCTACAGGTGAGACAATATTTAGTAGTGTGTTCAATAATCAAGCCCCAATAGAGCTATTTGAACAGTTTTTCGATGATGGATTCTACGAAATGGCAATGTGTCTCACCAATAACTACGCCGTTCAGAAGAACATACATTTAAATGTTGCATTACATGAAATTAAGTCTTTTTTCGGAATGCACTTGCTAAGTGGATATAACGAGTTTCCACAAAAAAAGTATATATTGGGAAGTAACTAGAGATGCTGGATTTGAACTAGTATCTTCCAGCCTTTCGAGAGATGGCTTCAATGCTATAATGTCCAAACTTCACTTTTTCTATAACCATAATCTAAACCAAAGTGATAAGTTCAGCAAAATTCGGCCATTATTCGACAAATTGAATAAAAAAAATTTACAATTTTCTCCAGTGGAAGAACAGTATTGCATTGATGAATCCATGGTCCCATATTATGGCCGCCACTCCACGAAGCAATTCATTCGGTGGAAACCTATTCGTTAAAGATATAAAGTGTGGGTTGGAGCAACAGCGTCCGGGTATGCCTTATGGCTTGATCCGTACCAAGGAGCAGATACAAGCCAAAATTACAAAGACGTTGGCCTTGGTGCACTAGTGATGCTGAATTTTTGCGATGTGTTGCAGAGTCGTGGTTTGCAAATGTCTTACCATGTCTACTTCGACAATTTTTTTACATGGCTGGGTCTGCTGTCAGAGTTGAAAGAAATAGACATCAATGCAACGGATAAAAAAAGATTTTTTGTTGTTATCCACATTTTTCCCAGGAAGAATACGGAGCAACCGAATAAAAAACTGTCAACTTGAAGACAATAAAGTGCTGAAGAAAAAACAAAGGAATTTTGGTTTGTAAATGGAACGGCAACAATTTGGTTACCATGGCCTCAAACTCAGAAAGTGTTCACCCAATGAAATTCGTGAAACGTTTTTCGAGAGTCGCAAAGAAATTGAAATTGATGGAGCAACCCAGCCTTATAAGCCATTACAATAAAAGTATGGGTGGGTTGGACCACGCTGATCAAAACATATCGTTATACCGAACATCTATTGGAGGAAACAAGTTGTATAATCCGCTCATATCGTATCTTCTCGATGTAACCTTCAATAATTGTTGGCAGTTACAAAAGCAAAGTTTCGGTAATATGCGTCTACTTCCCTTTCGACGAATAATTGCTTTATTGTTCTTAGAGTCAAATCACCAGCCTAAGAAAAGCGGTCCTTCACGGCCATCTGTGTTGGAAAATTCGGACTCCAGATTCGACCACATAGACCATTACATGGTAGAGCAAGAAAACCAAACGTGCTGCAGGTTATGCCATCTAAAGTAACCAACTCGTTGCGAGAAATGCAACGTTGGACTTCAATTTTTTTTTCTTATTTTTGATGTGTAATTTAGACCAATATTTGATAGATACATCGACTTCATCAATTAAAAAAGAAAAAAAGTGTCAGGAGAATCTTGGTTAACGGTGCCCAAACCCTTTTCAATTTCCACCTCAAAAAAATATTACTGAGGAACTTCCGTTACTCTACCTTTGCCTCTTGACCTAATCTCCAAAGCCTTTAGTTTGATTTAAATTGATTTTGTTAGTTTAAGTGCTGTTTGCCCTTGTAATAAGCTGCAATAGATCAGTCCGGGTTCACCTGGACCACAAATTAAATCAAGTCGCAATTTTGCTCACTGGATGTTGAAAGGAAGGGACATGTAAGCAAACAAAATTATTGTATTTGGCGCGGTAAAGCCCCATTTGACTTACAAAACAGCATCATCCAACCAATGTTTGGACATTTTTTTCGAAGATGACGATATCGACGGATATTGACTGGCTTTTTTTAGAAGAAATTAAATGTAGGTGAGCGGGCTCTACGGCACACAGATCTCATCAAACGGTCAACTTATTGTAATATGTTATCAGTAAACGAGGGAGGTCACTGTCAGAGACAAAATGTTACAGTTGAAAATAGCAACTTTGAAATGGCAACTAGAATCTAGCCTTTCAAGGCTTTAATGGATGACATAGAGCTGTAAATGCTACAGTATTTTTTCAATAGACGAAACTATATTGTCTAGTATCCACTGTTCAAGAACATAACAAATTAACCCAGAACAGCAACAAATAGAATCTACAAAAAAGTTTCAAACGCAAACACAAATTCTACAAGCAACTGGTATCTGAATGAACCTCAAAGATATCTGCTTTATTCCTCCTTTGAACATGTAAAATATTTTCTGTCGTCTACAATGATCCATCTTCATTAATCTGGCTCTTTCAAGGTGTTATCTCATTCCATTTGATCGAACAAATTACTACCAAACTTGATTACGGCATCACACATACATGGAAAATCTATTTAAATGAAATTAATATTAGTAAATTATCTCCAGTCTTGTTCGCTTTCTTCTGAATAAATCTAAGCTTGAGAACTCATGAATAAATCAAATTCCCAGGCATCCAACCAACCGTAAACGAACGGAGCTAAGAACCAGTCCGAGGAGTCACCAAAGTCTAGAGTTAATACCCTGTTGAGATACATTCCCACCTAGTACTACCTCACAAACTATTGTATTGTAGTAAACTGGTATTTTAAGACGTCTTTTTCTGTTTTTTTTTTTTTTTTTTTTGTCTTTTCCTCGGATAACGGTGCAATCAGCATGATATAACATCAAGCATAATAATAACACAACACATTCAACCAAGACTCAGACCGAAACTACGACCAAGACCATGACCAAGACCGATACCAAAACCGATACGAAGATCAAGTCCAAGACTATGTAACTGTTGCATGCTACCATTCTCAGATGCATGAGAGTTCCTCTTTGCCTCGGCGCCGCCCCAAAAGACCTGTCACTAAACCAAGCTCACATAGTAAATATAGTCTGTAATGGTTGTCTTATTAGTCTTTCGTTTTACTCGCGACATAGATACAAAAGACATAAAAAAAATCAACGTATCGAGAAAAGCAAGACACAAGGCATAAGACAGAAGGCACAAAATGGTCTAACCCATTTGCTAAAACTTGGTCCGAACCACCATGCTGTCAAACCGAATTTGTAAAAGAATCTCATTTCAGTGTTTCATTCTCAGCCTCATTCGGAATGTATCTGGGTTACGATTAAATGCACGCGCTCCACCACTCATTCGTAGCGTCCCCAACTTAGTGGGTAATTTGAAATTTTGAATGGCAGATAGACACTTTTCCAGGTTGTCACTTCATCACCTATCAACGTTCCTACCTACCCATACCTGTTTTATGAGAGCGTGCAGGTAAACGCAACTAGTTGTTGGTATTTTTATTCTACTGTCGTGGTTATACCAGCACCAACTAGCACTACCATCACCACCATCACTACCACCAACAACAGCAATGGCAAAAATTTTCAAAGTTAATGACACACAAAACGTTACACGATGTGGTTTAATTAGCACTCCATCTCTAGCATTTTGTACTTCTGGCAAACTCAAATAAAACTCGTATCTACGGACAAAACAATGGATAGCTTTGTATCTGCAAACATAAAAAAAGGTGAGAAAACAGTTTCTGCTCACTGGAACGTTCTAATTTCGCAGGTCGCCCCCTTCAATGGATCGGCAGACAAATTTGGACACAATTACTGTGAACAGATACAGGTTGGTCAGACGACAGTCGAGGTGGGCTGGCTAATTGAGGGCGTTGTACTATATCTTGTGGTTCCACAAGGGTCAACTGAAAGACAGATATGGAAGTAACTTGAATGAATTAGGGGCATGCGCTCATTCCATACTTCTATTTTGGAATATGATGTTCCAAATTGACAAAGCTATGTGGCCCACACTTTCGTTTGATTGGCAGGAAATCCGCATCTTAGGCATGATGTATTGATAATGCATAAAAATACCATAGCATAGTATTTCAGCGAAAAAGAAAGTACGTTAACGATTATATCGTACATTCTGAAACAGCGATTATAAATCAGTAACCTATAAATAAGAGCCCCAAAGTGGCATGGAAGACAAGAATTTAGTTCCAGAGGCTTAGTTACGTAATATTGAAAGGTCAATTCCTACCATAAAGCGTCTAATGAACCTCTTTAGTGGCCGTAAGTAAGTGTGGTATGTCAATACTCTGAGTATATCGGTCACGCAGAAATGCTATCCTTTTTCTGCCTAACATTTTATATACTAAGGAAATGAATCTCTCAAACTAACTAGACTCGTTCAGTACCCTTGGATTAGCTTGTTAAACTTATAAGCACGAGAGCTAAGCAAGGTGAAGAAAGAAATACTTTAACGTTTTGTCAGAAATGTCTTGCCCATGATGTACAGTGATGAGCGCAAACGTCAAAAGTCAGCATGATAGATTCTTTAATGAGCTATTCTCAAGCTATTTCAAGGCTTTTCAGGGTGTCAAAATAGATATGTTAGCGGATGAACCTAAGGGGTCTCAGTAAGGGCCTTATACCCACGTTTAAGGCTATGAGTGTGGCTGGCTAATGTTGCATTAACGATAACAACGATCCTGCAAGACGAAAAAAGGACATAGATCTTCACATCAGCTGGGCATGGAACGTTCGGATCTCAATCAGGCCACTTACAGCTGTTCAATTAGGTCTACACTGATATAACGCAGATATATAGTTACTGGTAAGTAAGGAAGGATTAAAACCTGGGACATACACTCCGGAAATTGCTATTGAAAACCGAAGCAGAGTGTATTTGGAAGCAGATTTGTTGTAAGCGGTAAACTAAGGCAAGAAGCCTTTAAATTTCAGCACGTTATCGCAAACATTTGTCTGATACGATCTTACCTTCACACAAAACAATAATATTTTTTTACGAGCTCTAGCGAGCTTCTAGCTTGCGTCTAGCAATAGAATATAATTCATTTTGCAACTGAGATAAGTAATACTTTGGCTTGCATACGGTTTACTTGCCAAAATACTGACAAAGGATCAGGATTATTAAATTGTCGACAAAAGTGATCACGATACGACCGAGGCACCCCTAAAGTATATTATAGAAGTCCGGACATTCCAAGGTGCTAATGTTGACGTGGACCACTACTTAGTTGCAGCCAAGGTTAGTCTACAGATATCTCAGATTCCACAACGACGGAAAAAGCATTGAAAGAAAGCAATCATCACAAACCCCAAGAATCTTTGCCTTTCGGATATCCTCCAAACTCTAGTCAACCCACTTATAACATGGCATTAGGTATTGAATATTGGTGACCTCGATGTTAAGAAGCCGTCAAAAGTGCCGCAAATGAAATGCTTCGTCAAAGAGTTCAGGCAAGCACATATATCAAAACAACTTGCCTATGAAGCGGAGTATTTTTCCTAAAGAAAAAAAGAAAAAATATGTGAAGAGCGTGAATTGGAGAGGTGTTACTCCAAAAACAACGTACGGAAGTTTAATAGAAGAGTCACATTCGGTGCTTAGTGTATTATCCAGACAGTAACACAGCAGGGACGGTTCAAATTTCGTTAGTACGACTGAACGACCAAAATTAAGTAATGATAGTAATATCTAAAGTTAAGCGTAACAAGGTTACTGGGCTAGATGGTGTAGATGACTTGGAAAAGGGTTCACCTTTTCACATGAATAGAATTGCAAATTGTGCAAATTTATATCGAAAATCGTGATTCAAATTTTTCCAGAAATTTACCGTGCACTACGTCCATTTTACGAACGCATAATTTCGCGAAATGGAACTATAATTTGCCCTCCAAGATCGTGCGATTTAACACGCTTGGATTATTTTCTGTGATGTATTGTGAAGTTGCTACTTTACGTCGATAGAGCAGAGACGATCAACAACTTGGAAGCCAGCATTTGCCAGCCTATTACCGATTTACGGCCCCGAATGCTCGAAAAATTGGTCGAAAATTTTACTTCAAGATTGCGCCTTATAGGAACAGCTGTTGAGCTCATATGCCCGAAATGTATGCACTAATGGTATAACATAAAATTCCACGATTTTCATCGTGGTCCGTAAACGGCCTTGTCATAAGGGACTTGCATACACTGATGAAATTGGCAAAGCAACAATCGGTCTAGCTGTGAATGAGAGTAAAGTATGTACAAGTGCATACATACATACAAAGGGTGTCCCAAAATTCACGCAAGATTTGAATTTTACTCACTTTGTGCAGTAAAGTATTGCCAACGAAAGAAAACAACTTTACAGTTAACAGTTCAGGGTTATTAAAAATGGAATGCTACACAAAAGAACAATGCGTTTTCATGGTTAAGCTACATTTTAAAAATAATGAGTGTTTGACAGTTACAGTTCGTAATTAAAATTTTCAGCGATGAGGCTCATACCTCATGAGGCACGCTTTATACCGAACTTACGATAACTTGTGTCAAAAGTACGAACTTGAAAATTGCAATCCGGGATGTCACTTCGGCGTTGAGCTGACAGATAAAGTATTGTTTCCTTTCCAAATTTCTTATATATGAATTCGTTCTACGGGATAGAGTAGAAATGTACTCTTCTTATTTATATTAATATTTAATTAGGAGAAATAATTTCACAAACAATGTATTTTAATAAATATATTAAAGAAAAAACAACAAATACATAGTTCAAATTAATATTTTGTGCAAGAAACCCATAATAAAATATATTGGAGGTTACCCATTTGGAGTAAACACATTACCTACACTATAACCTACCCTGCAACTACAAATCGAACAAGTCAACGTATCGTGTAATGTCAAAACGAGCAATTCGAATTTTGTTTACAAAAATTACAGTAGAGCTGATAGCCGATAGCTGTCAAACACGCGAAAATGTAGAAACTAGCTCTACTAGGGCTTTGATGTCGAGTTTATGATATTTTCGATCAAAAGTGTCAGAAACGCCTGAGGTTACATTTCGGATTGCTCCATAAGAGCCCATTGTTTGTACTTAATATGTAAAAACGCGAACGCGACTTTGAGGTTTGGCCATGATGGCTTTGTTAATCGTCAAAAATTGTCGAATTCGGGGTTCAGAAAATCCACAAGTGATTATGGAGAAGCAAATGCATATGGTGCACAATGTATCACTGTTTAGTGCGGATTTTGGGCTGGAGAAATCATCGGAAAAGTCTTTGAAAATAAGCCTGGCCAAGCAATAGTTAATGGTGATCGCTATTGTCACATGATAATCCAGTTGTTTGTATCTAAATTGTAAGATATGGATGTGAACGACATGTGGTTTCAACAAGACGGTGCCATATGCTATACTGCCCAATTCAATTACTGCATGAGCGATTTCCTAGTCGAATAATTTCCCGTTTTGATGATCAGAATTGGCTGTCATGCGATCATGCGATTTAACGCAGTTGGGGTTTTTTGGAGTATAAAGAGCCTCGAAGGGGCTAATTTGGTACACCCTTTATGATGAATCGGACAGAATGCCGAAATAGACGACTATGAATTTGAGCTTGTTAAGGACTTTATCTACCTCATTGGAATCAAACGTTTCTTGGCCATGAGACGTCCTCTGAGAACTGTCTGGAGGCTCTATATAAGACCCTAATCATCCCAATCCTGCTCTATGGCATAGAACAATCGGTGCTAACGGGCGGATTGTTAGAGTGATCTTTAGGCCCCCGTAGAAAAATGGCTATCATGATAAACTCTACTAAGTTATAAAACATCTAATTGGCATCTGAGTGTTTAATTATTCAAGTGTCAATTGTGATGTGATTGCTCTAAAACTCCATAGATTTGGCTTCAATATCTATGTAACCTAGTCATAGATAATAATTATTCCAGTTTCAGAAGAACATAATTTGTTCACTGTCTTTTGATAATGGGTTTAGACTTTCTTGAACTACCTGTCTTTCTTCACAGAACAATTTCAAAACAATTACCATCTTAATGTGCTGATCTCCTGGTGCCACATTACATATACATACGTATAATTAAAACTCAATTACGTGCCATACAAAAAGAAGAAGGAAATAGATCTTTTGAGACTGACTATAAACCGAACGGTTCACTAACTGAAACTCGAAACCGGTTGCACAACCCTGATTCATTCACTCTAGTAGGTCATTCACGCCCCCTGCCTGTAGCCTATCTATCAATTCCAATTACGAGTACAATATTATCTCAATTATCGAAAGCAAAGTGCATTTTCTAAGTCGTGCAGACACCATTACGAATACGAGTAGTGTATACAGTGCTTGGTCCCTCGAATTTGACCAAAAGGAACAAAAAATGTATCTATTCGTATCTTTTCCATTGGAAGAATGCAAAACCTACTTATAAGAGTATCAGCGAAAGTTATCTTTTGTGCTCATCTTCTTTTCGAATTCATTTTCAATTTGTTTTCCTCCCTTTTGTATTGAGTATACACGAGTATATACGAGTATCTCAATAATATGATAATAATCGCTTGAAGAATTCTTTTCACCATTCGTGATCAGAAATGCCCAATTATGATAGATAATTGATACGAAAATGAGTAAGAGTAACTCCGGCTGTTTTATTCTTCGGACTCTTGGTACTTTCTTCGTGTGAGATACCACTGGTCAGTGACTGCTATTCTCATGGGTACACCGACCAACTCCCCAAATTCGGAATCCAATTTTAAAAAAAGTGTGTCACATATGAATATATTATACAACTCGTAGACACCGATATTTTTTTTATTTTTTTTTTAACACAATTTAAATGCAAACAAAAAATGGGAACACTGACTGTTTTTGAAACAACAATGGCGATCGTTATAGCCGTTCGGTAGTAGACGTCTCAGTTGAAGTTCTTTAAATTCCACCCGCACTCTCGCACGAATTTCAACACGTCCTCGTCGCACTACAAAAACGCAAATGCAAACGCAAACACAAACGCGAACGTGAACGTGAATACAGGCGATAAAATCTAAAAGATACACGCTACACTCGATATTCTAACGGTAATTTCTACTTTTTCATTGTAAAATAGTTAAATGAGAGAAGAAAAAAAAACGCAACACAACACGAACATGGAACGAAGAAATCTTCCTCCACTTCTTCTTCGTCACCGTCACTGATGTTATTTTCTTCACTTACTCGTAATTTAATTAATATCTAAAAGATGCAACAATCTAACTAACTCGATTTAAGAATTCAGTCCGTTGGTAATCCGCGTGTCGAAGTTTGCGAACAACTCGAAGGTTCAAGACGTACTGAAGTCTTGTTGGCCATATGATATCCAAGGAACGTATTTGACTGCTTCTTGACCTTACTGTTGTGGCTGTTGCTGTGGATTGAAGAACCAGTGAAAGATACTCGAACAAGAAGAACAACAACAGAAACAGTCAAACGATGACCAAATCAAACAAATTGTGTTAAGGTATGTGTGCAAAGAAGAAAGCGAGGAGACCAAGTAGACTACGAATATTCATCGCATACCGAACGGACGGCGAAAAGTTAAAGAGGAGTACCTGCACGTTACCTAGAAATGCCGGTGTGACCAAGTAGACTTCATAATATGATATAACCTACTCGTACTCGTTGATCTGAGAATTTGATTTTTTTAATTGCATAAATACAATTTTGACGCTGACATATGTTATATAGGTAAAAACCAACACGAACGGTTAATAGAGTCCTGGATGACGATTAAGCGGGTAACTACTATAACAAAGATTAGGGCAGTAGCGTATCGCATCAAATTCACTTCAATTGCTTGCTTTACATCCTTGTGTCTCCTCGAAACTGCGTTTGTAAACCCTTACATATGCATACTGGTTAAAACTGCAAGGGCGATCCAGGATTCAACGTTAGTTAATAAACCAGGATTCTCCAGATGGAAACAACGGTGTTGCCTGCCCCTTGACCTGGTGATACTCTTTCAAGGCTACTTTAACATATTCGAAGCCCATGTCTGAAGGAGGCTTCAGAACCAGCTGTCAGACATTCTTATGCCAGAAAAACTAAAATTTGGTCAACGGTGACGCCAAGAGAACTAAAAATTTGGTCAACGGCAACCTTGTACGGGGCTACTGATACTGGTGTAGGCTTCTTATGTCCAAGGAGTGTTACGAAGGGCCTGGCCCTCTAGTTTGGGGATTCCTCGTCACGCCAACTCTAGGCATTGTAAAAATATATATATGATTACTATAAAGAACCGTAGGCGACGAATACGAATGATAACCCTATTGATGACACACGCTACTCGAAAAGGGCAAACAATTTTCGGTACTGTACCTGGAATATTAGGTCTCTTTTTATGAGCTTCTCGGCAAGACATATTCTCATGATACTCGTACTAAACTCGTCCTATGACATTTTAACACAAATGGTGACACAGTCGATAAATATACAATATGTGGCTTGCATGACATCTCTTCTGATAACGGATCAGATACGAGTATATCAAGTTCGTTTCAAGCGAAATATCTTCGTAGCAAGTATCATGTTTCCGCATCTTGATTTTGATAAGGAGACCTCGTAGTCCCCAGATAATCTATCACCAATAATGCGATCGACGCTTAAGTATAAATCGGATGCACTTAACGCCGCGAAAAAGAGAAAATTCTGAGAAAAAGTTGGCAAAGTTGCCAACAAGCCATGAAAGATTCCGTCTCTGATGTGCTACGTTTCACCGGACCACCACTGCGTGTAGCGTGGTTTGACGATAAATGCTGGCTATCGTATGCAGACAGAGAAACAGAAGCCATATATAGCTGCAAAGGAGGGTTGGGCGGATCTTGAACGATAAAGAGCGACAAGTAACGCCTTCTGAGAAGAATAAAAAACGAGTATTGCAAACGCGAGATCAAGGAATTTGAAATATAGTATAGCAGGGAAGGGGTTCGTAAATTTTGCTACAAGGTTAAAAGAACTGCCAAGTCCACAAAATACTAATGGAAGCTAACCAGGAAAACTAATGGAACCGAGGAGAACGAAGCTTTCAAGCATGATGATGGGTAACATTTTCGCCTAAACGATCTCAGCGAAATAGTCAACAAATACTGCGGATACTGATGGTCTGGCTGCCGAAATATTCAAGGCGGTGGGAGATTTTTTTTAATAATTATCGCGCGCTCAATGGATTTTGCTTTAAAATGTTTGTACAAAGCGTGGTAGAAGGAACGCTTAGGAAGAAAGAAAGAGAGATACTGATGCACAATGGTTCTGTATGTTTGAGGATTATAATGACTAGGAAATAAAGAGCTCAGCAGGGCATTCCTTAAATGAGTCGTATGGCTAAGGAACAAATCACGATAATTCATAGTACTATTCATAGCGAGAAGGGGCGTAATGTTCCTGACAATTTCGGTGAAGCACTGATGGTGAAAATAGTGATAGAACAAGGTGATGCTACGTTGATGTTTAAGCGTGCCAATTTACTGTGAAATATTGGCGTCACGTATGAGTTTTATCACACGCTTTTGAATTTTATCTAGCAAGTGTAAGAGGTATTGGGGGCACCTGACAAAATGTGAGCATTGTTATCCAATTTTGAGCTGATAAATGGCTTATATATTGAGGCCAGATCAGAAAAGGAAAATTATATCTTACATCGCTTGAGGAAGCCTAGACATTTCGCAGCATTTTTAGTGACATCGATTATGTGGTCATTCCAACGCATTCCAACAATGCAGACAGTATTGTGTTTTGGAAGCATTCAATTCAACTCTGTTGATACCCCAATTGATTATGCTGTTAATATCGGAATTTGATAAGCTTCAGATACGCTTCCGTGCCGTTCTATAGCCGGACGTGGGTCCGGGAACGTGTATGAAGAGCAAAGAGTTCTATCATCAGCAAAGAGATACAATGAAGAAGAAGGGGAGTTATCCCATCTGGCTGGACCAGCAGATTTGTTAATGTGAAATGTCTTTAAGTATAAGTGTACTACAAGAGTGCCCTTCCCAAAGAGCTGACAACTGGAATGGCATGAGGCAGAATTTCAAATATTTTTGACGAACGACCAAAAAGCATTACTACGAGTAGCTTCGGGACAATTGTAGTATTGTTTTCCTCAGATTTTGATCATATTGAAATTGTACACTCTTAAGAAAGACGTTGCAGTCGTTCCTTGTTTGTTTGAAATTTTTTCGGTTTTACCTCTGTATATTCGGTCTTTTAGGACCGAAAAAGAAACATTTCTTTAACACTGACATCCTCTTTACAGTTCGAGTCGCACTATGCCTTTTGTTTTGGTTTGATACTCTTGATCCGATGAGCGATAAAGGATTTCGTTCCAAAAAGAATAGTGTCTGTGACTGTATCAGTAGCGGCTTCCACGTCATTATCAAGGAAACATAACGACCTGTTAAAATTCCTACATAAGTTATTAAGCCCGCTCCAATTAGCCTTCTCGTATTGCCATATGGCTATCTTCGGAAACTTTTCTCTAACTGTGCAGCCAGTATGCGAAAAATTAGCTGACATTACACAGTGGTAAGACGAGCCTAGTGCGGATAACGAATCGACCTTGTACTTATCAGACTTAGAAGTTAAAACAAGTCCAGGGTATTGGCGGTGTGACTATCAACGTTTAGTATTCGTGTGCGCTCATTTACGAGTACAAGCTTGTTTTCCGCAGTGAAAATTTTAACACACCATCTTTCTGGTGTTACCTGTCCAGAATGTCGAAGCCACCCAGAATTGTGTATATTGAATTCGCCGGTAATAACGAATTCATAATGAAGATATAAGGATACAATTCTTTGAATGGAATCAGACAGCCCATCAAACTCATTAAAGGTCGAATTGCTGTCCAGTTTGAGGCTTCTGTAAATAAAGCAATAGTGTATAATTTGCTTACGGAGATGGAATTTTAACCACATGAAGTTGAATTCCGGATTGGAACATGGATTACATTGTGGTAGTGTTTGATATGCTACATCACTATGAGCGTAAATAGCAATACCGCGATGAGAAAATAATAATGGCACTAGTTCTTAGCCAGGCAGCTTCACATCTTAGTGATCGGAGAGGTATGGGGGTACGGGGATCTACCTGTGTTGCACTAAGTACCACAACAGTTGGTATATAGATATTTACAGACGCTGAAGTACGCAGATAAGTGATTGTTTCTTTGCTCACGTATATCTCCTACATCCACTCTGAATTCCCGAGTCATTACTATAAACAAACACAAACAACGACAATGCAACAAACAATTTACCGAATGAAATTGTTATAGGTATTATGCCCTTGCAACAATAAGAAACCAAATTTTCATTCTCTTTGCCGTGTCACATTCAGCAACAGCACTGTGAAAAGGGGAGGATATGGAGGATGCCCGCACAATGATCTTATTTATAAAGGCACTAATTCTAATCCGATGTTGAATTAAGAATTCCCCCTAGTCTATGCCGACTATATAAGCTATAGCCTCCTTAACATCGTCTACATATATGATCTTCTCTGCTATACTATGTAATCGCCAGAAATATGATATTTCGTCAACAAACTGATTTTCCCTCATTAGTGTGATACAAGTTCCGAAAAGTCCACCATCAACCAGATTTTTACGTTACGGCTGGCCATGGAAAATGCCCTCGAACTCCAAAGCGACACCCACTATGTATTTATTTGATTTTAAGGCCGCCTTTGGCAGTTAATATCAGGAAAAATTATGCTAAGCCATGTCCGGTTTTAGCATCCCTGCTTAATTTGTCCGGCTCTACAAGATGACCATGGAAAAGCTAGCTGCTCTTTAAGAGCCGATAATGATTATACCGAGACCTTTGATGTCCAATCGAGAAACATTGACAACTTGTACAAAACCTAACAACAGATAGGTATAACTACGCTTCCTCTATGGCGCCAAGGCATGGTATGTCGGAAAAGAGCAAGACGGCGTCGCTTAGTGTTTCGAATGATCTACGAGCATGTCTGCATCGACAAAAGGGGGAAGGAGAAAATAAAATTAACAACAAAATAGGTTGTAACGAACCTACAACAGTGACAGGAACTTAGCTAAAAGAGTCAGGACAAAGGACAACGCTGCAGAGAAAAACTGTACCTCAACTTTCCTCACTGTGTAACTTTGGCTAGATTTGCAGTTTTGCAGTTCACTTATGGTGCTAATTCTCTCTCGATGGCAATGATATATACGAGTACATATCTTCGTCATTAATCTCAATGAAACCTAAGATCTCAAATTGCCAGCTCTTCGTATCATTTGGAAGGTAGAAAATGTACGAAACGATTTTCCAGATTGTTGTGAGGGACAGTGCCTTGTACACTTTCTGAAAGTCCATTCTATTATATTCCCTCTAACTTTTCTTTTGGATCTTCGACCACAAAGAAGTTGGCAACATCGGCAGATTCTCTTGCTGTTAGCAGTATTTGTTCGTCATTCGGGTGGAAGATCTTTCATCCCAAATATTTTGTTTATTTTCGGACTACGGACAGAGCAATTCAATTCGACATTTAAAAACTACAAAGCTATGTCTGTTATGATTACTATATCATGTAATTGACCACCAAATTACATGATGTAGTTAAGTAATCATTTCATTATTTGATGTTGCTGTTCCTCACTCAAAGGGCTTCAGGGCTCCTTTGCATTTAAACTTAAATCATTCTGTAATGTCTTATAACACTCTGGTCACACTGTTACATCATGGATTTCTACGGCACAAAAGAGCCAAGACAGAAGATACATACATACGAGTACACTGAGAATGGATAGGTAGCCTAATAGAACAGAACGGTGTGTGGTAGTAGCAGAGGCAGTGGCACTTGAACATACCTGTCCAACGAAGTTTGGATTATTTATTTGTGAATGAGGTTGAGATGGTGGGCACTGAACACTGGTCACCTCTATAGATACTTTAAGTGGACTGGACAATGGGAATCGGTTTATGGTTGTTTATTCTTTGTTATCTTTTATACGGTGTCCCATTGTGCAAAGATGAGATACCCGCCAAGCGTCGAAATTGCCGAACAACTGTGCAGATACAGATAAAGTGCGGTACAATGTGCAAAATGTATCTAATCCGGGCAATAAGTGTATGCATCACTCTGTAGTTGGAGTGTAATGATCTTCGATTTGTTTGTTCAATGATGACTTTGTGACTCTGTGAGGCAATTCAATTCAAATTGTGTTTAGAAGAAGGATGCTCCTGCGAAAAAGGGGCCGGTTTTCGGAATTCTTTTTGCAAATTGCCTCAGACATAATGTTTTCAAAGCATCGTCCGCGTTGGGCGGGATGGTTTCTTGTTTTTATCTTTACGTAAATGGCAATTTACAACTGAAGGAGAATAGAGGAAGTTGTATCCTAAGAAGAGTAACGGATGTCAATGACGATAGAATGGAAGGTAAGAAGAAATGGTTATTTATAGGAAAGAGTTTCATATTGCGAAAGTTGTTTGATTTTAATTTTTGCAATAAGAAATATAGGAAGAACCCTTTTTAATATAACAGGTTTCATACCCGAAATTCTTGCTTAATCAGAGTGAAGCCCTAACACATTGGAGAAGCACTCAGGATATCATGTGTAATTTGATACAGTTCATCAAAATTTTTAGAGCATGTGCCAGACTTCGGCATAGGGCGCCCTGCCACACGAAGAATAGAGAAATTTCTGCAGCGTGGTCGTAGACTCTTGCAACAAGAATGTTAAGACGCAAGCAATATACAGTCCTTTGTCTGTCTAAATTTTGGAAAATTCTTACTCATACAGGCCAAAATGGCAAAGCCATGTAATACTGGCCTACGCCGTCTTAGAGCTCACAACCCTCTCGGAAGAGATTAAAAAGATATGACGAACCTCGGATAGAAATGGATTCACTGTTGACGATCCTAATAAACGTTGAAAGGACAACGTGCACGTGGAATTTTCGGGCGTTAATAGACCACGTGCAGCCGGGCAATTAGCAAGGGCCCTTGTCTGCTATTACGCAGATACAATAGCCATCCCGGAAGTGCGATGGGATGGGCCGGACATAAGGAGGATGACCAACTGTGATATATACTATGGTGAATGCTATAGAGAAAAGATTCCGACAAATGAGCGAGCGTCTTATGATCACGTTGTAAATTACGATCTAAATCTTAATCTTATATGCGCAATTGCCCCTACGGAAGACCGAAAGACAAGGACGAAACCACCAAGGAATGTTTCCACGAGCACCTCGAGAAGACAGATGAGCAATACCCGGAGTATGACGTTGGAATCGTACTAGGAGATTTTAACGCCAGGATAGGAAAGGAGGTCATCTTTGGTAGGACAATTAGTAAGCATAGCCTACACGACGATGATAGCCAAAACTTCCATCTACCTGACCAAAAAGTAAAAGTAAGGCTAGCAATATCTACCCTGAAATCCAATAAAGCAGGTGGACCTAATGGCTTACTAGCGGAAGTATTCAAAGCTACTGGAAATGACTTTGTGGAGAGCATACACCAACTCATTTCTCAGTTCTGGACAGAAGAGTGTATACCTGATGAGTGGAATCTCAGTATCCTTTGCCCGATCCACATAAAAGGAGACTCACTCAACTGCGCCAACTATAGAGACATAAATCTCTTCAACATCGCATACAAGATCTTGTCTGTCATATTGTGTGAGCATCTGAAACCCTTCGTCGACAACCTGATTAGCTCCTATCAGTGCGATTTCAAACCAGAAAAATCCACAATCGACCAAATTTTGATACTCCAGCAGATCTCGGAAAACACTCAAGAAGTCCAAATCGAAACCCATCATCTTTTCATCGATTTTAAAGCCGCATATGACAGCATTTATAGAGACGAGCCATGCCTAGGTTTGGCTTGTCCGTCCATGCAAAATGACGATTCAGAACGCTAGCTGCTCCGTCAAAGTCTGTAATGACTTAACCTAGTCCTTTGATGTTAAAAAAGGTTTTAGACAAGGTGACGCGCTATCATGTGACTTCTTACAAGCGAATACCAGGCGCAATAATTCAAAAGTCTGTGCAACTACTAGCTTACATCGAAGATATCGACATATTTGATAGAACACAGCGGGCTGTTACCGATTCGAGCGAGTATTGAAACAGAAGCTGAGGGCAAAACCAAGTACTACATATCGACAGGAACGAGTACACAACATTGACAAATTGGACAGAACGTCACAGTCCACAGCTACGAGTATAACGCCGATGTAGCAAGGGACTTTGTCTACCTTGGGCCTGCTATAAATTTTGTCAACAACACCTCGGTAGAAATAAAACGAACAATCACTCTTGCCAATCGCTGTTTCTTTGGGTTAAGAAAGCAATTGAGTAGTAAGATCCTATCCCGAACAACTAAGTAAACTCTACCTAAAACTTTGATCATCCCAGTTCTATGGCGCCTAAGCATGGAGTATGCCGAATGGATACCAATTGTGCGTGTTTACACTGTCTTCCTGGCAGTTCGCAAAGTCAAAGAGATGTTTCCCTATAAGTTGCCTCACTCGATTTTTTCTGTGTTTTTATGGAGTTTTCCTCTACCAGACAAACCAACCTCACTCAGACCCTTTCGACGGAAGAGAAGTGGTGGATTACTCGCTTCTTTCCATCGCCACAAGTAAAATAGAAAAGTTTCGGACTGTTACCGAATTTGTATGGCTTTAAGTAGATTCACGTACTTCGTCCCCTCTACTTGTTATTCACAATGTATCAGAATTTCTTATGTCTCCGTTTCGAAGATAGATACAAGTTTGACTTAGGAATAGTGAAGCCTAAATTGCTCCTCAAAGACGCCAGCACCTAAATCTGTGCAGATAGCGCCATCAGTGAAGATCTGACTACATTCCTTTGGTGAGTCAAATTCTAGTCCGAAGTATTTTATAAAGAAAGGCAATTTCGCATTCCTGCAGCAAACAGAATTCCAATGTCATGTTAAACGGCTTGTCCATGGATTGGATTTAAATGACAGTCAGCTCTCAAAGTTGTTGTCCCAAAATCATCTGTTTTAAATGGAACACGGTCTGTAGAGTGCAGTCCATGATATGAATATCATCAGTGGATCTAAAGCAGACCCAAGAGTGACGCAACTGATGCATAAGATAGAATTGGACTTACCAAAGCTGTGTGGATCCAGAGCACCATATTCTGTGAGAATTATGTCTTGCAAAAAGCTCTATTACACTACCAGAAAGCCGACAACGGCTTCGTTGGAGAAACGGATGGTGACATTTTAGAGCCAAATATATTCCTTATTCTGGTAAAGAGAATAATAAAATTTTCGAGACGATTGATTGAAAGCCCGTTGGTTACCTGGAAATGTTCTAAGCACGACGGCCCTAGGTGATTTTAACGCCAAGTTAGGGAGAGAGAAGCTCTTTTGCGACACAGTTGGAAAACATAGTTTAGGCAAATACATTTCGCCCCGATACATTTCGCGGCGGGTGAAATGCCATCATAGCTGGCACGCATTTGTCATGGTAGGCGTATGACACAGTTCCAGTATTCTGTATGTTCGAAAGTTTCGAGAAGTCAACATCGGCTCAGACTACTACCTTCTCTACCTTCTTGTAGCCAAGATGCAAACACGAACATCCCGCCTACCAAAACACCGAAGATGTCCTGTGAGCAAATTAAACGTCTACTGGCTATAATCATAAGAGACTGCTAAAGTCTTTTTCGACCGAATCGTCCAAAATGTGACAACCTACTTGTTTGTATCACACAAGCCTTTAGAGGCGCCGCCTCTACAACCACAACAGACCTTTGTTTTGGCAAAGAATGCAGGCAAGCGTATGGATGGCGATGTACAAGGACTACTCGTATTGACGAATTCTATGCCAAGGGGAACAGGAAGAACATTGGCTTATCAGGAAAAAAAAGTAGCCAACTAGCATCCGAACGAGGTCTTTGAGAAGTGCTTCTGCAGTAATGAAGAAAACAAATACCGAACAGGATCATACAGAGATAAGGATGACAACGTAGTAGTAGAGTCACAGTTGGTATTAAAAAGTGTTCTTCTGCAGACTGCTAAACGTTTTATTAACATCTAAAGGGTGGGCCATAATGTACGCCCTTCAGACCCCTTGCTTTAGAATATTGGTGGCCTGTGGCTCCACCGTTGCTCCGTCCTCCAGTCCCAATTCATTCCACTGAGCTCTGTAGCGCTCACCATCCACAGTGACAGTTTGGCCCACGCCGTTCTAAGAAAAAAAAACTTCTCCAGCGTAAAAATGACTTTGAGTGGATGTAATGGCTCTTCGTGCATTACTCGCAGATTTTCAGTGAAAATTTTGTTTGTTTACATAGGTGGAAATGGGCCTCGTCAATGCGCTTAAATCACTGACGAATTGTTCACATCGTGATGATTATTCTGCGTTCTTCACAACTCACCTACAGTTTCCGTTATAGGAGCTGTGAGATGGTTCTGACTTAGTTTTCTAAGTTCGGTAACACATGCAGATTTGTCATAAAAGGTAGCCATAGTCAAGAAATTTTGACCTTCAGGTATGCGGACAAGTACCTTGTTATAATCGGTATCAAGGCTAAATTCGTCAACATTAACCTAATATACGCACACGCCCCCATTTAGAAAAAGGACGATGGCACTGATGTTCCAAGCATGTTGTTTAAATCGGTCTAGAAGATTTTCAAGTACATAGAACGAGGACATCTTTAGAAGCACAATCGGTAAATGTAGGGTACAAGACACCCCCTCCAACTACTGATTCAGTGTGAAATGTCATCGTAGTGAACACGCTGGTCTCCCGATCAGTCTACTATTAACCTGATTGATCACATTGCGATCGTTGTAAAGTGCGGTGCGGCTATTGTATTCTGAACGTCTGAAGGTTCTGACGGGCCAAAATTGGCTCGGATCACTAGCCTCAGAAGCCTGCAATCACAAGAAACATCCAGGTAATTTGCCGATAGAGTGTCACTTAACCTAGCTCAACGTCCAGGGGCAAACATATCATATACACGTGTGCCACATCTCTTGTGCTAGGTTTAGACTGACATCCACAGCGGAACCTGAGGTTTGAGTGTAAATTCTAACTGTGCACAGGACGAACCTCATAAGAGTGGGCAAATTTGTCATTAGGCTAAGTAGAATTCACATTGTTGGAGCAATGACTTCGACTATCTCCGAGGCTTACTATACCAATTACATATATCACGAGAGTGTCCCTTTTAACGACTTTATTCCTCCAGAAGCTTTCTTCTATTTAGACATGAAATAGCTGGTCCACGACGTATTGGCAATGCCGAACAGCTACAAACAGGTGGCTCAACTACGACAGGGTCGTCACATGGGGCAGTAGGGTGACGTAAGATGAGGGATGGTATTATATAAAAAAAAATCGTCAATGGCACGTCAAATTTCGTACCTAAGCTCAAAAATTGTTTGTCTGAGTTAAGGCATCACAAAACCCCACAGTAAGATAGCGTTAGAACGCATGTGCCAAGACATATAATTTGGATGACTAATTATGGTCGCCAGTGAGAGAGATTACCCGGCCAGGCAATGCCTCAAACAATCCGCATCGACTAATGCAAAACAAAAATCATATTAGTTCATCGTCCTGGAAGTTGTAACACTCCACCAGTCTAAAATACGCACTAAGCATTGGCGCGTTATTGATGCATTGGTTCTCTTCCCTTCAAATCCATTTGGCTGTTTTGGGTGTACAGGTATCCATTCAGATGGAAGTGCACCTCATCAGTAATGGCAATTATTCTAATAAAATCAGGGCCCATTCATTGACTTTCCAACACCCAGTTGACATTGCGCATGATAACATAGCTAAACTTCTTGAGTTGAGCTAAACTTCCTTCACAAGGAAGTTGTCTGCAAACTGTGAGCGCACTTTGGCCGAGGTTCCTTCAACTGTGAGCGCGATACCTCAAGCGAGATCACTTACTTAGAGCCAGAACATTGGCGTCGGAGACGCTCAAAATACTATCTATGAATATGGGACCGGAAATTACTCGAAGAGCATTCTTTTCAAAGCAACGAAGGTCATTTTCGTCCGCTCTATATAGAGTTGATGCTTTCGGGACATATACATAATAGGACTAGGGCGATAAGAGTTTTGCACATTAGTTTCTTCGTTATTCGTGAAACTTACTCATTTCTAAATTGCCCTTTTAGTTCAAAGAAGCGACGATCGGCATGTAAGATTCTCCGCTTGATCTCTACGGTGGTTTCGTTAAAAGAGTCGAAGTCTTTTATCAGTCAAAGAGTTTGCTATTGTGGCGTGCGATCCGAGCCTTTGGTGTTGAATAACCTTTCTTGTCGAAAACACGTGCTTTGTTTTAATCTCATTTGCCATTTAATTCATCTTAGCCGCTTCTGCTTCAATGGCCACAACCGCTTCATTGACAGCTCGCTGATTTCTCTCTATAATGTCAATGTCATCAGCGTGTACAAGCAATTGTACAGAACTCTTAATGACTTCGAGTCGCCTAGTAGCGATGACTTATATCCAGTTGTGTTATAAAAATATTTAGACCAGCTAAAGATCAAGATAGGGACTGTCGTTTTTAAACCGAATCGGTACATAACACTATTCTGACCTTGCCAATTAAGTAGTAGGTTCGCTCTAGAGTTTGATTTCTTCGATTAATCCTTACAATTTAAAATGTATAATACGAGTATAGTAGTAGATAATGTGGTAAGTATCGGACAGACTTACGGTTCTTATGTGTTGCAACTAAACACCTTATAGTTCGCGGCGGCTCCTTGAGTTCTTGCATAAAACACGCTAAAGCTGGCTTTTTTCTGTCGCTCCACCTGTACCTAAAGGGCACACCTCTGATGTGCGGTCCTTTCCACACTTCACGCAACGAGACTTCGTTTCACAGTTTAATGTAACATGTCCGAAGTTTTGACAACGTGCAAAATTCCATCGCAATTTTCCACTGCACCGTTTCTCCTTTAAATCCTACAAAAAGGTATATCGAGCTTGCGGGATCAGATTAATTTAATTTCTATTTAAATACGTAATGAGTTATACTTAAATTTTAAAACAAATAAGCTGACTTGCATGTCAGTGTATGAACACGTCGCCATTGTGAATCATTAAATCGAATGTATTCCCGAGAATCCATTCACAATAACGACTATTTCTTTTTTCTCGTTCATCCAATGCGCAAACCACAACCCAAACCATATGTTTTTGACAGCCATAGCACTTTTTCATTGCTGTTGCTGTCATCCTCTCAGCACTTTCACCAACAAAACAAAAAAAGCGAAATAAAAACGAAGTGTAGAAAAAAAAACTAGCAAACAGCTCCGTGGGTGAGAGTACGTGTCCCTCTCGGCATATTTATTTCACCAGATTTTCTGTTTTCTTCGGTTATCCATTCCTTTTGACAGTTAAATCATCATATCATCTGTTAACCGCTACTAGAAGTCATCTTACGGTCACTGGGCGTACACAGCAATTTCACAAATTCACTAAAGAAGAGCGTGGACAAATCCTCTACACCAAACCACCGGATCCATCACCGCCACTATTCACCAGTGCTAACCATTTAGAGGAGAGAAATTTGTCGTGTTGGACAAATTGGACACACAATCGGGGTACTTCGGCAAAAGTGCAAGTGAAATTTTTCCCAGAAACAACAAAGGACAAATCATACCAGGCGTCTCACAACGAATTCAATGTGCATTCCCCCAAAATCGAAACGAAATCTCTGTTATCGGGCCAAAATCCGGGTTTTCGTGTAGTGCAAGCCCAAATTCGCGGAATCGTTTGCATTTGCTTATCGAGGCACTGAGGCGAACGGCCAATATAATTTCGATCGTGGGACACGGCTTAGCACCATCGTATAATGTCAGTGTCAAGGCAGGTCCGCAATTATTTGTTTGTTTATGTGCTCGCGTTTCTGTTGTACGTCGCGTTGGGTTATTTCTCCAATGTAAGCAATGACGACAGGAACTGCTTCTGCGAGGTATGTTTTTGGAGCGTGGGAGGCTCTTACTCATCTCAAATTACTTACTCACATCGTACTTACGTGTACGTTCGTCTCTTTGCAGTTGAAGGGCTCAATAAATGACTGCAGTTGCACCGTCGACACAGTGGATCACTTTAACAATGTGAAAATCTATCCGCGACTAAAGAGTCTGCTGCTGAAGAACTACTTCCGCTTCTACAAGGTGAATCTGAAGCAAGATTGCCCATTTTGGCCTGATGACAGTAAGTGTGCAATCAAGTTTTGCCATGTGCAGCATTGTGAGGAGAAGAACATCCCAGCCGGCATAAAGGAACATGGCGATGAGACTCCGTCGTTCAAGGTGAGTTATTCAGTCGTTTGTTTCGTTTGAGGGGAAGTTTTTTTTTATTATTTATTGTTGTGCTCTGTGCTAGTTAATTGAAAGATAATTGGCTCTGGTCGGATGAATGTTTTGCAATTCAGGCACGAAATTATCTCTCGACACAACATTAGAAGCAGCGATAGAGTTTTAATTATTGGGTGGCGCATTGTTTAATTCTACCTGGTACCTAGTCGTCGTACGTGGTTAAAGATAACACACTTGTGGTGGGGTGGTAGATACGAATGTTGCGTTTTGGTTTGTTCTGTAGGAGGGCGTATTTATGGGAGTATGTGTTTGACTCACACGACGCGGACTATTTTTTGAATTTCCATTGAACTCATTAAGAGTGATAAAAAAGAATTGTAGAGCGTACATTGAAGGTATATTCATTATGTCGCAGCTGATTATTGACATTTGGTCTGCACATGATCACTAATTAGGTAATTGCAGTAACTCCTTCCAGAAGGGTCGTTAACATGTATTTGTCGGTGTGAGAAGTTTCTTTACAGAGTAGGTATATTAGGCTTCATATCTTCAAACTCACATCGGATTAGATTGTCATGTCGGAGCTCGTTCCTTACCTGCATAACTACCAGTTGTGCACCCCAAATTGGTTGAGGTCTGTTTCGAGATTTTCATTTTCAAACCTTTCTGCCATTTTTGACAGTTTCTTGACATTTATGTTCAGTAGTACGAGGGTGGATCAGTAACAGGGCCCATACACTACACAAACTGTCGCTGCGGACATATATATCTTGTTGTTGCAAAATTGTCTGTAATGATATCTGCGTAAAGTGTATCCATGGCTGTTTGCAACGACGGTCTGAGCAAATACAAAATATTTTGAAATTTTCTTGGTCTGTGCAGACGTGTCTGCGTAGTGTATGGGCCCTATTAGTCCGTTATTTTTGGCGTTTTTCGCGTTGTGATTCGAAAAGCAAAACTGCTTCCGTAAGCTACCTTCTGTCTACTTGACTACTGTCAAATTTTGGGCCAGCTGCGTCGTTAAATTTGAGTGTAACAGCCGTTGGAATCAGACAACCGCATCAAATTTGGGGGAAAAAAGGCTTTGTTCAACCGCAATCCGGATGAGTTTCGTTGCGCCGTTTCATAATCGTGGACAAACTATGGAATACATCGGAGACCAGGCAGCAGTCGAAACAGTGGGTTTCCACGTCGATAAACGGAAAACAATCTACGACGAGTAGTATGTCAACTTATTGGATCCATTCAATGATGATTTGAAGGAAAAACGACGCCAAGTAGAAAGCACTCTTCCATCAAGACAATGCAAAATCAGTTTTCAATTCGCTTAACGATTGGTAGATTAAGTGTTTTTTTTTTTTGGTTCTAATGATCGGCCAACTGAGCTCGCTATTCGATGTGTTGTGGATAAATTTTGGACCACATACACTCTACATAACGCAAAGCCAATAAAGCGTACAAAAGAAACTCTAGTGAAAGTGTGGCGAAAAATTGGGAATTGTCAATTGGGTATCTATCGCAAGAGTTCCGTCTTTCTACGTCCACTACTTGGAAAATTTTGCGATCTTGGTATAAGGTTCACCTGGTCCATGAATTAAAGCCACAAGACCGTGGTTTGCGACCGGAGTTTATGGGTTGGGCTTTTGAACAGTCGATTCATATTTTCATCGCGAATGGCGTGTTTCACTTTTTTCTCGGTGGGTTCTTGTACAACTGAAATTTCGATTCCTGGAGTGAGGCAAATCCAGAAGAGAGATATACGAGACTCAATTACAATCACAAAAATGCACTGTTTATGGAGGTCTCCACGTTGGTGGCCGGTGGTTATTTTTTGAAAAATATGTCTAGAGCTGGGTTTACAACTCTACTGCGTTGTCTCTCCGGGTTAGATTCGAAATCTCTGCAGGCCGTAGAATTGGTGTCCATTGGCTCTACATGTCCTGGCCATTTCAGGCGATTGATGCGCGGTTTTCTGACGGTCGGTGTCACCACAGAGCTCATCTAGTTCGTCGTTGTATCTTCTCCAAATCCGGTCAACGTAAACGACCGAGGATATTTTCATCCGCTTTCCATAAAGTCCATGCTTCAATGCCATAAAGTAGGACTGGGATAACCAAGGTCTTATAAAGAGGCTCCCTATTTTTTTGGGATAGAGCTCTACTACTCAATTGCCTTCTAAGGCCAAAGAAACAGCGATTGGCAAGAGTGATTCTTCGTTTAATTCTGTTGAAATTTTGTTGACAGAATTGATAGCAGAGCCAATGTAGACAAAGTCCATAACTACCTCAAAATTATAGCTGTCGATTGTGACATTCCCTTCCATTCGTCGATGTTATGTGTCCATTCTTACTGGCAGCATATACTTGGTTTGACCCTCACTAACCGCAAAACTCATTTTTGCAGCTTCCGTTTCAATACCAGCCAACGCACCGGTGACAGCCCGCAGAGTTCTCCAATTATGTCGATGTCATCGGCGTACGCTGGTGGTTGTACAGACATTTGAAAGATTGTGCTTGTGATCTCCGCACAATTCTTCCAAGTATGCTGTTAAAGAAGCCACATGACAGCGCATCACCTTGTCTGAAACCATTTTTGACATCAAAGGTCTCGGTTAAATCATTACTGACTTTGACGGAGCAGTTAGAGCTCTGAATCGTCATTCTACATGGACGGACAAGCTTAGCAGGAATGCCTAACCTAGACATGACTCGTCTCTATAAATGGTGTCATATGCGGCCCTAAAATCGATGAAAATCGATTTGGACTTCTTGAGTTTTTTCAACGATCTGCTGGAGTGGTCGTTTGTGGATATTCCTGGTTTGAAACCGCACTAATAGGGGCTAATCAAGTTGTTGACGAAGGCCTTTAGATGTTCGCACAATATGGCAGATAAGATCTTGTAACTGACGTTGAAGGGCCTCATTTTTGTGGATCGTGCATACGGTGCTGAGATTCCATTCATCAGTCATACACTCCTTTGGCCAGATCTGAGAAATGAGTTGGTGTGTGCTCCCCACAAAGCCATTTCCAGCAGCTTTGAATACGTTGGCTGGTAAAGCGTCAGGTACGGCAGTTTTGTTGGATTTGATCTGATTATTTCTTCGAAAATATTGACGACATTCATCCAAATGATAGGCGGCTTTAGAATGGCGCTACGTGCCATAATACCCATGAAACTATTGTCTTACTGAAGAATCGACTCAACGACAATATTATATCTCGAAATGGACCAGTGAATTGTCCACCAAGATCTTGCGGTTTGAGGCCACTCGATTACTTCTTGTGGAACTGTGTAAGTCGTTGGTGTATGCTGAGTAAACGAGGTTATAAAATATATTTCAGATTGCAAAGAAAAAACTTGGAAAATATCCATTCGCCGAAATATTTTGGACTAAGGATTGATTTTTGACCTGATTGAAAGAGTACCTTAACTCGTTACTTACCAATGTCGTGCATGAAGAGGAAATTACAGATTTTACCCAGGCAATAAAGAGAGTGGGCAGGAAGCGTGCAGTTGGGGAGGATCACATACCCTGCGAAGTATGAGCGACAATAAGAAATTTAAACGGCTCACGATTTTGTTCAATAAAATAATGAGAAGCGATCGTATGCCTAACCAGTGGAGGGTGAGATTTCTTGCTCCGCAACTAACAGCTACCAATGGTTGAAACAGTCGCCCTTTATGCTCTTGTCTTGTCCTACATGCAAAAAATGCGGCTGAGCATATTGGTGTTTTATATTGTGTTTACTATTCGATGGACTTGTTCAATTGCAGAAGGTCTTTCACGAAAACCGATCTGATACGTGGTTTCTTTCTTTAACAATGCGCTGCAGGTTACAGAGGACGATACAATCCAGTTTTTGTCGTGTTACATACTTTATTCTAAAAGTTTCAATTATGATGTGTTGTACCTTCCGCAAAGGTGTTTCAGGTGATATTGGGGTCTTGGGTCATCTTTAAATTCGCATAGTGATACTGCACGGATCTCAAGATTATCATTTTTGTGAACTAAGAATGTGCTTTCATTTGATATTTGCCTGGGAAGTGGTTAAAATTTTAACTCGCGATGTTCTGCAAAGGGTTTTCCTTCTTGTCCACATATTATTAGCTTTTTTATTGAATACGATGAAAGTAGTTGCTGTTGATGCACTCTTTTACCAGCAATCTTATCTTGTCGCACAGTCCATCCCGGTATTGCGGCAGCAATATTCAAACGGCGAGATATATTCCTTAAGCCGCAAAATCGACCCTAAAGCAGGCAAGTAAGGAAGACGAACATCTACTACATCTACTTCAAAATAGGAGGACTGAACGGTCAAAATATTAACTTTGAATGCTACTGGTATTTACAAAAACTTGGCGAGTTAGAAATATTCATAGAAACAAAGCATTTTGGCGTTTGCTTGATCTCCGAAACCCATATGAAGAGGGATTGTGTGAAGTAGGAGGAAATCTTTGACCTTTCCTCTTTCCATCATTCTCCAGTCATAGTGACAATAAGCGAAACAAAAACCACCAAGACTAACTGGCAATAACACTAATTGGGAAGGCGTCAAGAAAGTAATAAAAGAGAAAGTTAGACTGAGCTTACCACTCAAGACGCACTATGGACTCGAAGTCGAAAAAACTTTGTTGCAATCTTTCAATATCCTGCAGCGGTAATACACATTATGAAAGTAAAAAAGCAAAGCAGACCATTAACAAAGCTTCTCTACCCTGTAAATGCGACATATGGATTAGAATACGTTTCGAGTCAGTGGAATGTTGCCAAGGACATAATGGTACCAAAACCAGACAAACCACCGAGTGACAAGTAGTCTCATAGATCCATTTCACTTCTCCAAATATTTTCCAACATTTTTGACAGGATACAATGACACTTGGGCGTATACTGCCAGTTATTGACGGAAAAAACTCTTTATGTTTAATCGCCAGCTTTGGTCCAGGAGCATAAAACACCGACGTAATTCAGAAAGGTCTTGAAGACAGAAAGATTAAGGGTATTTCTTGATGTCTGACAAGGCGTGTTGTGAAGCCTTGAAATTCAAATTACAACAGGTCTTGCCTTTAAGTCTATATTTGTATGTTAATATACTGACAACGTATCTCAAGACTAGTCTTTTCCACGTCAGACATGGAAACGAGTTCTCACAATCTAAAGATATTTTAGCCGGCATACCACAAGGAAGTGTTCTCAGGCTGCTTCTGTACCTACCATATAACAATGATATACTTACTGCAAGATGATGGGACTGTTTGCTAATGGCACTGCTTTTATTTCATGATAGAAAAATCGCTTGACAAGTCGAAACGTAGTTGAAGTAATGAAGACATTGATTTCGAAGGGAGGTGTTTTTAGTAAGCAACAATCTCACAATACTATGAGCGGGGAAGCAAACCTATTCAACACTTTTTTATTCTTGAGTGTGCGACACCCCTTTTTCATGGTCTACGCGTGTTTTTGTTTCTTTTGTACACGTTTGACGTACTTTTTCATGTCAGCGTATCTATCACATTTCTAAATCAATTTGATTGCTGTTTTTAGAAATACTTGTAGGTCAAGTTACTCATAACATATATTCGTATCACAAAATTACTACCGTTATGAGTTAATATTCGTACAAAGTAAGAGGGTGGATTAACTCAAAAGAGGTGAGGTCCTTGGAGTTTAATGATTTTGTCCAAAGCATACTCGTACATGGTGACGTGTAGTTATTTCTTGTGAAATAGCCGATTGTGTTATGACATCAATGTTTCTTTTTATTGAATTAAAGGTGGCTTGTCAAGAATTTGGGTAATGCTACTGCACTTCTGCAAGATATCAACATTTAAACGTTGGCCTGTGTACATAATTTATTTGCGTTATGCTCCATAAGGCGGCATTTTAGAACCAAATAATCATAATTCGAAACGACTAAGCGTCTCCCAATATTTTCTTTCTGCGGCATAGATAGAATGATCTATATGGTGTTGTCTGTTTAACTGCGTTACTTAGATAGATAAAGTCCTTGACTACCTCGAGGTTTCGTCCAAATCGTCGCTGTTGTGCTTCCTTTCTTGAGGACTGTACATAAATAATTTTTTCCACGTTTACCGCCAGGCCCATCTTCTTCCATTTCTGCTTTAGACTCTGAAGTATCCCCCAGAAACATAACATCTGTCATACTCGTATATCATTCGTACATCGTATGTAGAAGCTTTTGAAAGATTGTGCTTGCAATGAACTTTCAGTTTCAGTACAGGCAGTGGTAGGCATAGAAGATCTTATAGACAATGTTTGAGTTGTTGGCGGCGCAGAGTAGAGGGTTTTACTCTCTACAAAGTCAGTTCGCGCAGACTTAAACAGCTTGGAAGTTGTATGTGGTTCGCTTAGTCGAGCTCGTGTGAGCAGAATTGTTTCCCATCGTCATCGTCCAAAATGAATGGTACGTGGTGCCTAACAATCTGCAGAAATGTTTCTTTCATATTCTTCTCAGCACCAACTGCGAATTTAGCATTGTGTTCTCTTATTCGTCCTTGCAGGGACGTATTTTGTTGATCTGGCTTGCTCTTTTTGCCTTCGAACATCCTTTCTGGTATAACAACCCTCTGTCTTCATCGAGCTTGCCCTTCTCATGATCTTTCTCATCTTCCTGAGAAGCCGGTGCTTCCTATTTTGCTTGTTGAGTTCATGCTGTGCCGTCGTATAAACCTTTTGTTATTATGCATGCGCTTGTCGTCATTTATTGTCAAACCAGAGGTTTCACAGTGCTAGTCGGATGATGGCTTTGGCACTGGTTTTTGAGACAAGAATCTGGGAACGCAGGACGTCGAGCGAGGTTAAGGGACTAGTTTGGATGTCTGAAACTCAAAACTAATTGTCCAAGTCTGCTTTTTTTATGACAAATCTGGCGCCTTCTCAGAAGAAATCACCTTAGTACGAGTATATGTCGCAATTTATCATCCTCAGTTTTTTTTATTTTTTTTATAGTTAGCGCTTAACGGGTTTGTAGTACCCTTAGAATGTTTGCACACAGCGCGGGCGAAGAAAAGTTAGGGAGGAAAGAAAGAGAGATACCGACGCACGTTGGTTTTGAATGTTTGCAGGTTATAATGACTTGGAAATAAAGCATTCTGATGAGGATTCATAACGAAACGGGTGTTACGGTTAAAGGTTTGAAGTTTGAAGGGGCAGAATGATACTGGCGACCCAGTGACCTGGTGACCGAGGAGACAATTCGTCGGTGTTCAAGGTTGTCAATTAGCATCACCTATGAGCCTTATCGCGCGGTTTTGAATCCTATCTACCAGCTGCAGATGGGTTTTAGGAGCACCTGACCAGATATGGGCATTTTTCTCCAATTTTGGGCGGATAAATGCCTTACATATTGAGGCCAGATCAGAGGGGGTGAACTATTTCTTACATCGATTGAGGAAACCTAGACATTTCGCGGAGTTTTTGGTGACATTGAAATGTGGTCATCCCAATATATTGCACGTTGTCATTGATACACATACCGGGAATGGAAAGTTTTTCGGTTTCGACGATGCAAGTGCCATTCATTGATAATGGCTGGGTGTCTAAGTTTCGCTTTAACGACAGCAGACAGTTTTGGAAAGCATTCGATTCCACTCTGTTGGAAGTTCCCCAATTAGTATTGCTGTTTATATCGGAATTTGATGACCTTAGCTTCTACTGCCGTTTCCGTTCTACATCCGAAGAGCAGGGACGTGAGTCCGCGAACAAGTATGTAAGGGAGAAAGTACTGTCTGAAGTAGAGAGTCGTCGATCCCAAAAGCACGCATTTTCGGCAAAATAGCCTGATACCAAACTCTGTCAAATGCCTTAGAAATATCAAGTGCAACTATCTTGCTTTCGCCATATTGATTTACACTTTAGTTCCACTTTTCGGTGAGATATGCCATCAAATCACCAGATGACCTGTAGCTATGAAAACCGTATTGCCGGAGAAGTTTTCGTGTTTCGAGACATTTCATTAGCTGATGGTTTATCAGCGCGTCCATGACTTTGGAAAGAAGGGTCTGCAGGCGGAGAGAGGTGAAGATTCGCCTTTGTCATGAACGGGCTTGACAAATACTGTTTTCCATCTGCTCAGAAAGAATCCTGAAGAGCAGAATTGATGAAAAAGCATACGCAGTGGTTTTGGCAGCCAGGAACAACACCTTTTCAGAGGAAGAGGAGATATCCCATCTGGAACAGCGGATTTGTGAATATTAAGATCTTTAAGTACTCATGCTACTATACGAGTGCGAAAATGAATTCGTCCCATTGAAAATCCGACGCAGTCAAGTGCAGGCGGGGACAAAACACAATTTCTAAGTGCTGAACGGGTCGCAAAGTGTGCAGCAAGCAGATTGGCCTTTTCCAAAGAGCTGACAGCTGGAATCAGCGTTGGGATGGAGGATGAGGCAGAATTTACAAAGAGGACCTACTTAAGAGGACACGCTTAAGAAAGACGTTGCATTTCTGGCTCGTCTGAATATTTTTCGGTTTTCCTCTGTAGGTACGGTTTTGTACGTCCGAAAAAACACTTCTCTAACCCTGACAGCCTCTTTACAGTTCGAGTCGTACCACGCCTTTAGTATCCGTGATCATAACGACAATTAAAATTCGTAAAGAAGCTGTAAGTTCGCTCCAGCCAATTGGCTATCGTATTGCCATATGATTCTTTTAGGAATCTTTTCTCTAACTGTGTGGTCGGTGTACGAGTATTGGCTGAATGGTCCGACGAGTCTAGAGGGGAAACCACATCAACAGTGTACTTATCAATGTGAGAAGCTAAAACCAAGTTCATAGCATCACACTTATTGGATGGCTGTTGGATTGACATTATGGCAGGCTAGATTCTTCCCGAGTTGTTCGACTGCACGTGTTCTTTTCTAACGTTCCTCGTGTGGCACTGTGTCTCCCTGCTTCATGCTTGAGTTCCACTTCCTAGATAGATCAGAACCGTCTGACAACCAACTGAACCTGCAAGAGCGTTGGGTAACACAACCCGCCGTACTGGTATCTATCATTGGTTGTGGTGAAAAAATGAGTCCATTAAATTCGCTGTTGCGTCCTTTAATGCTCACCTGGAACAGAGGGCAGTTATATTACGAAAAGGTTTAGACCAGCTAGATAGCAGCCGTCGCTGATTTCCGTTAGTGTTTCTTGCATTATTTCACAAATCTCTGGGCTAATTAAGATATTGCTCTTCCTACTCCAGCCTTAGGAATCGAAAAAATATCTCGAGTTCTGAGATGAATAAGGTGGATTCAGTAGCTTCAGAAGCATAGAAAGAGACCACTTAAAACCGATTTCCAATGTATACAATGCGCACCTCTAACACCTACAGGCTTCCTACTACACTGCTTTTCAGTCTTTTGAAAGTCTATGTCATGGAAGTAACAATTATTGCTCTTCAGTCACTCTTTATTAACGGCGGCAATATTCTCGGCCGAAAGGGTATTACAATGATGCGCAGGTCTTACTGTATCCATATATTACGAATTGTTTGCTGTGTCTGCCGGTTATTTCAATCATAATTTCCATGTAAACTACGGTGTACAGTTACCACGGATTTGTTATTTCCTGTGAAATGTATGTAAAGTGTGGATGTCCACGTACGAACGTCCAACAGCTAGCTAAACTCTATCAGTATTGATTGTAGACTTAAAGCAATAACAATTGCAGGTTATCAAAAATATAAGAGCACTCATCTAGCTGTTTTAGTTTATGAAGCACAACAATATAAATCAGTGACTTCCTTCGATAACAATAGTGTTGTATAAAAGTCTGTATGATTTTGTAAAGGATATCAAATACTAAAATTCCAATGATTTAGTCGCATTCCACCTTCTTTGATCGATCCCTGCACCCTGGTTTCAGTTCCATATTTATATTAAGCGTTCTAGCTTTTAGCTTAGGCTTCAATTTTTTTTGAGAGCGTCTTATATACTCGTAGGCGCTATATAGCTCAACGTCATTTTGAGCAATGACCAAATATGCAACTCTCTCGTAACTGATTTTATTTTGTTCTTAGTAGTTAATTTCTTCGTTGGACGTGGTGATGATTACCCGGCCCCCATAATTCACATCGGAAGTGCGGAATATGATCGTTGCAGCTTGTTCCTAAAGATCTAATAGATCCAGAACAGATCCAAAAATCCTAATAAAGATAGAAATATGTAAGGTTAGGATAATTCAAGAACAAACAATTAACACCATGAGCATTGTTCTTAGATTATGTGGAGGGATGGACGTTTTGAAACATACATATATGTACATACATGGTGCACCATATTTTATATCGGTATGTAAACTTTAAACTTTTATCAACCGATTGACTTGAGTAGATATGTATTTGAAACAACTTTAACCATGTATTGCTTCACACCGAAACAAGGCACCGAAATATTGACGCTGTACATTGAAAATAGTCGTTCAGTTGTGTTAACTCAACGTGCATACTGTCGAAAATATCTTCTGACAACGCTATTCGCCTTTTGGTGTCGAATTTTGTTGAGCACGGGACAGTGGGAGATCGGCGACATGCCGTTCATCAACGCCCAAGACGTTCCATTGGAACCATCTTGCGGCGTATTTTGAAGGATGATTTGCATTTGTTTCCATATAAAGTGCAATTAACTCAAAGAATATTGACTGTCCACGTCGCTTGGAATCTCGTCCTCAGTTGGATTTCATATGAGCTCAACCGCAAATGGTATGACTCCCCAGGTTGAAGGCAGTTCAAACGATTGCTTCCCGACGTCTCTAAGGGGTCAGCGGCATTCCTGCCGTCTCTCATCAGGAAAGACTGCAGGTTTCTTATTGGCATCGTGACGGAGCACTACACTTTTGCTAAGCACTTAAATATGCAGGGCATAAGTTATAAAATATCCTACGATGCTTGCTGTGAAAGTGATGACGAACACCCCGGAGCACTACCTCTGTGAATGTCCGGCGTACGTTCGTATCAGAGTGCAGGTCTTCGGCGTTGACGTGGTGGGTGCTGATACTGTAAGCACTTTAATCATTGAAATGCTTACTCATCTTGCTTCGAAAGACTGAAAGATTCCATTAAAAGGAACTTACAAGGAGTACAGTGGACTAGTTCTTTGTTTAAGTGCGTTGTTCCGACAGAAAAAGAAAGTCATCGCTTTAAATCAAAGCTTGTGAATCGCTGTCATGAAGAGCTTAAGGTCGTTTGCCAGTTACCTCGAAAAGGATTCTCCTTTGATAAATAACTGGCAGATCAAAGCATCATTGCAAGTGGAGCAAACTATACAAATTAAAACCAATAAAAGGTGGAAAAGCCTTGCAACCTGTGAAACGTCAAGAAACTCAGCAAATCCAGAACAAGTAAGATTGTTGTGAAAGGCAGAACTGAAAGAGCAATAAATCTGCGCCTGTGGGGACATGAACTCACGGGGGGATACCCTCCATTTTCTGTGTCAATATCCCAGCCTCGGTAAATTGAGACATTTCATTTAAATTTTTTTTTTTCAGATTCAAATCCACTCAAAGACCGCAATTTGATTCTTAATGCCTCCTAACTCTTCCGCCTGGGCATAGCAATTGGTCTACACAAACCTAGATGCCATGAGGTATAGGGTGGCCTCGGCTGCAGATACTAAAACACATCACCCCGCAAACCTAGCCTAAGTTATCATTTTTAAGATAGCCTTTCAACAGGATATGGTTCTACTCTACTCTGCTAAAAGGTCGGATTGACAAAAGGAGTGACTTCATGTTGAACAACGATTCTAGGTCCAGCCAAATTCGTTTGGGTAAAATCTCTATTACCTTCAAATGGTTTGAAAAATCGTGTCGTTAACCATTCTGTTTGCTTATTTATCTGTCGATTAATGAGAACAGAAGGCAAACAACATTATTCGTAGAAACTTGTTATTTACTTTTATTTTGCTGTGTGTTATCTTGATTGCACAACTTGCCGACAAACTTTCCAATTTTGCTCAGTTGAGCAGCACTTACTGAAAGTATGACATCAGTCAGTCACCGGCTTAATTACTTTTATTCGAAATGTACTCGTATGTTAGATGTACTCGTATATCTGTAGACCGCAAGCGGAAGTCTTTGCTGAGTGAAGGTCGAAAAACTGTCTTTTGAGAAAAGAACACGTATGTCAACTTTAATATACAAAATCGCAAAAATACCAGTAGAAATCAATCACATGCAGCGTTTAAGATCAGACGAAGTGCGTTGCAGCTGTACGAGACACCTTACTGTCACTGTTTTATTGTTTGCAACATCAGAAAGTAAAGGATTGATGGAAATCTTATAGTCAAACCTCAACGAATTGTTTCTTCATTGAGGTTTTTGTCCGATTTGACCCAAAACACCCAATTGAAGGAGAACGACGTACAACAGTCTGTGTTAATCACAATTTTTCCACAACTGTTGAACTGGATTTTGAACTGTTTACACGCATGTAACTGCAGCCTCTTTCAGACAAAAGACAAATACATACATCACCGAACAACATTCGAAACCACATGTCGTGGCACAATTTCAGTTTACGTGTACGTGTACGTTGGGAAATGGTATTATTCCCAATTGCGCGGTCTTATCGATTTTATATCATCTTCGAATCATAAAAGAACGATAGCAATAGAAGCCATTAATCATAGATAATCGAAGGAACCGCTGCCAGTATTAATCAGCCAAAAGTAGAAAATAGAAAAATTTTGCCATCCAGTCTTTGAATTGCGTAAGTTGTAGTGCTGAATCAAGTGCATGCATTCATATTTATTTTTTGACGGAAAATTTACTGATACGAATACTGATATACCATACAATTGTTGAGCACTGACTACTCAGTGGTAATTGGCAATTATTTAAACAATTGCAAGATAGTGTGGGAATATTTTTTTGTACAAACACCATGCCCTTGAGATGCACGTGACCAAGAACATGTAAAGGCAATTTAGTACATTGTTGTTGTTTTTTTTGTTGGTTAAGTCAATTAGTTAAGAGTATTAGAAATTGTACAAATCCGCGGTTTATTGGATTTAGGTTGATGGATTTTTGTCTGTTAATTTGATTCCTTGCTTGTCGATAGTTGATTGGATTAGCTAAATTAAGTATTTGGCTTAGGAACAGTTGACACACACCTACTGGTAGTAACCAAAATCAGCTGTAACAAAATAGTAACAAAAAAAAGACTACTTACTACAATATATACGAGTACGTATCCACTTTTTGTAGGGTCTCGCATAACAAAAGTCTTTAGTCAGCTTGGTCCATAGTTACGAGTACTTCGCAACTCGTAGCTGATTATAACCAATTGCCATCACCATCCGCTTCTCCAACGAAGCGGTTAGTATAAGTTAAGCGTATAAGTTAATCCCAGAGCTATAGAATCAGGTCTTTATGTCTGATTTTATCAGATGGCTGTATTATACAAGTGTGCTAGAAGTTTTGCAGTTGCCTTTGCTGTAACCTCTGCTCTTTTGTTTTTGGATTTTCTATGATTCGCACTAGTTTGGCTAGTGCCTTTGTTATACTGTTAATCTTTTGCCCTTGATCTTACTTCTAAGAATGTTTTTTTCTTTTCAATTACAGTACAGCAAAGAAGGCCAATCACTAGCATGCGACGAAAATGATTTCAACATCCAACTAGGCTTTCTAGATACCAGCATCAGTGATCAAGTACATGCGGAATTTGCTAAATGGGCTGTTCATGATGAAGCTGAAGAAGATTTTTGCATTCAAGATGATCCACAAAATGGTGCTGAATACGTAGATCTGCTATTAAACCCGGAAAGATATACAGGTTACAAAGGCGACTCTGCTCACCGCATCTGGAAGAGTATTTATTTAGAAAACTGTTTCGGAATCACAAATAAAACGAAAACTCTCTCTGACTACATTCCACATCTTCACCTGCAAAACGTTTGCCTCGAACAAAAGGCATTCTATCGTTTGATCTCCGGTCTACACACGAGTATTAATATTCATTTATCAGCTAAATATTTACTCTCCGATTTGGATAGTTTTATTGATCCGAATGGCGTTTGGGGACACAACGTTGAAGAGTTCACAAGACGTTTCAGTCCCAGTACTACTATAGGTGAAGGTTCACATTGGTTGAAAAACTTATACTTTATCTATTTGGTGGAATTGAGAGCCTTGGCCAAAGCTGCCCCATATTTAAGAAGAGAAGATTACTACACTGGCATTGACGAAGAAGACAGTGAGGTGAGAATGGCTATAAATGATCTGCTAGCTGTTATTGAGTAAGTTAAAGGGATTTTTATTCGATTCCAAGGGAATTACTGATTTATGAATTTATTTTAGATCATTCCCATCGCACTTTAATGAACATGTCTTGTTCTCCAGCGGCTTTGGTGCAATCAAACTTAAACACGACTACAAAGAGAAATTTCGCAACATTTCAAGGATCATGGACTGCGTAGGCTGCGATAAATGTAGACTTTGGGGAAAGTTACAGGTAAGCCTGTGCTATTTGACTACAAAACAAAACATAAGTCACTGTTTAATTCTTTTCTCTCGATACCGAGTAGATTCAGGGACTAGGGACAGCGCTTAAAGTATTATATTCAGAGAAATTCGAAATTGCCACCGAAAATGGTCTATGGGACAGTCATTACACGTCAACAGATCCAATATTCAAATTGTCGCGGTCTGAAATCGTTGCTCTCTTTAATGCATTTGGAAGGTATCGTATCTCTTATATACGTACATTCATTTTGATTACCCATAACTGTTTAACTTTCTTCTCATTTCAGATTATCGAACAGCATATACGAGTTGGAGAACTTCCGCAAACTTCTAAGATAACAACATTTGATGAACAAGCTTTAAATCTTGGTGATAACTCACTTCGTATGGCATTTCTAAAATGAACAATTGACCCCCGGAAAACATAAAATGCATAGCAGCCAGAGATTTTAATCCAAAAATTATGTTCAAAAGACACTCAGCCAGTGCCTAGTACTGAGCATTCATTTCTTCATTTTCTACGAATCCCCTTAACCGATTTTCTGCAAGCATTCAATCTACAACACCACTCCTCAGTTGGCTTGTTACCTTCTCTATAAACCGATGTAATGCAACTTTTGTCAATTTCCGTGCGTGCGTGTGTGTGTGTGTGTGTGTTTTTTTTTTTTTTTTTTTTAATTGTTGGAGCGTAATTTTTACATAATTTTTAATTTTTTACCTATTGAAACAGAAAATGTATGTGGACTTATACTGTGGAAGGGTTTCTTATTTTTGGCAGTTGTATATTGACTTACATCACATGTCTGCTGAAATTTTATTAAATTTACTCGTAGTTGTTAACACATCCGTTTTCGTTATTCTTAAGTAATTTATTTGTATAAAGAAATTTGTATGTACCTATATATTTTCTGGATTCTTTTTTTAGAAACAAATATTAAATGGTAACAATTATTTTTAAGTGTAATGCGTGCGGTGTTTTCATTCTTCGGACTGAATTTACTTCGAAGAAATCTCCAGCGCTATACCAACGGCTTTTATCTATCAGAAAGGAATTAAAGTAGAAAGCATATTTGAAGCATACTCAAGCTGTCAGTTCCTTCTATTAAGATGAGTAGATGCCAATAAGTACCAATCTTTACATAAAAACTAAACACCTGGAGATTTTTACGAGTCATGCGTACGGCTGAGTTTCGACTATAAAAAAAGGACAAAGGTTCGTTCAAAATTCTAAATAGGACGCTTCAGAAAACAGAAATAGCAGTGCTATTGTTAGTTTTAAAATGTTGGAAACACGCATTGAACTGACACCGGTACGGTTTGTATTCACTACTCTTTTTTATACCTAACAATTCATTCATATTTCGCATTTTCTGGTACAATAAAACAGGCAAATTAAAAAAAAAAAAAACATGTAGGTAGGCGAGTTGTTGACACGTTTTCAGCTCTACACAACGTCAAGCTACGCCAAACAAATAATACATGATGAGAGTAGATTGACTCATTGGGAAAACTGCGAGACGCCTAGACTTACGTGACCCATACTTTATATCAAACGATCAAGAGAGTTGAACAACTTCAGGAAATGAAATACCACCTTGATTAAAGTGTTCCCGGCTTTGTGGCGCTCCAATTGTTCCGATTTGAGTTCTGTTTTCTTTTGTTAAGTTGGTAAATCTGTTGTTGACATTCCCACTAAATCTTAGCGTCATGGCTTGACATTTGCAAAAGTTACGTAGCCAAAGGTACGAGGGGTGTTCAAAATATTCTCGGTATCGGGGTATATATATTGTATATATATTGTATAAATTGACTTATTTATCAAGTAACACTATTATTTTAGTGCATTCATGTAAAATTTCATATAAATGTGATTATTCATTCGCGTTTTATCTCTAGTTAAATAGAATCATAATGGCAACTGAGACGATGATGGTGAAAATTGAGCTGTAATTAAATTTCTCACTAAGCAAGGAAAAAGTCAAAAAACTATTCATGAAGAAATGGTGGCTGTTTACCAGGGTTCCGCACCTTCATTATCAACTGTGCAAAAGTGGTCAAGTGAGTTCAAGAGAGGCAGAGAGAGCATTGAAGACGACCCCCGCTCCGGCGCCTCGGCTACTGCTTGTACAGGAGAAAGCATCAAAGACGTCGAAAAACTTGTTCTTGAGGATGCCCGAATAAAGGTGAAAATGATGGCAGAGATCACCAAGCTTTCAATTGGTACCATTCACACCATTCTTCATGACCATCTTAACCTTTCAAAGGTCAGTGCAAGGTGGGTGCCACGAATGCTCACAGCGCCTCAGAAAAAAGTGAGAATCGCATGCTGTAGAGAGCTTTTGGAGATGTGTTGTGAGAACGCGGACGGTGTTATGGATCGAATTGTTACTGGGGACGAAACAAGCGTCCAACACTATGACCCTGAAAGCAAACAAGAGTCCATGCAGTGGCATAAAAAAGGAACAGACCCCCGAAGAAGTTCAAAGTCACTCCGTCTGCCGGGAAGCTCATGCCTACAGTTTTTTGGGACTCAAAGGGAATCTTGCTCATTGAGTACAAAAAAAAAGGGTGAAACCATCAACGCCACATCCTACGCTTCCACTTTACATAATTTGCGGGAGGAAATTAAAAAGAAAAGACGGGGTAAACTCGCAGCGGGTGTGTTGCTTCTTCATGACAACGCTCCTGTTCACACGGCGCGAGTTTCCAAGGCTGCTGCGCGAGATTGTGGATTCGAAGAAATCCAACACCCACCCTATAGTCCAGACCTTGCCCCTAGTGATTATTTCCTGTTTCCGGATTTGAAAAAATGTCTTCGTGGAAAAAGATTTTCGGATGATGAAGAACTCAAGTCGGCAATAAATGGGTATTTTGCAGAGAAAGAGGAAATTTATTTTTTTGAGGGTTTAAAAAAGCTTATTTCAAAATGTAACAAATGCATTGATGTTAGGGGAGATTATATTGAAAAATAAAAACAATTTAAATTGAATTCGCATTTTCCTTCATATCGATACCGAGAATATATTGAACGCCCCTCGTACATCTATCTCTGTGTGTTGGCGATTTTTTACAATTTTAGAAATGGATTTAAATTTGCAACAACGAACTTGTATTAAATTTTTGCGTAAATCACGGATTTAATGGTGCGCGAACGTTGGGAATGTTGGAAAAGTGTTTCGGCAACGATTCTCTAAAGAAAACGATCGTTTACCAGTGGCACGAGCGGTTCAAAAGTGGTCGTGAGTCAATCGAAGATGATGAACGTAGTGGCAGACCATCGACATCGAAAACCGACGAAAACATTGATGGAGTAAAAGAAATGTTAGTCAATAACCGCAAATTAACCATCAGAGAGATAGCGGAGGACTTGAACCTTGCCTATGGATCCGTCCAAGACATTTTGGTTAATGATTTGGGTTTCCGTCGTGTAGCAGCAAAGTTGGCGCCAAAAGACCTCAATTTCATGCAAAAAAGAGACCGTGTTGACGTCGCAAAAGAGATGATTTGCGGGGCTGAATCCGATCCCACATTCATCAAAAGGATCATTACTGGGTTGTTTATGAGTACGACACGCAATCCAGACATCAGTCAAGTGAATGGCGTTCACCAAATGAGCCGAGACCAAAAAAACCACGTCGTTTTCAGTCAAAAAAGAAGGCAATGCTTACGGTTTTCATGGATTACAACGGTGTACTGCATCATGAATTTTTGCCAGAAGGTCAGACAGTAAACAAAGAGTATTATTTGGGCGTTATGAGACGTTAGCGTGAAGCAATTCGCCGAAAGAGACCAGAATTGTGGGCAGAAAACTCGTGAATCTTGCACCATGATAGCACACCGTCGCACAGTGCCATCATTATTCGTAATTTTTTGACGAAAAATGCAACAAATACCATCCAGCAGCCACCAAATTCACCTGATTTGGCTCCTTGTGACTTCTTTCTGTTCAATCGAGTTAAAAAACCACTACGGGGGACGCGTTTCAGCAGCCGAGAAGAAGTAATGGAAAAATTGCAGGAAGCACTGATGGACATACCGAAAACCGAATATAAAAAAGTGTTTCGAGGATTGGATCAAGCGCTGAGTTGTGTATTGCAGTCGATGGGGATTACTTTGGAGGGGACAATATGGATTTAGATGAATAAACTTGTATTTTTAATTTTCTGAATAAATTCCGGGAAATTTCTTGATCAAGGTGGTATCTCCAAATATAGCCGTAGGATAATGTGCTATTGGAAGCCAAGCGTAATGAATGAGTTTTCCTTACAATGATTTCTACAGGAACTGCAAGAATTAAGAGGAAGACAAATTTGTTGCACACTTCCTGTGTAACTGGCCTCCATTAGCACTCACCAGAATACAATCCATAGGTAATTAACACTTCCGAGATCTTAATGATTTCTGCTGTATAAAGATCTCCGACCTTAATGAATCCGTCAATAAATTTTTATAGCTAGGGAATCACCTTCCTACGATCACCCAATGGTATCATAATGGACCTGGACTTGATTTTAACTTCTAACTCCGTGTAATTTCAATAAGACTAAAAGATGCGACAAAAAATACTACAGTGTTCCAAAGGTAGTAGCAATTTTTGTACGTTCAACAAAAACACAAACCACTTTCCCTTATCCTACATCCCAAAGCTCATTTGCAATGACACTCCAGCCAAGTTAACGTTTCCAGATTGTGTCATGTCTCTGCCTACACTTGAGCGCTTCAATGAGACGAATCCATTTTCGCACTCGGGTAGAAGCAAGATTACATAAAGTTCTTAACATACACAAATCTGCTATTCCAGCTGATACATCTCTTCTTCTGCGTAACCTTTTTCATCAATCCTATATATTATGAAGCCTAATTCAATTCAATTCAATTTATTTATACCTTAATGGTACATTAAGATAGAAATCTTTTTTAATACTTAGTAACTAAATATTGGAATTCTAAAATACAGGGTGCTTACGGTATTTGAGGACAAATTGAGAGTAAAACTAGTTTGCTTGTATTTGTTACAAAATTCGTTAGAATTCAATTCAATGAAATTTTTACACACATTTAGCAGCAATAACTTCCTTTACCCGGTACCAGGAAACGGTTGCACGTACGGATCAAATGTTCCTTATTCATATTGACCATAACTGTATTAATAGTAACCTTCAACGAAGAAATGGTGTTATGAGGATGTTTATTAATCTCACGCTCAACTACGCGTCTGGATTAAGGATTAAGGTCTGGAGAGCTAGGCGGTCATTCCTACGATTGATCTTCTGATCTTGGCCAACATTTTTTTCGTGGGAAAAAAACCATAACATCTTAGGCGTCTCAGGGTGTTTAAGCTTATTCAAAAGACGTTTAGATCGGATAGTTCTCTGTTCCCGTGTTTTTTTCTGACATAAACTGTCCTCTGCGGATAACATAAGATTTGTAGCGAATGTCTTCATAGACAACCCGACGGATCAGGCCTTCAGAAACATTAAGCTCCTTTGTAAGCGCTCTCATTGACTTGTACCAAACTTCGCCGCTTTAGTTAGACCTTTAACAGATTTGTCAAAGAAAGATGGGAAATTTGTATGGACGGACGAGTGTGAGGAAAGCTTTAGGAAGGCGAAATAATGTCTAGTGACGGCACCCATTTTAACATGTCCAGACTTCGATAGGCCGTTCGTAGTTCAGACGGACGCCTCGAATTATGGAATAAAGGCCGTATTATCTCAGGAGTTTGAAGATGGAGAGAAGGTTATCTGTTATCTCAGTAGGTCCCTGCAGAGATGTGAGAGGAACTACTTTACCACAGAGAAGGAATGCTTGGCTGTGCTCTGGGCGATTGAGAAGCTGCGACCATACATCGAAGGGGTTCGGTTTACGGTCGTAACTGATCATTATTCGCTAGTGTGGCTGAGCAACCTTAAGGAACCGCAAGGGAGACTGGGTCGATGGGCAGTGAGGCTGCAGCAATTCGATTTTCAGATTGTCCATAGAAAGGGGAAAGAGCATGTAGTTCCCGAAATGCTTTCGCGAGGAGTTCCGGAGTTGGCTAGGATCTCAGAAGCGGATCAAGACACTTGGATTAGGAAAATGATTGCGGCAGTAGAAGCTAACCCGTTAGCATAACCCCTTGTGGAGAGTAGAGGGGGGCAAACTCTTCAAGTTTGTGAAGAATAGGCAGGTAGTAGTATATGAAGATAACAGTAACGAGTGGAAATTAGTAGTAGGAAAGCAAGGTAGATTAGGGATTTTACAGGCGTGCCATGATAACCCCTTAGCGGGTCACATGGGTGTCCGCAAAACATTTGCGAGAGTAGGAGCTAGGTACTACTGGCCGAAGATACTGTCAGAAGTAACAAAATATGTAAAGAATTGCACGATTTGCCAACAGGTGAAACCTGTGAACGAGCGACCCGCTGGTCTGATGGTTGAGAGGGTAGGTGTGTCAAGGTGTTGGGAAATGGTTTATGTAGATCTGATCGGCCCACTTCCCAAGTCCACTTGGGGTTACAACTATATTCTTACCGTGGGCGATTACTTTTCGAAATTAACCTTGCTCTTTGCCCTACGTTCCGCAACTGCAAGGGCAGTGTGCAAGGAACTAGAGGAAAAGATTTTCTTATTGTTCGGCGTACCCAAGGATGTCGTGTGTGACAACGGTCCCCAATTCCGCGGAAGGGAGCTGAAAGCTCTCTGTGACTCTTACGAGTCACAAATTAGGTTTACGGCCCACTACCACCCGCAGGCTAATCCGGCGGAGAGAATTAACCAAATAATTATGACAACGCTCAGAGCGTATGTCTCAGAGAATCACTGAGGTTGGGATTCGCAGCTGGCGAAGGTAGCGTGCGCGATTAGCACGTCCCAACATGAGGTGCTGGGGGTATCCCTATATTATGTGAACTTCGGGAGGGAGATGGTGACTCACGGCACAGAATTTGATACCTCGAGAGTAGGATAGGATAGATAGCGAGAATAGGTTAGGTAGTAGGGACCTAGTACCAGGTAGTGAGACCACAGGTACTACAGGTAGGGACTTAGATCTCGAAAGTAGGGAAAGGAATAGGGAAGATAGTGACTCAGATACACCGGAGTTAGGTAGGAGATTCGAGATGTTGAGGGAGGGTATACGTAGGAAATTAGCAGCGAAGAAGTCGGCGAAAGCCTACAACCTCCGACGGCGAGATGTGCAATATCTCCCGAACGAGTTAGTATGGCGACGAAACTTCGTGTTGTCTGACGCAGCTAACTACTACGCGGCCAAGCTTGCGCCAAAATTCGTGGGACCATTCAGGATCCTCAAGCGTGTGTCAGCGTGGACATACAGCTTGGTGGATTCGAATGGTCAAAATAAAGGTACCTGGCACGCTAAGGACCTTAAGCCCTATAGCGCTGAACCAGAAGAGTCTTAAGTCCCAGTAGAGTAGAGTAGCTTAAAAGACCAGTTGGGTCAGAATTTTAGTTTGGTTTTGCATAGACTGGCGGTATTGGCCTTGATGGAAATGTCTCTCCTAAGAAACCTTTATCCTCGGTAAATGGTTTTCGCTTCTTAGGAATGCAAGCCCATTTCCTAGGAGGTGAGGGTGGGGTTTGTTGCGTCCCTACCTACTCCGGTGGATTGGCGTTCAGATTTGGGGGGTGGGGACTGACCAATAGCGTGTCACTCCGTACAATTATTTATTAATTATTTTTTGGAGTTGGGCCCTTCTGCCCTCTGACCACACTTCCAGTTTGTAATTTTTTTTCTCGTACAATTGTTGTTGGTGGTCGTTATTTGTTGTGTGTTCGCTGGTTGTTGTTATATGCTTGTGTATTGTTTTTGGTTGTTGCTGTATGTTTATCTGTTCCCTCGGTGGAGGCAGTCTTATTACTTGGCCGTCCGCATACACGCCTCTGCTGCTCCTTCGGTGCTCCATCGGTGGGGTGCTGGCTTAAAAAGGGGTCGTCATCTTTCACCCATCGAACCTAACTTTTAAAGCTGGTACATCGTTGGGGTGTGCCCGATTATACTGGCCCTCCGCCTGCACACCACTGTTGCTCCTTTGTTGCTCCCTCGTTGGGGTGTTGCTATAAAAGAGATCATCGTCTCTTCACCCATCGATCACTTGGCTCGTTGCTAACTCTGGCTAGCTGCATCCACATCAGTTGTGGGATGTGATGCCGGTGTCCGCACCCACATCGGTAGCAGTATGGGGTGTTATTTAAGCCTCCGGTTATTGGCTTTCGTTGGGGTGTTTGTTCCAGGGATCGTCTTCCCCCAGCCGTCATCATCGTGTTGGGGTGTCCGGATTGAAAGGACCGTTCGTCCCCACCCGTCGGCGACTGTCAGACGTCCTGTCTGATGCTGCCCGTTGCGAGTCTCCCGTCTATTTGTGATCTCTGACAACGGTGTTCCTGGTGGACCTCATGTCGCACCCTGGGATTCCTCCCGTGAACCTATGTGTGTTGTTTTCTGAGGTCTGGGGTTGGTGGGCCACTGACTGACGGGACCATGGCTGTCCTCCACCTCCGCCAGAGCTCGGTGTTCCCACTCAAAGAAAAGAGGGACCGAAGGAACTTACAAGGAAAAAGAGAGTCAAACTTGTTGCGGGAAAATTTACCGCAACAGACTTTAAAGGGTTTTCGTCAAGTTCTCGTCAATGATCGCTTGCACTTGTTGGACAAATTGTGCGGTTCTAACAATGTCCGAACGTTCCTCATGCTGATAACAGCATTTCTTTTCATTTTTTGTGTTAGGTTATAGTATAATACTTAAAATTAGATGATAAGGATTGATGGTATAGGTTTACTGCGGGTGTATGGAGAAATGTCGCAGGACTACACTTTTAAACAGAGAATAATTAGGTAAGGATCTGATAGATGATGGTAATGAGTTCCAATTGTGATTGTAGATCTAGTGAAATTGAGTCGGTTAAATAAATATAGCGTACAGCGTTTTTTAATAATTTTGTGTAAAAAAACACAGTTCTTGGCATCGAGGTATTGTTGCAAGCTGCACCTAAGCAGTTCCCTGGTATAGAAAAGAATATGTTCGTTCCTACGAATGCCATACACATATCGCACACAATCATTAAAAGCGACTTGTACTTCGGCATATGTAACCAGAGGCAAAATTAAGGCAATAACTAGTCTGTGTCGCATCTCAAGTGGCGTTAAAAAACCGCTAACCCAAAACTTACGAAGGCATGAGTAGATACGACCTACAGCAATATTGGTATGAATATAACCCAACAAATCTCGACTAATAACAAATCCAAGGCGAGTAACAGACTTTACGGCTTTAATTTTCGAGTTGTTAAGAAGATCTAGGTTAAACCTTATTTTGGTTATTGGAAGTACCCGAGTTTTAGTCGGGTTCAGTTGTGGTCCATTTGTAACTGACCAAGCATAGACGCGTTGCAATTCATTATTGAGCAGTAGGATCAGTAACAAAATGGTTTGGCTACGTGTAATTGTACATCATCAGCATACATGTGCACAAAAGGATGCCTGCATACTGACGGTAGATCGTTGATAAATATACGAAATAGAATTGGACCCAATATCGACCCTTGAGGAACGCCTTGCTTGAGTTCCGTAAGGGATGAGCTACATCCATTGGACAAAACTCTTTGGCACCTTTCGGAGTGAAAACTTTCCAGCAACCTTACCGCATGACTACCAAAACCAAAGTAGTGTGTTAGCTTCCAACACAATATCTTGTGGTCGACTTTATCGAAAGCCTTCGAGAAATCTAGCAGACAGAGTAGTGAGACACATTTCTTATCAAAAGATTATCTAACCTCTTCAAGTAGGTTGACCATGTCTGAAGATCAGCCGTAGTTGGCCCGAAAGCCTGATTGAGTTAAAGATTAAAAGGTTATTGATAGTTAAGTACTCTGTGATTTGTTTTGCTATAATTTTCTCTAAGACTTTCGAAAAACAGGGCAGAATGCTTATTGGCCTAAAATCGACAGATGATGCTGGATGAGCTTTCTTACCGACCGGCATAACTCGTGCAATTGTCCATGACTTCGGAAAGGTTGATGTGATTATGCACCAATTAATTACATGGGTCAAGGCCGAAACAATTTGCAGTAGGATGAGTTTCGCGAAGAGCACGGGAATGCCATCTTCACCGATAGAATCAGATTTGACAGCCATTACATATCTGAATACTTCGTTCTTCGTAGCTACCGCAAAATCCTCTAGTCCCGGCCGCAAGTATATGCGCTCCACATTCTGGTTGAAGTCAAAATCACACAAGTATGGATCATCCCCTAGAAAGGCATGATTCAACTCTCGCAAATGCTGTCTAATAATATGAACAAACATATTTGGCTACGAGCTGAACTCATGTTAGGTAAACCGTTATTCTGGTACACTTGATTGGATGTTACATCGTCTTTTATTAATCCATGCCATACTTTTTGGCATTCATGTGAATATTTTTTTATGAATAGTAATTTACCAATTCTTTAGAAGCTTTCAGTTTTGAAATAGCTTTTGGAATAGATGCTGTTGGGACTCCGAGCGGCGTGTACTATACTTGTATATCACTTATTATTTATAAAATGGATTTGCTCATCTCTAAATATTTTATATTGTACTTGTTTCCGATTGACGAATGAAAGATTTAGAAAAGCATAGTATTATGCGGACAGAGATTAAGAAAAGTCATTAAGATTCCTACAATTTTTGATCACACAGTGCCATCAAAATACTTGAAACGCGCTCCTAATTTTTGTTCAAGCCATTTTTATCTATTTTTTTTCAGTATAGCAACACTCAAACAGCTGATAGTTAATCTGACAGCATACAACATCTTTTTATTCAGTATTGCTTCATGTTTGACAAATCACCGTGTAAAGATCTACGTCCGGACAACGTTTACAAATAGTGGAAATTTGTTTTTAAAATCAGTGTTCAATTTTACGAGCAACATAATTGACCAAGTGAGTCGGCTTTTCGCAAAAGAATTGAAAAATGCCGCACTACATTTACTCTTTTGACTCCAAGCCAATTCGTCGTCGTTGACAAGAATTTGGACTGTGTTCATCGATTTTGTGGAATATTTTGGCTTACACGTTTACGAGACTTGATTACTGCAAGAACTGAAGCCAGGCGTTAATCATTTAATTGGGCGCTTGAACGGTTGGAAGTCGATCTGATTTTTTACCCTTAAATTGTCAAATTTAAAGCAAGGAAAATCTAAAGGTAATGCATCAGATACCGATGCACTGTTTGGTGTGGTTTATGGTCTTGCGGCATCGTCTGGTCGAATTTCTTCAAAAATAAGGATAATCAATATGTCATCCGATATCAGCGATTTTTTATTTCCTAAAGTGTGTGAACTTGGTTTAAAGGACCTTTGGTTTTAACAAGATAGTGCCACATGCCATACCGCCGCCGAAACCATTGAGTTATTGAAGTAACTGTTCTATTGGAGGTTTGGCCTCCAAGATTCTTTAATTTTAACCCGCTGGACTATTTTTTGTGAGGGTATTTGAAGTCATCGGTCTATGCGGACAAACCAAAAACGGTTATAACCTTGGAAGCCAACATCGAAGTGGTTGAAAATTGGAGCTCAAGGATACTGTCCCTGAGACGCTCCCGTATTTGGCATATGCCCGAAATTATTTTTATCATTAAAACCATAAAATTATCTTTTGATTAAAAAACCTAGGCTCGCTTGCTCAACTTGTGTGCGTTTTATTTCAATTTCAAATCATACAGCTCTTAAAAAAACGCCCATTACTCGTATAAGGCTTTTGTTTGCTAAAAAATTGAGTACAATCTGGTCAGGTGATCCTAAGATCTCTCTACACTTTATATATTGGATTCAAAACCTTGGAATAGAAGTCATAAGTGATGTCAATATATTCAGGCAATTAACATAGACCAAAACGGGCGTAATGCCCGTTTTGCCATACATTATTCGATCGCTATTTCTACCATCAGTACTCCAACGAATTTTCTAGTAGCACTCCATCCCTTCAAAGCTTCAACCGTAACACTTGTCTCGTCAGTTATCAGTTTTCGCTCGAGTCATGATTTTTTCCTAAGCAAATGGAACACACTGCCAAACTCTTTATTTCCTGGTCATTATAACCTACAAACATTTAAGAACAACGAATATACTCATTTCCAAGTGCGGATAAATAACATATAATACAATATATATATAAAACCAAAAAACTAAGTTTAGTCAATAGGAATCATTCTTCACTAATCATTGAAATATGTGATGTCAAATGCTACTACGCTGCTTGTGGTTTTACCTAAATTTGCGAACTTTAGAACAATTCTACACACCACTCTACTTGTACCTTCGTTGAACATGTTTTTTTTTAATGTGAAAGCTTCCGCGATCACATTTTGATACATTCCCTGACATTCGCATCATTTTCATTTCCGCCGATGTTTAAAATAGCATTTTTTTGGCAGAGTTTTCACGACATTTAAGCCACCCACGCTTGATGGTGACCATCGACTTGGCAAACTTATAAGTGCAAGTTTCTCAGATGGAATCCACAGTGAAGTAAAAACCAAATAAGAATTTATCCGGGCCATTCTGACATATTTTGAGCTCAGGCCGGTAAGGATTTCCGAGACTAAGTCAGGGTCTTTGAAAACAGAATCCTAGGATCATCTAAAATGTCACTGGCCCTCCAGGTTGGTGGTTGTGCAGGCGGTGTAAATGCCCGGCCATGGAAAACAAAGTTAAGTTATGAAGCAACAACAAGCCGAGAAATGCGAGGGAATAGGCCCGACAAAAAGAAGATGAAAAACTGCGACATCGGCTACGGGAATTGTTATAGACGGCAAAAGCACCGCAGAATCTGGATGCAGATTCGTTGTTAGAGGCTGACTTAAGTAAGAAGTCTTGAGTTTTCGGCATGTGAACGACCGCCTCGTAACAATACGTATTATGGGTAAATTTTCCATCATTAGCCTTATATACGCGTACTCCCCCACAGAGGAGAAAGATGACGACACCAAAGATGGGTTTAACGAGCTCCTGGACAAGACTTACGAGCATTGCCCAGGGTATAACATTAAAATTGTCCTCGGTGGCAGCAGTGGCAAAAAGCGTTCGGAGATGCCGCCTCTGATGTGCTGGGATTCACTCGGTCATTACAACGAAACCCCTGGTTTGACGAGGAGTGCCGGCAAGCACATGCAGCTAAGCAAAATTCGTACATAGCGGCGATGCATAGAAGGACTAAAGCTGCTCAAAAGCTCCACGAGCAAAAAAAGTGAGACGAACACCGGCTTCTCATTAGGGGAATAAAGGAGCATGAGAAGCAGGAATGAGACTCGGAAATTTCACCAAAAGGTAAAAAAGCCACGGACAAGTCGGACATAAACCACCAACCGAACCCTGTAGAGACGAACGAGGGGACATAGTAGTAGAGTCGTAGTCGATGCTGAGGATTTTTAAAGGAGCATTTCTGTAGACTGTATAACGGCGGTGGCGAACCAAATACCGTTGTCAGGATGTCGGCTTAAGGCCGTGTATGACAGCAATGTCTAGTGCAGGATAACGATGAGGAATGAACGCTGCTCCATCAAGGTCGGTAAAGAACTCACCGATTCCTTTAATGGCAACAAAGGATTTAGACAAGGCAAAACTCACGCGTCAACACAAGAGGCATAATTTTTCAAATATCTGTCCACTTGCGATAATATTGACATAATCGGAAGAAGGCAGTGGTGCTTTCGCGAGTATTGAGACAGTAACGGCGAATATAGGTTTAGCAGTCCACGAGGGCAAAACCAAGTTTATTCTGTCAACAGCATTGGCGTCTCGGACAGAACGTCATTTCGATAGATATAACTTTGTGATAGGTAGTTAAAGACTTTGTCTACCTATGCTCCGCTATTAATACAAACAACGACACCTGCGCTTAGGTCAAACGAAGGATAACCCATGGCAATCACTGCTTCTTTGGGCTAAGAAGGCAATTGTCTAGCAAAGCCGTCTCTCGAATAACAAAATTGACTCTATCTAAGACCTTAATAATCCCAGTACTGCTCTATTGCGCAGGGGCATGGACTTTATCAAAATTGGATGAGAGTGCTCTTGGCTGCTTTGAGAGGAAAATTCTTCGGATGATTTTCAGTCCCGTGTGCATAGACGGTGATTGGAGGAGGAGATACAATGACGAACTGTAAAGCAACATCGACTTAGCCAGAAGAGTTAAGATTCAATTACTGAGGTGGCTGGGTCATTAGAGCGGATAAACACCAATCCTCCGGTCGGAAAAATCTATGAATCCGCCTCTGAGCGGCAGCGCAATAGAGGAAGGCTCCGACCACCACCAACATGGCGTGCTAAACTGGAGGCAGCTGGATAAAGATCTAGCTGCCTGGAGACGTTTGTTGGTTGAGGCCCAAATCCACCCAGGACTAGAGCCCCACCTTACCTAAGTAAGTATGGATGTGGAGCTCATTATTCAATCATCGAGGATGTTTTAGTCCAACTATAATCCCTTAATGATTTTGTGCATGCACCCAAATGACTTTTAGTCAACATGTGTTCCGAAATAAAGTAATCGGCCTCAGAATAGTCAAAATGATTTTTTTATGTCTTGTCCCGGGAAACCTACAAGTTCGAACGCTCTCTAGAAGGAACAGTATCTCAAGGACAATCATCTAAGTGGGAGTTGAAGAGAAGAAGAAGATGTGAGGCAAACGCGTGGCGCAAGGAGACGTCAGATGCTGTCGAATGCAAAAGTGCTAAATGCCTAACTTCTTCAGTGGCGATTGAAGCGCAATTTACACCCACTGAAACTGATCAAGCTCTCGGAACCGGAATTGCATCCAACAGCACCTTGTTGTACATCTTCTGTCGATGACTTTTCTGCACACGGTGTCTCTTTCGTGGTTCCGGATGTTTAAGGAGTTTCATACCACTACATGACGAGCAGTGGGGTAGAAGCAGAACCTCACTCTCGAATTCACACTCACAATCTAAACTTGGGCAATTTTGAAGCCAAGATTCAGTTACTGCAGGCAAACTAAAAAATAGTTACTACCGACACCACTAAAGGCCAAACGGCAAACTCATTGAACTCATTGAGATTTATCGGTCTTCTTGAAAAGCTGAAATCTGAAAAAAACCCTCCTCGACATGTTTTGAAGAGGTGTTAAGTCTCCGCATATTCTTAGAACAAGACAGGAGGTAGGAAAAGCAGCTTAGATACTGTGTGTTGCTCTTACTAAATGTTTGAAATTTACATGATTCACCAGTAAAAACTCCTGCAGACTGCAGCCAGTACCTAGGGAAACTCTTCTAAACAGGTAACTAAGAACTAATTTGGAGGAAGACTGGAATCTTTACAGATCGGAGCAAAATGTACAAGCAAACTTATTCGTGATTCGAGGAGTGCCACTTAAAAAGGCTTTTCCTCAAAAGATCGAAACACTGGGTGAAACCGGCAGACTGGTGAAATCCTTCCGGTACACTGGAAATACTCAAAAATCGGAAGCTACATCGAGTCGAAAGGATAGACTCTCTGTCTTATCTTTACTTCTCGCTTGTGCCAAGCAACCGACTCGACGTGACAAAAGCTTCAAACCTACCAAACTTACATCTTTTTTGTTAAAGAGCATTGTGAGAATGGTCGAGAGAGAGACTTTGTAAATGCATTCTTTGTCCAATATGCAATATGGCTATCACCGCGAAAGATCCTGCGAGACTGCACCTTAAAATCTGGCGATCATGCCCAGTTCGAATATACGATGTGGCTGCACATTCTATTGGATCACGCCTTGGGACAATTTTCTCTAAACCGCAGGCATCCCTTGACGTAATCGACGGATAGTCCACTAGAAATGGGCTTTCAGTCAATCCTCTTGTCTTGTTTCCTTCGGCAAGACACGGAGCTTGTTACCGAGTAGTCGCTTTTGGGTCCGCATAGCTATGATAAGTGCAATTATGTCAGATCTGTCGGCTGTCTGTTGGAATAAGTTTTCAAAAAACTATGTCAAGCACACTCCAAAGAATTTTTGATAAAAGTTTAGAAAAAGGTAGGGGTGTTCTAAAAATGCTAGCAGTCCGGCCGAAATGTATATATGAGATGAAACTGGTGGTAGACCTCAAAACTAATTATTCTTTCTGTTTATTTTTGACAAGTTTAAAGTTGCTGCAGCTATAGTTTTCATAAATAAGGCTAGAGCAAGTGCAAAGACTAGCATTTCTAGTTTGCAAGTACGAGTACAAGTTGGATAAATTAAATTGGTACTGAGATTAAAGTACTGCTCTTGGAACATAAACTTGTTAAAGTTCTTTTACGTTACAATGTTAATATTTAGTAGGTATGTATCTAGGATTGAAATATGAAATCCGCAACCGTTTTTTTTTTTGTTTAAAGAGAAACTTCAATCAATCTTTTGCCTATCACTTAGCAACCCCACATTTACGTTTTGTTTACAGCTTGTCAACAGATACAGGAACTACGAGTAACAAAATCTCGAAACTTCTATCTTTACAAACACCTTGTCCAAAAACCTATTCCCAACATCAGTTGCACTAGAGAAGTTGGTGGAAACTTTTGTTCGACGGTCAAAATGGTTCGTTTACACGTGAAACGCGGTGATGAAAATCAGTTTCTTTTCGACACAAACGTTTCTGAGGATGTCACGTCGGTGATGCATGAGATAACAGCGATTTTTAACGGCCGGCTAAAAGTCAACCGATTGTGCTATGAAATTCAAGATTTAGCTGAACATGGAATCATGTTACCCCCGGAAATGATTGGACTTACGGATGAGCAAATTGAGGAATTAAAGCTAAAAGATACTTATGCTGAGACGTGTATTCCGTCGGGAGGTTTCGAATTCAATTTGGACAAAATGGGCCGAAGAAATGGTCGGCAACCTAAAAAGGATATGCGAGATATGTTGTCGAAGACGATTGATGAGGCAAGAGCTGCAATAGACAAGGTAATCGGATAGAAATGTGGGAAATTTTTGAATAGCGGTGATCCTTGGTCTTTGTTGTTCCAGAAACTTGTTCTTTCGAATACTCCAATGACTCTGAAGAAAGTTCAGGAGGCCATTAATTTGCTAAGAGGCGCTGTAACTATAGTGTATCCAATGCAGCTACCACCCTATGATGTGATTCGTATGGAGCTTACAAATACTGAGGATTTAGAGGGAACTTATGTAAGTGCATTACGATTTGGATACATGTTTCTCTGTTTCAACTCTATTTCTAGGCATCAAAAGAGGTCATTGAACCATCCAAAGCTCAATTATGGTTTGCTGGTCATCAGATGATCCCCGGCAAAAAATTATCCGACTATGTTGGCACAAATGATAAATCAAAGGTACTAAGATACTCATATTTATGGATATTTAGTTATTTTTGCTCTATGTTTTGCTCTTTAATGTTTAGGTAGTTGTTAAATTAAATAAATTGGGTGATGGACCGCCGGGAAGGGAAGCTGTTATAACAGAAGAGACCAAAATGCGAATGATGGCTGAGGCATATCGTCGTCAAGAGGAACTCAAGGTATTTATGAAAGACTATTCGAGTATAGTTTTTACGAACTGAAATATAATATAAAACATATTAGAAATCTTTGGAGTTTTTTCGAATAATTTTTACACAAGTAGGATATTTCGTCACATCAATCTATCTTTATATTTAACATCTTTCACGTTTTTAGTACGAGTTGGATTGTCTGTGTTTTATATTGTGCTTCTCATTTTTGTTCAGAAATAAGTTCTTCTAAAAACTATTACGGAACTTCTGCTTTTACTAACAGTTGAACTATTATAACCATTCTACTTTGGATCAACCCGATTTCATTTTGGACCGGATTTGCTCTAGACCTTCGCTCGCAAAACCAGCGGAGTTGCTCACTTCTTACTAAATCACGTTTCGTTATACCTTTTACCATTTGCAACATTTTCATTTTGGTCGCTTTTAGTTTTTCCTTCAGTTGCATTGTACAGCAAATCGTTGCATATGTATAAATAGGATGAACGACATTTATGTGTAACAAATCTTTAAGTTTAAAGACATTTTCCTACCACAAAATTCAGCGGAGTTTTCGCGCCATATATGCCATGCTAGTGACTGCATGTGTGATATCGCCATGCCACCATGATTAACGATATATATTTATTTATTTATTTCAAGTTTATTAATATGTAAATAAATTACAATACCAATATATACAAAAGAAGGAGCACTAGCTTCTAGGGCCTTCGGCTCGTTGAAATTACTAAAAAATACAATATGCAAGACCATCTACCAGGGTTGTTGAAAAACTAAAGTTTAAAAGGAAAAAGAGTACACAATGATTATAGATACTTTACAGGTTATTTACAATTTTTAGCATAGATAGCAGTTTAAATACGTTTCTTATATTTTGTTCTGAAGGAACTCTTAATATATTGTAAAATGTTTGTGTGGGTACAAATGATAGAACTTATTCTTTTCAATACAAATCCCTTTATTCAGTACAGTTACAATTCCCATTTTCTCTTCAGCAATCCATCTTGCACAAAAAGCGAGTCCCACTGTGCCCAGTATGCCTTCAGAGTTTGGCTCCGATCTAATATCTGCTGCCAGCTTGGTCTTTCCTCGTGTTCTTTCCACGCCAATATTGGTTCGATGTCATTGTCTGCCTGTTGGGAGGAACGGATTTCGTCTACACTCCAACCCTCTATTGGCTCAGTCCTGATCATTAGGATAGTTGTCTGTTCTTTCGCTTCCTTACCACTGACTACTTCATTGCATTGTTTTATCTGTGAGACTGGGATAATTACCCTGGAGTCGACTCCTGCTACAGACTTCTGCCCCGCGAAGTAAGCATTTCCCAACTTATGGCTTCGGGAAGTTTGATCGGTTTCTTTGTATTCATTTCTGCCGGTTTTTCTTTCTATTTGCTTGTTACCCCAGTGCAGGCAGCCTTCTCGTCGTACCGGTTCTTTGCAAATGTCCTACTTTATCGCAGTTCCAGCAGCGCATCCTTCGTCTCTCCCGCGGGATATGTCGTTGCATGGTAGTTGGACTTGAGCAGGAGCATTCACCAGATACTATTTCCCTTACGAAATGCATTGCTTTGGAAGCCTGATTGGATGCTTCCATCGCCAGAGCGAAGGCAAGTGCTTCAGCAAGGGTTCTTTTCCCGGCCATCCTTACTGCTGATTGTAGCTTCAAATCTGCAATTCCCCTGATGAATGCGTCCTTTGCCATTTCGTCGATTATTTCTTGGCCTGCTGTTGGATATGACAAATGTGCCAGTCTACTCACGTCTGCTTGGAGCTGTTGCAGTGTTTCTCCTCGTTGCTGCATACGGCCTTGCAATTGAACCTTGTAAGCTTCCCGCATGTGGCTATCCCCAAACCGTTTCTCGATAGCCTGCACTAAAACCATATAGTCTCTATTCTTTTCGATATCGATTGTTTGTAACAATTCTGCCGCATGACCACGTAAGGCCATCGCTAGGGCAAAGCACTTCTCCTTATTGTCCCAGTCGTTTGCACAGGCAGCCATTTCAAACTGCTTCTTATAAGTAGACCATGAGGTCTGGCCATCGAATGAGGGAGGCTTCAACTCTTTTCTCCTTGGACCGCTTAAAGAACATTCTTGCAGTTTCTGTTTTCGCACTGTGTCGAGCTCTTTTGCCAGTTGCTGAACTTTGCTGTCCATTTCCTCGAATTTTTCGCCAACATTCTTCTCTATTCTTTCAAATTTGTCATCGATTTCTTCGAATTTTTGCTGGAGAATGTTCTTTTGTTTTTCCAGATTATTCTTTTGTTCATCCATTTTCTGTTGAAGACCGTGCAGATTGTTGGTTTGTTCGTTGAATTTTTGTTCAATGCTGCTCTTCTGCTCGTCTAGATTTTTCTTTTGTTCATCCAGCTTTTGTTCGAGGCTATTCTTTTGTTCTTCCAGATTTTTCTTTTGTTCATCCAGCTTTTGTTCGAGGCTATTCTTTTGTTCTTCCAGATTTTTCTTTTGTTCGTCCATTTTTTTGTTTTATTCGTCCATTTTTAATGAGAGGAGTTGCATCATTGCAGTCATGTCATTACCGGCACTTGTCTGTTCATCCTCGTCAACATCAAAGGAATATGCATCAGGATCATGTCCCTCGTTGTTCAAAGCCTCCTGAAGACGGAGCACCAGATCACTTTTTCCTCCACTGGCGCTGAGGCTTCTCTTGTTCAACTCGGATTTGAGTTGGACGAGGGTCAACTGCAATAGTTTTCGACCCATTCTAGCTTTTTCAAATAGTAAGAAAACACTTTTTTTTTTTTTTTTTTTACACACAATAAGTCCTATCCCACTTCTGACACCAATGTAAAATGTTTGTGTGGGTACAAATGATAGAACTTATTCTTTCCAATATAAATCCCTTTATTCAGTACAGTTACAATTCACTATTTAATTGTTTCTCACAGTACAATCCAATTTCTCAACCGCTTATACTTTTCTTATCTTCTACTTAAACCCCTTAATCACTTCTCCTAATTAACACTTCAGATTTCACTTTAGAACTCATTTGCATACCTTAGGGATGCTGGTATTTATACTCGAATGACATACTTCGAGAACAATCCTCGCCATCCAGCGTCCCATACAATTTCCAATTTGCTAGAAAATTCCACTCTCCAGTCGGGACTTTGTTATTCCAGTATCGACATTTTCTGCTCTGTGAATCTAGATGTCGCTGCTCACATTTAAGTGGTTATCACAAAATCAACTAGTTATGTTTGGCCAGAAAGATGCATAACGGTTGAAATAACTTTATCGCATTCATTTATCAGATGTTTATAGTGAGGACTTCGCTCTTCTGGCAAAGGTTGCACAAAGGTGATTGGGTTTTTGCTATTATATGGCTATGCGTAAGTTTAGTGTGTCCTAGCCGGAGTCGTATAAATATCTTCAGCATTTTAATTGGTACATTAATTGGATAAAGCGCTTTTCCTGCTTGGGAGTTAATGAAGGTGTAATGGTGAACGGAATTCTTCCACTCATTTTTTCTCCTAGCTTCAAAACAGTGAATAATCTTTCTTTTACGATCTTTCTGGTTGAAGGCGTAAAATTCAATAGCTGGCTGGCTGAAAACATCGTTTGCAGTTCTATCTGCAGCTTCGTTGCCTTTAATGCCTACATGTCCTGGGATCCAGATAAATTTGAGCTTTTTATTGCGTACAATTAACTTGTCTCTGATTTGTTCAATGATTTCTGTTTTGTTGTTAGTATTTTTTTAGCGCAGAAATTGTAGAAAGGCTATCTGTGAAAATAGCAGTCTTCTTGTAATTTGTATGAAGAATGGCATTCAGTATTGCAAAAGTTTCTGCGAGAAAAACAGAGCTAAAATCTGGAAGAAGGCCTTTAGAGATTGTTTCTCCATCTTCATTAACAACTGCCAAGGATGTTTCAGATTCAGTTTTGGAACCGTCAGTGAAGAGGAAATTCCATTTAAAGGTGTTAAGTTTATTAGCGATTTCTTTGACATCTGCTTTATATACCTCAATGCTTGTGGTTGCCTTGGTGTATTTTTGTAGGTCGGTACATATGGAATCTTCATGTAGATCCCCTCTTCACCTGAATAACTATCGGAATGTTGAATGATTTTGCTAATAGAAGCGCATTTGAAATGGATGACGGATGTTTCTTGAACCTTTTAGAACGTACAATTTTTCTAGCTATGTTATTAACTGGTGACTTTAGTGATGAGTTAATTTTTTGTAAGATGTTGGCAGTAAGGTATTCAAAACGCTCCGGAATTGTTGGTAGTCCGCTCTCGATTAGAAGATTTTTTATTGGCGTCGTTCTAAATGCTCTTAAAGCTGTTCGAATTGCGGCATGGTAGGGAGATGAAATCAGTTGAAGTGAAGACTTTATCGTTTTTCCATAAACCGGAAGGCCATAATCAATTTTAGAAATTATTATTGAACGTATGACATTAATTAGAGTATTAATATTGCAAAAACTATTTTTAGAAGATAGATACTTTATCATATTAGCCCTGGTGGAAAGGTTCTTTTTAACATAAGCACAGTGGTCACTAAAGTTAATTTACAATCAAAAATTATACCCAATATTTTTAAACAATTAACATTTTCAATTTGTGTATTATTACTTGGAACATTTACAAACTTACTACAGTTCGTTTTTTTTACATATGTGTAGAATTTTACTTTTTTCTGACGATATTGTGGATCCAGAACGGATTCCCCAATTAAATAGATCTGTTAAAATGTTTAAAAAATCGTTAGCTGTTAAATAAAGGTCTTTAAGTTTAGAGAATATTATTAAGTCGTCACCATACAAAGAATACCCAATTCTTTTATGTTTTCGAATTATTTGTGTTAATTCATTGAATGAGATCATGAAAACAATTACGGAGAGGGGTGGACCCTGGGGAATACCATTATTAAGGTTGTGTATTTTGGAATAGACGCTTGAGATTTTAACACAGAATTTTCTATTTGAAAGAAAGGATTTTGTTCAAACTTGGATCATATTTTATGTATACAATGTATGGATAAAGAAGCTGGAAGACTTGTGGGATCATTTCGATTCCAATGACAGTGAAATTCGAGATTATTACGCCGAATCTACAGCGCACGATTACTTCGTCAAGGGATACTATGACCAGATAAAGATAGTTTATGAGTCAATGAAGACGGACATTTCATTGCGCCTTACCAAGAATCTCACACAAGAGGCAGCAGGTCAGGAGCAGGGAAAGCCATCAGCAGCACCATCCTCAGCACCACCGGCCAGGGAAATAGATCCATCAAGTTCACAACATTATAAAATTGCACTTCCAGCACAAAATAGATTTAAAACCCTCGGTAAAATCTTCCAGACATCACTGGAGAAATGCAAACCGGGCCTGAACAAATCGAATCCAAAGTTGTTTAGCATTAAAGTGAAGAGCCTTCAAGAAATATCAAACCAAATGTCAATTTCATTTAAAAGGCTTGATGACGAAGCAACCGAGAGCGATATTGAGATGTATTTCGACCTTCAGGAGCAGCTGGAGCTGCGATTAGCTGAGTTGCCCAAAGATGAAATGCCCAATATGCCTAACAAAACCATATCAAATAGTGCAGCAGTCAAACTTCCGAGGATAGAGCTTCCAAAATTCGATGGCTGTTACCTTAACTGGCGTCAATTTCATGACCTTTTTAAGCAGTTACTCCACGACCAACTAATTTCTAACGCTCAGAAATTGTACTTTCTGAGAGCCAACGTAACAGGCGAAGCGCACAATATAATTCAACATCTTCAGCCCACAGATGACAACTATGAAATCGCATGGAAATCATTGGTTGATCGGTATGACAATAAAAGGCTTTTGTTATCTGCACAATTGACCCGACTCTTGGGATTGCCTACTGCCGCAGGGACGGCATTAGCTATTAAAAAGCTCCATGATACACTCAAAGAAACCATGCAAGCTATTCAGAATTTGGGTTTTGAAACCGAGAACTGGGATCCCATCATCGTCCATATCATGCTGCAAAAACTGGATCGTGAAAATCGGACTATTATCGAGCAGTCTTTGGATGACACAAGGAACAGCCCAACATTGGAACAATTCCTCAAAATTCTGGAAACAAGATTTCTCATCCTAGAGACCATCAAACACGAGAAAAGGAAGCCAGTCACAGTTGTGGCAACAAATAAGGACGATTGTCCTATGTGCAACTCAGGTAGTCATAAAATATATAAATGTCAAACATTTTTATCTCTTTCAAGTGGCGATCGTGAGAAGGCTGTGCAACGTCTTCGTGTGTGTCGGAATTGTTTAATATTCGGTCATTTTTCAAATTCGTGTCAGTCTCAGGGCTGCCGAGAATGCAATGGGAAACACAACTCTTTATTGCATCGGAAAAGGGAATCCAAACCCTCAGTTCAGCATAAAAAGGTAATTAAACCAATTGATAGTAGTCAATCAACAGATAGCCCACCACAGCAGTTAGGCCGATGGGTCGAAAGTCGATCGGTTAATGCATCGGTGGGTTCGAAGTCAAAACCGCGACAAATCTATTTAGCTACAGCATTAGTTAATGTGATTTCATCGTGTGGAACACGGGTGCCTTGTCGTGTGTTGCTAGTGCAGACGTTAGGAATTTCAAAGTATCGCTCGGATACCCCTATAAGTGGAATAGGAGGGCATTGCACACAGGCGCAATTTGCTACATCGTGCACGTTTGAATCAATGAATTCATCTTATAAGGCAAGTATACACGCAAATATTATACCTCGCATTACAGACTATCAACCGAGCTGTGAATTCGACACGACGAACTGGGACGTTCCAGATTTCATTCGATTGGCCGATCCAGAATTTTCGTCAAATCGAAGAATTGACATATTGTTGGGAGCAGAAATATTTTTTGATCTTATTTTGTCAGGAGAAATGAAAGTAGGAGATCATTTACCTACGCTTCGGAATTCAACACTGGGGTGGATAGTTGCAGGAGGGGTCAACATGCTGTTTGCACTATCGCAACTAAATCTTCTACATCCTTGGACAAACTGGTTGCGAAATTTTGGGAAACGGAAAGTCATGCCGGAAATCAAGCCAATTAGCTCTGAAGAACATGATTGCGAGGAGTTCTTTAAGAAAACAACAAAATTCTCGATGGACGGACAGTTTGTAGTAAGTCTACCTTTCAAAGGAAGTCCTCGTAATTTAGGTAATTCTCGGGAAACTGCTAGAAAAAGGTTTCTTTCGCTAGAAAGAAAACTAGAGAGAGATACTAAATTACGAAGTCTTTATACGGATTTTATGGCAGAATACGAGTCATTGGGCCACATGAGCCCAATAAATGATAACGAGATTCCAGAGCTTCACTTCTACATTCCCCATCACAGTGTTATTAAGCCAGAAAGCTCATCGACTATTCTTCGTGTTGTATTTGATTGCTCAGCCAAAACAACTTCCGGTATTTCTCTTAACGATATTCTAAGCGTTGGACCAACAGTTCAACCGGATTTATTTTCAATCGTTGTAAATTTCAGAATGAACAAATATGCCTTTACTGCCGATATTAGCAAAATGTATCGTCAGGTCCTAGTAAGGCCCGAAGACCAGGCGTTTCAGTTGATTCTTTGGAGATCTCAGCGCGATGAACAGCTCAGAACCTACAAACTAAACACATTAACATATGGATCAGCTTCTGCGCCTTATTTGGCAACACGGTGCCTTGTACAACTTGCAGATGACACTATCGGTGATAACAAGAGGGCATCGGAATTAATAAGGAACCAAATTTACGTAGACGATCTATTGGCAGGAGCAGATACGATGTCTGAAGCGAGAAAGTTGCTTGAAGAAGTCAAGATCGTATTACGAAAAGGTAATTTCGAGTTAAGAAAATTTTGTGCTAGTGATAAGGAAATCTTGAAAAATATTCCGGAGGAACATAAGGAGAGATTAGTCAAATTTTACCAGACATTAGGCTTGATCTGGGATCCAACATTAGATGAATTTAAATTTTGCTATAATTCAGAAAAACTCACTCACAACTCACCAACTGTTTTGTCGGATTTAGCACGATTGTTCGATACTCTGGGCTTATTAAGTCCGGTAATAATGTTCGGTAAACTATTTATGAAGGATTTATGGAAAACAGAACTCTTGGGATGACCATCTTCCTTCAAATTTGGCGAACAAATGGACGAGGTATGTGGAACAATTTACCAAAATCGAAAATATAGGTATTCCTCGCTTTGTGATGTGTACATCGCCCCAAATAATTGAACTACATGCATTATCAGACAGTAGTATGGTTGCATTTGGAGAATGTATATACATAAGATGTATTGACAAAACGGGTCGAATCCATTCAACTCTGCTGTATTCTAAGTCTCGTATATGCCCATTGAAGGTTGTAACAATGGCACGTCAAGAACTAGCAGCCGCTGTACTTATGGTTGAGTTGGTGGAACGATTGATTCTTATTCTTAAGAAGGACATTCAAAAGATAGCGTATTATACGGACTCAATAGTCGTTCTGGCATGGGTACGCGCTCCTTCATATGTTTGGGAAACATATGTAGCCAATAGAGTGGCAAAAATTCAATCGAAGACCCAGGCACAGCAGTGGAACTACGTGAAAGAAGAAATTAACCCTGCTGATTTAATTTCAAGGGGATGTAATCTTGAGGATCTACAGACTTCGTCTACATGGTTTCAAGGCCCAGTTTTCTTAAAATAGACGAAACTTTATGGGAACCAAGTAAGTACACTGTGCCCGAAATTTTACCTGAGCAACGTAAGACTAGAATAGCATTGACTGGTTCTTCAGATTCAACCATTTTAAGCCGTATAAATCATAGAAATTCATTCTACACTTTACAGAAAATATTTTCATTTTGTGGCAGATTTATAAAAAATTCTCAAATTCCAAAACTTTTACGAAGGAGTCGTATGCTCTCAGTGGCCGAGATGAAAGAAGGCTCTCGTTTGATGATGGTATATACCCAACGGATGGCATTTCCAGAAGATTACAATACGTTGCAAAAGAACAATAGTGTGAGTACCCAATCCAGTTTATTAGCATTAACTCTGTTCTTCGATCAAAAATGTAAATTGATTCGCGTTGGGGGAAGATTAGTAAACTCAAAACTTTTACTGGATGCTAAGATCCAAATATTGTTGCCAAAAAACAATATTATTACAAATTTACTTCTAACACATTTGCATAGAACAAATTTGCACGTTTCTCATAGAGCGCTTATAGCGATTTCTTGACAACAATACTGGATCTTGAGTGTGGGAAGGGAAGCCAAAACAGTGATAATAAGTTGCATAAAATGTGTCAGATCAAGGCCAACGTCAATCATGCAGCTTATGGGAAATCTGCCAAAGGAGAGGGTTTCTCCATCTAGACCCTTTCACTACACCGGAGTAGACTTTGCTGGTCCGATAGAATCCCACTACAAGGTCCGAGGTAAGATCCCTTCAAAATCTTATTTGACAATTTTTGTGTGTTTCTCAACGAAGGCTGTACACATAGAGGTGGTTGGTGACCTAACATCAGAAGCATTTATCAATTGTCTTAAAAGATTCATAGGCAGAAGGGGATTGTGTCACACTATTTTCTGCGACAATGCTACGAACTTTGTGGGTGCAAAAAATGAATTGGATAAACTAAAGGCTACACTGTGGTCATGTAAAATGGAAAAAGCAATTCAATCATCATGTTGTCAAATAGAAATCAACTGGAAATTTATTCCTCCACGTTCGCCTCACTTTGGAGGACTCTGGGAGTCAGCTGTGAAGTCGGCAAAGGGACTAATGGGATGATACTTAGGCGAAGCTTCCTTGACCTACGAGGAGCTAACGACAATATCAGTTCAGATTGAAGCTATTTTAAACTCTAGGCCCTTGACCCCACTGTCCTCGGATCCAAACGACTTGGAAGCCTTAACACCAGGTCATTTTCTAATAGGAACACCACTTCTGGCAATACCAGAGCCTGACATCACCGACAAGCATGTGAGTAGCCTAAGTATCGACATATCCAGCACGTGCAACAATCCTTTTGGAAAAGGTGGTCTTGTGAGTATTTGCACCTTCTTCAACAAAGATGCAAGTGGAGAACACAGTCCCAAAATTTAACTCCAAATACCCTTGTTCTCTTGAAGGAAGCCAATACCCCACCGACTGAATGGAAATTGGGACGTGTTCGTGTGGCCAACATAAAGACTCAAGGAGGGGTCCATAACTTGTGTCCGTTGCCAAGTGAAAAGTCACTCCCTTCCTTCAACAATAATACAAGAGAATCGTTAAATAAAGAAGAGGGTTTCAGCGATAAACAGAAAATCCCACAAACATCAAGAACCTTAAGGAGCAGAAAGTTAACAAAGAGATCATTACTTTCAATGGTTCTTGTTGCATTGTTGGTCATGCCTACTTACGCAACCTTTGCAGACAATCGCCTTGCCTTCGGCAAACTGGATGATGCAGTAGGCATGTATTTTTAAGATGTTGGAAGTCTAAGGATGGTTAATAGTTTTTGGAGCTTTTACGTGTACTACAACTTAACGAACTATTGGCTAGAGCTCATAGAACTAAAGTAATATCTTCAGCAGATGGAAGGACTCTGTACAAAGGAAGTATCTGAAAGAGTTTATTGCAGACCTACTATCGACAATTTTCGGCACAGAATTCTTGTTATTGATCATAATAATGAACCGATTCACGGTTTCAATACTTCCAGCCACGAAAGAATAAGACTAGCCAGATCTCCGTTCGACTTTGTAGGCAACGTAGCTCATAGTTTGTTTGGTGTACTTGACCAGGAACATGCTCAGCATATTCAAGATCAGATTAACCTGGCAAACCAACAGGAATCTCATTTGGCAAATCTAATTAAAAAACAGAGCTCTATTTTAGATTCAACTTTAAACATCCTTAAACGAAACACGATCGAAATTCACCAACAGTTCCAGGCATTGAACAATTATTTGGCAAAGACGTTTAATGGCATTGAAAAAACACAGAATGCTCTCAGCGTTAACTAACACTTGTCATCTTTGACTTCTTACTTAATCCTAGTTGTGACAAATTTCGAACGCACGCAAGATATTCTTCTTGAAGTTATACTTAGTTATACGGCGCAGCTCAGTCCACAATTGCAACTCATTCAAGGAAACCTTCCATCGACGTTAAGCCTACCAAGCGTGTCAGTATTAGACATGTTCAAATTGACAACAATCAAGAATTTCAATTGTTCAATCTCATTTCAGTTCCGATTATTCACAACAGCACAAGCGCCTTGATTAGCATATCAAAGCCCTATTTAGCAGTTACTCTTGCAAGGGAAAAATTCTTTGGACTTACTGAAATGGAGTTATCATCTTGCAAGATAGTTTCAGCAAGGAACTACCTGTGCACGCAGCTGCTTCCAACTCAACTTCACGAGGAAAACGTCAAAACCTGCGAAATGGGTCTTCTAAACCATGAGGATGACGCGTTGACTGCTTGTATTCTAAATGAATCTCCACCACAGGATCGATGGATAGGTCTTAAAAAATCAAATAGTTGGATTTTTTCATTAGTTTCCAACAAAACAGGTCATCTCATTTGCCAAGGAGTAACCAGAAGCATGTCGCTGATAGGCAATGGGGTCATCGAATTCAAAACACCTTGTACTCTGAAAATTGGGAATACAATCATTAATGGTCGAACCGCTTACAATACCACGGTAACAAACTCATTCATTCCAAGCGCTAAACTAAACAGCTGGATTTCAACTCGCAATTCCTCCATTGAAGCTGCCGCTCCACCAGAAATTAAATTCAAAAACAAAATGCGCAAATTGTGTCATAGACATCCACTTAACTCCAATTTAAAAAATCGGTTTAAGAAAATGAGTAAGAATATTAATAAGGAAATCTCAAACTGCCGTGACAACTACTATTTGTCTAAATTTCGTGATGCACAAGGTAACCCAAAAAAGGAATGGAAAATTGTCAATAGTATAATTAATAACACCTCTTCTTATCATTTCAATCCCATTGTGCTGAGTGCCGAAGGTGCCGAGATTGTGGAGCCAGTAGCAGTAGCTAACGCATTTAATGCATTTTTTGCTTCTGTCGGGCAAGCAGTGGAACCAAACAGTAAGTCGATTTGCAATCGTTGTGCAAGGGATCAAGTGGTGGAAGAATCGACGAGTACAAGCAGCTTCTTTTTTGATGAAATTCAGGGGCTAGAAGTGTTAAAGATTATCTACTCTCTCAACAACTCGAGATCTTGTGGGAATGATGGCATTTGTAATGCTTCGCTTAAGGAAATTGCACCCTATTTAGTTGACATACTAGCACATCTGTTTAATTTAAGTGGTATTTTTCCTGATCAATTGAAATGTGCTAACGTGTTACCTCTTTTTAAAAAGGGCGATCGAAAGGAAAAAAACAATTACAGGCCTATTTCCTTGCTTTCCTCAATTTCGAAAGTTTTTGAAAAAGCTGTAAAAAAACGAGGTGTGCTCATCTACAAAGAATAAAATTTTTCAGTCCGGTACAGTTTGGGTTTAGGGAAGGGTGTTCTACTGAAGATGCACTTTTGTATTTTTGCTCTTTTATCAGCAAAGCTTTGGACGGTAATAAATCTTGCGCTGGCCTCTTTGTTGATATTACGAAAGCGTTTGACATGGTTGTTCATGACATTCTTTTGGACAAATTGTACGGTGCAGGTTTTCGTAGCTTTATCTACAATTGGTTTGCGTCATATTTAAAGGATCGCAAACAAAGAGTAATAATAGAAGATTCTCTTAGAAGCCCTCAGGAACTTAGCTTAGGTGTACCCCAAGGGTCTGTGCTGGGTCCCATTTTATTTTTAATCTTTATAAACTCCTTGTTTGCGCCTACCTTTTGCAGGTAGAGTCGCGGCATTTGCAGATGACCTAGGCATCGCATACGGCTCAACAAGCCCTCTAAATCTAATAGCAGAAATTAACCATGATATTCATCTGATGAGAGTGTGGTTTGCTGCACACAGGTAACTTGTAAGTAGCAAAACAAAGTTAATGTTTTTTAGATTGAGTTCGCCCGAGTCGCCAGATGTCGATACCTTTTTCCACTCCTTTGATTGTCCGCGTTTCAACTTAATTAATTGTGTTTGTACTGCAGAATTATCAAGATCAATTTTTAATGAAAATGCCACATGTAACTCGAATTGTTTTAAAATTGAAGTAGTTAGGAACTTTAAATATCTTGGTATTACTATCGACCATAACATGAATTGGACTGATCATATTTTGGTATTGAAGCAGTACTTACGCTCTTCCATTCGGTGTTTTTATCGCCTCAGAAAATGCTGTTCCAATAAAACTCTTAAGACTGTCTATCATGGAATTTTTCACTCGAAACTGCAATATGGGATAAGCTGCTGGGGAGGTGCTTATATGACCAATCTAAAGCCACTCGTAGCCCTGCAAAAGTGTGCCATAAGAAGAATTAGTAATGCTCACCGCCTGACCCATTCCATGGTGCTGTTTAGATCTTTGAAAGTACTGCCAGTAAGACATCTATTCTATTTCAGAGTCTCTAAGATATTTTTTATGAGAGGTGGCTATATGCAGAGTCCAATATCTGATAATCCTAATTTACGTAGCTCTACACGCCATGTTGTTGAAATTCCAGCCTTTCGCACTACTCACTACAGAAACTCCTACCCAGTTGTATCCTGTAAACTTTTTAATAGTCTTCCTTTCAATATAAGAGTCATAGAATCCCTTCACAAATTTTTAAATAAAGTTAAATTATGGCTTCTTGATTTTAACCATGATGAGATCGAAGTTTTGCTCACCTACCTTGCATAATTGTTTGAATTTTGTTACTTTTATATTTGTGTGTATTTTTAATCTACATTCATTGTTTTTGAAATAAGAATTTAAATATTGTCACCCCACAATGATAAAATAAAAAAAAAAGTGGCATTTAACACTATTTATTGCTATTATCAGCAAAATAAAAAATGTCACTAACTATTCTCCATTATTTATAAGTATGAACTTAAGAATTATGTAGGTACTCATTTGTAAAAGAGAATAATGAATTAATAAAAAAAAAAAGGGTATCGATGAAACTCAATTCACTAATCTAAGAAAAAGGGTTGAAGATTTTATAAACGAGTCCGAAGCAAACGGCGAGCGAATGTCAATGAATGTTCATGACTACCACCATTACGGCTTGACTTATTTGCTATTGGCTGCTATCATTGGGTTGATTATGTTTTACTTTTACCGCTTCAGGAAACCAAGACCATCACCAAGACGCACAGCCGCTCGCTTTGAAGCCGTTTTATAAGTTGAGAGTTGGAAACCCTCAAGAAGGAGGAGTACTCGTATGTTCAAACTTGGATCATATTTTATGTATACAATGTAAATATCTAGATTAAGTTTGTTGTAACGAGAGCTACCGTATGATAGGCAACATCAAAACTGTGGGAACCAAATTTTCTCTGTACTGACAATTTGTAATACAAGCCCGTGTGGTTTGTACATTTTACCTGGTCCCACGGCTCAAATTAATATTTTTTTATAATTTTGGTCACACGGTAGCTTCTCGCATTAGATGTAATGTTTTATTATAATGAAAAATAAAGTCACTTGTTTGTGAGACATCAGCGAGTCAACATCAATTTGGTTTGTTTGTTCAGATTTTACATAATTAAATACGAGTATTTTTGGCCCGATTTTCCATTCAATCAATTGTTTTAACACTATATGAATTCCTACACGATCAAATGTTCTTTCAAAATCAATAGATAATATGGAGACATGATTTTTTCCGATATTGCAGAAGAAACAAAATAGTCTAGATTTAAAATTCGCATCGATTGCACTACGGCCGTGCTTAAAGGCAACCTGATTTGGGGTAGGTAACGAGATTATTTTTTTGTAAGAACCAATATAACCTCCTTGATATAATTTTTTCAAGAAGTTTGCCTAAGCACGGCAGGAGGGAAATCGGGCGATATCCAGAAAATGCTTGCAAATTTTTGCTAGGTTTAGGCAAAGGGACTATGTTTGCTGTTTTCCACGACTGCGATCAAAGATTAGGTTGTACAGATTAAGCAGGCGTTTCTTCAAAGCAATTGGGGTGTTTTTTATCATTATATATGATATGCGATCAAATCCTGGGCATTTTCCCTTGCTGTAGTTGAGACAACTTTCAAATTCAATTTTGTTTATATCTGCCTCAATATGTTTAGCAGAAGGGTTAATAATATAAGCTGGAGATACAGTTTTAAATTTGTTTTATTCATGAAGAAATTCAATGTTAAAGCTTAAGTTTCCCAAGTGCTGGCAAAATATTCGGCAATGTCGAATGGGGAGGTTAAATTCGTGGATGGTGTTTTAATAATTTTTACAGACTGAGGTCTGTAATAGTTTTTTGGACGAAGCCTTTGGGTTTATATTAAGAGTAAATTTCTTAAAGCTTTCAGCTTTGGCTGTTTTTGTTTCCTTACTTACGATATGCTATGAGGTTTAAATCATTTGGATACCTTTTAAAGGTTTTCCAAGCAGCTGGTTTAACCTGTTTTAACTCACTGAGGGTTTTGTTCCATCAAGGAGTAATGGGCTTGATTGGTTTAATATTTTGTCCTTGTCTTGATTGGGGAATAGCTAGTTAGTTTTCCAGCAAATCTAATGTTTTTTTGGATTAAGGCCGATTCATGGTTAATATTATTAGATTATTCCTTGTTGTGAAGGAACGCTGAAATTTTATTAACAAAAAGATTCCAGTCTTCTTTGTCAAATTGAAATTTTGGAGGGTAGCCATGTGGTGATGTTTCTTTAGCATACATGATCTTTGTAATTATGGGATAGTTATCACTTCCGTAGAGACCGGAGTCAACTGTTCATGAGGTAATTGGGATAAGTCTTGAGGAAGCAAGTGTTAAGTCAACATGTGTAAAGGTACTGTGAGTCGAGAAGTGCGTCGGAGAGCCATCATTAAGAATTGCTAAATTTTAGTTATACAAAAATTGTGCAAATATTCTGCCACTGGTGTTTGTGCAGGAAGAACCCCAAATTGGGCTCCAGACATTAAAGTCGCCTGTCAGCAAAACTGGTGTATTCAACTGATTGACCACATCAGAACAGGAAAAGGGCTTATTGGGGGGAATATAAACTGAGATTATAGTTAGTTTGAATGTGAGTTCAATTTCAACTGCTATGGCTAAGATTTTTGAGTTTATAATAGAAAAATAGTGTGAGATTGATTTATGGATTAAAAAACCAGCACCATGCTTTGATGTTGTAATGTGGCTTAAATTATGAAAAAAGGGAGCGTTTTGCTCAGGGCAAAAACGGTTAGGATTGTTAGTAACGTGGGTTTCCTGTAAAGTAATAACTGAAGGTTGTTGTTCTTTGATAAGCAACTGTAGCTCGTGGTAGTTATTGAAGTAGCCTTTCATGTTCCATTGGACTATATTCAACGTCATAATGGTGCAGGCGTAGTTCTTAAAGGTAATATAATCCAATATATTAAAAAAAGACACGTAGAACTAAAAAGGCTGTTCGATAGTTTTACTCTATTTCTCAAGATAAAGTTAAATATCGTAGAAATTAATTGTAAAAACAGTGATATAAGAATGGTTGCTGCGTACAGTTTTAGTGTTAATATAGCGAAGTGGGGGTGGGAAAAAAATGGTGCAAGATGAGTAAGATTAGTTACTGTTTTTATTTCTTTCAAAAAGAACAAATTAAACATTAAAAAATATGAACTTCTAGTGGTTGCAAGTTTATATATTATCATCTGAGTCAGAAATATTCATACTCGTATATAGGATGTGTAGGTATGCTTTCATTAGCTTTATTGGAACTTTTTATTGCTGTTAGATTTGGTTTGTGTGATTTTTGTGGTTTGTTTTGTTTAGTGAAGGTAGAGGGTAGATCTGTGGACTTAACACTCTCAGTGAAATTGCTGGATTGAACACAGGATTTTGTTTCGTTTTGAAGTGTATTTGATTGGAACATTGAGAAGGTACTTACGGTTTGGGTAGGATTATTAATTTCGGTTGGCTTTGTATTAATGTTTGTTTGATGGCCTTGCACTAGAATATTGTAATTATTGACGTTTTCTGAGGTTGTTCGGTTGTTTTTAATGGCTGTCTTTGCTCTATCAGCGTAGGATATAATATTGGATTTTGTCTGAGCAGGGTTTAATATGTTATAAGTGCGTCTGGCTTCGGTCATACTGTACTTATTCTTAGTTTTTATAGATAATATTTCTTTATTTTGTTTATATTTTGGGCAGTCCGGATCGGAGGATGTATGGGTTGTTTTGAGGCAATTGGCGCACATTGTGCGTGTGCAGCTCAATGGAGTGTGTGGTGGAAGATTACATTTCTCGCATGTTGAAGCATTGTTACACCTTTTAGCTGTGTGCCCTAGTAATTGACAATTTTTGCAACGCATTGGATTTGGGATGTATTTATTAACTTTTGTTGTATACCATCCTATCTCTACAGTGTTAGGAGATTTATATAGGTCAAAAGAAAATAACACAAGGCCGGTGGGGCGGGGTCTCCCTTCTATTTGCTTAGTGAATTTGTACATTCCACACACATTTTGTGAACGCATTTCTGAGATAATTTCAGACTTTGGAATGTTGATAAGGCATGTTGCATAAACGATAAATATACAGGTGTTAAGAGACTCGTGGAATTTTATAGGCACTGGACATTGATTGGCGAGCTTAGACACCGAAATAAATTTTTCAGCTATTCTTTTGTTCTTAGTTAAAATGAGAATATTGCCATCGCGGAGTTGCGAAATATGTTCGTACTCTTTGCTTATTCCGTCTATAGCTTTTCTTAAAACAAATATGCTTACAATTGTGAGGGGTTTATTTGGGTCACTTGGTGAGATCAATATGAATTTGGGATTTTTATTAATAATGTTGGATATTCAGTTAAATTAACTGGCTTAAGGCGTTTAGGAGGGGAGGTTTCAAGGGGAGTTTCAGGGGACAACCCACTAAACCGGTTTCCTTTCATGCTTGGCCCAGTGGCCAGCAGATTCGGGGGGGAACACTATATGCACTATACGTAGTCTTAGAACGGAGAGAGAAATGAAGAAAAAACAATTCAACTGAGTCTTAAGAGAGAGTGCGACGAAAACAGCCGTGAAAAACAAATGAAAAGATAAAGAAAAAACAATTCGCTGTGATAATCTCCACGAAACGTACTCGATGAAAGTAAGACGGAGACTGAACGATAGATATATATTTGAGTTCTCCACATTTCGGCGGCACATGTCGCCTGAAGAACTATCATATCGTTAAACTTGAATCAATTATTGAACAAAATTGCGAACTTTTACTATAAAAATTTGCGATTGTCGCCCATACTTCGAAGGGTACGTGATCTACATCGATTGTATGTTCCCGGAGTACTTTGCTAGTTCGTTTGCCTGTTGTTTGCCTCGACGTTGCATTTATTCTACGGAATGCACTTGCTTGTAGGTTGTGAGGGTTGTTCATCTATTTCCAGATACAATTCTCCCTAATTTTATTGCAAAAAGACAAATGGCCACTTTTTTTGTAATACTATTGTACGAGTATATATTATAGTTAGTTGACGCTTAAAAGGCTTGTCTTTTGTTTCTTACCGCCATTTTCATGTCAGTGTTCCACCACTAAGTCCGGGAGGCAGCGACATTTTGAAGTGAATTATCGCACCCCGGCTGATATTACCATAAATGGAAGCTCTTTTAGTGCTGAATATAGAAATGCACTTCAGTTGCCGTGGTATTGGGGTGAGAGGGTGCGAAACTTGTGAAAAAAATTTTGAAAATAAACTTATTTTACACCAGCTGAAAATTAGAATACGTCTAGTTAACATTGTTTTATAATCATTTATCGCCTTCAGCTGATATGCTGAGGGTGGATTCTACTTCAGCTACCCATATAAACAATCACAAATTTAATGTTTTTTAAACTTAATTTAAACCGCGTGAAACTTAGACATATGTGAATAATAGCTTCAATAAAACGAAAAATACACTTCAGCCGTTTTGATAAGGGTGGAAAAAGCTTCAGCTGGTAACCTGAATTTAGGGCGAGTCATTTGAGTTCGAGCGCACCGCGCCGAACAATTTTGCTCCCATTTCAGTGCAGCTAAATCTTATTTTCTCAAAGATTATGCATCAAATTATTTAATAGAAAAATTTCATGCAGTGTAAAATAAGTTCACCATGGATAAACAATAAGGAAAATACAAAAAGCATATATTAAACTGAATATAGCGTAATCTAGAAAATGAGCTGAGTAAAAATTAAATTAAACGTTCACTTGATTAAAATAATGTGTATAGTTTAATATTTAATACAACTTTTAGATAACTCAACTTTACTAAAATACAAACTACACAAACATTTAGGACAACTCTAATTTATTAGTCTTTACTCAATGAAAGTTAACGCAGGAATGATCATACCACTCTGTCTCTATATATTCTCTATTGATTCATTTTCTGTTAAAGATTCGGCCATCCTGTCATCGTCGACGCCCTCGTCGAGTTCCTTGTCGAATTCTATCCAATGCTTCATTCTGTCGGATGCCCATACTGATGAATAGGGCTTTTGGTTCCTTTGGGCGAACGGCATGTCAGCTATTTGGTATCTATCATATTGGAGCTTAGCCACTACCACGTAGGGTCCTTTATACTTCGCCTCTAATTTACGCGAAGAACCAGTCGAGTTTACAGCATCGTTTTTCGTCATCACTAAGTCACCTACGTTATACTGCTTTGCTTTTCCGTATTTGCCGTCGTGTCGGGACTTCTGTTTAGATTGGATTCTACTCGTAGTTATGTGTTCCAAGCCATCTGAACGAATACTATCCAGATTTTGAACTTGTAGATTTAGATCTACTTGTTGAGCAAGGACATCTGGCCATGGATCATGAGGAATATATCCCATCATCATCTGTTGTGCTGTTTTACCGATTGATTCATTATAAGTGTTGTTAATGGCCCACTGCACTGGTTTTATCTTTTGGTCCCACCGGTCTTCGTCTTCTACACTCGCAAGTAAAGCTTGAAGGACAGTGCGGTTATATCTTTCCACTTGACCGTTAGCCCTGGGAGTTCTAGTGGCGTTTTGCACGTGGTAAATTCCAAAACTCTTAATAAAGTCTCCGAACATTTTCGATGTGAACGCAGTTCCTCGGTCCGATATAATGCGCCTGGGTGCTCCAAATAGGTAAAAGGTTTCTGTAAGGAAATTTAAAACGGGTTTGTTTTGCGTGCTTGGTAGCGGTTTCATGATCGTATATTTGGTGAACGCGTCGACTAATAATGTCAAATATGAATTTCCCTTGCTAGACTTTGTGAACGGTCCCAAATGATCTATATGTACTGTGTCATAAGGAACATCCTTTTTTTCGATGAGATGAAGTTCTCCGCGGGGTTGCACTTTATTATTGTTATAGGCACATTCAACGCAGGACTTGAGGTACTTCTTTACAACTTGTGTCATTCTTGGGAACCAGTATCTACTCTTCAGATGAGTCATTGTTTTCTTTTCTGAAAAATGTCCCATCAGGTCGTGACTATTCCTCATTACTCGATTACGAACGCCCTTCGGTACGTACAATTTAAGGTCGTTTTCGTCTCGCCTGTATACACGGCCATCTTTAAGTTCGTAGTCATTTCATCGATTTCAGCAATATGTTCGTCTTGGAGCTGTAATGAATATAACCAATCAGAATCGTCTATACTTACTTTCAGCACGTTCATGTCGACAACATCAGGCTGGGTTGCGTTTTCATAAGGACGTCTGGATAGAGCGTCAACATGTGGCATGAGCTTTCCGGACCGGTGATTTATTTCGTAATCGAACTCAAGCATCTTAAGCCACCAACGGGCTATTCTAGGGATTAACTCTTTCTTACTCATGGCTGTCTTAAGAGCTTCACAATCCGTCGTTATTTTGAAATGTTTGCCAAGGAGAAACTTCCGGAATCGGTTGGTGGATTCTACAACTGCTAGAGCCTCAAGCTCATAGCTATGAGAGAAACTTTCATCGTCCGACGTTTTCCTGCTATAATATGCCACTGGCCGAAGCAAATTATCTTCAAGTTGTAATAATACTCCTGCTATCCCATGAGAACTGGCGTCAGTGTGGAGTTCGTGATCGCTGTTTGCGTTATAGAGGGCAAGTACGGGCTCATTTCCCAGACAATTTTTTAACATATCAAATGCATTCTGCTCATGTTGGCCCCATTGAAACTCACAATTCTTCTTTGTTAAATTCGTCAAAGGTAGAGCGATCAGAGAATAGTTTTTAATGAACTTGCGGAAATAGTTGGTTAGCCCTATAAATTGTCGAACTTCGTGTTCATTTTTCGGAGTCTCGAGCTTTCCTATTGCCAGCGTTTTGGTTTTACCAGGTTGAATTGTGCCATCTTTTACCACGTGTCCTAAGAATTCTATTTGTCTTTTGAAGAAGACGCACTTTCTGAGGTTGAGAGTTAAGTTGGCTTCTTTAAGTATTTTCAGGAATGACCTTAACTTTTCTATCCCTTCTTCAAATGTTACGGACGGAATAACTACATCGTCCATATAGCAGATTATTTTAGTGGGTCTCATTTTCCGCACGATGGTTTTCACTAACTTTGAAAAAATGGAAGGAGCATTTACAAGTCCGAAAGGCATCGATGTAAATTCGTACAAACCTTCATGAGTAATGAAGGCAGTGTAATGTCTTTTTTATCGGTATTTGGTAGTACCCAGATGCTAAGTCAAGCACACTGTAGTATTTATAACCTACTAGATCGTTGAGTTGTTCTTCGACCAAGGGCATTGGAAAACGAACTTTCTTCGCGATTGAATTTAATTTACGGTAATCGACGCACATTCTGTCCTCTCCATTCTTTTTCTTGACAAGAACCACTGGCGCACCGTAGTCAGATTGCGATTCGACGACAATTCCACATTCCATCAAGCCAGAAATCATTGCAGTTAATGTTTGTCTCTTCGCATAGGGCACTTTGTACGGTTGATGCACTATTGGGTCTTGATTTATCAGCTCTATTTCCATCTCAATCAGTTTGGTTTGGCCCAATTCATGCTGATTCATGGCAATGCATTTTCGGAATTCATTTAGAAGTTTAAGGAGTACAGGTGTATCTTTTTCTTTGTCTATTTGGATGTCCGAGGCAGATATTGGTTTAACGAAACAATTGTCAACATCCAATCTTTGCACTTTCAAACTTTCGCCTTGTTTCTGCATATTGCATATCTGGTTATTCAGAACATCTTTTCCAATCAATACCGGCTTAGAAAGAAAGTTATCTTCTACCACAATTGCTTGAACTGGGAAGAAAGCTTCATCTATCTGGACTTGGCATGTAACGCTTCCAATAGCTCGACAATTTCCACCTCCAAATCCGTGCAAAATCGCTTTGCATTTATCCATGTTACAGTTTATGTCTGTGGTAACCTGCTTTGTTATAATCGTCTTCTCGCTTCCTGAATCTAGAAGTGCAGCGTACTTTTTGCCTGCTATTAAAATATCTTTAAGATAACAATCTGACTGTGCTTCGTTGCAAATCACGTTAACACGATAATTCTTTTCTGGCATTTTTTCCGTCTTTGTTAATGAATGTTGGTTGATGTCTTTGCTATTATTCCAGTGTTTTTTTCTTATTTGGGTGCAATTTTTCGCAAAATGTCCTGGCCGATTACAGTTGTAACAACAAATATGATTTTTCGGAATCGGGAGACGATTAGGCTGCCATTTAGTGGATTCGCTGGTTGAAGGCCGCGAAGATGGAATGACTCTGAGTCTAGTTGAGTCACTTGCTGGATGTGAATGCATACGAATGCCCTGGTACCATTTGATTTTTTCAATTAATTCTGCAATATTGTTGAAGTTTCCAGCAGCAAGAGTGGTACTCATTTGAGTGTCGTTCAAACTAGAGAGGATATACTGAATAATTGTTTTATCTGACAGATCAATTCTCTTTCCTATCAGATTCATCTCAAAACAAAAATTTTCAATTGTTTCTGAAGACTGTCGAGTTCTTTTAATTAATTGCTGATGTACTTCAACTTCACTGCAGTGGTATGGGAAGTTCGATTTGAGTCCTAAGGCTAACTGACTCCACGATGTTAGTACTTCCTGGCACGAGTCCCACCAGTGTCTTGCTGGTCCCTGCATTCGTGATGAGGCCACCAACAGCAACGCCATATCATCCCAACCATATAAGTTTTTCAGGTTCTCAACGCGGTTTACCCAACACTCAGCTGACATTGAATGAATCTCTCCTGGTGAGAAGACAGGCAATGCATCGGCGATCTCTCTGATAGTACAATTTACCCTAGGTCGGTTTTGGATCGTATCTTGGGACAATCTGGTTGTATCTAAGTTCCTCAATTTCTCAGCAATTACTCGTTCCTTTGCAAAAATAGCTTTTTCTTTCTCAAGAAGGTCTCGTTCGCGCTTTATCAAAGACCATTCCCTGGCCTTTAGTTCTTCCTCAGTTAATGTGCCCGAGTCTGAGATCATGGTTATATTTCGATTGTTGTCAGCAGTTTCACTTTGTCTTATATCTTGGTTCAAATTGGAGTTAGAAAGAGATTCGCTTGGGTTAAATTGTCTGTCGTAATCATTTATTCTCTTAATAAGTGTTCTTTTGGAGCCGCTAATCGGAAGGTTCCTTTTCCTTAACTCCTCTTGAAGCTGTTTGACATTCAAACTATCCATGTCCCTATCAAAGATATTCATTAAATTTACTGTACAGAAAAAGGTAACTGACCAATCTACGAAAATGTTCAGAGCATATCCAAAAATCGTTACTGCTTATACGTCAAGATACAAACTCATACACGATACATTCAATATCGACAAAGATAAAAATATGCCTTTTCGTCGAACGAAAATGCACACTCATACATATATAAAAACATTCACCAAAAGGTTTATCCTAAACTTTTCTTTTGTTGCAGGTAGGGATAGACATATGCTTTTTCGTAACCAAAAATGCATATACATCAATCGGTTAAAGTATAACCATCACTTTCGCTTCAAACCATCATATCCCTCATGCGAATTATGCAATAACACAGCAGTAGACAACATGCACACTTCCCATTGTTCTGTTCCCTTGAGCGACAGAGATAGCATTACCTTTTCATGGACTGAAAATGTAAGCACAAACCGTTTTACTCATTTAAACAGACAAATAACGGTTCATGTCGCGTCTCTACTTGAAGTTTCCGTTAGTCTTTTATCAAGTCATGATTCAACTCATAACAGCAAATAATAACCAAAATCGAAAAAAAACATAGCATTTCTAATACCAGATTCAAATACCGAATCATTCAATTCAATTGACATATTCTTCACAACATGCTCCAAACACTCACACAAAACAATCAGTCGTCATGTCACACTTACGCTATACCAAAAGATCAAATTTCAAATAAGCAATTTCACTTATCTTTATTATAGGATGGGTTCTATCCCACTTCTGATCTTTAATATTTAATACAACTTTTAGATAACTCAACTTTACTAAAATACAAACTACACAAACATTTAGGACAACGCTAATTTATTAGTCTTTACTCAATGAAAGTTAACGAAGGAATGATCATACCACTCTGTCTCTATATACATACATGCATCTTTCTCTCTTCTCTTAAATACCCTCTTGTTCTGAGTTGCCAATTGATTCATTTTCTGTTAAAATAGTGTGAAAAACAATTGTATAATATCGTGAAAAAAAATAATGAGTTTTATTATTATATCTAAGCAAAAAAGAATTCACTCTATCTCTTCATCAGATATATCTGAGTCTTTCAGAACTTTCATCTTATTCATCTACTACTCATTATTATCTTCATCGGTTTGTTCTGTAATGATAGAAATTATATTAAGTAAAATCGAATAATTCAAGGATGTATGATGATCAAATTTTGCTGTATTGAGAGAACGAAAATCGTTTTTGTCTATACTCAACATGATGCCAAACACGTCAACAACAATCAGCTGTCAAAACAAAACTAAAGACAATATCGCACTGAAATTTGGCATGTCTACCTAAATATGAACGGCACCTTCAAGGCACCATAACTTTTTTTGCAAGGCGGTCAAGGAGGTTACTTTTCACCCCACCTTTTCCATGGCTTAATTTGTTTTCACGGATTTCCTTTAGAGCAAGTTCAATTCTTTGCGTACGTGAAAGTTCTTGTGATTCTTCTTTACCTATTTCTTGACTCATTTTCTAAAACAAATAGTATGAATTTGTTCACATTTAGTTATGTGGCCGTACTGGTGCGGCTTGTTCTAAAACCCGGCCGTAGTAATCTTTTGACAGAAAAAAAGTGGCCGGATACTGAAACTTGACATATTTAATACATTTTATTGGATTGCAGAGATAAACAAAAGTATTTTCTTTCGTTTAAACGTGAAAACGATAAATTATTCGATTTCAGGCAAAGTTCTAGTACTCGGCCACCCACATATAAAAATTGTGTTTTAGTAAGCGGCCACATTTTTTAACAAAGAATTCTTAATTCTTTTTTATATTTTGCGATCAATAAACATATTATTTATTAAAAAAAAAAACAAAATTAATATATATACACTCACAAATATTGGAACTCACTCAATTCGCTTATCAGTTCTACTAGCACTCTCGAACTCAAACTTGCACTTCTTGCTCTCACAAAGAACTTCAAAAACCTAAATATATTTTTAACAATGATCTTTGATGTGCAGATCTGACAAACTTTACTAAAGCATTACATGGGCCTGGAATTATAGTCGGAATGTATTTGCATATGCAAATAATGTTTAATTTTCTTATTATTTAACATTTAATGGATAGTGGCCGGATACTGGTACACCTACCCTACCTCTCTTGGAGCTGCTAAATACGGCCAAATATTTTTAGTTCACATTAGGCTTTGCAGAACTTTTCAAAACAGCAAAAATAAACAAAACAACTCACTTCCATTCATTTATTCAGTGTCTAATGACATACAAGTACAATTTTATAAATTTTTACCATTAGTGTGTTAATTTTTTTTTTAATTTTACTTTTATTCTGTTACACATTTATACTCGTAAATTAGTTGTAGAAACATCTATGCGTTAGGTAAAATATCTTCACATCTCGTAATAATAAACGTCTCAGATAACATAGTAAAAGTTGGTAAATTCTCTTTCATTTTTATATTTGCGTTTAAATTTTCAGTAAATATTAAATATACATAAATTGAATTTAACTATATACTCGTATGTGTATACGAAATTTTGGTGTGAAATTCATTAAACGTGGGCCCTCAGATTTTTTTTTTGGTTTTTTATTATTATTTTAATTTTGCATTTTATAGTATGTTTGCTTCTATAACATTGCTAAAGTTTTATAGAAGAAATACAAAAACATACACAATTCACATAAGTTAATAACCGACTAATGTGTGCATCGGGACAATTATACATTTATATTTTAATTTTTTTATATTTCTATGTGTTTTCTTTCGTTTCCATTGTAAAAGGCACATTTTTTCTTAAATTAAAAAAAAATGTGTACAAAAACTTAATTCTAAAAAATAAAACAAAACAAAAAAACTAAAATCTAAATGTGACGTAAAGCTCTTTGGGTAGATACTAATAGAGAGTATGAATGTTTGTTTTGCTTAATATCTAAATTTATGAATGAAATGAATTCCTTTTTGTATATATCAGTGTAACTGATGAATATATTTTTGTTTTTCCTAAAAACCCAATAGGGATTTACTATTTGAATGTTAGTAAAAGAGTTGGGCTATGACTTAAGAGAGTCTAATACGCGACTGTTTGATATCCGGTGGGTCTTGCATTGAAAGTTGTTAGTTCTTTTTATCTTTTTTGGATTTAAATTTAAAAAAATTTAAAAAATCTACAAAATTCTTAAATGATGTGGAAAAAAAATGCAAAAGTTATAAATGTTCGTTTTCACATATGTATGTCTTCAATATTTTTAAGATAAATTTTATAAGAAAATGCATCTTTTATAGTTCGTACTGAAGTAGTAAAGAACACTTACTTTAAGGTACGTTATCATATTTATTATTAGCTATGAGTGAATAATTTCATTTCAACAAATTTTACTATTATTACATATATTCTTTTTCTGTTGAAACTCTGAGTCTGATGTTTCGTTTTTGGTTTTTCTTTTCTGTTTTTGGCTGGTTTTAAAAATTACTATTTGTTCCTTCTGGATAAGTTTTAATGAAAAGGTTTGCAGTAACAGTGAAGCCTATGACAGAAAATCTACTATGGATTTAGCATCTATGTTTTACTATCGGAGATACTGTACAATTTTGTAGGGCTATGAAATAATATTATATATAATATTTTCTTGTTCAAACATTCCAAGAGGTTCCTTATGCTCTAAGCTCATAATTATCTACTACCGCTAACTAACTATATTAGGCGCGAAAGTGTGCAACCGTGTGGTATTCCAAATTAAGAAGATTGTCAAATAGATCTGATTGCAAATCACTCTAAAAATAACTTTAGGAAAGTCTATGATGGCTCCAGCCGGCCCCATCCAAATTGAATTAAATGTTATATTCGATTATCGGTACACCGTACATCTACTGCTGATTCTTGATTGCGAAATAATCCTAAATTGCAATCCAATATCGTCAAATGAAAGTGTGCCTGATGAATGGAATCCCAAAAAGAAATAGTCTCTAAACAAGATTTGATCTACCGAACTATGTGAGCGCTTAAAATCCAACATCAAAAATCTGATAGGTCCTTGTTAGTGTGGTTTAGGCCATGTCGAGTTTTGACTGTCGAACTTGTCCGTCTGTGTAGGATGATAATGGAAAACGTTCGCTGCTCTATAAAATTCGGTAATGACACCAACGAGGAACTTGATGACTTTCCACGATGCGATGGGCTTTCATGTAACTTCTTTAAGATGACACATCAGAATTATGTACATTTTTTCAAGAGCCTGCACAACTGCTGGCATATACTGACAGGAGCGTTTGTAAGAAGAAGCGGTGAAAATGGGTTCAGGGGTTAATGAAGGTAAAACAAAGTATGGTATACGCCATGTACAAGAAAGCATGACCAACACCAACAGACCAGCAGACACGCCACAACTATTATATAATTTTTAGGTGGTAAAAGATTTCGTCTACTTTGACCTCGCTGTAAATTCAAACATTTACCCAAAATCACCGCTTTTTTGCACTCAGAAAGCTACCCAGCTGAAGTCCCAGTAAGTAGTCTCAGATCCTACTAAATGGCGTAGAACCATGGACTCTATTTAAAGCGGATGAAAATCTCCCTCGTTGCTTCGAGAAAAAAGCTTTTCGGTCCCGTCTGTAAAGAGCGGACTTGGAAAAGAAGTCATGAAGGAACATTAACCATTGCGAAAACGCGATAGTTGCAGGCGATTAGCGTAAGATGAAGGGAGCTGCTGGTTGAGCCGAGCAAATAAAAACTGTCAATTTGTAAAACTCGTCAAACTGAAAGTAAGTTTTGGAGCATCAATCAATAACGTCTTTAGATCAGACACTAACCGATTTACTACTTCTTACCGTGGGATGATTTATTGTTCTGAAATCGCTCCAGAAATATGAATCCACACAATTCTTGAGCTATAATATATTAACCACTTCACCACTTCAACATAGGTAAAGGAATTGGAGCCTCTCTGTTTTCCACCATGAGCGAGAAGTTTTTCCTTTCCAAATCGAAATGATGATTCAATGGCCGCACCTTTGCTTTATTTGCTCTGGAGTAGTTGGGAAAAACCAACTTACTTCGTATACACTCGAAATTGACAGGAAATGCCCGTATACTGTTACGTATGGATTTTGGGTCAGAGTCATCACAAAACAAAATTTAATAATAATTCAATAAATAGGAATAGGTGAATCCTGTGAGTGCATGGCTGGACAGAAATTGTACAATATTAAGAGGTGATCATTACTAGTGTTCACTGAAGGAAGCCTGCCCTTCTAAGACATTTCAGGGGTAGGCTACTAAAGGGTTTTCCAATAGGGACTTGACAAATTTAAATTTAATTTGTGAACGCACTCTTTCACTAATCATCAAACTGTCACTGTCAATTTATTCAGTAAACTTAACATTTTCATCATGGTAAAGTACACTAACGAGCAACGTCTGCAAATTATAAAAATATTCTACCGAATTCGGAGTCGGTGACTGCAACTTTAAGAGCGTTAACTCCAATTTTCGGTCGTAGTTCTCGCCCTAGTAGACAGGCAATACCAAGTGTAGTGCAAAAATTTGAGTCTACATATTCATTATGTGATGTTGCCGTGTCAGTGAAATAACGGGTTGGTCGAAGTGCCGTTCTGTAGCAAACGGTGCAAATCAGTCAATTCCACGGCGTTCTCAAGAATTGGGCATCGCTCAGACCGCATTATGGCGTATTTTGCGTAAGGGTCTTGGTTTACAGATCAAGCTGACTCAAGAATTGAAGCCGATGGACCGTTTGAAGCGACGTACGTTCTCCGATTGGATTCTGGAGAAGATGCGCCAAGATGATGAATTTCATCGCCAAATCATCTTCAGTGACGAAGCTCATTTTTGGCTCAATGGGTTCGTCAATAAGCAAAATATGCGTTATTGGTCGGGTGAAAATCCACATGTGCTTCATGAATCACCACTTCATCCACAAAAAACAACTGTTTGGTGCGGTTTGCGGCAGCGTTATTGGGCCATATTTTTTCGTCGACGATAGCGATCGTCACGTTACTGTGAATGGTCAGCGTTATCGCGCCATGATCACCGATTATTTTTTGCCCGAATTAGTAAGTATGGTGAGCGTATTATCTCAAGGCATGGGCCAGTCGATTGCCCGCCTCGTTCCTGCGATTTAACGCCGCTTGACTGTTTTCTGTGGGGCTACGTTAAGTCATTGGTTTATGCCAACACGCCGACGATGTTGGAAGAGCTCATAGCCAACATTGAACGCGAAATAGCGGCCGTTTCGGCCGAAATGCGTGGCCGAGTCGTTGAAAATTGGGTCCAACGAATCGACCGCTGCAAACGTGCCCGCGGTGGCCATATGAATGAAGTCGAGTTCCATTTATAAATGTTTTCATTGAAATATCTCAAATGGTTTGCGTTTTATTTAAAAAAAAAAGTTGTCAAGTCCTTATTGGAAAACCCTATACTTCTATTATTACTTATTGCGTATACCATATATGACATTGGACTACTATGGATAATATTGATCCGCAAGCCATATGTATAAAAGCTGATGAAACATTTCTTGTTGACATAGTTTGCTGAAAGTTGTTACTCAGAAGCCTTAAACAGTTTCTTTGAAGGATGATGTCCGACGGAGTTTCTCTGATGGAATCAACGCAGGTGTCTATAACTTTGCTGACTGTCCGGGTACAATTATGGAGACTTATACAGTAACTAAACCAAACACTTTACGTAGTATAGAACGACACTATTGCCAGCAGTGCCTGCGAATTAGTTAAGGAGTTACTACATCTCTACATCAAGAACAGCATGTCTATGCACAAGCGGAGCCTTGCGGTCTACCCCCTCTGCGGCATTAGATATTCTGCTTCACTTGACACCCCTCGACATTTTTAGCAAGCAAGTAGCTGCGACTGCAGCTATTCGCCTTAAAGCGACTAAACAGTGGACAAATAATTCATTTGGCCACGCCAACATTCTTAATACATTAGGAATCCTCACAGAGAACACCGATTACACCATACCTGAACTTTGGTTTGACAAAAACTTCCATGTAAGCTTCCCCTCTAGATCATTCTGGGAGGAGGATGCTTTCATGGAGGACAAGTCAATCCATCTCTACACAGATGGATCTAAAACCGACAGCGGAGTTGGTGGCGGTGTTTTCTCAGATAAGCTTAACCTAAGCCTCTCTTTCCGCCTTCCAAATCACTGTAGCGTGTTCCAGGCGGAAATTTTGGCGATTAAAGAAGCTCTGTCCTGGCTGAAGAAAAACGTGATATCTGCAAAGGATATCCGCATATTTTCGGATAGTCAGGCCGCCATCAAATCCCTGGACTCGGTCTCATTGTGTTCTAAAACTGCCCTTGAATGCCGTTCATCTCTCATGGAGATGGCAGAGCAGTTCAACATTCACCTCTGTTGGGTGCCGGGCCACAGAGACATTCCAGGGAACTGCAGAGCCGATGAACTCGCCAAAATTGGAACCACTCTACCTATCCTACCGGACAAAGGTAGTATAGGTATACCAATCGCTACGTGCAAACTAACACTAAAGCTAGATGCCAATAAAAGAACGGACCTTAGGTGGACTGCTGGACAAACATGTCTAGCGACCAAACAGATCTGGCCAAGGCTGGATCTGAGTCGATCTAAGTGTCTGATCCTTTTAGATAGGAAACATCTCAGCGCCATAATAGGTGTCATAACCGGACACTGCCTCATAGGCAAGCACGCAAGAAGGCTTGGCGCTTTTACTAACGATTTTTGTAGAAGCTGCATGGACGAGGAAGAGGAGGAGACAATCCCCCACCTTCTCTGCACATGCCCAGCTCTCTCTCAGAGAAGGAAGCTTCACCTAGGAGCTTTCTTCTACAACGACCTAAACGATCTAGAAAAAATAGACGTTAACAGTCTCCTACGCTTTATTAAAAGCTCAAACTGGTTCCAGTAGTAAGAAGATCATAGATCCACGTGGCATCACAATGGGCCAATAGGCCTAAGTGGGTTGGTATTTCCAACAGCCACTCTTACCTAACCTAACCTAACCCTACTACATCTTGTTGTAAATATCGACTTCAGGAATAATTAATCGAAGAGGGGCGTATCTATTATGATACAACATTCAAATGCGATCCCTAAGTGCTGTATCAAGAAAAGCTAAAACAACTCAACTACCCAAAATTATTTAAGGGTCCTACTCCCCAGATCCTTCCGACCTGATAGGGCGGTTGGAAACCTGTTTAAAAAGAGACCAAGTTATACTATATGCCAAAATACTTGAGCTCGGATATATAGAAACAACGATTGAAGAAAATAGAAGAATTTCGTGTCTCAAAAAGACTCGTAGTCTCGCTAATTTATTTTTCAAGTACTTGCGAGTATTGTATGTACAGAGTTTTCTAAAAAAAATCACATTTTGAATAATCCTGCTTCAAAAACGCATTGAAATGTTTAAAACTAGTACTTTCTCCCCCAGATTGTTTCAGAAATTTGAAGTACGGGGTTGGATATGTCCATAACTTTTGGAATTTCCAATGTTGTAACTTGAAAGTTAGATACCATCTGTCAATAGACTATTGTAAAATGTTAAGCATTTTGACAGCCATTGAAAGTAGTGAACTCGTGTGAGAACTCCGAAGAGGTGTTTGGCGTTGTCCTACCACAGTCCGGATGAGTTTTTGCGCCGTTTCACAATGATAAACGAAATGTGGACTACAATAATAAACCGGAGACCAATCAACAGTTGAAATAGAGGGTTTCTTCAAGCGAAATCGGCGCCGAAGAAGTCTAAGGTAGTTTCGTCGATAAGGTAATGGCATTAGGTTTTCAGGATGCGCCCGGCGTAATCCACAGCAACTAACTTCAAGAGCGAAGATTCTTTTGAGGAGGCGAAGGATTTATATCTGTAGTAATAGCCAATCTGAATGCAAGACTTCACTGAATGCACCCGGAAGGCTAAATTCACAGATCACAATGGGATCACGGGAAAAGTTATCGCCGATGAACTTACTAGGCAAGACAAGGAGAGTTTTTCAAAACCCGAACCTACGAGTACATAAGGTCTGCCTGCGTCCTCATTGGCATCTGGCATATGAGCATAACTGGCTCGTAGCAAAAGAACGCCGTTTTTCGAAATTTCGACAAATCCTAATATTTAGAAGGGATCAGCAAATTGGAGAAACGTTGGATAAAGTGTAGGAGAATATGTTGACAAACAAAACGTTCTTTTGTCGAAAAAACCATCTTTCATTCAGAAAGTCACGGAGTTATTGGATCCACTTTCGTATGTCCAATTTTCGCAATCAGAATTGCACATATCACAAACAACACTTCACCAAATTTTGCATTACAACTTGGGCTCTAAAGCTTATAAGATTCAACTGACGCAAAAACTTAAGCCTGTCGACGATCAGCAGCATCGTATCTTTGCCAATTGGGTGTTAGAAATGCACGAGCATGATCAAGACCTCAACCGAAAAATCATTTCGAGCAGCGACAATCCAAGAATGATTGTCGATAGTAACCTCTTTCCACTGCGTGATAGTGTTCGATGCGGTTGTTTTTTGACAAGGGACATCATTAGACTTTCTTCGACCGTCAACATTCGAAATTAAAATTTATATGAAATATCCGGGAAATTAAAATTACGGAACAGCGGCGAAATTAAACATCCTGATGACTTCTAATCAATTGATTCGGAATTCAAGAGCCCGAGATGTACTCTAACAGCCGAACGGCGGCTGTGAATGGATTCTAGAATTCGCATTCGTATCTGTCGCCCGGTTTAAATCCAATTTACTTGACTACTCCCCCATAGGCTTCACCCTTAACCATTACCCATCCAAACATTTTAATTACCTCTATCAGTTAGATACTCGTACATACGAATGCATACATTTACACTGTGTAATCCAATTTTTGTAGGTTCTTAGGTATATACATATGTAACGTCTCGTAAGGCAGTCATCGTGTGTATGTATTTTGAAATACATGAATACCGTAGAAAAATATTTTTTTTTTATTTTTTGTTTTTTGATTTTGTGTTTTTTTTTACACTTTTAACTTACATCGATGAAAGAGTATATAGTTGTCGTAGTATAAGTGTTGGTATAGTATGTATGGATGTACGTGTTGAGTGTATTAGGTAGGTAGATGCTGCTTGTAATTCCATTAAATGACCACTAATGGTTTTTCTGGAGCATCACACTTTGATGCTTTCTCATCGTGGAATGAATTATCGGCTGTTTCCTCGCAGGGACTTAATGGTATTAATGATTTTGTACTTCCAATCATTTCGTGTGTATCGGTGGGGTGGTCTTCCTATGCCCAATATTCAAAAAGTAAATACTTATACTATATTAAAGAAAGATTCGAGTTCCACTTACCGTCATATCTGCAAGTCCTAGGCCAGGACAATCATCTTCTATTTGATAACGAGCATTGCCGCGGTGGCCTGCGCCGAATGCGCCTTCCCCTTCAGTATCATCTGCTAGGCAAACACATCGCATTTTAGCATCATCACCAACCTATGAGTTTGAGAGGGTATAAATGACATTCGGTTTAAAAATAATGAAAGAATACAAATAGCATATCAATCGAGCTAAGTGCCAACAATTTGTTGACTTTGACGTCTGAAGTTTGACCAACAAGCAAATGAATGTTGCACTTCCAATAGTAGAATTGATAATAATAGCAATAACAGCAGAAACAGAATATAGCAATATAGAAACGTATTTAGCTCGGCAAGCATTCCAGACGCTCAAACCAACATCTCTCCTATCATTGACACAGAAGTCGCTAGAAATGTTTCCCTCGATTAAGCTCGACTGCTTCTGCCGTTTGGTGGATAGCTCAAACTCATCTGCTTAATCTACATTTAATTAGACGGTGTAATCCAGGAAAAAACAAGAAGTTTAACGAGTTTCGAAAAAGACACGAGAAAGGCCTTGTTAGCTAGATCCTTAACTGCAGTAACTCTTTATCTCAATTTTAAAACATTGCATTCGACTCTATATTGTATATTTTTGCTGTCCACATTTTGTCCAAGAACACCATTTTCTATGCAAGACCAAATCAAATACCACTAGTGCAAGAACAAGGACAAATATAGTGCCGAGTACGTAAAACAAAGACCGGAACAGTTTTACGATTCGGGAGGCGTGCCACTTTTCTAGAATTTTATCAAAGCACATACCTTAAATATTGCTATCCCCAGACCGTTATTTAAGCAAATAATTCAGCTTATACGTGGCAGTGGCTCAAGTGGTAGTGTATTGGCTTCCCAATCGGACGGTTCGGGGTTCAGTACCAGCCTTGACCGAAAGACTTTTTTCCAGGCAACTAAAATCTCGTGAGATGAATGGTTGAATAAAATACAACAACAAGGCAATTTACACTAATAATTTAGTCTCCCCAAATGTTGGGTACCACTCATAAAGCGAAATATCCACTGAGTCCAAATATCTTTCTGTCCTGTTTTCCGAAAAACTTAACACATTTCACCGGCATCATAAGTGTAGTCATAGCCACTTGAGTGCTGAGTTTAAAAAAAAAAAATTCAAGCAGGACGACAATGCAGCCGGGACATAACTGACATAACTGATCCAAATATATTGTAGTATTAGCTACATGGAGTAGGTAAGTGCAAAATGAACCAACATTTCCATAAATTAGTTAATATTGTATGGCATAGGGTAACTACTTGCTCATTATTTAAAATAGAAAGATGTTGGCCAGTTTACAACAAATCTGAAACGACAAGGGTTTTACACAATTTGCGTAATTTTTCCGTCACCAAATATTGCATAGTTTCCTTGGCCTCCTTAAACGTAAATCAACTACTACAAACATTGAAATTGATCTTGTTACAACTCACATTACTAAAGCCTTCAATTATTGTCAATATCAGCCCTGGGCTTTTGAACCTTTAATACTAAAATCGGAATCTTCTTACTTGGAAAACCGTGTTACTGTTAGTTTTAGACGTGCCCTCTCAGTCCCATTTTTTGACCGTCCACAAGAAAGCCACCTAGGTCCTCTTCTTTTCATTCGAACCGTCAACGATCTGGATAGGGTTAATAAGTACTACTCCTTTTCGCTCTACGCTGAAGATAGTAAATTTCTCAAATCTATTTCCCTATCAGAAGACACCAAACTTTTTGAAGATGTCTTCGATGGGTTTCGCCAAATGCCAAATCCCATAAGTGCAATCAGCCCTCTTCCTGGCGTTATATTCTCTGCAATCAATCTATACACCCGGTTAAATTCTTTCGAAAGCCTTGCCATTTTATATGTAGTGCAGATAAATTTGCGTTCGCATATTGATAAAATAATCCTTATAGCCAGTGCATTTCTTGGTATCAAACGATGATCCAAAGAATTTTCCAACCCTAACGTCTCCAGAAGCTCTATATTATCTGTGTTCACTCCTTGCTCCAGTACGCCAGTAAAGTGCGATCTACCACTTAGCGACTTCATGTGACCATAATTAAGAATGTTCAATGTCGCTTCCTTCGATTTCCTTTTCCGATTTCCCCTGGAACGATTCTTTTTTTTACATCAATATCTAAACCCCCTTAACCTCATTAGTTTGAATACCCTTGAAAAAAGCAGGAAAGTAACATATAATCTGTTCATTCATCGATTCCTCTCAAGTTCTGTCGATTATACATCTCTTTACAGCCCTATTTATCCTAACATGCTCTAAACTCAAAGACTTTCATTGGATACGATATTATGATACTTTCACCGGCCGGAAGTTTTCTTGAGTTGCCTTTGCAAGAAAATTCTTAACTTAATGATGGTAGTTGTTACGGTTTTTCGTGTTGACCTTGCTTTTATATGAGTGCAGTGTATGTATATAAAAGTAAAGTTGACACTATAGAAAAATATCGGGGAAGCTAATGGTAGATCGACTATCACCCATGCTATTTGTTACAGTTTCTCGTGTCGAATTTGCTTTTATACAGCAGAGAAAGACAGTTCTTCTATATAAAAATAAAGGCGACACTAGCAAAAGCTATCGGAGAAGCTGATGGTCTGTCGATTGATAGTTGTTACATTTATACATAGTTAATTCATGGATAAGGATGAATTTGATTAATAGCATCCTGACGACTGTGGTAATATTAATACAATTTCCTCATCTCGGTTTTGTAAAGTGATCCAAACTGCAGAATCAACATTTGGAATAAAAAATAGGGAATGTATGAAGAAGCTCTAGTGTTGACTCTTGCTTTATCAACTGGATACAATTGTCTTATTACTGTCAAAGTTACTAAGTCGTTTTTGATATTACCAAACAGGTTCAATTCACAATCAATTGAATGTGGCTTAATGGAAGCTTGTAAAGAATATTGGGTTGTGCATAATTCAGTTACCTCTGCACAAGATCCTAACAAAGTGTTAATATTTTCGTTTGCGAGAAAATCATACTTTATGATATTGGCGTTTTCGGTTTTTTCTGGTTTATTCTAGAACACAGCTCAAATATTTGCATTCAGGAAAAAGCAGTTGATATATGTTTAATTTCTGAAACTCACCTGACGACACAATCACGTGTGAAACTAAAAGGTTACCGAGATTACCACGCTCATCATCCATTGGGAAACGTAAGAGGCGGGTCATCCCTATTTATAAAAGACTGCATTGAACACTCTCTGGAAGCAAAAATTGAACTTTACAAATTTCAAATGACCACGGTGCGCGTTAAAAATAAAAATTACTCCTTTAGTATATCCTCAGTCTATTGCCAATCGCGCTGCAAAATAGAAAAACACGAATTCATTGACCCTATTTAACTCTCTTGGACCAATCTTTATTATTGCTGGCGAACTTAATGCGAAGTACACCTTTTGGGGCTCAAGATGCATCTCACAAAAAAGCAAAGCTCTCTACAGATCTGGCATGGAATGTGGTTGGTAATTTTACTCAACAGGCAGACCGACGTACTGGCTCTCAGATGTCGCCAAAACACCCGATATGATAGACTTTTTATCGGGAGTAAATGCTAGTCAAAGTTGAAGATCTTTCCTTCGATCATTCTCCAATTATCCTTTCATTGTGCTAATCCTTGGCTAAGAAACAAAGCCCACCCAGATTATCTAACATAAAAACTTACTGGGAAGATTTCCGAATAGAGGTTGTCGAAAATACTGAGTTAAAAGTACTGCTTAGAACGCCGTATCAACTTGATAAAGAAGTTGAACGGTTTGTTGAAGTCATACAGCAACGGCCTGGAATACCACTCCACGCAAATCGAACAAAGTTGCCAGTATTGGCATAAGATACACGCCGGAAATCAGGGAAATGATAAGGAGGAAACGAAAAGCGCGGGCTCAACAAGACAAAACGTCCTTTAATAGGCTCTGCAATAAGAGGGATGAATGGGCGAAAGAAGATAAAGAAAACGCCAACGTTTTCGCCGACCATCTTGCAGAAACGTTCAAACCATTCGACGGGGAAGTTCTTCCAGAGAATATGAATACGCTAGACGTGACGACGAACCTTCCATTAGGGAACTTAAACCAGTATAGACACGCTTAAGCCAAATAAAACCCCCGGATATGACTTAATTACGGGAGAGGTACTTAAAGCGCTACCGAAAAAAGGTTTGCTAAAGCTGTTCTATCTTATAAATGCCACCATAAGACTAGAGCATGTACCGCATCAGTGGAAAGTTGCTGAAGTTATTATGGTTCTGAAACCCGGTAAACCGCTGTCAAGTCATACAGACCAATATCGCTTCTCCCGATTATATCGAAGGTCTTCGAGCGAATCTTACTTAATCGTCTTAAATCGGTTATTGACACAAATCGCCTCTTGCGCGATCATCAATTTGTCTTGATAAGCCAACATTCTACTATTGACCACAAGTGCATAGAATAACCAATGTAATGGAACGAACAATCGAGTGTAAGTTAGTCTGTTTAAGCGCATTCCTTGACGTTTCGCAAGCTTTTGATAAGGTATGGAATATAAACTGCGACAAGTCCTAGCCGAGCAATTGTCTCATATTTTAAGTTCATACCTAGATGACTGACTCTTTCGTGTCAAACACGGAAACGAATATTCCAATTTTAAGACAATAAAGGTAGGGGTGCCGCAAGGTAGTGTACTTGGCCCTCTGCTATATTTGCTTTTTACTCGCGGCATACCGTAAACGGACGATACTGCAACATTTTCTGATGACACTGCCATCTTGGCAACAGCTAAAACCGTCGAAGAAGCAACTGCTAAGGTACAACGCGCCCTTACACGCATTTGAACAAAGATTTGGCGAATCGCGCTTAATGAAAACAAGTCTGTCCAGGTGAACTTCACTCTGAAGAAAACTGACAAGCTACCTGTGTTTATCAACGCAGTACAAATTCCTTTCGCGAACGAGGCCAAATATCTTGGTATGACACTCGACGCTGAACCTAAATGGAGAGCAAACGTTAAAAAAAACGTGAAGAGCTTGATATTAAGTATAGAGACATGTACTGGCTTCTTGGAAAGTATTGCAAGCTCAGTTTAGAAAACAAATTGCTGCTATATGTACAAGCAAGTGCTAAAACTGGTCTGAACATATGGTATACAGCTTTGGGGTTGCACCAAAATTAGTAACGTTAACGTCTTACAGACATTCCAAAACAAAGTTCTCCGAGGGTTTGTTAATGCACCGTGGTACATTAGAAACGATGATATCCACAGAGACCTAGGAGTCAAAAACGTTCAGAACGAAATTAAAATATTTAGGCCAAAACACAAAAATCGACTACAAGGACATACGAATATTTCTGTTCAACAGATCTCTGACGAGACAAATTTATTGCGCCGTCTGAAAAAGACTGAAGTCTGAAGCGCGGTGATCAGCACCGCTTAATTTTAAGGTACATAGCAAACTTCAATGGAAAATCGCGTGCAAAATATCTTATTAAAGCAAAATGAAACGCGAAAGAACTACTTGTTCAGTGTGAACTCAGTCGTAGTCTGTATAAGAGAGGTGGTTTTTAGTGAGTTAGAACCTCATATTACTATAAGCACCTACCCACAAAAAAAAAGCTCAATACATACTCGTAAGTAGTTCATGAGAGAAGTAGTTATTTTGAGGGAAAACAAGAAAATCATAAGTTGGGTAGTAGTTCTTTAGTTCTTGCTCGTTCTTCGAATTTTCAAGATTTATTTAAATGCTTAGATGACCATCTATTAGATCACGATATTAGATGGATGCTGCCGATCCATTATTTAACGAATGATAACTACTCTGGTTGAATAATCCTTCATCGAATTTATGAGAATCAACAAATGCTATGCAAATAAAAGAAAGTATCCATTTTCTCACCTTAACCGTGTTCGTTATTACGCATAATGATATTGAAGATAAAACGAACAACACTATCGGAAGTATGAGAGCTATGAGTAATTCTTTGTAGGTTTTTTCTAAATCAAATCGTGCCACCACAAACGGAACTGTTTCGTCCTGTAACAAAAAAATTAAAAACAACATTATGTCACAATGTAGGACCAATATCAAATTGATCTTCTTCTCTTACCCTATTATAAAAACATTGATATCTGGATTGCGCAGTATGATTATCCCCATCACTTCCGTATCTAGCAACGAAATCCTTGCATTCACCTCGCAATGTATTTACACATCCTTCCAAGTTGATGAAGAGCTTCTTTAAGCTGTAAATGGTCAAATTATCTTGTTTGGGTAGAAACCTTTGATCGGGATCCAAAATATTATTGCTCATCTCGTAAATATCCCAAAATTGTGTAAAATTCATAAAGGGATGCGGCAAAGTGTCGTGGTCCAATAGAGTTCCATTAAGGCAGTCAGTAGCTCTTTAGTACAAACCGAAAATAAATTGCAAAAAATCAAAATCTCTTCAAAATTTCTACGTACTACAATATACTCGTATGACGTACATACATCCTACACATGTACTCGTTCTTATAAAAACTTACACAATTTTATCTCCTTCCCTAGCAACGGTCATGCAATTTGCTAGCAACGTGCCATCGTCTTCCTTCCAAAAATCGGTGGGTGGTATGCGTACGCCCTTATTTGGTCCCCGTGCTTCATTGAACGCCACACCATGTTCACATTCGGCCGTCACCAAACTGTTGTCCTGAAACGTAATTTCATTGGTATTCTCAGTGCCGGCAGAAAGATGACAATACTCCACTAAATTACTTACTTGCATCAGAAGGACATTTACTCGAGTTGTGGTTATCTTTGAGCAATAACGGTCGCAGAGAAAAGGTTTCTTTATTTTTGTACACTGTATCCCTCGACACTCGAAAAAGCCATTAAGTTTGGTGTTGTCCTTTTCGGAATTGAGGGTTGGTCCGTCGGCTTTATGATGGCAGAGGAAAAACTCGGACATGTTTTTGCAATGTCCTTTTTTTCGGAAGGGTAATAGGAAGGAAATTGTGTTATTTTGTTGTGGCAGAGAAAGATAAGTTAATGACAAACGATGCAAAAGAGGATACGTAGTTAGTCAGGGCTGGACATGAACTTACCATTTGAACAGTTGAATACTCCACGAAGGTTATTACACGCTGTTCCATTGTTACAATTGAATTTTTTTAAATTCTGAAGGTCAATCTGAAAAAATTTACGAATCGGATTAAATTGTAAAATGGATTAGGAGATTAAGCTGGAAACAAAAATGTACAGATTAGTGAGTGAATGATATTATCAAAGCTGTTGATGATGCCGGCTTACAAATTTATGATTTTATTTACGGGAAGTGAAGACATCCGCAGTAATTTCCACCAACAAGATATTACAGAACTACATTGCTGGGCTAATCTATATGTCGCCGGTCGTTAAGGTACGAGTTAGTTTTAAACGCATTTTATTTTCTAATCAATAACTCTTACATACTAACAAAAAATGCTTAAATGCTAGCTTAAAATTACTTAACAATCTTATACTAACTTACTGGCCCCACACAGGCACTCTAAGCTACTCTAAATTCTTATACTATGTCTTTCGACTTTATTAACATTTTCTTTATGGATATTTATTTACTATACTTAAAGCTAAGAAAAAATATTGTTAACAAAAAACTCAGCCTATGGATGTAATTTTTTATTTTTTATAAAAACTTAATATCTAACTTAAAATAAACCTTAGTCTACTTAACCTATATACACAATACACACATACAGACACAAAGACATTATGCACAATAATATACATATACTAGTATATACCTTTATATATACCAGTATATGTATATATTTCTTAAATGCTAACCTAAACCTATGTAAGCTGGCCATCGCTATTTACTGGGCAAATAGATTGGTCAGCTCTGCCTCATTAGTGAGGCTGGTCCGTAATTGACGGAAACGACGACGAAGCATCTTCTCCATCATTCAACCACCAGAAATGCTGGTGCTGCCGAACGACATCCCTCTTATCGCGATTCCCCACCTACTGAACCTGAGTCGATCCACACTGCCATGTGCGACGTCTCTGTTGTAGTTGAGTCGCCTGTCCCCAGCTGTCCGAGCGACATGGAAGATTAACGGGACCGCTGATATATCCTGGATCAACCCTTTCTGATCTAGGTAGAGGAATGCTTCCGGTGGAACGAAGCCGTCAGATCGCACACTCTCGTGGTAAAGGTAATTGGGGTAGTAAGCCCCAGATATCAGGTTATTCATCGAGGTCATTGCTCTTGCAATGTGCCTTCGAGTCAGCTTAATTACGAAGTTGTCCACTCGTATTAGGTTCGCCCTATTGTAAAGGACCTCATTAGGATAAAATTTCTTGTACTCCGACTCTGGTGTTCTGTACAAGCGAAGACAAGCCCTAAGGCAAGCCCTCTCAAACACCCGAATCTATTCCATTAAGCTTGCTCGTACATTGAACCACACGGGACAACCAAATACCAGCATGGGCCTAATAAGGGCCATGTAGCAGATTACCTTTACCCTCACATCGAGTTGGCTGCTATAAAACAGTCTCTTTGTAAGGGCAAAAGCACCTTTAGCCCTGGCCAGAGCAGCATCTACATTTTTGCCAAAATACAGAAACTGATCCAGCCAGATCCCAAGGTATCTGACTACATTTCGACAGGCAAGAGGCTGTCCGTGCTGTCCAATGATTGAGAACTTTCGCCAATTTTTTCTGGTATCCCTAGAGGCTCCAGACAACGGCGTCCTAAAGAGAATGGTTTCCGACTTCTGAAAGTTGATTTTCAACTTCCAGTCATCGCAAAATCGTCTTATCTTATCGAAGTCACGCTGCAAGAGAGTATTAATGACCTCGATTTTTGGACCTGTTCTGTACGCTACCAAATCGTCTGCGTACGCAATAGTATGGGGAAGTGAACCTATCAAGTCGCTTGTATAAATGTTAAATAGGATCGGCGAATTGACCGCGCCTTGCTGAAGACCATTTTTAATTTTAAATATTCCAACAGAAGTCACATCGCCATTTTTCACGATGAACTGTCTGTTGGTTAGCATATTATAAAGAATGTACAAGAGAGGTTTGCTAATCCCCAGCCTAGTCAGCTTATAGAAAAGACCCTCTAACCATACGGTGTCGAAGGCCTTCTCCAAGTCAACAAGGCAGGCACCAGTGCACTGTTTCTTGCCTTTTTTCCATTGGATATCAGAAACCAGTTTAGACGCGGCATGTGAGATATCATGTCCCGCCTTAAAACCGAATTGATTATCCGGAACTATATGTTTGTCCTCAACCCACCTAGACAGAGCTCTATTGATTACTTTCTCAAAAACCTTACTGATATTCGGAAGGAGACTTATCGACCGGAGATTCGCCGGATTGGATATATCCTTTCCCTTTTTGGGGATAGGTTGGACCACCGCCGTTTTCCAATGCGCTGGATAATGTGCATTATTCATTGCATTATTAAACAGGATGGTGTAAATGTCCACCGCTTCTAGAGGAAGATGTCGAAGCACGATATTCGGAATACCATCGGTCCCCACTGATTTCTTTGCTCTGATTGTGTCGAAGATCTCATGGAGTCCTTCCTTCGAAATGAATGGGGGTAGGCCACCCTCTCTGGCAATGACGTTATTTGCCATATTTTCGTCGCTAAACCGGGTGAAACCAGAGCCCTCGGATCGCCAGTTCTCTATTTCATTTCGAACGCAGAAGTCGTGCACAAAGACGCGACTGTCCAGGTCGTAATTAGGGCCAGTGGTATCAGTGGCCTTGTATACTTCCTGGAAAGTCGCCCCAATGGCCTCAACCTTCTCCTGTGGATCCTCGATCACAAAGAAGTCGTCATCGTCAGCGGCTTCATTTGGATCAATACCTGCTATTGTCAGTAACCGTTCGTTGTCTGTTGTCCGGGCTATTTTAAGACACTGAAGGTCGTTTTGTTTTTTTCTCCGAAATAGTTTATTGATTTGCGGAAACATGTTCGGGTTGCTGGTGTTTACAGCCCGAACCTTGTTGTTCCAATATGAGCTTACAGCAATTCTGTAATTTTCTTTTATTAACTTTTGCACATTTTTAATCGACGACTTCAGCGTCCTAATCTCCGGATCTTGTCTGTCAGTTAACTGTCTGTACAAGTTTTTGAGTCTTGACAGAAGTCTACTTTTCTGTCGGTGCAGTGCGTCAATAGTAGGATTGCGGAACAGGTCTTCGTTAGTTGTACGTCGATACCGCGGTATTGTAGTGTCCATAGTTTGTTTAATTGTCTCGTCCATCTGTTTTAGGTAATTGTCGATCTCCTCGTTTGACAAATTCCTATTGGACGGTGGGTGGAGCGTCTTCGAGGAGAGCGCTCTGTTCAAGGTTGCGGAGAAGCTCGTCCATCGAGTCTTACTGTAGTTGTAAGAATATCTTTGGACAAACTCCTCCAATTCCGCAATTTCGTTGGGAACTGTAATTTCGGTGCTAAAACCGCAATGGTCGCTGTCATACACGAATGTGCGCAGACAGTTTAGCGTTTGTAAATTCGTACCTGTCAGTCGTATACGTTCGTCGTACAGCAGTAGATCCAAATAAGACCCGCCTCTGGGAAACGACGGGTTATCCGTCGCTTTAAGACCGAGTCTGTACATGACATCGTGCTGACCCCACCAATCGAGTAGTAGGTTCCCTCTAGTATTTGGCAAATTATTTCCCCAATCTCTGTGTCTAGCGTTGAAATCCCCGCCGATTATAAAATAATTCTCCCCCGATTCCAGCCTCAGAAGTCGAAAAAGCGTGTCGAGCTCTGTAATAAATAGGGTGGATTGTGAAGCCTCAGGTGCATAAACAGAGGCCAAGTACAGCCGCTTTCCACTGCGAAGCAGAATGTAAATGACAACTGCCTCCAACACCCGGAACCTGCGCAACACTCCCTTGTACACTCTGTGAAATTTTATACCTTCTTTAATGAAGATCGCGACACCACCTCCACGTTTGGATCTGGGCCGGTTTCTTCTTCTAACAATATAATTATTGTACTCCAGTTTGTGATTATCGGTTAGCTTGGTTTCGCTAGCGAAAAGCACATCAGGAGTTTGGTCTTGTAGCAATTTAAACAACGCGGCTCTTCGTTCGATCCTAATCAGTGAATTAACATTCACCGCAAGGACCGTCAAAGTTTGCTCCACCATGTGCGTACCCATTACGACATGTGTTGCGTTAGGCCCGGCAGCAGCGCATAGATCTGGTCCACCCGCTTGGCCTGTTCTTGTACCTGCTGTTGCAGCTGAGCCATCTGCCCTTGGATTGCGAGCAAGATGGCCAGCATGTTAGGTGCAGCTTCCGTTGTTCTCGGCATCGGCGCCGGAGAAGCAACAGTCGCTTGCTGTACCGTAGCCCCCCTACCTGACGCCATTTGGACGTAGGAAATTTGGGGCGTGACGGCTGGTGTTTGAAACCTCACAGGTGAACGTTTGACCTCCACCTTCAGCTGCCGAGCCAATTTTGCTTTTTTAATTTCGGTGAACTTAGGACAACCCCGATAGTTTGCGGTGTGTCCCACGTTTCCACATAACACGCACGAGAGCTTCGATCTATCGGATGCTCCGTCAACACCCAGAGGACACTCCTCGGAACTGTGGTTCTTAGCGCACTTCACGCATCGAGGCTGCATTTGGCAGTTCGACGCGGCGTGCCCGAACCTCTGGCAGCGAACGCATTGTATAACGCCTTCGCTCCTTTTTAGTTTTTCCCAGTGAACCACCTGGTAGTCTAGGACATTGATACTCCTTAGACTATCCAGACGGCTTTCGGGACTGAGCCGTTAAGGTACGAACATCGAAGCATGTGCATATCCGAAGCAATATAAGTGTGTGAATAAGATATCGGATCTAAAGAAATAATTTTGACAAAAGAGTAGAGTTTTTATTTCGCATAAAAGTTACAAGGTTTCGCTACCACACGTTTTACAATTCAGAGATATGATATGTATATAATTTATCTTTCATCTGTAATATTATTATGAATATATAATTTGAAATTAAATTATCTCTACGAAGGGAAAGCGGAAAAAACTCTTCAATATAACAAAAAAAAAAAAAAAAAAAAAATAAATAAATAAATAAATAAATAACTAATAAATGAAAAATAGTTAAGTAAATATAAACAGTTAAACAAATAACAAAAAGAATAAATAGAGAATAGGTAAATAAATTAAATTAAGAGTATCAAGTTGGAAAGTTATTATCATTCAGGTTATTAACTAAAGGATTATCAACAAAATCACATCGAACAAGAAAACGTTGACTCAATTTTAGTATTCTATCAAGGACTAATTCAACATTCGCCTTTTGATGAATATCGCGCGTTGAGTGATACCAAGGTAAATTAAGCATCATTTTCAAAAGTTTATTTTGAGCAACCTGCAGTTTCTTAAGATGGCTTTTTGCGCAATTACCCCACACTTGACAACCATAAAGCAGTATTGCTTGAAAAATAACTTTAAGTATCGTTATTTTATTGGTATTTGATAGCCTTGACTTTCGGTTTATGAAGGGGTATAAGATCTTGGTCGCAACACAGATTTTGTTTAAGGTATTTGTGATGTGCGTATTAAATGTTAGTTTGGAATCCAAATGAATTCCTAAATACCTTACTGAGGGTTCCCAACTTATACTAGCCCCATTCACATGCAATTGTCCACTAGGTAGAAAACAGGCTTTTCTTTTCCTAGTAAAAAAGATTGCTTGGAGCTTGTGCTCGTTTAGTTGTATCTTCCATTTATTAAAGTAAATTTGAAAAATTCTCAACCCATAGTCGAGATTCCTCTCAATGTTGAGAGCGAATTCGTGAGAAGAGAAAATCGCTATATCATCTTTTTACGTACGTCGGACGTAAACAGGTTATACAAAACAGGTCCAAGCACTGAGCCTTGGGGAACACCAGAATGAAAGTAGACAATGCTGGAGACATCATTATTAATTTGCACTCTAAAACAGCGGTTGGACAAGAAACTACGGACAATTCTACAGAGATTTGGCTGGAAATTGAAATTTATCATTTTGTATATAAGCCCGTCATGCCAGACAGAATCAAAAGCTTTTTCGACGTCTAATAATATCATGCCTGTTGATTTTCCTGTTGCACGAGACAATTTAACATGATTGCAGATCCTTAGCCCTTGATGGGTAGTGCTGTGATTGCGCCTGAACCCAAATTGTATATCGGGAAGTAGGTTGTTGTCTTCAATATGCTTACAGATTTTTTTCTTTTATAACCTTTTCATATAATTTACTAAGACAACTTAATAAACTAATTGGTCTGTAACTGGTAACCACATGAGGAGGCTTTCCAGCTTTAGGAATTGGAACAATCTTAGCGAGTTTCCATACATTTGGGAAGTATTCCATTTTAATACATGCGTTAAGGACAAACGTTAAACGCTCAAGGACAGATTTAGGCATTTGCTTAATATACGAGTATATGTTTTTAATTTGGTCGAATCCTTCAGCTTTGCAATTACTCAGCTCTTTGACCATGAATTTGGTATCTTCCAAGGTTATATACAGGCTTGAGGATGGAGGATCATTGTTACCAATCAAAAGATTTTGAATGGATTGGTTCACTAAATTAATTGTTTCTGCGTCACCTAAATTAGAAGATATTTCGTGATTTTTCCGAAAGTTTAGAGCAAGTGCGTTAGCCTTGTCAAGATCCGTACAGAACGTTGTATCTGAATCCTTAAGAAAGGGAAGCTGTCTATTTTTGTTTTTAACCACTTTGACAATATTCCAAAAAGGTTTTGAACTTAAATCTAGAGATCGTAATTTGATGTTCCACTTCTTATTGTTGTAATCAAAAATAAGTTTTGAAATAAGATTATTGAGGTGGGAAACTTTATGTTTGTAGAACGGCTGACGGTATCTTTGCCAATGTCTTCGACAAGCATTTCTAATTTGAATGAGTTCCAGGATGTAAGGGGTAAGCTTGATGGCCGAGGTTGTTTTAGGAACGTTACGAACACATAATTCAATAGTGTCTAGTACATATTTGCTAAAATCTGAGATAATGGAATCAACATCAACAGTGGAGGTAACGCTGTCTAGATTACAGGGAAAGTTCCGGAATTTGGAAGTTAGCACTGACCGGAAGCGATTCCAATTCGCATTTTTAAGATCTAGCTCATGTGCGACCTTTTGCACACCTGATTTGCGAAGCCGACAAAACACAGGGTTATGATCAGAGCTGAGGTCGTTAATGGAAACCGGTTGGGAAAGGTAACCAGGCATATTAGACACAGATAAATCAAGCACAGATGGACTACGGTTAGAACTGGGAAAAAAGGTCGGACTAGAAGGGAATATCACAGATGCTGGAAAATTTAAACATAAATCTGACAGGATCGTACTGTAGGCATTTGCTCGCAAACAACCCCAATTTTTATGTCTTGAACGGAAAACGAAATGGCTACAGGGGAGAAAAGAACCAGAAGTCAGGTAAGTGAAGAAGACATTAAAAATATAGATTTTAATGACGTGACTAGGTTGACCAGGGTGCTAGCCGACTTGGCAGCAAAGGTGGTCGACGTAGTATTCGAGAAAGTGGTAGACCCTAATTTAGCCAGAAAAATTAGAAGAGCGGTCATGGGCTACGACCAAGTGGTTTGGCAGCTTATGCCGAAAATAAAACGCTGCGGGGAGCAAATGATGCCCTGACTTAAGTATCTAAGGGTCTTCATGGAGTGGCTGCACCGTTGGTAGCAAGTTGTCCTAAACGGACTGAAGCAGCGACTAGCAGCAGCGCCGTCAAAGTTGCCAGCTTTGCGCAAGTTGCCGCCAATACGGTGAGGAAAGAGGCCACTAAAGTTGTGGAATTGGCCCAGCCAGTGAAGGCACCGCTGCCCACTTGGTCAGTGGTAGTGCGAAGCAAGAAGTCGGCTGTTTCCTCCACGGAGGTAGTATCCAAAATAATGGATAAGATCGCCCCCACCCTGGGAGTTAGGGTTAATGCGGTTAGACCGCTCAAAAATGGGGGCGTAGTAATACGCACTCCCTCGGCTGCTGAAAGAGAGCAGATTTTTAGCAGCAAGAAGTTCAAGGACATAGACCTTGATGTGGCAGTGCCCGAGAAACCGGGAAATAGGGTCGTTGTACATGGCGTACACACCAGCATTTCGCTGGAGGAATTTATGGCGGAGCTACACCGTCTAAACTTCCCAGAGACTGCCGAAAAAAGTAGGCTGAAAGTGGTTTCAAAACCATGGAAGGTTGCTGAAGGGGCTACAACAAATGTTGTGCTAGAGGGCCCAGCTGCAGCCATAGAAGCCTTGCGTAGCACGGGCAGATGCTACATTAAGTGGTTTTCGTTCCCGGTAAGGGAATACAAATTAAGAGTGGGATGTTTCCGCTGCTTTGCTCCGGGGCATAGTGTTGCCGACTGTCCTCATAAGGAGGATGTTTGCCGTCGTTGCGGGCTGGAAGGCCATAAGGCAGCTATGCAGTGCAGGAACTGTGCTGCAAGAAGACGCTCTGCTGATCATCTTATGGGGTCAACTGACTGCCCCATGCATGTAGCAGAGTTGGCAAGGTTGGCAGCCAGAAAGTAGGACTATGAAGATAGTCCAACAAAATTGTCAGGGCGCTTTTTCGGTAGGGGTTGACTTAGGAGCTCAGATGGTTAAGCAGGGCTGCAGCATTGCCCTGGTTCAGGAGCCCTACACATCTGATGGATGTGTTAGGGGGTTGCCTGCAGGAATGCGGGTCTTCCTTGATACCAGAGGAAATGCTGCGATTATTATAAGGGATGTAAATCTAGTTTGTGTGCCTGTTTCCTCCAGCGAACGAGGTGTTTGCGTAAGCGTGGAAGGCGCTTTTGGCAGGATTTTTTTTGCCAGCGTCTACTGCAAATACAGTGAGGCAATTGACCCATATATTGAGTATATGGATGGTTTGTTTTCGCTTGCCGGCAGTGAACCCCTCATTATCGGTGTTGACGCCAACGCAACCTCCCCTCTCTGGTTCAGCAAGGAAACTGGACCCTTAACGGGTAACCGGAGCCAGAATCGGGGGAATGTTCTTGGTGAATGGGTCGTTGCCCGCAACGCCCATGTTATCAACGCGCCGAGTGAGGTGTATACCTTTGATGCGGTCAACGGTGGCAAGAGTGACATTGATGTTACTCTTGCCAATGAGGCAGCTTTTAGGGCGTTTAGCTTTAGGTGGCGTGTTAGGGTAGGGGTGAGTGATCACAACTGGATTCAGTTTGAGATCGCTCACGAAATTGCTTTAGATAATACAGTTTCAGACAGGAGATGGTGTGCGAGGCGCTGATTGGAATGTTTATGATGCGCGTATACTTGCGGAGGTTTCCTCCCTGACACCGCAAGTGTACGGCAGCTTAAGAATAGACCAGCAAATCGCACACATTAATGAGTGCGTATGGCGGGTCAATGACGAACTCTTTGAGAGGAGCCGTAGGGCGAATCAAAAAAGGGTAAGTTGGTGGAACCGCTGTCTGACAGAAAAGCGAAGGGCTGTCAGAAGCCTAAGGAAGCGATTCCAAAGGGCTAGGGCGGCTAACGCTGAGAACCTGGCTCAGATGGGCATTGCCTTTCGGCAAGCGCTCGCTGAGTACAAGCGACTCATTGTCAGCACAAAGGAGTCTCACTGGAGGAACTTTGCCTCTAATAATGGAGATGATCCCTGGGGCAAACTATACAAGATTTGCCGTAGAGCTAAAAAGACTGCTGACATTGAAGGCATACGTGTGGATAATACGGTTTTATCCACATGGAAAGACTGCCTTACTGCATTGCTTGGTCAGTTCTTCCCGAGAGAGGAGCGCTTTGAGGACTCTTCATATGAAGAGCCTCCGATCCCTCCGGAGTTAAGAACTCAAGAAGTCGACTATGGTGTTTCACTTCTTCGCTCCAGGAAATCTCCTGGAGCTGATGGAATGACCGGAGAGATGGTGAGAGCCATCTGGAAGGCCGTCCCAGAATACCTACTCGGACTGTACAGCAAATGTATTACTTGTAGCCTATTTGTTGTATGTGCAACATATGGAGCATCGGTATGGTACGACAGAGTTATGACTGTTGATGGCCAAAGGCGGATCTTGATTTGTCAAAGAGTCGCCTTACTTGGCTGTTTACCGGTGTGCCACACTGTCTCCACAGAGGCAATGCAGGTGTTGCTTGGAGTGCTTACGCTGACATAAGGAACTTGCAGGCTATGGGCATCACCTTTAATGGTGAGACCTACGATGTCAGTGGAATTATCACTGATACCGTACGGTTTGAAAGAACTCGTAGTTTTGCAAAAGAAGTATTTAATAGAAGGCGCAGTAGGCAGCTAGCAGGAAGATTATAGGAGCTTTTTGTTGCAAGGCCGCCAGTCCTGGGCAGTGAGGTGCCCAACTGGAAGTAACCTCAAGGTTGCGAAGCTTGACCGGAAGCTATATTCTGGTACCACGGGAGGTCAGGAGCCCCCGGAACTATGGTTCCGGCCTGACCTAGGAGTTGGCCCCCTTGTGGGAGTATCGTGGTGGCTGTAGGTTTATATCCAAAATCGCGGGGAGAATGGACCGAATGGAGCTTGGACATCTCATGGCTTAACATATGTTGTAGTGTACTACGACCTGTACTGGGCCATGGGATTGCCATGGAACCAACTGGTTTACTCGATGTGGAGTTGCATTGCAACCGGGTGCCATGACCCACAGAATGGCTGAGGTATTAGATAAGCCTCGACCCTTCACCAAAGAGGAAGTTCGTGCCTTACACACGACTTCGAATCTGGTACTGGTGGTAGTACTTGTACTACCCGATGGGCGCTTATCAACGCATTGTTTTGATATCTTGTGCGAAGACGCACCGTAGGCTTAATCCCTCACGGCAGGTACCTACGTTAAACACAAGAGACATCTGTAGGCATTTGCTCGCAAGCAACCCAAATTTTTATGTCTTGAATTTAAGTCCCCAGCAATAATAAATTCACCTTGGAGTGAGAGTAATTTGCGGAGATCATTCTTAAAAGCTATCTTTTTTTCTAATGAGCTTCTACCGCCGGGAAAGTAAGCACAAAAGATTTTAATTTCTCTCTGGTTACGCAATTTTAAGCTAATTCCAATGTTTTCTATTAACCGCGTTTTCACTACAGGTAAAAGCGAGTGCTGAATAGATCTTCTTATTAGTATTGCTACTCCACCTCCGTCTCGATCAACTCTATCGCATCGATAGCATTTGAAGACGGGTGTGGACAATCTGAAGTCCTGTTTAAGCCATGTTTCAGTTACAAGAGCTATGTCGACGTTTCTAGCGTTTAAAAAGTTATCAAACTCGGTGATTTTGTTGCGAATACTTCTACTATTCCAAGTAAAAATATTTAAATGCCTATCTATCATATTATTTAGAGTTATGACACAAAAACTTAGTTGCTAAACGTGTGATAACATTAAATTGTTCAAACTTATTCTTACATGTAGATAAATTTGTAATTAATTCCATAGCTAGACTATTTAATTCATCCGCTGTGAACAGAGTGTTGTTGCTGGAAATGTTGCAAGTTGCGCCGGCGGCAATGTTGCTAAACGTAAGTGGAATGTTGTCGGAAACATTGTTGATTGTTGGAAGGGCGACACTTTCCAACATCGTTTGATTAGTGTGAGAGGCGGGAAACAGCTGACGTCGCTGTGGAAGTTGCGGGAACTCTGACAAAGAGTTAATTGGAACCTGTTGATGTTTAGTGTGAGTGGGTGGTGAAATATGTTGTCGGTTGGATGTCTTTGACATATTATTTTGTTTATATTTTTCCTTGAGTTCTAAGAATTTTGATCGGCTAACGCATGATGGATCGGTTGATTTGTGTGGTCCGTTGTAATTTGCACATTTTTCAGCGGAAGAATTAGAGCAGATAGAAGTTTTATGTGGGCCGTTACAGTTGGCACAGAAGGTTTTGACGTGACAATTTTTTTCACCATGCCCAAACATCTGGCAATTGTGACAAGGTAAACTAACCACCTTTTAGCTTTCGTTGGTAGTTCCAGCTCACTTGCGTGTGAAAGATGGAGCGATAATTTTTCTTAAGATCATGCAATCTTATTGAACCATTTTCAACAAATTGTGTCTGTGAAATGCTCCGATTTTTTAATTATTTTTTTAGTATCTATGCACTTTAAGCCAATTTTAATCAGTTCAGTTTTTAGAAGATTGGGGTCCATTTCGCTCATACCATATAAAACTACTTTGAATGCTTTCTCGCTCTTGACATCGTGAGAGAAGAATTGACAACTTTGACTTTTTAGTTTTTCTAATATGGCACTGTAAGATTCAGCAGAATTGCATGTTATTTTAATGCCTATATACATCTTTTTAACAAAGTAATCTGTTATGTTTAAAGATTTTGCAACGTTGTGCACAAATTCACTAGATTTTTGCTATAGTTTGATTGGAGGCAATAACACTTTTTCACTACACTTATTTGGCGAAGTTATTTCGTCCATATCTTCTTCGCTATCCGGAAGGCATTGCAAGGGACTCCAGTAATTATAACTGGGATCACTTCCATTTTTCTTTCGGATTTGGCATGTTGGCACAGAATTTTTTCTTCAAGGACAAACGAAAGTCCTCGTAAATTGGTGATCTTTCGCGTTTAGAAATTTTAGGTTTTGATAGGTCAGATACGGATGACATGCGCAGGCAAAAGCTCCGGTTAGACTGAATTTTGACAAAAAAATTCCAAAAATCTATTTGAATAAAGTCAAAATTAATCGTTACGAACGTCCTGGGAGAGCTGCATATTTTAAGAAGTATTTCAGTTGGGTGCCTATACAAGCTGCGGATTTGCTTTCTACATAAAGAACGCTCTCAACATTTTTAATTGACTTTCAACAATGTGGGGTTAAACATCTGTTTTAGAAAATGTTCCCTAATTCCTATAGTCATGCTTCCCGCATCTTTCGCCTTAAAGACCAGTTCGTTGGCCTCTTCTACTGTCACGTACGTTAGCTTTTCTTATATACCTACATGGTGGGCAAAAAGTAATGTCATAATGTGAATATGCCCTATTTTTTATAATAGACAGATAGAGAATAAGTTCACAATAAACAATGGAGCGATACACACCGATATCTGTACGCGAACAATTACCCGTTTGGCTGAGCGTCTCGTGCAAAGTGACTCCGTATTGCTCATTCGACCGAGAATGTCACTGCTGTGGCAAGGGGTGTCCGAGAGAATCTACAAACATCGACGAGACAACAATGCACACAATTTGGCAACAGCAGACGTTCGTTGCGTCGAATTTTGGCAAAAGACCTGAAGATGTTTCCTTATAAATTGCTGCCTGTTAACCGTCAAGTGACGTTAACTTACTCCCATGCTCTGTTAAACCTGATGCAAGAAGAGGATGATTTCGTATCCAAATTCATAATTATGTAAATAAAGAAAATTTGCATTTCTGGGGTGCGGAGAATCCACATGAAATGCACGAAGAGCCATTGATTCGCTTCAAAGTGATAAAGTGCGGCATTTACAGTGAAAAAATGGTTGGCCCTTATTATTTTGAGGACGCCGACGGCACTACCGTAACCGTGATGCAGACAGATTTTAAACGAGTTTTTTTGCCGCAAGGTGCTGAATTGGGCCTCGAGCATTGTTGATTTCAGCAGGATGAAGCAACGATGGAGATTTTGAATCACAAATTTCCAGGCCGTGTTATCTCACGTTTTGTGGTAAACCACAAATCTTGCAAGCCAACATTGAAGAAGAAATCACCAAATTGGAGACAAATATTTTGCTAGCAGCAATTCAATATGCCGTACAACGAGCACAAATGCGCATCAACTCAGCAGGTGGCCACTTGACCGATATCATTTTTTCAGCTTAATGTTATCACTTCAACACCTTCAAATATACTTTTCGGGAAATCAGAGTCCAATTTTTTTTCATTTCTAATAAAATGGCAGCCAATTCGTATTATCCCATTACTTTTAGCCCACCTTATAATTTTTGGTTCCTAGATCATGCTGCTCTGCTTCGGATGCCATTGCAATTTTAGCATTTATCAATATGCGCATCATTCCTCTGCTAGATACCTACTAAAGCTATGTGCTGCGACTTTTCAGCAACATAAATATTGTATCGGCCCCACATAATTACTTTATATAAGATAATGCTTTAGTCAAAAGCATTTCGAATTGCGCGACTTCTGAGTGGTATTTTTTTTTCTAATATGCTGTTCTTGAGACATACATCTACTCTACATTTCCCATCATTTCGTATTCATTGCTTTCTGACTTTTTTGATCAGGTTGGTAACGCAATACATTCCATTTACTACGAAAACAGAGTAGGGCAGTCTATTCCTAGTTATTCATGATAATTCATGCCCATGGGGGCAGAACTGGAAGGTTTAGGGTTTTATTTTTTATAACTTAGTTATTCGAGGATGGTTTTGCTACCAAAAAGTAACGAATTGCCAGAGTTATTCTTCATATGATTCTAGCTTTGAAGTCGTTGTAGGAATTTAAAACGTAACTTGTATAGACAAAATCTCTGACTATAGGGTCAACCAATAAGAGATGCCATTTTAAATTAATAGGAAAGTGCAACATTTTTATAAAAAGTGATGATATTTGTATTTTAGTCCAAAGTACAAACTCTGAGGTTAGTAATGGAATACAATATCTGCCAAATTTTTGCCTCAGCTCTGCCTACAAATAGACATTATTTTGATGAAATTTTTCATCATGTTGTCGTAAAAAGTATGGCACAATGACACCGCCAGCCCGAAAACCGCACCAAACTGTCACTCGTCGTGGATGAGGAAGTTGTTCCACTATTTTTCTAGGGTTGTCGGAGCCACAGATGTGACGGTTTTGTGTGCTTACGTACCCATGCAAATGGAAATGAGCCTCATCACTCAGAAATTTTTTTGTGTAAATCATAATCTTGTTCATTCCTATCCAGCGAAAGTACGGCGTTGTGCGTGGTCTGCTGGCTTTAGTCCTTGTGTCAATGGATAGACCCAATTCCTGTGCTCGTCTCTCAATAGACACCTCTGGGATTTCAGTCACACTCTCAGCTACAGCGGCGTTATTTTCAGCTGACCTTGGCGGACGAGCACAAGTTGAAGTCTTCATCTCACTAGCCTGTCCGAGATGCTACAATTGGTATTTTAAATTATTCCCATACACTGCACTCTCCTGATGTTTCTACAAAGAACTATTATCTTTTCCGCGGTCTGGAGTCATTTTCCCGGCAAAAAATCTTCCGAAACCTATCACAATGTTGGTTGATGCTGATGTTCTTTTCACCGGCAATATTTTCATCCGCACATATTTTGCAGGTGGCTGCAGAATACATTTCAAGCAATTCGCCAGAAAGGCCCAAAGTTTTATTTGACCCAAATTTGTGAATAACTATCTTTACTTACTCACGAATAGCTCTGGTAATGTAAATCAACTTTATACGCTTTCTGTTCCGTTTGCAAAAGAATTTTCTTGCAATTTCAGTGACTGCCTATGTTTTGTTCCTATGTATGTACGGAACTGCTTATTGTAGGTACCTCTTACAAAATGGTTCCGGAATTTATCGTAAAAATTCTTATTTTTTCGAGTTGAGAAAATTGCTAAATTACTACATAAGCGTCTTGGTTTCACTTTCTCAAATCAACTCCTGGATTCGATTTCGACAACTAGAAACAAGGTGCTGAAAATCTTGGCTCCTCCTAGCAGAAACGCAGTCATCCAATCACTTATTCTGATAAACCCAATGAAATATTCGCTTCGTAGCAATTTGGGCTACATTCACATCTTGATGCAGTTGGTAGAATTCACATTTAGTCACGATAGCCTCATTTCAGCGTTGTTGTAGTTTTGGCATCTAATATGTGGTTATTCCAAAGTAAGTTGGCATTACACACATACAGAGAATATATCGTTTTTCGGTTTCAACGATGTAAGTACCATTCGTGGATAATGGCTGGGTATTTAAATTTCGTTTTAACGACAGCAGACAGCATTGTGTTTTGGAAGCATTAAAATAAACTCTGTTAACCCTAAACAGCCCAGGTCAATTTTCTCCCTAATCCACCCAGGTGGTGACCGCAAGTCACCTTATTAGAAAAGTGCTAATTAGTTTTTGAAATAATATTGAAAAATATTATTTAAAGTTTGCCATTGATTTTTTATTTATAACCAAATATCTAACTCCATTTGTAATTTTTTTGATTTGTTATTTTATTATTTGGTTAATTTATTTTTAAGGTACAAACTTGGCATATAACTGATTTGTCTGAGTGTTCGTTGCAGACGCTCTTCCTGCATTTACAACATATTGTTTTGAAGCGCGGCCTTTATCATGAGAACACATGTAATACCGTTTCCTCTTTCTAGACGTATCAGCTTTGTTGTCTTCAGAATTCTTTGCTGCAGATGGTACTATTTCACCAATGACATGTTTTAGTGGCCCTGATAAATACCTAGTCTTGCGGCATAAAATGTGAGGCGTAACCAATCCTATTGCAAGATCTCTAAGAAATAGTGGTCTTGCTTTGTGTTTTTTAGGTGCATTCCAATTTAGATATGTTTTCATCCAAATCGCATATGCAGCTATACCCGTAGCATCAATGAGGTTGTGAAAAATTACAATGGGCCACCTGTTTGACTGAAAATGCATGGCACATCTGATCCAAAGTATCAACCGCCCCTTTAGTTGAGTTGTAATACAAATTAACTTCTGGTTTGTTTTTTGATGTCCATTGTTTTGGTATGATACATCGCTGATAAAAACAAAGCTGATTGGTTTTTTTTTTGGGAGGTAACTCACTAATGATATTTTTTTCGTGAACCCAAATAAACTTGACTCCAGATCCCGGCATTTATTGGGAAGAAATTCTTTTGGAATACATGCTTTATTTTTTCTTAGAGTTCCAAGACAGGTGAGACCCCTGCTCAATAATTGATTTGCCAGATGATATGATCTAAAGAAATTATCAAACGAGATATCGGTTCGATCCAGAGTAAGACTCGGAAAGCATCAACACCACATTCTCCGCTTGATTACAATCTCTTTTATTCCCTTCCTTTCCAAGGTAAGGAATACCAAACAAGGGATAGGATGTAGAGCTATCACATATCCACCAGATCCTCATGCCATATTTATCCGGCTTTGAAGGAATGTATTGTTTGAATTGCACTCTACCTCGGAAGGGGACCAGTTGCTCATCAATTGTTAGGTTCATACCAGGCACATACATCTTCTTCAAATTTGCCATAACGGAGTTCCAAAGTTCCCTTATTGGTGCAAACTTGTTTCTCTGTCGTCTATCTGATCTCGTTGATGTGTCAACGAATTGTAAATGTTGCGAAATTTTGGCGAACCTATTCTTTGACATTGTTGCCCTCAATACTGGATGGCCATGAACTTCATCCCAAAAGTCCGTAAAATCAAAAATGCCTTCTTTTTCAGTGCCCGCGTAAATAAGCAGTCCTATGAAACCTCTTATTTCAATGCCGTTAGTGAATTTCCATTTCTGCCCTTCCTTTTCTGCACCATGGCAATTCGTAAATTTGACAATAAGGCCAATAATTGTACTATCAAAAAAAAAAGTCGAATGCATCACTTACTTCGTCAATATGCTTTCCAGGCGGTAAAACTACTTTATCTAATTGACCTCTAATAATGTTATGACTGGCCGATCTTCCTTGACTGAACGGTTCAGAGTTCCATTCAGTTCCATCCTTCCCAAAATATTTTTCAGCTTCAATATTTATATCATCATCCTCATCATTAGAGCTATTTCATCGGCCAATTCCTCAAAGATTTTGGTAGCATCTTCCTCACTATCGTCACTGTCCAAATTATCAAAGTCACTTTCGTTATTTACTTCGAAACCATTATTATCATTGTCCGAGTCAGCCTCAATCGCCCTTCTTATATCGTCATGTGTAAGATTTTTTTTTAGATCCTTTACTGCTTGAATGGTAATCTGTATACAACAAAATAATTGTCTTACATCTTCTATAATCCATGAAAAAAATGTACCTTTTCCAATATTCACAAAAATGTAAGAACACGCACTGCAATTCGGAACAACTTACTGGAGCACAAAAAATCAGAACTGAATTCTGCAATAATTACCTGTGTTCTGATGACACATGTTGCAAAGCCAAAAAAAATTAAAAGACTCTAAATAAAGTTTCCCGTTAGTAACTATGACAATTCAAAGCCACCTAGCATAAAAGAATACACTTTGCACACAGGGCATGCTTTTCGGTGTATTCTATTATTTTTGCAATAGAGGTGACTGTGAGACACCATCTGGGTGGATTAGGTTGGCAAATAATGATGGTGGCATATGTTTGTTACAGTAATACATTCTTAACTTTTTTTTTCATTTCTACGTAGTGTTTCCTTAGGGAAACAAAGTCAATGAATGAGAATGGGATTACTCTACAAAAATTTGTGAAAATTACTATCGAAACTGAAATGGTGACCGAAAGTCACCGGGTGGGCGGATTAGGGTTAATACTTAACCAATTGGTTGTGTTGTTAATATCAGAATTTGATGAGCTTAAAATGTGACGCCGTTCCCGTTCTACAGCCGAAATGCTACGTATTGTCGTCAGTAAATGAATATATTGGATTAGAAGTAGCAGACAAGAGATCATTAATAAAAATTAAAAACAGTGTCGGAAACAGATCGGAGCCCTGGGGCACATCAGCATTTATTTTATGAATATCACACTTGAAACCATCCAAGAGAACTTGAATTGAACGTTACGAAAGGTAATTTCTTATCCATTGAAGAAAGAGAGTCATCGATCCCAAATGCACGCATTTTCGACAAAAGAGCCTGATGCCAAACTCTGTCAAATGCATTAGAAATATGGTATCAAGTGCAACTATTTTACTTTCGCCAGATTGGTGTAGACTTTGGTTACACTTTTCGGTGAGACATGCCATCAAATCACAAGTGGATCTGTTGCTACGGAAACCAATGGAATCGTCCCATTGAGGGCTCGACGCTCAAGTGTAGGCGGCGACAAAGCATAATCTGAAAGTGTTGAACTGACTTCAAATCAGCAAACAGATTGGCTTTATCCAAAGAGCTGACAGCTGGAATGCCATTTTAAATGAGCATGGGGATGAAGGATGCGGCAGAATTTTTAATATTTTTGACGACGACCAAAAATTATTAATACCTTTGGGACATTGTAGTATTTGTTGCCTGAAAAGTAGAGAGTACTGTCATCAGGATTAGAAGTAGCAGTCAAGAGATCATTAATGAAAATCAAAAACAGTGTCGGACACAGATCGGAGCCCTGGGGCGCACCAGCATTTATTTTATGAATATCACACTTAAAAAGATCCAAGAGAACTTGAATTGGACGTTCCGAAATGTAATTTCTAATCCATTGAAGAAGAGAGTCGTCGACAAAAGAGCGTGATGCCAAACTTTGTCAAATGCCTTAGAAATATAAAGTGCAACTATCTTGCTTTCACCAGATTGATGTAAGCTTTAGTTCTCCTTTTCAGTGAGACATGACATCAAACCACCAGTGGATGTGTTGCTATGAAATTTGCTATTTTACAAACGGGCTGGACAAATGCTGTTTCTATCTGCTCGGAAAGAGTCTTAAAGAGTAGGATTGATGAAAAAGCTTATGCAGTGGTTTTCCAAGTGTTAAAGAACACCTCTTCTGAGAAAGGGGAGATATACCATCTGGACCAGCGGATTTGTGAATGCTAAGATTTGTAAGTACTCTTCCTACTACACGAGTGCGAAAGTGTATTCGTCTCATTTAAGATTTGATGCACTCAAGTGTATGCGGGTATAAAGCACAATCTGGAAGTGTTAAAATGGCCGCAAAGTACGCAGTAATGGATTGGCCTTGTCCAAGGAGCTAACAGCTAGAATGCCATTGCAAATGAGCGTCGGGATGGAGGATGAAGCAAGTTTTGCAAACGAGGAGTGAAGTATTAAGCTTTTATTCTCCAAAAGGACACCAGCACGGATTTGGAGCAATCCGTGAAGACTCGACTAAATTCATTTTCTAACTTAGATTCTGGCTGAAGCCATTCTTGAGCACAAACAGAATGGACTTTGATTTTTTAAACGGAAGATGGCTCTGATTATATTAATATTAATATTTAAAAAAGGGAGATTCTCTTTTAGAGAAAAGCTAGACGTGATATGGAGAGCCCTCATGCAACACATAAATACCCTTTCTTTGGAGCCTGCTAAGAACACCAGGGAGACATTTACATGAAAGCCTGTTCCCGCAAATATCGTACACATACGATATAATTGATATTATTATAGCCAGATAGACCTAAGGAAACCTTCTTGGTGAAAAGCCCCACGTCATACCGAAATCCGATGTTTTTTGTCCAAACAAAATTTATATCTAGACATCTACAATAAATACAAAGCTTCGGTGTAAAATTGAAGTGAACAACCTCAGTTCTGAGAGGATTGACTAAAAGTCCATTTATTGTGCACCAATGTCAATCGAATTCAGAAGCAACTCTCGTCTTTTCACACAGGTAGCGAATCGTACCCGAATTTTTTTTGGAGGGTGTTTACAATTTACAATTGCAATGCAACATCTTCTTTAGCTTGCTGGTAACGTCGCTACTGGTTGTTTGCTCTTAATGCTGGCAGCAATATGACTTTTCAAAATGATTTAAAAATGTTAATCAAAATAACTTTTGAAGACTTTTGTGATAAAAGTTCAACTTCTACTCAGTACTTCTTCGTAGGGACATTTGGATTCATATCTTATCTTTCATATCACATCACAGCTACCCTCACATTGAATTCTTGTTAAAGAATCCGAAAAGGCCAACTGAACGGGTATTAAAGAGGAGCTTGGCAAGTTCGTCAATGCTCCTCCGAAAACCACAAAGAAGCAGAAGGTAGAAAAACTGCTCAATGATCCTCTCACCCACTGCTTTGAACTGAAATACCCAGCCAGTAAAATACTCCATTAGGTATCTCTTTTCATGGTGGAACGCAGATTTGCAGTGGCTACATTTCTTTGCAGGTCACTTAACACTAATTCGGAGGATGACTGGGATCCTCACAGAAGCAACAATAATATAGGAAGCTGTGTAATTCAGATTTCGAGGACTTTTACGAAAAGATCGTAGCACTTGGCGAAAGGAGCAGACCATCCAAACTCTGAAAAGAGACAAATCAGCCAGACTGGAAACACTTAGAAGATCTGATGGCACCTTTACCAATGGAACCTGGTCAGAACTAAATCACAACCAGCACATATCACTGAAGCTGCAAGTGAGAGTCGTACCACATCCCACCGCAGCTAATATCCGTCATCGGTTGTGATGATGGATGAGGAGACAATATACACGTTGCTTCCTTTGATCGATTCAAGTCGCTAAGCACCGATGACATATTTATATACAGTTGCCTAGTTTCTGGTAACTCTTAAGATATCTTCACTATTAGCGTGGTGCACGCCGAACCACTGGCGAACAGTAAAAGTAGCCTTCAAACCGACAATCGGAAGAGAAGACTACACACATTGAGAGCTTCAGACCATAATCACAATGACTTATTTAACATATTTTGAAGAGCATTAAGAGAATGCTATAAAAAGGAACAGGGGTTGGGTATTTTCATCAACATTGAGGGTCAACGCATCTTTTGGCGGCATGTATAACTCCGCAAGATAACACAGCTGAGTTACTTAATCCTAGATTTATGGATAAGAGCAATGCTAGTGAATTGAGTCCTGATTGCGAATGCTGAATGCAGCAGATAAAAAATTATGTAGCTGTACTGTCTTTTGGACAATTTCTATCGACTACAGCTCCAAAACACAGGCGACACTAGACGTAATCGATGAATGTTGCACAGGAAATAGTTAACCTAAGTTAAGTATTTTAGTGACATATTAAATAACAAACTTCTGTGGATTCAACATTTCGCATCAAAACTCTCCAAGGAGCCTTCCGCCAGACATGTGGCTTATATAGTACTTTTGATGGTCTTTTGTGGTCCAATTACATGCATTGGTTTTCTGGTGGAATAAACTTTCACGAAAATACGTCACTGTTGCTTGTACCGTATTCAAAAGAAAGGTCTATGCCTGATGCATGGCTTTCTAGTGGGTCTAGACGCACTGATGATTCTCCCATTTCTAGATAGTCATATCAAGCCGTCTTAAAAAGAATAGGCTTTTGTGACTTTGCCCACTGACTGTCTTTTGACTCTGGTTGTATGTAACTTCTGTTGCTGTAATAGTATGGAATCGGATTTCCTTGCACCCAAGAGAATGAATTCGAGAAGAATCTGAGCCAGGAAAATAATGCTGTCAGGCCTTCATGGATCGTGGGAAGTTAGATCGATGTTGTAACGAATTCAAAGATGTCATGACTCTCCAGGATGCCAGCATCCCAAACGAATGCTCCTAAATATCTGAAAGACGCCAGCTACTGTCCTTCAATAAGAAGGACTATAGACTGATGACGACACCGCGTCATCTGTAAGCCCTTTTTTACCGAAGCGCATACTCATCTTTCTTTGAAAGACTGAGAAATTCCAGTAAAAGCAACATGCAAGGAGTACAATGGATTAGTTTTTTGTCTAAGTGTTGTCTTCCGACAGAAAAGCTGCATTATGATAGTGTTTATCCAAGAAGAGCCGGATCATACTTCCTTTATTTCCAGGGAGTTGTAAATAAATGTACTTTTCAGTTGCCTATTTACACTCTTATTCAGTTATTGTATAAAAATGACTTTCAAAAGTCATAAATCCAGTAACAATTTCTTGGAATTAGTCTTATCTAGGTATCTTTGCATCCAAATAAACTTTGATGCTATGCTCTACTCGTATGTTCACTTCCTGCTTTTTCCGGGGCCATTTAATCTTCTTCTTTGTATTACATTGAAACCCACTTAGTGGATTTATTTCTATTAGCCCCAGAATTCATAAACTTATTACATTATTATATACTGTAAGTTATTACAGACACTAAACGTGTTTACCATTAACGAGTATCTACGAGTATGTATCTAACAAAAATCTATTTCCATTCACAATCAAAAAGTTTTAGTAGGCGATGATTTAAACAGCAATCTTCTCGTTGACAATGATATCATTGACTGTATTCAATTTGTTCCCTTGAAAATTTGTCACCCGATGTTCTTTGGCTGTAATTTTTTTATGAATGAAAAACTTAGGTTTTACTTTTGGATTATGTTTATTTGATGTCTTAACTCTTTTTCCATTAAGTCAAGAAAATGATATCGACAAAGTGGCCGCTGCCACAATTGATGACCATTTTGGCCGGATTTGTGGCATTTTCCATCGCTCTTGGCAGAACTTCGGGCGAAAGGTCTCCAATTTTTTGGCGGATATTCTCTTAGTGGCCTTCAAGAGTCTGAGGCTTGTTGAGCTAGACTCGTGACTTAAGAAAACCCCACAAAAAAAGTAACGTAAAATCAGGTGATCTTGCCTTGATCTTGGCAAATCGCCAAAACGAGAGATTAAGCGACTCGGTTGTGGCTGGTGCAGTATGCGCCGTTGCCCCATCCTGTTGTAACCACACGTTCTCCAGTCCCAATTCATCCAATTGAGAAAGGTGAAAGTCTTTGAGCATGGCTCTGTAGCATTCGCCGTCGATAGTAGTCGTTTGACCCGCGGCGTTTTCGAAAAAAATAAGGCCCGATGAATACACCATGCCATGCAGTAACTTTGAGCTGGTGTAATTGCTCTTCGTGGGCTATACACGGATTTTCGGTGCCCCAGAAGTGATAATTTAACTTATTCGCATATCCACAGAGATTGAAATGGACCTTATGATGATTTTCGATAAAAAGTTGTCTCAATCGTGGTCGAGATTCAGGATGGTTTGAACGTAGGTTACACGTGCTTGGTGGTCAACAGGTCTTTCACCAAAATTCTCTGTAAAGACCGCCGATAGATGCCCAATTGCGGGGTCTTCAGCGACATCTTCAACCACATCTACGATATTCACACCAGAACGGCTGCTCCGGGGCCAACCAGACCTGGCTGCATCTCGTGTTATCCCATACTCGTCTAGGCTAGCGGCTAAACGTCATAGTGTTTGCCCATATGGTGTCGGACGACCGGGAGATCGGCGTCGAAATTCACACTGCGCCAACATCACCGACGAATTATTCCGTAAAAAATCGTAACAATTATTCCGCGTTCTTTAGGAGTAGTATAGCGATTTTATTTTGTATCTATTTACTTCAAAAATGTTAAAGTAGAATTGACATTCGCCGCTATTTGCAAAAATATACAAGGTGGCACAAAAGTCTTCATCCTATCGGAAAATGGCGTCGTACGTCAGTCATATTTGAAATTTGTGACCTAGACAGCTGCAGTATACAAACAGACAAGCAATGGAGCGCTATACTCCACACGGGAACTCGGAATAATTGTGTCGATGTTTTTGACCAATATAATCGGTCGGTGGTTTTAGCGCAGCGTGAATTTCGATGTTGATTTCCTAATCGTGTCGCGCGAAACATTCAAGCGCTTAGTTACTCGACTCGAACAGAGTGGAACTACGGGAGACCATGCAGGGCGTGACCGCCCACGGACTGGTCGTTCGGTCGAGAATAGCGCGGCTGTGACTGCCGATGTCGCTGAGAACGAAGAAACATCAACCAGACGACGGGCCACGCAATTGGGCATCACCAGACGGACCCTACAGCGAATTTTAGAGAAAGACTTACACATGTTCCCGTACAAAGTGCAAACAGTGCATCAGTTAATGCTTCCTGATCGTCAGTCGCGTGTGATTTACTGTAAAGCCATCCTCAATCTCAAGAACGAATAGGACGATTTTTTGTCGAAAACTATCATGAGGGACAGATGTCTCTTGTGTTTTAACGTAGGTACCTACCGTGAGGGCTTAAGCCTATGGGATGCCCATACATCCATGGGAGCAAGGATACGCCTTGCCATCGCTCACCAAACATTTTCACTGTTTCAGATACCAATTCGGAACTGTGTTGCCGGCACAAGTTCCACCCTTGGTATGAGTCGAGGCCGAGCTAAAACCTCTTACTGCTCTTAGGTTCGCAGCACCCAGTACTTATTGCAACTCTACATTGGGTCAAACCATGGGAAAACCCAAGGGAAAAACCAAGGGAGAACCCAAGGTAAGACCCTTCCCGCGATTTTGGGTTTAAACCACAACCACCATGACGCTCCCACAAAGGGGCCTACCTCTAACAAGTCAGGCCCGGACCGCGATCCGGGGGGCTCCTGACTCCCATGGTACCGTGATTTAAGTCCTGGTAGGGACTACCGGTGGTCCAGCCGCCAACAAGACCTATGACCGGCAACTTGTAACTGATCAAATCGTAGCAACCTTCGGTAGCGTCATCAGAAGATGTTTACGATAAGACCAGTACTTTGCTCTGCCCCCGTTCATTATTAGACAACGTCATTAAAGGGCGAAGCCTTGATAATTGGGCAGGGGCCCCATCATGAGGACAGGGCGCATTTCCACTAAAGCGGTTACGTCAATAAGCAAAATCTTCGTTTCTGGGGCACTAAAAATCCGCGTGTGATGCACGAAGAGCCATTACATCCACTGAAAGCCACTGTATATTGCGGTGTTCACGCGGGAGGAGTGATTGGGCCGTATTTTTTTGAGGACGCCATCGGCAATACGGTCACTGTTACTGGTGAACGCTACAGGGCCATGAGAAACGACTTCTTACTGCCGGAATTGGATGAGCAGGGCTTGGTGAACATGTGGTTTTAACAAGACGGTGCAACTGCACACACAGCATGAGCTACAATGGATATTGTGAAGAAAGCGTTTCCTGGTCGCGTAATCTCTCGTTTTGGCGATTGGGCATGACCAGCAAGATCGCCCGATTTAACCATCCCCGACTTCTTTCTCTGGAGCTACTTGAAGTCGGGGGTTTATGCCAACAAGCCTCAGACAATCGCAGCCTTTAAGGAGAATATTCGACAGGAATGTGAACAGTTATCAGCGGAAATCTTGCTGAAAGTCATGGAAAATGCGACAAAACGGGCACAAATGTGTATCAACAGTGGCGGCAGCCAAAATTGTAAAGGTCCAAATATAGATTTACATAACTCAAAATCATGTTTTTTTTATTTAGTAAAAAAGTAATTCAAAAACGAAATTGGATGATTAATTTTGCGCCACCTTGAATAAATGTTCTATTAAAAGTAAAGCTCGTTTTATTCCTAATCGAACTGTCAGGGTGAGGGCCAAGTTCTCACTATTCGCATTTTTTTTATAGCTATACTTACAGGATAACTTAACTATCTTCCCCTAGTGACCAGTGTATTTCCATCTGTTTCAGTGATTAGACGAGTTTTCTTTTGCGAGTTCTTATAGTCCTTGCTATTCTTATTTTCGCATTTTATAATGGTTACTTTAGAGAGCCCTAAATGTCGCCAAATTCTAGTCGACAGTGACTTTTTAGTATCTAAAATTAAACAATTGTATAAAGAAATTATTGATTCAAAAGAATTTGTCACTCGTTCTTCTAAATACAAACACTAGTGCAAAATTTCAAGCAACAGACAGGGTCATTCCACCCTCCTCGTACCAAAGTGTCTGATTTGCAACATAATACGAGTACTTCTACGAGCTAACTCAAATCAAACAGTCCGCGTACTATTGTACTATCAAAATGTGGGAGGAACGGGAACTAAAATCATGGACCTGAACATAGACATGGAACTGTTATCGCCTTGACGGAAACGTCGTTGCACGGTGGAATTTTATCTTCTGAATTGGTTGCTGATAACTTCGATGTCTACCGAAACGATAGATATTCCATTGAAACTAGCTGCTGTGAGAGGGGCGGTGGAGTATTGTTTGTTATTCGAACATGTTTCGAGAGTACAGAAATTACATTATCTGATTCATCTGATTTGATAGAACAAATTTGAGTGCGTGTTGATTTTTATTTGTCTGGAATTACAGACTTAATTTATTTATATTTTTTATATCATACAATCCCCCAGCTGCAGATAATGCAATTTACAGAACTCATATATAAAACTTTATGAATATTATTATATACAATATATATTCACAGGCCGTAGGGTTAGGTGATTTTAATTTAACTGATGTCATTTGGGTTTTTTCTCATAGTGAAAAATTTGCTCATCCATTTGATGTTTTAAAAGCGAAGTAGAATTTAGAATTTAGACTAGGAAATTTAGAGTGGACATAGCAAATATACGCGGGCTAAAAATGAATCACATTTCTGCGTATGTGTCCACGTCTGTAAATTCAGGCCAGCTATTTTGGCACTTAGTGAAACACAAATAGATCCTCGCCCTCACCTCTCAGATCACTCTGATCTGAAACTACTTGGCTAAGATCTGGTACCGCTATTCTTTTCTCATCGCGGTCTCGCCATTCACGCGCGTAGTGATGTAGTTTACCAAATTCCACCATAATATAGTCCCTGTTACAATCCGGAATTCAATTTCATGTGGTTAAAATTCTCCGTCTCCGTAAGCAATTTATCCACCACTGCTTTATTTATAGAAGCCCCAAACTAGACAGCAATTCGACTTTTAACGAGTTTGATGCGCTGTCTGACTCCATACAAAGAATTGTATCCCTGTATCCTCATACTAAAATCGTTATTACGGGCGAATTCAATATACACAATTCTGGGTGGCTTCGACATTCTAGACAGACAACAGCCGAAGGACGGTGTGTTGAGATCTTCGCTGCGGAAAACAACTTAACGCTGCTTGTAAATGAGCCCACGCGAATACCGTACTTTGATAGACATACCGCCAACACCCTAGACTTGTTTTTAACTTCTCACCCTAATAAGTACACCGTGGATGTGCTCTCCCCTCTAGGCTCTTCGGACCATTGTATCATATCAGCTAATTTCTCGTACACCGACCACACAGTTAGAGAAAAAATTACTAAAAGAACCGTATGGCAATACGAGAAAGCCAACTGGAGCGGTCTTAACAGCTTCTTTAGGAATTTTAACTGGTCGTTATGTTTCCTCGATAACTACGTGTATGCCGCTGCTGACATGATTACAGACACTATTCCCTTTGGAATGAGATCCTTTATTCCTCATCGGATGAAGAATATAAAACCAAAAGGAAAGGCATTGTACGACTCGAGCTGTAAAGAGTTAGGTTAGGTCAGGGTTAGGGAAATGTTTTTTCGGTCCTTCGAAAATCGAAGAAAGTTCAAACGAGCCAGGAATGACTGCAACGTGAAATTTCTCAAGCGCGTGAAATTTCAATATGACTAAAAATTGAGGCAAAAAATACTTCAATGTCCCAAAGGCAGTAAAAATTGGTCGTTCGTCAAAAACATTAGAAATTCCGCCTCATCCTGCATCCCAACGCTCATTTACAATCATATTCCAGCTGTCAGCTTTTTGGACAAGGCCAATCTGCTTGCTGCACACTTTGCGGCCAGCTCAACATTCCCAGATTGTGCTTTGTCTCCGCCTACATCTTCAATGGGACGAATCTACTTTCGCACTCGTGTAGTAGCAAGAGTACTTAAAGATCTCAACATACATAAATCCGCTGGTCCAGATGGTATATTTCCCCTTCTTCTGAAGAGGTGTTCTTCTACGCTGGCAAAACCACGCTGGCAAGCTTTTTCATCAATCCTACTCTTTAGGACTCTTTCCGAGCGGATGGAAAACAGCATTTGTCCAGCCCGTCCCTAAAAAAGGCGAATCATCTTCTCTCTCCTCCTACAGACCCATTGCACTTACGTCCCCTCTTTTCAAGGTCATGGAAACACTGATAAATCGTCAGCTCATGAAATATCTCGAAACACGAAAACTTCTCAATGACCGGCAGTACGGTTTTCGTAGCAACAGGTCCACTGGTGATTTGATGGCATGTCTCACCGAAAAGTGGAACCAACGCGTACATCAATCTGGCGAAAACAAGATAGTTGCACTTGATATTTCTAAGGCATTTGACAGAGTTTGGCATCAGGCTCTTTTGTCGAAAACGCGTGATTTGGGATCGATGACTCTCTTCTTCAATGGATAAGAAATTACCTTTCGTAACGTTCATTTCAAGTTCATTTCATTTCTTGGATGGTTTCAAGTGTGATATTCATAAAATAAATGCTGATGTGCCAGAGGGCTCCAATCTGTTTCCGACACTGTTTTTAGTTTTTATTAATGATCTCTTGTCTGCTACTTCTAATCCAATATATTCATTTACTGACGACAATACGTAGCATTTCGGCTGTAGAACGGCAACGGCGGCGCATGTTAAGCCCATCAAAGTCTGATATCAACAACAAAACCAATTGGTTAAGTATCAACAGAGTGGAATTTAATGCTTCCAAAACACAATGCTGTCAGCTGTCGTTAAAGCGAAATTTAAATACCCAGCCATTATACATGAATGGCACTTGCATCGTCGAAACAGAAAAACTTTCCATTCTCGGTATGTGTATCAATGACAACATATATTTTTATGACCACATTTCAATGTCACCAAAAACTCCGCGATGTAAGAAATATTTCACCTCCTCTGATTTGGTCTCAATATATAAGGCGTTTATCCGCCCGAAATTGAAGTAAAGGGTTTTCCAATTGCAACTTGACAACTTTGAATTTAATTTGTGAACGAACTCTTTCAGTAATCATCAAACTGTCACTGTCAATTTATTCAGTAAACTCAACATTTTCACCGTGGTAAAGTACACGAAACAGCAACGTCTGCAAATAATAAAAATTTTCTACCGAAATTCGGAGTCGGTGACTGCAACTTTAAGAGCGTTAACTCCAATTTTCGGTCGTAATTCTCGCCCTAGTAGACAGGCAATAACAAGTTTAGTGCAAAAATTTGAGTCTACATATTCGTTGTGTGATGTTGCCGTGTCAGTGAGACAACGGGTTGGTCGAAGTGTCGAAAATATCGCTGCCGTTCAGGCGTGCGTAGCAAACGATCCACATCAGTCAATTCCATGGCGTTCTCAAGAATTGGGCATCGCTCAGACCACATTATGGCGTATTTTGCGTAAGGATCTTGGTTTACACCGATACAAGATCAAGCTGACTCAAGAATTGAACCCGATGGACCATTTGAAACGACGTACGTTCTCCGATTGGGTTCTGGAGAAGATGCGCCAAGATGATGAATTTCATCGCAAAATCATCTTCAGTGACGAAGCTCATTTTTGGCTCAATGGGTTCGTCAATAAGCAAAATATGCGTTATTGGTCGGCTGAAAATCCACATGTGCTTCATGAATCACCACTTCATCTACGAAAAATAACTGTTTGGTGCTATTTACGGCGGCGTTATTGGGCCATATTTTTTCGTCGACGATAACGATCGTCATGTTACTGTGAATGGTCAGCGTTATCGCGCCATGATCACCGATTATTTTTGGCCCCAATTGGAAGATATGAACTTGGACGACATGTTGTTTCAACAGGATGATGCCACAAGCCACACAGCACACACTACAATCGATTTATTGAAGAGTAAGTATGGTGAGCGTGTTATCTCAAGAAATGGGCCAGTCGATTGGCCGCCTCGTTCGTGCGATTTAATGCCGCTTGACTATTTTCAGTGGGGATACGTTAAGTAGTAGGGGCTACGTTAAGTAATGTTTATGCCAACACGCCGACGACGTTGAAAGAGCTCAGAGCCAACATTGAACGCGAAATAGCGGCCGAAATGTGTGGCCGAGTCGTTGAAAATTGGGTCCAACGAATCGACCGCTGCAAACGTGTCCGCGGTGGCCATATGAACAAAGTCGAGTTTCATTCATAAATGTTTTGATTGTACTTCAAGCCGATAATAAATGAAATATCTCAAATGGTTTGCGTTTTATTTAAAAAAAAAGTTGTTAAGACCTTATTGGGAAAGCATATATATCTAAATATTTTCATATAATCTGCGTAAACAGATATGTATGAATTTTTAATGATACAAGCAACATCATTAATGGTCAGAATAAATAATAAGGGACCAAGGTGGCTACCTTGTGGTACACCAGAGGAGGCTTTAATTGGGTCAGAAACCATGGACCTTAATAGAGCACAGTAAAGTCGTTCATTTAAATACGATTGAACCCAAGTTATAAAGTTTATTTGGAAATCAAGAGCCTTTAATTTAGAAGGATTATAGCATGAGAAATTCTATAAAAGGCTTTGCTGAAATCGGTGGCAATCACATCAACTTCATTTCCAGATTCCAGAGCACATAAAGAGCTTGATACGAATTCCGTTAAGTTGGTGGTCATAGATCTGCCTTTGAAAAATCCGTGCTGGTTTAGGGAAACAATAGATTTACAATGGAAAAGCATTATGTCATAGATAATGCTCTCAAAAAGCTTAAGTATGCAGGACAACTTAGCAATTTTTCGATAGTTGGAAATATCGTCTTTTCTACCTTTTCCAAGTTGTGGGAAATAATCCCTGGGTGTTAGAAATGTGAAAGAGAGCTGTAAGAGGTTGGGCTAGGTGAATTTAAAAATTTCTTTAAAAATATAGGGGAAAGATCATCAGGGCCAGCAGAATAATCATCTTTGAGTTTTATTATTTTATCTCGAACTTGCTCTAAAGTTATAGACACCGTTATAGACAAAGTTGTTTGTGGGCAGCTGTTTAAGTAGGAGAAGTAAGAGTGGTCTGGCTCTTGCGAATGGATGGCGAACGCTTGGCCAAAAAAAATTGCGAAGAGATTTGCAATAATTTGGGAATCGCCCGAGAAAATTTAGAAATGATGGATAGTTATCCGATTTGCTTTTAGTTTTGATGAACTGAAAGAATCTTTTGCGGTCGGAAATGAGTGTGTGGTCTATTCGGTTTAAATAGTTGTCATAGGGATTTTGGCAAAGTACAGACTGGTGTACGGAATGCGATTTTAAGTAAGTATACCAGAGCTTATTTCTCTTGTTACGAAGAGATAGCAGCTCTTTATTATACCAGGGTGATGACGATTCCTTTGGGTAAAAAGGGCACAGATTGGGAGAGACATTTTAAAATTTCGGTATAAAAGGATGCAAGAGCATCGTTAAGCGTAAGGTTAGGGTTATCGTAGAGAAAGTTAAAATTGACCATACTGAGGAGGTTGTTCAGTTTGGCGTAGTTAGCCCTATGAAAATTAAAATTGTAAGAATATTCATTGGAATCGGGATTAAAACCATTGTCATATGTCAGCGTAAGAGAAAGGGGAGGGTGGTAACTATCCAACTTAGAAAGCAGATGTTTACTTTCTAAAACGACGCAGTTATCTGTATTAGTGGCGAAGACTAGGTAGATCAGCATTAAAAATGCAGTCGATTGCATCAACAGCTAGCTGGTAACCTTGAATTGGTTGAGAGGGGCGAATATATAGGTTGCATTTGCAAATAGGAATTCTAGAGCAAACGAATTCAAAGGATGCAGTGGACGATTTTTTAAAGGGTCTAGACGGCCATATAAATTCTCCCCTTTATCTAGACCATCGTCACGGTGTAGATCGAAGTCTTGGGAAAATAATTCATTATTCTTAATATCAGGAGTGAGATTGGTTTCTGTGAGGGCAAAGATGTCGTAGGGCAGAATCTGCGAATCAAGATATATATATAGCAGAAATCTTAGTACGTAATCCTCTTACGTTTTGATAATACAGGGACAGAGTTTTGGGAGGCTTCGGCAAAGAATTGAGTGGTGGGTTAGGAGCCATGGTAGTTTTTGAAACTAGACCGTGTTCTCTGGAGGTATAGTAAGCGTTTGGAACTAACATGAGACGCAAAAGAAGAGAGATCATTAGGCTTATCATGTAGGTAGGCGAGATATAAGCGAAGATTATCATATAATCTGCGATTTCTTAAACGAGAGAGAACATGTCGGCCATCTTCCACAGAATCGATAAGGTGCTTGGTTAACTTTGCCTTTGGAGAAAGTATGGGGTTTAAAAAAGAAGGTGGTGTGGTATTAGGGTGGGAGTCTAGCTTAGAACATGGGGAGGGATTTAAAATATGGGAGCGAATAATGTTGGGGTATGCCGTTTTTGTATGAGTGGAATGAGGAGATGTTGGGTTTTGTAAATGACTGGAAGGAGGATCAAGATTGAAAGGAATTAGGAATTGAGTTGGACGCGGTGGAAGAACGTTTTGTATATACGCGATTGGCAGTGTGAATTGAAGGAGGAGGAAATATCCGATTTGAGATCTGTTTTTTTTTGTTAAGTTGGTAAATTTGTTGTTGACATTCCCTCTAAATCTTAGCGTCACAGCTTGACATTTGCAAAAGTTACGTAGCCAAGAGTACATCTATCCCTGTGTGTGTTGGCGATTTTTTACAATTTTAGAAATGGATTTAAATTTGCAACAACGAACTTGTAATAAATTTTGCGTAAAAAATGGATTTAATGGTGCGCGAACGTTGGAAATGTTAGAAAAGTGTTTCAGCAAAGATTCTCAAAAGAAAACGGTCGTTTGCAAGTGGCACGAGCGGTTCAAAAGTGGTCGTGAGTCAATCGAAGATGATGAACGCAGTAGTAGACCATCGACATCGAAAACCGACGAAAACATTGATGGAGTAAAAGAAATGTTGGTCAATAAACGCAAATTAACCATCAGAGAGATAGCGGAGGACTTGAACCTTGCCTATGGATCCGTTCAAGACATTTTGGTTAATGATTTGGGTTTCCGTCGTGTAGCAGCAAAGTTGGTGCCAAAAGACCTCAATTCCATGCAAAAAAGAGACCGTGTTGACGTCGCAAAAGATTGATGATTTGCGGGGCTGAATCCGATCCTACATTCATCAAAAGGATCATTACTGCAGACGAGACGTGGGTTTATGAGTACGACACGCAATCCAGACATCAGGCAAGTGAATGGCGTTCACCAAATGAGCCGAGACCAAAAAACCACGTCGTTTTCAGTCTAAAAAGAAGAAAATGCTCACGGTTTTCATGGATTACAACGGTGTAGTGCATCATGAATTTTTGCCAGAAGGTCAGATAGTAAACAAAGAGTATTATTTGGGCGATATGAGACGTTAGCGTGAAGCAATTCGCCGAAAGAGACCAGAATTGTGGGCAGAAAACTCGTGGATTTTGCACCGTCGCACAGTGCCATCATTATTCGTAATTTTCTGTTCAATCGAGTTAAAAAACCACTACGGGGAACGCGTTTCAGCAGCCGAGAAGAAGTAATGGAAAAATCGCAGGAAGCACTGATGGACATACCGAAAACCGAATATAAAAAATGTTTCGAATATTACTTTGAAGGGGACAATATAGATTTAGATTAATAAACTTGTATTTTTAATTTTCTGGAACTTTCAGTTTCAGAACAGTTTTTCTTTATTTCTAGACACATAACGAATTATGGACGAAATGATCCTATAGCTACGGCTTGTGTCAATTACTATTTGTATAGAAACGCAATTGATTTCAATATGTCTAGATTGCTTTCTTTGTTAATTATTAGAGCTTGTCTAAAATACGATTATAACTTATAAGACGATATAAGACGAGGTGAGTTCTTTAATAAAAAATATATGTACTCTTTTTAATAATCATGTTTCTTTAAAAACCAAACGAATCCACTTTGGCCAATATCCCTGCGTTGCACCCGAAATTCGGTTGCTGACCCTTGAGCGCAACAAGATGACCTTGAAAGCGTTACAAGATAGACGTTTACCTGGATCTATTGTATATCGTTACATGCGCAGTCAGGTTGTTGGTAAAATTAAAATTGCGAAAAATATTTTTTTAGGAACAAACAACAGGTCGTAAATTCTGGAAAAATATCCGGGGAATTGGAATACGTAGATATAATAAAAATATTGATCCTAACTTGGTTCTAAATTCTCGGAATTTTTTCTTGCCCTTATTTCACCTGCCCTTAATGTTATTCTTGACTTGGTGCTTTTTTTTTTTCTTCTTGGTTGCGCCAATAGATGTGGTAATCTTCTAAAGATGCGGTAGCCCTTGCCACCAATATGCACACCCCATCAGTTTTTCAGTTTTAAATACATTTTATTTTCTTAACACTAACTCTTACATTCTAACAAAAAATGCTTAAATGCTAGCTTACTATTACTTAACAATCTTATACTAACTTACTGGCAACACACATGCACTCTAAGCTACTCTGAATACTTATATCTATGTCTTTCGACTTCATTTACATTTTATTTAGGAATACTTATTTTCTATGCTTAAGGCTAAGAAAAAAATTTGTTTACAAAAACTTAGCATATGGACATTTTACATGCACACCCCATATTCGAAGCCAGGTGTATGCCTACGTACTAATCCACACCCTGCACACTTTTACCACTTTCGCCGCGGAACTGCCGCTAGGTATTACTTCGCGGGGCTGGCAAGCAATTCATGCTATTCCGGTGTTTCTATTTGTTCGGCTGGTTCTGCCGCTCTTCTTTCGGCTTCTATTCTCCGTAGCTCGGTCTGCTCAGTTTTTTTTGGGTATGAGGTATGAAGGTATGAGTCCTTCTGCCCTTTATGGCATTATCCCATTGAAATTGCCATAGGGCTATAGAGTGTGTACAGCCACTTTCCACTGTGGAGCGGTATGTAAATGACGACTGCCTCCAATACCCGGAACCTGCGCAACACTCCCTTGTACACTCTGTGAAATTAATGAAGATCGCGACACCACCTCCACGTTTGGATCTGGGCCGATTTCTTCTTCTAACAATATAATTATTGTACTCCAGTTTGTGCTTATCGGTTAGCTTGGTTTCGCTAGCGAAAAGCACATCAGGACTTTGGCCTTGTAGCAATTTAAACATCGCGGCTCTTCGTTCGATCCTAATTAGTGAATTAACATTCACCGCAAGGACCTTCAAAGTTTGCTCCACCATGTGCGTACCCACTACGACATGTGTTGCGCTAGTCCCGGCAGCCGCGCGTAGATCTGGACCACCCGCTTGGCCTGTACTTGCATCTGCTTTTGCAGCTGAGCCATCTGCCCTTGGATTGCGAGCAAGATGGCTAGCATGTTAGGTGCAGCTTCCGTTGTTCTCGGCATTGGCGCCGGAGAAGCAACAGTCGCTTGCTGTACCGTAGCCCCCCTACCAGACGCCATTTGGGCGTAGGAAATTTGGGACGTGACGGCTGGTGTTTGAAATCTAACAGGTGAACGTTTGACCTCCACCTTCTGCTGCCGAGCCAATTTTGCTTTTTTAATGTCGGTGAACTTAGGACAACCCCGATAGTTTGCGGTGTGTCCCACGTTCCCACATAACACGCACGAGAGCTGCATCCTATCCGATGCTCCGTCCCTACCCAGAGCACACTCCTCGGAACTGTGGTTCTTTGCGCACTTCACGCATCGAGGCTGCATTTGGCAGTTCGACGCGGCGTGCCCGAACCTCTGGCAGCGAACGCATTGTATAACGCCTTCGCTCCTTTTTAATTTTTTCCTGTGAATCACCTGGTAGTCTAGGACATTGATACTCCATCCAGACAACTTTCGGGACTGAGCTGCACCAGGAAGAACGGCAGACTCCGTTTCTCCCGCCTGGCTCTAGCTGTGGTAAATGGCTTTACCCCCACAAACTTTGCACTTCTTCTCTTTGAGCAGTGCCAGGATATCTTCAGGATCAGAAGACGGTTCCAACCCCTTTAGCAGCATCGATTGCCGCTTTTCACACTTCGGTGTGAATGACTAGTGCTCCGTCGTAGTTTCTTTTAGGAGCTCTTTCAATTTCGCGTAGCCCTCCACTGTATTACAGTAGATGGCATGGCGATCGTTCCCCAATCTCATAATTTTAAAATTATTACCATTGAACAACTTACACAGGTCCTTGGTTTCATTTACCACTAATTTATAGGTGTTGTAGGAGGCACCTTCTCCTTCTTCTGCCTCTGCTGCTGCTGCTGCTGCTACAGTTGTTGTGTTGCTGCTGCTGCTATTTTTTCAGTTGCTGTGGTTCCAGCTGTTGTTGTTTTTGCAGCTGTTGCTGTTTCTGCTGCTGTTTTTTTTTTTTTAATTTATGCGCGCCTAAGGGATTAGATACCCTTTTACTGTTGCCAGGGTGCGGGCGGAAAGGTAGAAGGAAGAGAAAGGAAAATTGTTTTGTAGTGGTTTGAAACTCAGGTGTATTTGGTTTCGATATTCGCTCTCCAGGGGGGGGGGGTGGGAGTCCGAATAGGACGGAGAGCTTTTCTTCACTCAGAGTGATTCGAGGTATAATTCACAGTATTTTTTTCTGTGCTTGAAACTCTACAACAGCCAAATCTACGTGTCAGTGTTATGCCTCCACACGCAGAATTTTTCTGTCTGAGCTCCATTTACACAAATGAAAAACTGACTTGCCATGGGCAGGATTCGAACCTGGACCCTCCGAGTGAAAAGCGATTGCTGGTAACACTACACCACGGCCACCCCTTGCTGTTGTTTCTGCTGCTGCAGTTGTTTTTTCTGCTGCTGCTGGTTTTGTTGTTGCTGCAGTTGTTTTGTTATTTCTTCATCTTCCTCTTCTCAGATGCCGCTAAAGAGGCAACTTAACGTCGCTTTTAATAATGCTGTGCATTATGTTTTCAATCTTGGATGCTTCGACAGAATATCTCACTCATTACTCAAAGCTGCTCTTCAACATGTCACTTGACGCTATCCAATGTGATTGAAACCAATCGGCCTAGTTACCTTCTCAATAAGATAAGATTTATCACGTCTGATAGATCTCGATAAATCAGCCACCCTCGTTACTCATGTCTAACATCTGAGTGACAATTTTTCAAAATGTCTATGTATCTGCCTGTTGAACTCCTTACCACGACACGTCCGAAGGTCTTATGACATCACCAGGTTTAGGAATGAACACAAGTCCTTCCACAATTTTATTTGCAGAAAGCTGAAATAGTAATAATGTATCACATACAAATAACCATTATTTGTAATAAAATTATGTATCTTAATCTCTTTTAGCTTGAATTAGATTTTTATATTTGAACATATTAAATCTTCACTGGTTTATAAGTAAATTTTATGTCTTAATGTGATTGCAATAAATGAAACTAAAAAAAAAAACAATTAATCAGTCATTATTTTTGATTCTCGAGTTAAGTTGTAGGTATCCATTTTTCCAAATCTAAAAAGTCGATGGAAACTCCGAAACCGACGAGGATATTGGCATTTGTAATCGTTATTGGAACTAGATTTGAGGTTTTCTTTGTATAAATTTTCCTTGTACCTACATAGTGTATCACTGGTTGTGTTTTAAGTGGTTTTCAATAAGCGTAGGTGTCTGAAAAAACACGTTAAGCTATAGGTCGACCTTAGGCACGCAAAGCTATAAAAATGCAACAATAACTTTGCTGTTTTCAATTGCGTGTATTTATTTTGCGCCTCAATTCTGTGAATAGTTAATTAATTCAGTAGTGCACACAATATTGTTTTACGAGCATATGTGGTTTTTACTTGCTATTAACACCTGTCAAGTAGGTTACTGGTGAAACCGATGGGGAATTATTAAAGCCGTAGGTATAACATAAATGAAAATGTATAAATGACTTTATTTAATGAATTTAAAATTATATAGGGTCCGCCATCTAACGTTTTTTTTTTTCAACTAGTGCTTATTTCGTGAATGGTAACACTTAGCTCATGTCTGATTTGACAGATAATTAGTTTTATCCTTCCGGTTAATAATGGAAAATAATTTCATTCAAATGGCTGCCTCGACTGGCCATACAGTAGCCTAAACGATCGGTCCAATTTTTAAGCACATTATCGATTGTGTGCAGCTGTATTTCACCAATGGCTTCACGAATATTGTCCTTTAAAGCGTCAATTGTCTCTGGCTTGTCGGCGTAACACTTATCTTTTACGGCACCCCACAAATAATAGTCCAACGGTGTCAAATCGCAGCTCCGAGGTGGCCAAACGACATCAGCTCTGCGGCTGATAATGCAATCTTCAAAAACAGGGCGCAAAACATCGAGTGTAGCTTCGGCTGTGTGGCACGTACCGCCGTCCTGTTCAAACCAAATGTTTCCAATATCCTCCTCTTCAATTTTTGTGAACAAAAATTCGTTCAACATGGCCCGATAACGATCGCCATTGACTGTAACGGCCACTCCTTGCTCATTTTCGAAGAAAAATGACCCAATTATACCTCTGGACCAAAATCCGCACCAAACAGTGACTCGTTTTGAGTGTATCGGCTTTTCAATGTATGCGTGCGGGTTTTCTGTGCCCCAAATCCGACAATTTTGCTTGTTTACATACCCGCCAAGATCAAAATGAGCTTCATCTGAAAAGATGATTTTTTTGGCAAAATCGGCATATTCTCTAAGTCGATCGCAGGCCCACTTAGCGAAGCGTAGTTCAAGCGTATACACAACCATATTCGTTCAGCGGAAGGATAAAAAATCAGACATGAGCTAAGTGTTACGAGTACCATTCACGAAATAAGCACTAGTTGAAAAAAAACGTTAGATGGCGGACCCTATATAATATAATTTACAAGGCTTGTGTCCATTTTTCAGAATAAAAGCGACGGATGTGAACTTAGATACAAAAATATTTAAGTGGATTGCTGTAAAATGATTTGAATCCAAATACCAACTTGTTTAAAGACTTTTGGTTCCCAAAAAGCCTGGCGGCATTGACACTAATGTTAAAAAAAAAATGCATCATCTATATGTAATTAATGAAAATAGGTAGCTATGCCCATAGCAGCTTGAACGAAATCCTTTGTCACATGAAACATCCCAAGAATTCGAAATAATGTCTGAAATTGATTTCTGATTAAATAGCGTTGTACCTAATATTTTATGTAACTAATAGCAACTTTCGAGGACTTAATTGGATTTTGTTTTCGAACTGCTTCCCTCGTGTTTGGTAATCTATTTTAATTAATCGGCTCCCCAGAAATCCGTGCTGTGAAGATTTTTATTCAACCATAGCCCCATATAATTGATTCGCATCTTAGTCATATTTTCATTAAATTTCGCAAACTAGCTACCACTTGTAAAATTAATCGTCATCAAGCTTCCAAGAACGACTTAATTATCCCTAAACCACCCTTGTGGCACCACATCAATTTTATGATCCTTTCATAGTTCTCTAATCGTTTAAAATAACTACACTCTGTCCTTGTCAGCGTTGCCTTGAATTTGTATTCTGACAACGTACCTACGAGTACAAATCCCAAAAGGCGCCACAGTAAGAAAAAAAAAAACAGAACACCAACAAAAACAAAAACCAAAAACACTCAACCTAACCGACATTAAGTCGACTCTATAGTTTACACAACCCAGTCTGCATAACGACGAGTATCCTATTACTTAGTAAATCATTAAAGTCAACGCACACAAAGTGAGTCACTGAGGCACTTATTTATGCAAACCCACCCGCTTTGTTGGTGAATATTTTGGGGGTAGGAGTGAAGTTTAAAACACATCTTTGATGATTCGTACATAGGTATAACATTTTAGGAATTCTTACCATCGGACATGATGTTGTTGTGATCCTTGTGCAATTGTTCAGTTGTAAATCGGTGCCATTTCGTCTCACCACCGAGTGCATTTGAGGACAAAAGCCACTTGTTTTGGTTAAGCACCATTCTCCACAGGACGCCCAGGGACAATTATTTGGCATTTGTAAATCAATAGTTTGGCACATAACCGGGTCGAGTTCAAATCCCGACTTGAAGGCTCTGTAATGCAATTTGGAAATGAAATTTTATCACCACAAAAAAACACAAACACAAACACAAACTAAGTAGGCAAAACCCATGTGAAAGAATATCTATTATGATACAATATATTATATTCGTAGCTCATCGAAACTAGGTCAGTGACGATGGGGTTTGAGATGAGACAAGAGATGGCACACTTACTGAAATGAAGGTGAGTAAACTGCAACACTGAGGTAAACAATGGAAACACATGACAAAACCATTGTCAACTGACAGAAACATATTGAACCACAGATACGTTTATCCTGTTCGGGTATCAATCGTGGTTTATTCTTTCGCCTGCCCATTGTTATCGTTGTCGTTGTCTATGCTGACGCCGTCTTTCTTGCCTTCTATGTCTATTTATTGTTAATTGAAGGGATACAATAATTCACTCACATCACACATTCATAGGGAGACCGATAACTACAATACATACATATGTATTATGAATTCAGGATAATTGTTCTGGATATTTGAATTCACGGTGTGCTGCGTAAATTATTTCGCGAATTTATGTACAAGTATTAATGAGTAACCGAACGGATGACAGGATGATTGAAAATAATAGTAATGAAGCAATTGAATCCTTGACTTGTTGATATCCTTGTCAAAGGTAGATATTTCTCTTTGCTATTTTTTTTTATCCTTTCTTCTTTTCTGTATCACAACACACACACCCAAAAATTTGTTGCACGACTGTTGGGAATAAATTGTTGATGACCGAACGGAGTTGAGGAGCAATAGGAGGGGTTTTGTAAATATTTGGCATTCAACGTATATTGCCTTTGATATGATATCCCCGCATACAAGATACGACGATTATTCACACACAAATGACTAAATTAAATTTTATAAAATTAGAAACTCAGCTGGAATGCAAAAATGAAAAAATTGGTGAAGCGGCACTCGCAAAACCTGTTAAAGCTAAGCAACTTGCACCGAGGGAACCTAAATCTAAACTGAGAGCGCAATTTGCTTTTCGTAACAACTTTAATCAAAATGTTGGAAATGCCTAATAATATCCTTCCAATCACAATTCAGGGAAAAGCACAGTGGCGTAGAGCTTAAGTTGAGGCACAACTTCAACCGTAACCTTAAAAAGTTTTCCGAGTAAAGTGTATTATCGATTTTTCCAAAGCTAACCGAATGATAGCCGATTTAAAAAGGTAAAATGCACTTTTTTAGATTAATTATATGATATCTACAAACCAAGTTCTCAGTTTAAACAAAATTAAACAAATAAAAATGAAAAATTATTATTTGAATACCCATACCAATTCATGAGAATCAAAAAGAAGGGACTTTTTTTTTAGTGCTATCGCCAATCATATTATTTATTGGTTTTTGTTTTACTTAACTAATTAAGGCTTTCGAATTGGAAGATAGGATAGGAAATAGTAAATCAGCAGATGATTGTGAAGTCAATGTGTTGGCGGCAAGATGGCAATATTATTTAAAGTGTTTTCCAATAGGGACTTGACAATTTTGAAGTTAATTTGTGAATGCACTCTTTCACTAATCATCAAACTGTCGCTGTCAATTTATTCAGTAAACTCAACATTTTCACCGTGGTAAAGTACACAAAAGAGCAACGTCTGCAAATTATAAAAATTTTCTACCGAAATTCGGAGTCGGTGACTGCAACTTTAAGAGCGTTAACTCCAATTTTCGGTCGTAATTCTCGCCCTAGTAGACAGGCAATAACAAGTTTAGTGCAAAAATTTGAGTCTACATATTCGTTGTGTGATGTTGCCGTGTCAGTGAGACAACGGGTTGGTCGAAGTGTCGAAAATATCGCTGCCGTTCAGGCGTGCGTAGCAAACGATCCACATCAGTCAATTCCATGGCGTTCTCAAGAATTGGGCATCGCTCAGACCACATTATGGCGTATTTTGCGTAAGGATCTCGGTTTACACCGATACAAGATCAAGCTGACTCAAGAATTGAATCCGATGGACCATTTGAAGCGACGTACTTTCTCCGATTGGGTTCTGGAGAAGATGCCCCAAGAAGATGAATTTCCTCGCAAAATCATCTTCAGTGACGAAGCTCATTTTTGGCTCAACGGGTTCGTCAAAAAAATATGCGTTATTGGTCGGCTGAAAATCCATATGTGCTTCATGAATCACCACTTCATCCACGAAAAATAACTGTTTAGTGCGGTTTGCATGCCGGCGGCGTTATTGGGCCATATTTTTCGTCGACGATAACGATCGTCATGTTACTGTGAATGGTCAGCGTTATCGCGCCATGATCACCGATTATTTTTGGCCCGAATTGGAAGATATGGACTTGGACGACATGTGGTCGTCCACACAGCACACGCTACAATCGATTTATTAAAGAGTAAGTATGGTAAGACATGGGCCAGACGTTTGGCCGCCTCGTTCGTGCCATTTAACGCCGCTTGACTATTTTCAGTGGGGCTACGTTAAGTAGTAGGGGCTACTACTTCAACGTTGGAAGAGCTCAGAGCCAACATTGAACGCGAAATAGCGGCCGAAATGTGTGGCCGAGTCGTTGAAAATTGGGTCCAACGAATCGACCGCTGCAAACGTGCCCGCGGTGACCATATGAACGAAGTCGAGTTCCATTCATAAATGTTTTGACTGTACTTCAAGCCGATAATAAAGTTTTTGAAATATCTCAAATGGTTTGCGTTTTATTTAAAAAAAAAGTTGTCAAGTCCTTATTGGAAAACCCTATAGTATCAACGGTTGTCGCTATGCTAAGTCGACCAAAATTTAAATTTATCTGATTGCGCTACACTCACCAGGGAACACTTCGCGTATAATCATCATCAGTCGAGTATATTGAAGGCAGTATATGTCAATTCTAGCTACTGGAGGAACTACCGAAGGGCTGGCTGAAGTCATAGGGAAATGGCATTCTCCTTTTTAATGTAGCTTTGACGGGAAGTACTTGACCGTCTAGCATTCTAGGTAAAGCGAGTGGATATTCTACGGACACTCAATTGTACGAATATACGAGTATGTTGTGATGAAGGTAGAAGATACGGTTTTGCTTTTCGGACAGCCAACTATTGTACTTTCAAGAGTCTGAAAGTAATGGAATGCTACAATGGGGGCACTCTTGATCAATTGAAAACTTTCGTAACTAAAGAAACCGAGAAGGAGGAGCGAAATTTTGACTGTAATTTCGCATCCATACCCCGAAATTGCATAGTCGCAGGGAAAGGTAAAGAACAATCTGTTCTTGAACACCAAAGATTATAAAGCTTGTAGGTCTGGAATTGCATAGCCACATATTGCTCGCTTTACTCCGCAAACGAAACTATCAATTTGGATGAGGGAACAATTCGTAGACCAATTCATGAAATTTTGGCACGAGTAAACACGCCTGTGCATTCGAGCATTGTTAGAAGAGTGCTTTCTTCTTGGCCAAATTCTATCCAATTTCCTTTATGACCTCCATGACCACATCGAGCATTAGCCGTGCAAGTAAATACGACTCATGTCCATTAGGCTATGTTTAGAATTGAAAGGACATAAATATGTACGAGTATATATAAGTCGCGCAATTAAAATTACATAGAAGTAATTTATAATAATAGAATGTCACGATGAAACTTAATGTCAAATACAATGTGTAGAACGACATCCTTTCGGCCTGAGGAGGTCTCGTGAACCATCTTTTTTGTGTCACTGCCGGAGAACTGGAGGAGCAGAACATCAGGGGGTTACTACCTCCTTCTATGACATTCTATAACATATGTACAATAGGTACAAAAAAGTTTTGCCACGAGAAAAAACAAAGTACTTGAATAGAATGTGGTTGATACTACGAGTATATCTATTTTAACTTGTCAATCGAGTTACCTAACCTAATCTGGATGAAGTAGCTGAATCTAATGTATTAACCGGATTATAAATTTATGAACTGCACTCACATCCTTATACAACGAAGAAAATTCCGCTAGAAAAATTCAAAACGACTCTGGATTAATTTGACCATTATCTAATAGCAAAGACTGAAAGATTCCATTAAAAGGAGCTTCCAAGGAGTACAATGGACTAGTTCTTTGTCTTTGTCTGAGTGCCTTGTTCCGACAGAAAAAAACAAAACAAAATCTTACAAGCAGAGGCGTATAAAGTTGGGCTCAAAATAAATACCGCCAAAAACTGAAGCCCTAAGCATTTCCGTTTCCATCGCTCAAATCAACATTGCCAGACAACAAGTCGAGAAGGTAACTAACTTCCTTTACTTTGGAAGTATGGTCTGCGAAGATGGAGGCACAAATCTGGACATGGACAGAAGGATCAATAAAGCAAAAGCTATGTTATGCGTGTGATATTTTTGGATATTTGGAGGAATTTGCAGAAGTTCTTCTGGCCGTGAAAGACAGCTCTGTGTTTTCTAAACAATGTTTGTGCGCATGATTTTTGGAAAGAATTAATATTGAATGTGTCACAGCTGGTGAGTATTTGAAAACACAATTTTAGGTCAATGAAAGGTTAAACACTTGTTATTTCTGTTAAATGCCAGCGTTTTCGTTTTGTTTTGGTCGTTTTTTCCTACATGTTCTGTCAGAGTCGGAGTTATTTATAATATTGGCTTCCCGAATTGTATGGATGACGGAGCAGATGTTATTATGGCTCAGCAAGCAACTGACTCAACGGTTAGTAAATCATCGTTATTACCAGTATTTGCTGTTAGATGATGTATTACAATAGGCTATTTTTGTAATTTTTTGGATGAATGATTGGGAATTTACGTGATGTTGCTTTTTGAACACATACACATGCATGGATACATGAGCTTGTGTGACGATTTTGATTTGAATTCGAGGAGAACAAAAGTTCGTGAAATTTTTTTTTACTAAGGACCAAGAATTTATTGCCGTGTATTTCTCCTTTTATTAAAAACTAGTCTGGTGGATGGGTGTTGCAGTTTTAGAAAAGGCACTGACTTGATCAAGCTGAGGATGCCTTGTGCTGTAATCTTATATTGTCTTATATGGGTCATATCTAACTGAGTTTAGGAATTTAGGAAAAAGAAAAATGCAACACTTTGTTACCAATTCGGGGATGTTTGGGATTAACTTTTCGACTACGTAAAAACCTATACCAGCAGGTACATGTAGTGAAAAAAGAAGCGCAGCATTTTGCACAGAAGAACAATAACGGTTCACGAGCTTTAGGAGCAGAAAAGACAGTATCTTCTTATAAGGAGAAAGGAAGTAGCATGAGAAGCGCTCGATGGACTAAATAACAAAATGCTATTGCAGGAAAAACTTTTGAAAGTACGAGTATTACTAAATTCTACCTATAAAGCCCGTAACGAAACCCCAAAGACAAACAAGATAAAAATAAAGTGCCAGCCGATGCTGAGTATGTGGAAGGTCGATTTTTGCATGGACTCTATAGGTTAGGTTAGGTAAGAGTGGCTGTTGGGGAGACCAACCCACTTAGGCCTATTAGCCCAGTGACATCACGTTAATCTGTGATCCTCCTACTCTTAAAACTTATTTGAGCTTATGATGGAGGGTAGGCTACTGCTAACGCTTAAGTCATTGCAGAAGAAAGGTCTTAAGTGAAGTTTCCTTCCTTGGGAGAGAGCTGGGCGTGTACCGAGTAGGTGGAGGATTGTCTCCTCCTCATCCTCGCTCATACAGGTTCTAAAGAAATCATTTGTAAAGACGCCAAGCCTTCTTGCATGCTTACCTATAAGACAGTGTCCAGTGATGACACCCATGATAGCGGTGAGATGTTTTCTATTTTGAAAGATCAAACTCTTAGAGCAATTCAGATTCAGTTTTGGTCGGATCTGTTTGGTTTCTAGACATGTTGATCCAACAGTTCACCTAATGTTTGTTATTTTGTTAGCATCCAGCTTTAATATAAGTTTGTATGTTTGTATGTATGTAGTTCCGGTAGAATAGGTAGAGTGGTTCCAATTTTGGCGAATTCGGCAGCCCTATAATTCCCTGGAATTACTCTGTGGCCCGGCACCCAACATAAGTGAAGGTTGAACTGCTCTACCATCTCCCTAAGAGATGATCGGCAGTCAAGGGCGGTTCTAGAATTTAGTGGGACTGAGTCCAGGAACTTGATAGCGGCCTGATTAAACCTACAAATATGGGAATATCCCTTGCAGATATCAGGTCTTTCTTCAGAAATTAATCGTCAAAATTTCTGCCAATTCCGCTATCAGTCTTAGATCCATCCAAATAGAATTGGATTGACTTGTAATCCATGAAAACATCTTCCTCCCAGAAGAATCTAGAGGGGAGCTTACATGAAAGTCTTTGTCAAACCAATGTTATGGTATAATGTAATCGATGTTCTCTGGGAGGATCCTTAGTACATACCATATATTCAGAATATTAGCGTGGCCAAATATAATATTTGTCCACTGTGTAGTCGCTTTAAGGCGAATATCTTCGGTCGCAGCTACTTGCCTGCTGAAGATATCGAGGGGTGTCAAGTGAAACAGAATATCTAGTGTCGTGGAAGAATTAGAGCGTAGGTCTCCGCTTATGCGCAGACATGCTGTTCTTTGGATTCTGCTTAGTTTGCTGCAGACAGACACCCCGTAGGTGAGTATCGGTCTTATAACCGAGACGTATAGCCAATTATGCGAGGTTGAAGGCCCCATTTATTCCCAATGGTTGTTTTCTTGCAATAGAATTAATCTACTGTAGCTTTCTTGACTCTTCTTGAATGTTAGGTTTCCAGTTTAGTTTCCTGTCAAAAATGAGACCTTGATGTTTTCCTGTATCAGAGAAGACTATATAGAGTGGTACTGTTGATTGAAGGCGGGTCTATGATTTGAATTTTATATTCCTGGAAAATAGGACAAGATCAGTTTTATGGGAGTTTATTCCCAATCCACAGCAATCTTGCCAACGCATTGATCTGTTAAGATATAGCTGAAGGAGTTCTTTAATAGTATTAACATGCTTACGTGCGACGGCTTTAGTAACATCATCCGTATAGTCAATCATGCTGTTACCACCCGCTTCCACGTATATCAGCAGTTCATTATTCACCAAGTTCCAGAGGAGGGGTAAAAGACTACCGCCTTGCCGCATACCTCTGTTGACACATCGTTTAGCAGAAGCCTCATCTTTTGAACTTCTCATCGAGTTTATACTCTCTTCCTGTTTAGTTGGCTTTGAAGTATCATACCTCTAAAACAGTTAAATGCATTTGGGAACTCTTTTCTTTGTTTGAGCGTTGACGGATCAGTTGATCAGTTGATTTAAATACGATTGAATACGGCGCATACATGTGAAAAGGTCGAAGACACGCTTAAGGAACTTAATATCTACCACAAAACAATTTTAAGCCACTCGGAATGAGCTGGTTACAAACACGAGCTCGAAGATCAAATTTCCATTAGTGAATCATTGCTGAAATGGAACGAAACCGAGCCATCTTTGAAGCGAATGGTAACGGGTGGTGAAAAATGGGTCATATACGACTATACCGTTTGAAAGCGGTCTAGATCGAAAAAGTTGAAAATGCTCCGATAGAAATGCCAGTATTTATCTCAAGGAAAGTGATGATGGGTGAGTTCATAAACGTCAGTATTTCAAATGTAATACAATCACAGATCTTTCCTCGTGTTTTTTCGAACGCATTCACCACACAGTCATATCCTAGTATGATCGTCATTTGTTTTGCGTTCAAAAACGTCATGTCACTGCAAACAATATTTAACCAAATATTAAGGTGCGCAATGTTTGTCAATAGATGGCTCCAGCAGCAGTGCTGGTCGATTTTCACATATCTAAAATGGCATGAACCAAGCTTAGACATATGGTAAACAAACCGTCTTAATACATTAGTGATTTTGTTTTGGCCTCATATACTTTTGGTTGTGTGAAAATGTCTGATTTTGTGTCAAATAATCCTGTCAAAAAACGTCGGCTGAAGCGTAGCGAAAGCTCCAAAAGGTATACGGAGATGCTGCTCTAAATAAAACAACGTGCCGTGATTGGTTCCGTCGCTTCAAAGACAGTGATTTTGATGTTGACGATCGTCCGCGTGAAGGAAGGCCAAAATCCTTCGAATACGCTGAATTGGAGGCAAATAGCCAACCCATTTCCAAGCATGCGTTAGGAAGTATTCAAAAACAAGGAACTTGGTTTCCTTATAATTTGAAGTCAAGGGAAGTTGAGCGTCGTTTTTTCGCCTGTAAAAAAGGAAGGGTTTTCGCTTACATAGGAAGCTCCACCCCACCCGCCATATTCCCCAGATATTGCGCTGTCCGATTATTACTTTTTCCGTTCCGGTAATACTTTGAATGATTCATTTGTAACTATTTTTTCACAATAAAGTAGAATTTTCATAAAAAAAAAACAACTTAGTTGCACACTTAATAGATTTGTTTTTTTCGAAAGAAATAGTTTATTTATTTTTATTACATATGTACATATCATTTCAATAGTTCTTACATCCTTCCTCTTCACCTCTTCAAAGGACACAAAGTCTTAAAGTCTTTTAACTTTTAATTATTAACTTTTTATGCAGCCACAATTGAAATGCCTAACTAATCTGCACAAGTATGATGATATGTTGACGTTTGTGAACACAAATGTAATACAGTTTGATGAAGTTAGTTCTGCAACAGCGTTATTGAACGCACATAATGCAGCTCTTTGTTAGTATGGCGTTTTTGGAAAAAAAAAAACACCCAATACGTGTTTGGTGGAATTAGAAGGGTATCATCTATCATGAGTTACTGCCGCCTAGTCAAACAATTGATTCCATTCGATCCTGGAATTTTTTAACTATTGTGTTGTACTATTAATGCTATCTGTTAGATCCTAGACATATATATACATACATTTATAAAAATTTGAATTGTATACCCGCAAGCTGTGGAATATTTCTAATTATAACACCGTATAAACAACATAGAAATTTTGAATTTACCGCCAATCGCGGTGACCACCATATTTGTTATATGCGATGTTTTAAATTATGTTGAGAAGACCACTTAGTTATCATGCCACATTTCGTAATAAAGTTTGTTGCCTGAAGAACTCATTTTCAAATAGATCGCCTTTTTTTTTTGCTCTGTTCGCTCGCCCTAGTAATTCTCGCTGTAGTAATTCTTCCTTAGTAAAGGATATATTCGATAGTCTAACTTATAAAAAAAAAATAAAAAAATCCGTAAACGAAAAGAACCACATGTGGATAGATAAGTATCATCTCCCATTCAGGTAAGTGATAAATCAGTATTCAGTCGAATGTGCGCTTACAAGAGTCATAGACCAAAGGTTAGGTTAGGTTAGGTTAGGTAAGAGTGGCTGTTGGAAATACCAACCCACTTAGGCCTATTGGCCCATTGTGATGCCACGTGGATCTATGATCTTCTTACTACTGGAACCAGTTTGAGCTTATAATAAAGCGTAGGAGACTGTTAACGTCTATATTTTCTAAATCGTTTAGGTCGTTGTAGAAGAAAGCTCCTAGATGAAGCTTCCTTCTCTGGGAGAGAGCTGGGCATGTGCAGAGTAGGTGGAGGATTGAGGAGGAGACAATGCAGATTCTACAGAAATCATTAGTAAAAGCGCCAAGCCTTCTTGCCTGCTTGCCTATGAGGCAGTGTCCAGTAATGACACCTATTATGGCACTGAGATGTTTCCTATCTAAAAGGATCAGACACTTAGAGCGACTCAGATCCAGCCTTGGCCTGATCTGTTTGGTCGCTAGATATGTTTGTCCAGCAGTCCACCTAAGGTCTGTTCTTTTATTGGCATCTAGCTTTAATGTTAGTTTGCACGTAGCGATTGGTATACCTATATTACCTTTGCCCGGTAGGATAGGTAGAGTGGTTCCAATTTTGACGAGTTCATCGGCTCTGCAGTTCCCTGGAATGTCTCTGTGGGCCGGCACCCAACAAAGGTGAATGTTGAACTGCTCTCCCATCTCCATGAGAGATGATCGGCATTCAAGGGCGGTTTTAGAATATAATGAGACCGAGTCCAGGGGCTTGATGGCGGCCTGACTGAAAATATGCTGATATCCTTTGCCGATATCACGTTTTTCTTCAGCCAGGACATAGCTTCTTTAATCGCCAAAATTTCCGCCTGGAACACGCTACAGTGATTTGGAAGGCGGAAAGAGAGGCTTGGATTTAGCTTATCTGAGAAAACACCGCCACCAACTCCGCTATCGGTTTTAGATCCATCTGTGTAGAGATAGATTGACTTGTCCTCCATGAAAGCATCCTCCTCCCAGAATGATCTAGAGGGGAAGCTTACATGGAAGTTTTTGTCAAACCAAAGTTCAGGTATGGTGTAATCGGTGTTCTCTGTGAGGATTCCTAATGTATTAAGAATATTGGCGTGGCCAAATGAATTATTTGTCCACTGTTTAGTCGCTTTAAGGCGAATAGCTGCAGTCGCAGCTACTTGCTTGCTAAAAATGTCGAGGGGTGTCAAGTGAAGCAGAATATCTAATGCCGCAGAGGGAGTAGACCGCAAGGCTCCGCTTGTGCATAGACATGCTGTTCTTTGGACTCTGCTTAATTTAATGCGGTTGCATTTTCCAAGGCCGTCCACCAGACAACCACCCCGTAAGTAAGTATCGGTCTTATGACCGAGATGTATAGGCAGTGGGTTATGCGAGGTTGAAGGCCCCATTTGTTCCCAATGGCTTTCTTGCAAGAGAATAAATCTATTGTAGCTTTATTGACTCTTCCTTGAATGTTAGGTTTCCAGTTTAGTTTCCTGTCAAAAATGAGACCCAGATATTTTGCTGTATCGGAGAAAACTAAACTGGTACCGTTTATTGAAGGAGGGTCTATGATTGGAATTTTATATTTCCTAGAAAAGAGGACAAGATCAGTTTTATGGGGGTTTATTCCCAATCCACAGCGATCTGCCCAGCAGGTTAATCTGTTAAGATTTACTTGGAGGAGTTCTTTAATGGTATTTAAATGTTTTCCTGAGACGGCTATGGCAACGTCATCCGCATAGGCAATCACTCTGCTACCACCCGCTTCCAGGTATATCAGTAGTTCGTTAACCACTAAGTTCCAGAGAAGGGGGGAGAGGACACCGCCTTGCGGCGTACCCCTACTGACATATCTTTTAGCAGAAGTCTCACCCAGTTTGGAGTTGATTATCCTGCTTGTTAGCATTAGATTAATCAGCTCCCCAAGTGAGCCGTCTACCTGCAGAGTTGACAGCGCAGTCGTGATTGCGGATGTGTTGACGTTGTTAAAGGCGCCCTCTATGTCTAGGAAAGCAACCATTGTGTACTCCTTATATTGTAGGGATCGTTCGATGTGGCTAGTCAGAGAGTGCAAAGCCGTTTCCACCGACTTCCCTTTACAGTAGGCATGTTGAGCCGCAGACAGAAGTCTTGGATCAACTTTAGCTCGAATATGGATATCAATCAGTCGTTCTAAAGTTTTCAGAAGGAATGATGATAGACTTATAGGTCTGAGGTCCTTTGGGACCACATGAGAACATTTTCCAGCTTTGGGAATGAATACTACATTGACTTCTCTCCATAACAGTGGAATGTGGATAAGTTCTACACAGCTCCTCATAATATTTGCCAACACTGGTAGAATAATATCTGAGGATCTCTGTAGCTCGGCAGGTATAATACCGTCCGGACCAGCAGACTTGTATGGTTTGAAGCCATGCAGCGCCCAAAGCAGTTTGTCTCTCGTAATCAGACCATGAATTTTGGTCACGGTTGCAGTACTCCTGTTTGGTCTGCTACTGGCCGCGAGTTGGGAGCTACCTGGAAAGTGGGTGTCCAGAAGCAGGTTGAGTGATTCATCACTTGAGGTTGTCCAAGAGCCATCGGTTTTTTCAAACAGCTGGGCATCATAGGATTTGTGGAGAGGATTTTTCTTAGCCGTGATGCCTCAGAGGTTTCTGTAATTTTGTCACAGAATGACCTCCAGGATTATCGCTTTGCCTTCCTCAGTTCTTTTTTGTATAATTTGAGGGATTCTTTATATGAGTCCCAGTCGGTCACTTTTCTTGTGCTTTTTGCTGCGTTGAAAAGTTTTCTGCAGGCGTTTCTGAGCAGTCCCTGTGCCGACTGCCGACTGTCGGGCGGAGGAAGTGATAGGACCATGGCTTGCCACAGTCTTAACACTCCCTGAAGGAGTTTTGGTAGCCGCGACAAGTCCGTGGCCTGCCACAAACTTGCTGCTGCTAGGGGTGGAGGAAGTGATAGGACCATGGCTTGCCACAGTCCTAATACTTCCTGAATTCTTATTTTTTAGCTCGTTCCGTTTGCCTTTAGAGGATGGCGCACCATGGCCTGCCACAGTTTTGCCTCCTCTCGGCAATGTAGGAGCCTTGCCGGTAGTCGGTGTAGTCACCGTTCCACCGCCCGGTATTGAAGGAATACCGGCCTCGGTTTTTGTTTTTTGGTTATTTTCCATTAATGGTCCCTCGAGTAGCGGAGAAAGGGGTGTCCATCTGTACAGAGATCAGCTGTATACAGATAAGGCTAGCTAATCCAGAGGTCGCCAGGTATCCGGATACTCCGTTCGCGACTGAGCTATTTTTGGAGATACTGTACCCTCAGCCAGGTTGATCTTCAGCACGGGTCGTATAACGCCTTGATCCAGCCCAGGGGAATGATGGAGTGCTTTGTGAGTTGGGGAGGGGGGGGGGCATCCTTTGGTTTCAGGACTCGTCTGGAGAATTTCTTCTCGAGATTCATTTACCCTACTCAGCCTCTACAACTGGACAAGTTCGATGCTCGCTGTAGAAGTCATAGACCAAAACTCAAAATAAAAAAAATAATTAAAAGTATTTAATCCAGACAACTTATGAATAAACGCACTTTTGGCGGAATAGCGATATGCATGCAAGCAATATAATCATCTATACATATTATATATATATTGCTGCAGCCACCTACATAATTTTTTTTTTCGAGTGCTGTGAGTTAACACATTCGATGCGACCGCAGTTAACATAAAATTTTCTAATAAATCGCTTATGTACCACAATTCTGCACGTCCAAATTCACTCACGATCATAGTCATTGGCAAAAGCTTTTATTAGAGCAACTCAAGCCTCTTCCACTTGTCTAGTCTTCGTCTCTCGTTCGATCTCTTAGTTCCGCACTGCAGAAAAGCTTTACAGTGGAATCATACGTGCACTGTTGTATAAGTTAACGCCAAACACAGGTGCAACTTGAGCAACCGTTTCCGCAGTAATGCTGACAATGCGTCTGGTACACAGAAACTAACTTATCATAATAATTTGTAATTAGTCTTAGGAAAGATTTAATAAAGAACAGGCATAGCCTGGAGACCAAAAAATCATTTTTTTTTAATTCGTTTAAACTTAAACGAACTTAACTTATACCTTCATTGTATAGATCCTCATTTCGCCTACACTCACAGAGCTTTCTGTTGTTTTGTTTTCTTGTCGTGGCCGGAGATTATGCTTCATTGATCTTGCATTGAAGGAAAGCTTTCGCTGATTGTCTTCGTCGCTGGAGTTCGTCTACTGGGTAGAGTAGGAGTGGATCCATATTTTCGCTTTTGGATAGACATACTCGTAAGTGTCACTTCGCCTCTCAACATATGTAAACAGCTTGAGAGTTGACTTCGTCTTTGAAACTTCAATTGAGTAGATTTTATCGTTTCGTCGTTTGATACATACGAGGGCGGGTCAATAAGTCCGTGACTTTTGGAATAAAACACAGATTTTTTGATAAAAAAATAATTTTATTTTTCAACGTAGTCTCCCTTGAGCTCTATACACTTTGTCCAACGCTTCTCCAATTTTTTTATCCCTTCCAAAAAAATGATTTGTCGAGGTCCTCAAAATAGGCCTTTGTTTGCGAGATGACTTCATCATTGGAGTCAAATCTTTTTCCACCAAGCCATTTCTTCAGGTTTGGGAACAAGAAGTAGTCGCTCGGAGCCAAATCTGGAGAATAGGGTGGATGAGGGAGCAATTCATAGCCCAATTCATGGATTTTTGCCATGGCAACTGCACATGTGTGCACCCTTGCATTGTCTTTTTTCTCCTCAAATTTTTTCCTCAAATTAGTGAGTAGTCTGATAAAAATAGCTGTCAAACACAAACTAACTGACGCAGCAAGTTTAAATTTTGACAGGAGTCAACTGACAGATGCCTGTTGACAGGAGCAGTGTTGCTGTTTCAGTAAAGAGGTCAGAAATTTAAAAAGTCACTGACTTATTGACCCGCCCTCGTATTAATGTCGTGAAACGTTCTCTTCGCAACATACAATATTCATAGATTCGAATTTTAATTCACCGAATTCATTTGAATATATTGAGCTGGACATTTTAATTACCTCTAAATACGACTGATACGTTTAGCTAGATCTCTTTGGCAAAGTCGAATTTTTTCTTCAATTTGAAGTAAATCTCCAGGACATACAACATTTAGATTCGTTTTTTGCTTTCGGCTAATTTTGTTGGTAATTGTTTGTAAATCATCAATATGTCAACTGAGTCTACTACTAAGGCTACCATTCAGGAACTGAACCAGATGCGTTCATCCACAAAGGGCAGTATTACTCGTATTAAGAACCTCGTAGAGACAAAGGCAGACTCTTTATCAGCAACAGAATGGGAGTGCCGGTTAGGTATACTCGATTCGTACTTTTAGCAGGTTCTTGCTTACCAGACTCAAATCGAGCGGATAACACCTTCTGACACCACAGTCGTGGAGAGTTAGAAAATTTATATATATATTGCGGCAAAAACAAAAATCCAATCGCTTTTAGGAACTATAAGGAGTATTTGTATGCAAACAAGTTTTGTAGTACCACCGCCACAATATAACAGCTTAACAAATCTCAAGCTTCCGAAGTTCAGCGGGAATACAAGAACTTTATGAATTCGTTCACAAAGCTGGTGGATGATGAGACAAATTTGACCACAATTCAAAATTTCAACCATTTGCTATTTTGTTTGAGTGAGCAGGCTCTTACCACGGTTAAGGCCTTTCAAGTTTCGGACGAAAATTATCCAAAGGCACTTGCCAGACTCAAAGAACGTTACGATAATGATTTTCTTATTTTTGCACAGTACATTTCGGAGTAGTTTGAGCTGCCTATCATTACAAAAGCTTCGGCTGTAGACTTACGAGCCTTGATAGATAATTTGTCTGCAATATTTAATTTGCTTCAGTCTATATGATCGTTTGAAAACATTTGCAATGCAATGATTACTCACATAGCAATGTCGAAGGTAGAAACCCTGTCAAAATGGGACGAACACCAGGATTACAAGACACTTCCGAGTTAGATAGACTGTTCAGCTGTTCTATGTAAACTATGTCAATATCTCGAAACTCGTGATACTAACCAACTGAGAGCCAACTGTGCACGAGGTACACTGAATAAGGCCAAGCCATCGGGTTCTGCTCATCGCTCTCAGACTTCACTTACAGTTGCAAAGCGAGCTTGTTTGTTTTGTGGAGATACTATCCATTCGATCTTAAATTGTCATAATTTTGATAAATTGGGAGTTATGGCACGATTCTCAAATGTGAAAAAGCGTCCCGAATCGATTTGTTGTTAGGTGCCGAAACATTCTTTGATTCGCTCAAGTTGGGTCAGATCAAATTAGGCGAAGGACTTCCTTCCTTGCAGAAAACTACGTTGGGCTGGATCGTTTCAGGCAGGTACCAGGCACAGTCAGATAAGGATAGGAAACAATGTCTTCTGACTACGGGCAAAGATTGAAAGGCTTTGGGAGTTAGAAGAACTCCAAGAATCCAAATCAAAGTGGACAGAAGAGCAAAGGGAATGTGAGGCACACTTCAACGAGAACCTGGAAATTTCTTCTAATGGTCGATTGATGGTCAAACTGTCATTCAAACAGGAGCCGAGTTTTTTATGAGCCTCATACAATATAGCGTTTCGTCGTTTTTTAACACGGTTAGCGAAAAATAAGTCTATAAAACAACAGTACTCATAGTTTCTAGGGGAATACAAGGAATTAGGACATATGTCGCTTGTCAAGGACCCAAAGTTAAACGGACCATACTACTACTTGCCCAATCACTGTGTTCTTAGGCCAGGAAGCTTATCCCCGAAAATAATGGTAGCGTTTAATGCGTCTTGCTATACCTCCTCACAAATTTCGTTAAACGATATTCTCATGATAGGCCCGAAAATCCAGCCTGAGCTATTTACTATTCTCCTTCGGGTTTCGTTTGCATAGGTTTGTTCTGACAGCCGATATCGTGAAATTGTATAGACAGTTACTGGTTCACCCTACTCATCGCAAATTTCAATACATCTTGCGGAGGACGAAGGAAACAGAACCAATACAAACATACGAACTGAATACTGTCACATATGGAACTACTTCAGCTCCGTTCTTAGCCATCTTAAATATTTGGCAGATAAACATCGATCATCATCGCCGTTAGGATCCTGTGCATTTAAAGAGGATATTTACGTAGACGATTTTGTCACAGGAGACTGCAATCTTGACAAATTATTTCAAAAACTTGAGGAAGTCAAACTAATTTTGAAGTCAGCTGGGTTAGAGTTATCCAAATGGAACAACAACCACCCCAACATCGACAAAGCTATACCTGATACAAAGATTAAGTTGAGTGAGTCAGGTTTAACCAGCACTTTTGGAATTTCGTGGAACTCCGTTAGTGACCATTTTATTTTTCCTAAGCACCTACCAAAACATTTTCTAAGCAGACAAAAAAATCGGTTTTATCAATTTTGTCGTCACTCTTCGACCCATTTGGCCTGCTCAGTCTGATCATCATTAAGGGCAAGATAATCCTTTAACGTTTATGGATCGAAAGGGTTGAATTGGACGCCTCACTGCCACAAGGCATCGAAGCAGAATGACAACGATTCGTAACGGATTTGCACTCTGTATAAAAGGTATCGGTTCGGCGCAGCTATCAGATACATGGGTTTGCTGATGTATCTATGCACCCATATAGTTGCTGTATATATCTTAGATCAGTGGATGAATTTGGATCCACTCAGGTTAGGCTCTTGGTATCAAAATCCCGGGTGGCACCTATAAATAGAAAATCACTACCTCGCTTGGAGCTGTGTGCAGCTCATCCGTTGTCCAAATTGTGGGAATAGATTGAGACCATTTTCAAGGATCTTCAGTCAGAAGTTTACTTTTGGAATGATTCCGCCATTGTTCTATATTGGATTGCTACCCATTCCTCGAAGTTGACCACTTTTGTCGGCAATCGAATTGCTGAAATTCAAACGAAAACGCGGGGAGTCTTATGGCGCCATGTTCCCACACAAGAGAATCCAGCTGACATCGTGTTGAGGGGCTGCGACATTCACGAGTTGAAGGGATCAAAGGGATCAGTCTGGTTCGATGGACCACGATTTTTGATGAAGTGTGATCAAGATTGGCCCTCAAGGATAGAGATTCCGCTTTCATCAGAAATTGCACTGGAAAAACGGAAATCAGTCCTCATCTGCAAAGGTGCAATACCCAATTTAATACACGGTATAGTCAAGCGTTTTAGTTCCTATTCCAAGATACTTGGAATAATAGCGTATGTTATACGATTTTGTCGTCGATTTGAGGCGAAGTGGTCTCGAAGCATGAAAAAGCTCTCCAACATGAAAGATTTGCAAGAGCACCCCGAACCATTTTTAACTCCCGCGGAATTAGACCATGCACTTTTGCATATCATATATGCTACACAAAGGGATTCGTTTGCTGAGGTAGTTGATGCAATCACAACCAATCGACCTCTAAAAGGATCAATCAAGTGTTTGAATCCTTTCCTGCAGGAAACAAGTGGTCTCTCGTTGTTAAAAATAGGAGGACGGCTGAAGCATGCGGATATTCCTGAGGCGTGCAAATATCCAATGTTGTTACCAAAAAAAACATATTTTTGCAAAAATATTAGTTCGTCATATACACCTCTCCAATTACCATGCTGGTTCTAAGGCTTTGGTGGCCCTGATTAGACAACGGTTTTGGATAATAAACACTCGAGAGTTGGCATGGCAGATTGTAAGGCAATGCATTCACTGCGTTAGGTATCGGCCCAAGCTATTGGAGCAAATCATGGGTGACCTACCTCAACAGAGAGTCACTCCCTCGCGTCCGTTTCTTTGTTGTGGCGTAGACTTCTGCGGCCCCATCTTAACGTGCCTTAAGATAAGAGGCAAGGTGCCTTATAAAAGTTATGTAGCAGTCTTTATATGTTTTTCGTAAAAGGCTGTTCACTTAGAAGCAGTGGCCGTTTTCGAAAACGTCATTTGATCGTCATTTTGATCGTCAAATTGATCGTCATTTGCAATACTTAAGAGTTGCGAACATCAAACTGCAAACGTCATTTGGTATCGTTGATCTGTGATCTGTGTCATCTACATGATTTTTTTCTTGCAAGAGCATTTGATGTTTTCGAACAGAGCGGTTCTAATAAGCATAATATTTAGTTAAAACAAATAAATTAGCCGATTTTATGTACTTACTGTTCACGAGACTGAGATTCCCCTGAATATTCGGATTCACTAATTTTTTTTCCAATTTTTTTAATGCACAGCGCAGATTTGTGGCTGCTTTTTTGCAGCGCAGTTGACGTTTATGAACATCTGCCCTGCAAACACTGCATTATCGAACATGCTGCAAGTGTAGTGTGATTTATGATGTTATTTTCGAACAAATGACTTTCGCAGCTTGCGTTTAAGAACATTTTGCAAAAGCAATTTGATGCAGATGACGTTGAGTCAGACGGCCAGTGTCTGACTTGTCAGCCGAAGCATTCTTTGCAGCTTTAAAACGGATGATTGGTCGTAGAGGTCTGCCAAGTTCCATCTATTCCGATAATGCAACCAATTTTGTTGGATCACAGTCAAAACTGAAGCAGCTACGCAATATGTTCTTTAAAAAGTGTTCGCAAGAAATCTTGCAAAATTTTTGTATTAATCTTGGTATCAATTTTAATTTTATACCCCCCAGGGCACCTCACTTTGGCAGAATCTGGGAGGCGGCTGTGAAAGTCGCGAAGGGTCACTTATATCGAAGCTTAGGAGGAGCAAAGTTGACATTCGAGGAGCTCTCTACAGCACTGGTCGAGATAGAAGCGGTGATGAATTCTCGACCCATTATACCGATTTCGTTTGACCGCAATGACCTGGAAGCCCTAACGCCCGCACATCTATTGATTGGTTCGTCGCTCAAAACCATCATAGAACCAGCAATCGAAGTTCGTGAAATAAGTTATATCGAGAGATGGAGGCGAGTCAACGCAGTGAAGACTCATTTCTGGCGCAGATGGTCCCTGGATGAAGATGTCGGCACGCTTGCGGACTCGCTCGGCTCGCCCAACAATTAGAGACAAAGTAATACTACAAATCCCTTGTCAGGATGAAATTGTTCCTGTTCCGACATCAGAAGTGGGATTCACTCCGCCGCCACAAGCAATTTCTGACGATCGATTGTGTACTCTTTTGGAAGCGCAACATCGCAACTTTGTGGAGTTAATTAAAGCTGTACAAAATAATCAATCAACATCAAGAGTGGCAAAAGTAGTAACGCTTCCAAAATTCAACGCTTTTTCCTGGTGTTCGACTGTGGACTTAATTCTGTCTGAGAATGAACTAGAAGGTAGCTCTCTTCTTATAGCTCTTAGTAAATCTCTAGAGGGGACTGCTTCGCATTGGATGGCACAGATATGTTTATTTAAAACTTTGAAGGCAACGAAACTCCTGCAGCTACGGTGATGAATATCTTTAAGAATTACACAAAGGAAGGAAAATGTCTATCGTTGTATGGTAGTCGCCTAGTTACGTCACTCATATCTAGATGGAAATCAATGACTGCAGAACAAATAGTCATATCGGTTGCGTTGGCGCATATGGCTCAAATTGATAGCAGATTGCAACGTTTGGTATTTACCACAAATATAACATTGCGAAATGAGTTACAGCAAGAATTAAAAGCACTCGCATTTGGGAAAAGAAAGGAGCAATTTTCTTCAGAAGATCCTTCATGTTCAACTGTAAGCAAAAAAAATAAATTGTCCTCCAATATAAAGTGTCACCACTGTGGAGAAACTTGTCACAAAATTGCTGACTGTCACTTGAAAAGGGATAAAGGAAAGTACCAACCAAAAGGCAACCAGAACTCTGCTAGTTCATCGCTAGGAAAGGATCGTTCAAATATAATTTGTTACAAGTGTGAAGAAACCGGGCATATTGCATCAACATATTCCGTGCGTAGTTCTTCATCCTTAAATAGTTCTTCATGATATAAATAGAAAGCGTTTGTTAGATATTTTAAAAGAATATTCTGATTCATTTATAGCGGGTATTCCGAAAAGACGTATAACCACTGGACAGTTAGAGATACGTCTAATTGATCCTAGTAAAACTGTTCAAAGACGACCCTATAGACTTAGTACAGATGAAAAGGAGATAGTTAGACACAAAATTAAAGAGTTAATGGAATCAAATATTATTCGTCCAAGCTGGTCTCCATTCGCTAGTCCTATACTTTTGGTCAAAAAGAAAGATGGCTCCGATCGTCTATGTGTGGATTGTAGTGAGCTAAATGCCAACACACTTTCCGACAGATATCCACTTCTTCTCATAGCTGACCAAATTTCTAGACTACATGGAGCTAGATATTTTTCATGTTTCGATATGGCAAGCGGGTTTCACCAGATTCCTATAAATCCTGATTCAATTGAGCGTACCGCATTTGTTACACCTGAAGGGCAGTATGAGTAATTGGCTATGCCTTTCGGGCTGAAAAACGCCCCTTCCGTGTTCCAACGAGCAGTAATGAAGGCTTTGGGTGAACTTGCCAATTCGTACGTCATTGTCTATGTGGATGACACTTTAATTATTGCTCGTACATTGGATGAGGCATTTGAAAGGTTAAAGATTGTTTTGGAAACTTTATTCCCAGCAGGGTTTTTATTTAACATAGCAAAATGCTCTTTTCTTAAGACGAGTGTGGAATTTCTTGGATTTAAAATTGAAGCTGGTGAAATTCATCCCAATGCACGTTAAATCCGGGCTTTAATTGATTTACCTCCTCCTCAGTCTGTTAGTCAAATTAGACAGTTTATCGGCTTGGCGTCATATTTCCGACAATTTGTGCCCAAGTTCTCACAACATATGAAACCACTTTATAGTCTTAATTCGAAAAACACAACATTCAATTGGAAACCTGATCACGAGCGAATACTTCAGAAAATAATAGGCATATTGACAAACAAACCGGTGTTAACTATTTTTGATCCTAAATACCCCATTCAGCTGCATACTGACACTAGTTTAGATGGCTACGGAGCAGTTCTACTGCATTAAATTGATAATAAGCCGCGCGTAATTGAGTACTACAGTACCAGCAGAATCTCGTTATCGTTCATACGAATTGGAGACTCTGGCTGTCTTCAATTCGATAAAACATTTTCGACACTATTTACATGGTCGCCATTTTGTTGTTTTTACCGATTGCAACTCATTAAAGTTTTCTCGTACTAAAACTGACCTTACTCCAAAAGTTCATCGTTGGTGGGCATACATGCAGTCTTTTCATTTTGATGTACAATACAGACCAGGGAATAGAATGGCTCATGTGAACTTCTTTTCCCGTAATCCTTTACCATCAGAGCCCCACACTATTAATAAAATACCCGAAAAGCACATTCATCTGACCGAAATCACTGAAAATTGGCTCATTGGAGAACAGCAACGAGATCCTAAAACATTTGCAATTGTTTGTAAGTTGCGTGGTGGTGAACTAGCAGTCGATGTAGGAAAGACATACGAAATGCGATGTGGCATTCTTCACCGGAAAATTCAAAGAAACGGAAAGACATTATGTTTATCTGTTATTCCAAGATCTTTTAGATGGTCCGTAGTCAATCATGTCCACGAGGCTATAATGCATCTTGGTTGGAAAAAAAACATTGGATAAACTATATGGATTTTATTGGTTCGAAAATATGTCTAAGTTCGTTCGTAAATTCGTAGATAATTGTATTACTTGTAAATTATCTAAACCACCGTCAGGTAAAACATAGGTAGAACTTCATCCTATACCTAAACTAGATATACCTTGGCATACTATACACATTGACATCACCGGAAAACTTAGCGGTAAGAACGATATTAAGGAATATGTTATAGTTCAGATAGACGCATTTACCAAATTTATATATTTGTACCACACGGTTAACATTGACACAGACAGTTGCATTAGAGCACTCAAGTCATCTTTATCATTGTTTGGGGTTCCTACGTGTATTATTGCTGATCAGGGCAGGTGCTTCTCTAGCGTAGGTTTTCGTGAATTTTGTTTTGCGCAAAAAATTGAGTTACATTTAATAGCAACGGGCGCTAGCCGTGCTAACGGAGGACAAGTCGAGCATGTCATGAGTACCCTAAAAAATTTGTTAACTGCTGTAGAAACTAGTCAGCGCTCTTGGCAAGACGCTGTAAGTGAAGTCCAGCTGGCTTTGAATTGTACGGCCAATCGTGTGACAAATTTTAGTCCATTAGAATTACTTATAGGAAAGGAAGCAAGGCCGTTTAATTTATTACCAATAGGCAATAATGAAAATAATGTTGATGTCAGATTTGTAAGAAAAATGGCTAAAATTAATATTGATATTGAAAAAAATGCTTGTTATGATAAAGATAGATTTAACAAAAATAAAATAAAGATTGAAAGACATAGAATTGGCGATTGTGTACTGCTCAAAAATGAAGAAAGGCACCAAACTAAGTTGGATCCGAAATTCAGAGGTCCATTTGTGGTGACAGAGATACTAGATGGATCGATATGTTCTGAAGTCGTTAACTAGCAAAAGAACATATAAATACCCGCATGAGTTTTTGCGACGTATGCCACCAGAAGGGATCCCCAGAGAACTTGATATAGTGGACAACAATGAAGACGTTGAAACAGACGTCAGAGAAGGCGTTGAAACAGACGTCAAAGAAGGCGTTGAAACAGACGCCAGAGAAGGCGTTGAAACAGACGTCAGGGAAGGCGTTGAAAGAGACGTCAGTGAGTAATATCGGACACTGTGGTTCGGAGTTTCTCTGTGATGTCACTACGTAAGCACTAATCAGGGTGAGCATTCTGTTGTGGGTGATTGACATTGTGGTGAGACCTTGTGTCCAGATTATGGAAGTCATGTCTTTCATATTAGCGTCATTTAGAGAGTTTTAATTATTAAGTGAATTACTCTAGGAATTCATCGTCTGTTGGTGGTCGGTAGTTCTGGGTGTCTGTCGCTGGGATGGACTTTTGAAATGATATATTAATTAAAAAAAAAAATTTGAGCATGACATAATGCTAGTTTTCTTTAATTTTAGAAACACCCGAGGACGTGCGCTAGTCAGGCTGGCCGTGTCGCGTTGTAAACTGTACACACATACGAAATATATTTAAAAAATATATATAAATAAAGAATATGAATTGTCTTCAAATAAAATAAAGATTGTCCCACTTTAGAATACACCTGCTTCCCACTTTTTATTTGGTTGTTCACATTTCGTCTCTTTTCTGTTGTTGTAAGGAAGACTGAGGGGCACTGCTTCTTGTCTAGTGTGGCCGCAGCGTGACCGAGTGAGATAGCAGTAGAAAAGCTACAAGAGTGTGTGTGTGTTTGTAGAGGAGGTTGAATGCGATTGCTGGGTAGGAATTGGAAAATTCGAGAACGGGAGTTGTTTAGCTGCACTTGAAAAATGAAGATGTCGTCACGTTTGCATACTCGCTCGGCTCGCCCAACAATTAGAGACAAAGTAATATTACAAATCCCTTGTCAGGATGAAACTGTTCCTGTTCCGACATATACATACATTTATAAAAATTTGAATTTTATACCCGCAAGCTGTGGAATGTTTCTAAGTATAACACTTTATTAAAAAATATTTGTTATATGCGATGTTTTAAATTATGTAGAGAAGACCACTTACTTATAATGTCACATTTCGCAATAAAGTTAGTTGCCTGAAGAACTCACTATCAAATAAATCGCCTTTTCTTTTGCTCGTTTCGCTCCACTCGCTGTAGTAATTCTTCCTTAGAAAAGAATATATTCGATAGTCCAACTTATAATCAGCTAAGTTTAATCTATTAATCAAAGATAGAAATCTCGGGTTGACGTTGTGAAAACCCTCGCAGCGTACACTATCCCTGATCTAAAAGAGTATGTACGAGTATTATTGGGGAAGCCATTCATTAGCACTAAGATTCGCCCTTAACCACTTGAATTGAAACATATTTTGCAGTTTGTTTTCGATTTATTAATTTCAAATTTCTGGTTTGCTTCTTTTGTTTTTTTAGTTTGGTTCAAAGTTAGATTTAACATTTTTCATTTTTGTTTTTGTGTTATTTGATTCAAATATAATTGTTGATTGTAATTGTTAGTAAATATTTTGTTTCATGTTGTGATTTCTTGATTTCTTTACAACAAAAACCTTTTATTGGAATTGTTTATATTATTTTTCTTTTTATGGAAAAAAACATGATAAATATTGAATTTTTAAAAATGTTACTTCAATTTTTCTTTATATGTATTAATTTTATTTTATCTTTCTCTTTATTGGTTTTTGCTTTTTTTGTTTTCTTTTCTTTTTTTTCAAGCGGTGCAAAAATATAATACTTTAAGCTATTTAGATAGACTTATGAAATTTTCTTGTAATTGCTTTTTCTTGTTGGTAATTAATTGAGATAAAAGAAAAACTGTGTACTTGAGTGTATGTGTAACAAACTCTGTTTCTTGTTTTTTTTTTTTTTTATTTAAATTGCTTAGTTTTAAAAACTTTTGCACACGAAAGCTAAAAAAGATAGAAAAAAGGATTTCATTTGATTGGATCCTTTTTTCTCTCTTGGAAAGTACAAAATTTTTTACGCAATTTATATTTAAACGATTTTTTTTCATTACTCTTATTAAATTTTTATTTATTTATTTATTTATTTAGGCCATCATTCAACTAAGTTTTAAACTAATAATTTAATTTGTAAATATAACTTTATCTAAAGTTTATTCTTATTTTTTCTTCTTATAGATAATTCATATTTATAATAGATTCTTCTATTTGTTTTTTCTCGAAATTTATTTCTATTATCACATCATTTTGTTTTTTTTTCTGTTTCTTTATATAATTTTCTTTTTCTTTAAATAAATACTTTATTTATTATATAATTTTGTTTTTGATAAATGAATATTTAAAGTAACAATTTGATACAATAAATGTTGTTTTTTTTTTTTTAATAAAATAGCTGAGTTAAATTTTTGTTTGTATTTTTAAAAAAAATTCTAGTTAATAGTTTTGTAGGAAGTAAGGTGTTGAAATGTTTCAATGTTAAAGAAATAAATGGGAACCAAATTAAAAAATAAGCAAAAAGCAGATAAAGTACGTGTACAGTGTGGTGAGAAAATTATCAATCTCGAATGGTGTTTTTCTTTTCTTGGTAAAAGAAATATGAACGTGTTGTTGTACGTTGCATTTCTGTGGCTTTCTATAAATTAACTGAGGTGCGGTCAATTTTAAGGTGAATTGCTTTATTGATTTTTTTTTTGTATTCGAGAGTAAGTGTACCTTAAAATATAATATTTCGTTGTAGCTTGGATTAGGTTAATACTCGTACAAAATAATTAGATTTTGGTTCGAAAAAGAAGTTTTATCTATAAAATCTATCTCTGAATATTTTTTTTATATTAGTATAACAAACTGGATTGTAGAGAGTAAACAAAATATTACACAAGTTCATCGTAGGTTCATTATTTTTACTCAATTTTTGATCCAAGATTTACTAAACACACAGCAGAAAACAATTTTACTTCATTTAAACAAGCTTTTGTGTCCTTGAGAGAACCTCTCGAAATAATTTTTAATCCAATATACTATTGTCATTTACATGATTTTCTTCAGTCTCAGTCAACATAAGTAACTAGAAGCTCTACGGATATACCCAAATTATATGAGAGAAACCTGAAGGTTGTTGAAGAAATTGTTCGGTTTTTTGTTCTTTGCCATTAACTACCTTATTCTTTGGCTGTGTTTCGAAGCCGTTGTAGCGAATGGTCCAAAATTACTGATTTTACTTCATTTGTTTTCGCAGAACTACACAAAATTTCGGCATAGTATCTGAAGTATCTGAAATGACTGGAAATAAAAATATTGCTTTCAACCGAACAGCAACTAATAGACGTATAGGATAGTGGTAATTTTAAAAGCTTTGTAGTGAAAATGATGATAATGAACAGCAGGAAGAATTTGCGTGTCTGTTGACGTCAACAATTTTAAGCAATGCTAAGAGCAGGAAACACTTCGACGGCTTACCATCGTGCTTAGTATGGTCAAATCAGTTTCTGATTAACTGAAATACGCAAAGTCCATGGTTACAAGAAGGATTTTATTCAATGGATTAAGAACTATTGAGCCGAAAAGGCTTGTGGAACGCAAAAATTTGTCCAAAAGAAAATAGAAATACATCCTAGGAATCCAGTAATACTGGAATCTGCGACTTCTTGGGTATTAAAACCGATTTAGTGTTTAAGTAGACAGACAAATTTGTTAACAGTTTTGGTAAAACCATCATAACTTTCAACAGTCATGACTGTCAAGTCGATTGTTAGTTTCAAATATTTGTAATTTTGTGTTTCTTTACACTTAATATATTTTTAACATTTATTTAAATACAAATTTACATCCTCCTCGACAAGTTTATAGAGGCTAACATTATGGTCGGCAGGTTGTGGAAATTATTTGTTACATCAATATTAAGACTAACCCTGAGCCGGTTCTGGGCAACCAATTCCTTTCGAAATAGTAACCATCAACTCATATCGTACCGCACATATTTGAGCTCATTGATATATGGTGGCTATCGTTGGCTATTTGTTTCAGCTTCGAGTGAAGAAGGCATCTTGGGAAGCAGAGCTGGATGACACTAGGGTGAAATGTCATCGTAAATACCAGTCGTACGCATTTCGCATACCACCTCGCTCATAACGAGTCTAAAGTAAGGGCACGCTGATCTACAAACCATCAAGCGTATTGATCACATTACAATGGTCATAGGACCAACTTCTAACCACGTGGAAGTATTACCTTTCTCTGTAGGCAGGATGACCACCTAGTTGACTAAAAAGATAACATAGTTGTTAGCCTATTTGTTGAACCAAATCGATTTACTATCGAACTATTTAAGCCATGTAACTTTTCTCACAGAATATCTGTATGGCTTTAAACTGCCTGGTGACTGTAAGCAAGCACCGCTTGTTCGAAGCTTAGAGAAATCTCTAAACATAGTTGGAAGTCTATATTTATAGAGACTAGTGAAAATCAGATCGGAAGATGACAGTTTTTCAGAACTCAAATTTGCGTCAGGACAACCTGCGTTCTGGGTATGGCCATGAACGGACAATTGGGCTTCTTGTGAGCAAAATTGAAGAAATCTGCAAATATTCTTCGGCATGCTGGCAGAAAAAATAACTTCTTTTCGTCGTCTCCAGAGATTAGTGATGGTGCTGTTCCTCAGCAGGAAGTACTGCGGATTGCTTATTAGCATCGTAACGGAGAACAACCATTTTTCTATACACCCAAGTATGCTGGAACAAAGTGATAGGACATCCTGCAATACTTGTTGTAAATGTGATAACGACACCGTGAAGCATATTCTCTGTGTCCGGTCTACACCGACATCAGGGCTGCAGGTACCTTGTCTTAATCACTAAAGCATTTACTCATCCTTTTAGAAAATGCTAATAAATTTCAGAAAAAGTAACATACATATTATATTCTAAAAAGTAAAAGAATCACTTTTCGTTTATCAACGAAGGTGTGAGGTAGATAAGGTATCTCTTATCAAATGGGTTATGGGATTACTTCAGATATACCGATCTTTTCGACACATTATAAAGAACAAATTTGACCTTGGATGCTGCACACTCGGAGATGATATAATTAGGACGATATTAGTAGGGTTTTTTTTGATCTATTACAGAAGTCTTGTTAGTAATATTCCTTGAAACTTGGTTAAATTAATTCCGGACTGTGCTGTATGCTAAGAAAATTTAATCCACTGGCAATCGTAGGCCTTTTTATGTTTTTTACACGGAAGCTTAGTTGTAGTTGCAATAAGATTATTTACTGAAGTAAGGATTTAAAAATTAGAATGAATCTGTTTGGACTTAGAGACACTATATTATTTAACTCTTATAGGTAAACTAGAACCACAAGGCAAAGTCGGACCTAAGACAGAATTGTGATCAACATTTACAATATCGTTCACTCAATCCAAAAATGTTATACAATGGGAAGTGTGCAACAATGTTTTTACGAATTGCACAATACTTCCTGTGGAATTCCACACAAGAAACTGCAGGTCTCATAATATCAGATGTTTAGAAAAAAGTCTCCATCCAGTTTAAGGCGTTTGCTTATCATTCTTTTAATTCCATCTTAAAAAAAAAATCGGTCAGCAATCCGAAGAATCATTTTCATGTCTTGCGCACCCCAGGTTAGAATCCTTTCTCGGATGCGATATAACATATTTTAAATTTAACAATTGATTGATAATTTTTTAACCACACTGCTTGTGTTAAATTTTGTAAGCAGTCTACCTCAATAATTATTGAATAATATTTTCTTATTAAATTCTCGATGCCAATTAGTTTATTTCTTATAACTTTTTTCTTGATAATTTTATGCTAAAAATTGTTTTAACTTTTTGGTATAAAATAGTTTATATAAATTCTTATACGTATTATATCAGCCTAATTCTGTTTTTTTTTTTTTTAATTATTTATTATTTTAAAGGAAGCTAAACTAAAATTTAAATTAAAATATTATTTGAATTTTTTGTATGATAAAATCTGTGTATGTGCTAAAATTTAAAAATTAAATAAAATACAGTGAAAATAAGAAAAACAAAAAACTAAAGGAGAAAATCAAGGTGAATCGTATTCGTACGTCAGTTTGGCAAAAGTTTGTTTTAAATATCTTCTTGTTTTCCTTTCTCTTTGTGGTTTAAAATGTTTGTTTGTTTTCTTTTTACGTAAAATCTATCTACGATTGGTACATAAACAGTAATCGGTTCTAGTACTCCAGCTCATCTTCGTCATCGCTGCGACATAGAAGTTTTCTAAAATAATTGTGAAATTTTATGGTATTTTCATTGTTGCTCGTTGTTGTTATTTTGCTTTTGTTTTTTTTTTTTTTTTTTGATGGGGGGTTGGAGGAGGGGGACTTATGACTTATTTGTATACTCTAATGCAACAACTAAGGGAAACTATTCATGCATTTAAAGTTTTACTTGAGATACTGATATGACATGTCAGAAAAGTAAAAACTGAATGAACGTTTGTTGTTTTGAAAAAGTATCTGTTGTGAACTGAGAAGTGAGTGTTGTAATTATGAAACAGTTTTTGTCTGTTTTTAATTCTTTTCTATACCGATATTACTGTACGAGTACCAATGTGTATGAATAATTTTGGGGTAGACTGTGACAAAATTTATTGAATGCATACAAAGTGTGTGAGTAAGGTGTTTTTATTATGCGAATATGCTTGAAATTTTTGTTGTGGGATTTTTTTATTGTGCGCTTTACAAAGTCAGTTGCAAAATATTAAATTGAATTGTATATCTACAAAGAGGATTGTACAATCTTATTTACAAATACATTTTTTATATATATATGTAGTTGCCTGTAAAATCTTAAAAACCTCCCGACCTTATCGAAAATAAAATGACACTTAAAATCAAGTGCTGATAGAGGTAACTCGATAGTGTGCTGCTATTAATGCTTAGAGTAAAAAAACAAAAACATAGTAAATCCTGATTCACTAATTCATCAAGGCTTGGATGTCAGTACTCATGAGAGACAATATACATACAAGATTTATCGGGATCACCCATTAGACTTCGAAGTTTGGAGAAAATTAGAAAAAATATGTAAACGACAAGTTAAACTTACAAAAATTAGCCTGGTAGTACCAAGTATTTGTGCTTATGAACTTCAAGAGCTATTTTAGTTCAAAGCTAAGAAACTGATTACCTGGGGCTAGAAGAAGATAAACAGAGACTGGTTAATTTTAGAACATCTTTACGTTACGTTAATATGAAGCAATAAGCAGCCGTATTTTGTAAGAGGTAAGAATATCGGAGACGTCATTGAACCTAGGGGCGTTTCAAAATATCACAAAATGTATTTTAGCTTCCATCTCCAGATCTCAAATATTCGGTATTAGTGGAAAGAACCTGCACTTAGTATTGACTTAAAAAAATCTACAAGGAAATAGAAAGTTCGGTTACAAGATACTGAAGCCAAAAAAAGCCTGAGACCCTTCTTCTTACACAAATAAAGTGGAAGTGGAATGCCAATTGTTGAAGAAACTTGTACAAATGGCTGGGCTCATTTATAATATTTTGATCCAACTGTGAAGATTCCGGCCATAAAAGAATCCTGTTAATAAATTATATATCAGCATGGACCAAGATGCCATGCCATCGTTGTAAGATGACTAAGAGAATCTATTAAAATACAATTGAGAGAATAAAAAAACGTTTTTAAAATCAATGGGCTTCCAAAAATAGGTGCATTTTTAACTTGGTACCAAGTCGTCACTGTCTATTCCAAAAACTTAATAAAAGCTCACATGGAAATATTTTTATGATGGTTAACAAATCTAGTTATTTTAGTTTTAAACAAGTATTCTTAAACAGAAAAATTTACACCGAATGTGTTTTATAAGCATATACCCTATTTTCTGCCATTTTCTTATATGAGTTGTGATGTCTTAAGACCCTGAGCGCTTTTGTAGTAAGCTAGACGACAGAAATGCAATCAGGCTAGCCAACCAGTTTATCTTCTCATAATAGTTGTTATTTTTGAGGTGCCATACCCATAATGTGGTTATGACGTGGTATTGTGGTTAAATTCGTCGACTGCTGTACTAGAGGGTTTGGGTTCGAATTACAGCCGAAAAATAAAAATATAAGAAAAGCTTACTAACCGCGGCATCCTTGCGGGGGGCAATGGCAAACTTTCGTAAGTGAAATATTCTGCCGCAGATTGGGCTCCCAAAAAAATCCTAATCTGTGTTCAAAATTAAAAAGCAAACATCAGAAGGAATTACGGGACTACTCGTAGGTCTTAGCAACCCCAAACTGTTACGCCATCAATTTATTTATTTTTTTAACATTTAACATTGAATCCGTTTCAATGTTAAAGCAAGCACTGCTTTCTTTTATTTCCGGCAACACACTTAACACAGAACTTTCGATTGGATTATCCCTTCCATGGTTCCACTTCGTAAGCCAGAAAAAGTCCTAACGACCTCTTTCTTAAATTCAGTTAGGAACAGATATTGTGACATACAATATTTGACCCATTGCTTAATGGTGTTCTGAAGATGATTGGCATATCAGTGCCTTTGCTAAGATCAACCATATTGAAGCGGCTTATAGAATATTATCACAGTTCATTGCCTAACTTGTCGCAAGAAGCCTCTAATTGGTAAAAAAATTATAATCAAACAGTTTACCCCTAAGATTTGCATGAGGTGCATCAACATCGAATAAGACTGTCCGAAGTCTGCAAGCCAGATCGGATTGCCACATCTGAAGACTACCGATAGAACAAAAGGGAAATTAGATATGCATATACTCAAACATTCACGTATACCAGCGCCACACAGATAAAAGTAGAATTGTATGAAAGTACAGCATCATGGAAGTGAAAGTATGTTATATGAACACACAACTCCACCGAGTACTTCTTCTGCACAGCGGATCACTCGTGGGCGAATAGAAATATTCGTGTCAGAGTCCGACGACTTCCAGGAGCGAGCGATCTTTTCAAGAAATAAATTACCTATCACAGGCTGAAATGTCTACACAGAAACAGAGCGGGGAGCTTCTTTTAAATAGGGCGGAGCTGTCTTATTTTGGTGGTGATTTAAATCAACACGTAATCTACGAGTGCGAAGACTACCATGATAGAAACGGTTTTGGAATCATCATTTTAGCGGGAGTAGATATGGTCAGCCCACGGAAACTAAACGGTTTAGCAATACTTAATAGCTCTAAATTTTCGAGAATGGTTCCAAAATTCCATAAATCAAGAGAAACCGCACAAGATGTGTGGAACAATTTCGATAGAAAATTCTAGGGTAGTTCAAAAACTCTTTTCAAGGCTACACATAAATAAAGAAAAGGAATGGCATAACAATCAGAAGCGAATTAGAATTTTTTAAAGCGTCGTTAGTTGTATTACGAACTGTGCAAAAAAGAGGCGATGAATGTAATAGCTAGAGAAATTGCTGTAACAGTGCGACATTATACAGGGAATTGTATCCTCACTACCTATCAACAGACGACGAGCAATAGAGGAAATGCAACGCCGAAGCACAGGTACTCAAGCAAATATTTCTAAGATAACAACATAATGAAGCAAAATCTTCGAACAGATTAATAAGCCGAATAACATTGATTACAAGCAGAAACCTTTAGAAATTCCTCAGACTTTAAGTGAGGTTCATGCTAACCAGACAAAAGAACGCAGTTCAGTATCCCTTTAAGCTAGCCGCTTCCGCGAAAACTATAATTGTTATAATTGTATAAGGAAGGTCGAAAACATCACATGATGAGCGAAGTGCAAAATTTTTGTTAGATTTTCTACACGATGGTCATCAAGCAACGTGTGAGGAAATGTCCTATCCTATCGGAGTTTCAGCAACATCTATTTTGGGCATTAACAAAAAAAAAACGGCCTATCTTAATTATTCGTAAGCAACAGATTTTGTATGAAAATTCACGTCATGGCTTATTTACTGCGGCAGCACGAGCAAGAAGTCTTACATCGCGTTAAATGCAGCCCAGACATCGGGCCACCAATTTAAGACTCGCTCCGCAAGTTATAGGCACCAATGCGAGGGCTTCTCTCTCTAAAATATCTTTCTGATGGTGTTCCCCAGCGCATTTGGCAGTTGAACAGAAGTGGTGAGTTGGCTTGCAATAAAAATTATTGATTGAGAAGCAGCAATCATTGCATTGAAGGACTGTAAAATAATACTGAATAAAATAAATTGTAATTGTATTTAGTTGTATACTTAAGGTTTGGCGTTACCTAACAAGTCCGGGTTAACTGAAAGGTGAAACTTCTGCAGTATTTTATGACAGAATGCGGCTTAAACTTAAAGTTTTGTAACTCACGACAGTGTGGACGACGATATATGTATAAAGATGCATAAAGGATAATGACAGCGAAGGAAAACAATATATTACGAATGTAAGCAGGTGCGAAATCTGGTCTAGTCAGAAGTACTCTTATTCATGTTAAGAAACTGGAAGTCGAAGAAGGGGCGGGGCCGAAAGTAACAATTAGATCACTAAACTGCCCAAAACATCCCGAAATTCATAGTCCGCGAACTAAGCTAATCTCAAAAGTGGCACAATGCAAATGTGTGCTAAAAATACATATTTCATAATTCATTCCATTATTATTCGATTAAATATTAAAAAAAAAAATAAATTATCATAGGAAGGTGGAAAAGGAGTAGTATTTTCAAATTAAATAAAGGAAAAAGTATAAAGTTAAAGTTAACAAGCTTTCAGTAAAGGACTGAAATGCTAGCTATCCAGGAATAGGAACCCCCACCTGAAAAAAGAGTATGGAGGCCACCAAAAACTATACTCGTTAATAATTGAATCCTAGGTTTGATTAAGAAAATTTGTACATTGTTGTCTAAGTTTTTTAAAATATTTTCATAAAAGGCACTTGGTGATACCTATGGTACATCAGTATACTCCTGACAATTGTTAACGAATGTACAATGTACAATACATTTTCTTTGTAAATAAATCATATCATCCTATTTTAAAAGTTTCCTGCTATATTGCAACTGACTACTTGCATTGTGATTGCCAATTTGTCTTAAACATGTGTTCGATGTTTCTGATTCACTTCAAATTGTACTTAATTTCTATAAGATAAAAAAGTCACTACCATGCAACAACCAAACACATACATATATGTACTCTAAAACCTATTGTCTCTTGCTCAAGCAAATACGCAACAAAAACCTGCAAATTCTTATGAGATACATTATATATATTTTTTTTTTTTTCCAAACCAAAACAAATGTAAAATTCAAAATAAATAAAACGATACACATCAAAAATTGAACAAACAAACACCAAAGAATCAAAGACAACCATCAAAACCCAATTTACATGCAAATTTTCATTTGATTCTTTATTTTTTATATTTTTTATTATTATTATTTTCTTTTTTGCTTTTCAATGGACGGATTTATTTGATTTTTTTTTTTTTTTTTCAAAAAAATTTTATTTTTCGATCCCCGCATTTTCGTTAAACAAGTGACGACATAGTTATCAGGCATAACGTGGATAATTACGAGCTTGCATTTAAAGAAATATATATATACAACAAATGTAATAGGATTATAGATTTATTTTTTTGTTTTTAAGAATAAAAAAAAAATTGTAAAGAACAATTAACTCTATTTAAGGATAATAATAATTAATTTGTTTTGTTTTTTTTTTTTTTTTTGAAATTTTGACAACAAAGAAAAAAAAAATGTTCAGTATCAAGGCAACACTCACTCTTCTTTGGTTGGAAACTTTTCGGCATAGACCCGTGACGATTTATTACACGCCTTGTCACAGCACGGACAATACCAGTAGCTGAGGACACCAATTGATATGGCAAACAGGACATTTGGTATTATTAATGAAAGCACCAGATGTTTGAGATTATCCTCCCATGAATACCGACCGATGACAACCTCTGGATATGCTCTACTATAAAAACAGGCAAATGGCCTTTTCACCGCTCTGAAAAACAAAATCAATCATTATTATCATTGTTGAATTCTTTTGAAAATAAAATAAAAATAATAAAATTGGAATTTATGTAATTACCCATACTGCTTCGCAAAAACACTGCAATTTGTCATCGGGGGATAACCACAGCCTTCGGAGTTGATTAAAAACTTGGTATAGCTAACATCCCATATGACTGAGTCCAAATCTCGAGGATTCTTTTGCCATTCGTCGAATGGAATTCGCGTATAGTTCACATACAATTGATGGCACCTAAAAAGAAAAAAAGATGTATCATTTTTTTCGAAAATAAAAAAAACATATTGGAGCCACTGAAATGCATACCTTCGGTAAAATATTTCGCCCTACATTGAAACATTAATTTTGAAAATCGATTTCTCTGAGATTATTTTCCTGATCCCCAGCAATCTAACTCAGCCCTGACAGATGCAGGCTAACAAAAGTTAGGAATATTCCGCGAATTTTTCTTACATGCCTCAGCAGCGCTTTAAAAAAGACTTTACTTTTTTCTTTCATCGACATTTAAATACCAAATCATCACGAACAGACCTTCATCAGAAGAATGCTTTCTTATCATTCAAACTTAAAGAAAGAGAAAATTTGTTTACTTGTTCGGTTCTCATAATTTCGTACCACATACACCCTACATGAGGCAAGGCCCACGATGCGTCAACGCAATGGGCATACAGAAGAAACTACACGTATATCCCCTGTGAATAAAAGAGTTAGGAAAGATATATGGTATGTGAACAATTTGGCGAAAATATCCCTGCCAACGCATGTTGAGCAACTTAAAGTCAATTCTTATTTTTACAATGTTCAGTGACACAATAAACCTAACAATGGAGATTCTTTGAGAACTCTTCAGTGACTACCCAATTTCGAAAAACGCAAATTTTGCCCTTCCTTTCTGTTCCACAGGTTTGAAGTCGCCCGATTTCTTTTTGTGGAGCTACATAAAAGGACGGGCTTAGATTGTATTATTAAATTGTATGACTTTTAGTTGTTGATTCAGCACTTGTATATGACTGCGCTTACACCAAAAAGGTTGTCGAATCCCAAAATTTGTCAATCTAGATTTGAGATTCTTCAAGTCTTGAGTAAACCACTCGTTAGAAATGGAAAAAGTCGCGGAAACCACAATATAGAAACAATCTGCAAACATCTGCCTTGGGTAGTTGGTGCTCTAAAGAAGTACAGGAAGTGGAAGCGTAGCCAAAACGCGATTAACTGGAACAGGTACAAAGCTGCTCGTAATGCTCCATCTAAACGACACTACTATTCATCTAAACTGAGCACTTCTTTACCCTGCAAGGTACTGTGGAGAAATCTACGCCAAGTTGGCATTGGTGTAAGTAGTGACAGGAGCTGCACTATTGATTTATATGAAATGAACGACTATTTTGTTTCAAATGATGTTGCTGCCGATTGTTTCGAGTATGACGTTGTCTCCAGCAGAGGCCTTGAACAGGAAATTGATTTTGAAGTAGTTACGGAGGTTGATGTCCTTTGTATTATTAAAAGTTTAAAATCAAATACTATTGGTGAATACGGCTTGCCACTTCGTTTCAGAAAACTTATTTTGCCACACGTCATAGGCCATCTAACACATATAATCAATTCTTGTATAGCAACATCTACTACTCCTCTGATATGGAAATGTGCTAAGGTTGTACCTGTTCCTAAAAATACCACTGCTTCCGATGCTTCTGACTACAGACCTGTCAGTATCATACCTTGCCTGTCTAAAGTCTTTGAAAATGTAATAGAGTTACAAATTCAGAAACACTTGCCTGAAAATTCCCTGTTAAGCCCATTCCAATCGGGCTTTAGAAAGAGCCATAGCTGTTCTTCCGCCATGGTAAAAATCTTGGATGATATCAGGCAAGATTTTGACAAAGGATTTGTGACGCTGCTCTACCTGCTTGATTTTACTAAGGCTTTTGACAGAGTGAATTTCAGTCTTTGTTGGAAACTGCACCATTACTATGGTTTTAGGGAAAGAGCTGTTAGGCTCATTCGAAACTTTTTATGTGGACGATCACAAATTGTCGTTGTTGGTAACAATCGCTCAGGTCTCCGGTCAGTTTCTCAAGGGGTTCCGCAGGGATCAATATTGGAGCCAATTTTGTTCTGTATGTACATAAATGACTTAGCATCGATTTGTAAGCACGCGCTTATTCATTTCTATGCAGACGATGTACAACTTTCGGAATTCTCATGCCGGTTTCTTGGCTATACATTGAGAAAGTACCTTGATTTCAGAAATTGCATTTTTCTACATCAAATTATAAACCCAAAGCAACCCCCTTACCTCTACTCCAAACTGGAATTTTCCCTTTCCAGAAGAACTTTCAACATTAGCACTCAGCGTTGCAAATACCTCAATTCATCGCGTTTATTAGACTATGGAGTATCTTACCGTCTCATATAAAGTGCTTGTCAAATACTGCTAGCTTCAAAACTGCCTTGTATGTGTACTTTTCTTCTTAATGCATCTCTTTACTATCAACTCTACCTCAGTCTTTCTCCAATTTCTCAACTATTTTATTTCCTCTCCCTTTTTTTTGGCTTTCTTTTTACTTTTTAGTATTTTTATTTTATTATTATCATTATAATTACTATTACTTATAATTTTTAAATTTTTTTGTTATATTTTTCCTCTTCCTTCTGTTTAAACTTAACATTTTGTAACTAAATATTATTACTTAGTACTATAAGAGACAATGTCGTAATGTACAACTTGTTTATTGCAATAAATTGAATTGAATTGAATTTTTAAAGAAGGCAAATCTTAGCGAGACGTTGCTTCGCAGTTAAATTTATCAAGGCACTGCGTTCAACGTAGGTACTATTGAAGGACACACTCAAACCGGAGGTCTTGAGAATAAATCGCGGTCAGTACGACCTAGAGCTGCAACTAAACACGGGGATCGGCTCAGCAAATATTCACAACAAGCAACCAAAATAGAGTAAATACAGCATCCGAGATAAGCGCCTATATAAATCAAACATGGAATAAACCGCTGTCCTTTACAAAGGTCAGACGAAGATTCAGACATACTGCACTATTTGGGAGAGTTGCTCTTCGAAAACCCCTGCTACGACCACAAAACAAACCATTGTTTGTTTGTCTGGGGATGTCTGTCTTTAAGTGGAGTGGGAGATCTGGTTCGAGTGATTGGAAAAATGAATAAGGAGGCATATAAAACATTATTGGAAGAAAACGCAAAACACGAGCTAAGACTTTATCAAGACTACCTGAAACAGAGGGAAGAAGAAGAAATTTTACAAATCATGTTATGGCCACCAGAATCACTAGATTTAGCCCCTACAGAGCTGTAGGAGAAGCTGGATAGAAGGGTTCGGGATCAATGTCCTTCATCATAATCTGCTTTATTTAATACACTATTGGATTGCCACAATCAACAATTCAAAAACTGATGGCTAGAATGCCAAGAATTGTAAAAAAAAAAACAATAGAATGTAAAGGTGGCTTTTTCAACGAAAAATCCCTTTAAGTAATGTTTTCTTCTTTTTAATAAATTCCTTTATGATTAGAACAAAGTGAAAGTACAAAATTTTTCTTTTTCACATATACAGGATGTCCCAAAAATCAACGTCAAGCCGGAAACGGGTGATAGGTCAAGTGGTGTCGGTTATCACAAAATTATAAAAAAAAAATCTAAGTCATGTACTTTTAAAATTATTGGCATTCAAAAAAAATCGAAAAATCTGATCCCCTGTGATGATCTTTCAAATGCTGTGACCGCAAATCTTTACTTTTCTTCGATTTTTTTTTTGTCACGTAACCCTGAGGAACTCTTCTGTAAATTACGGTCCAAAATTCAAACATAACTATATCGATTTTAACTAGAATATTGCTTTCTTGTCCATCCATATATTTAAAAATCATTAATCATCCAAGTTGAACTGACTGTACGACAAAAAAATGTACTATGCCAATTTGGCAAGTAAGTAAGATGGCGTATTTAGTCTGGTTTCCCAAATGGTATGACACTTTCTAGACTAACGCTTAATTGACGACAAAAAAGAAACGCGATTCATAGTTAATTCTTTTTAGTAAGTTAAAAAAATGAGTACCAGGTGTGACCGAGACAGACAAAGACGCCGTGATTGAGACGAATAAACACGCCATTTCGACTAGTGTGAGTTAAACAGATAGAGATGCCACCCTTGTTACGTAGTGACGCATAGGCACATCGTGCAATACGTTACACTCCTTCGCTTACAGCGCATTATTCTGTATTCATGTTGGTTTCGTGCTTACAATTTTTGCGTTCTTTATTGGAATTCCTTGCATTGCGACTTTCATTTGCTATCTGACCGTTTCTGTCGGACCTGGATTTCTTCTGGATTAGTGTTGATCGTTGATCCCGTGACTGTGTATTGCGAATACCATGATGCCATCTCGATACACTGCTCAGTAATATGCTAACATGCATCTCATTTATGGGGAATGCAGGTGTAATGCCAGTGGTGCAGCCAGACTTTATCATGAAAGATACGTCATCCGGATCATCGAGGTTTGTAAATGTGCACCGATCATTCTCAGAGGGTAACCAAATAATGGGTGATTATTTAAGCGTTTGGTTTTCAAGTATCAAAAAGAACATACGAAAATTGCAAAAGTGTATAAAATTTTTATTCAAGTTGATAAATTAATGCTTGCCATTTACTTTTAAGGATTACTTTAGGTAAATCTTGACCATTACTACGTTTTAAGTGGTCCATACGGAGAGTCCACTTTTGAATAACTTTTTCGAGCATATTTTCTGATATCTGGCTAATAACAAGTGTAATGTTGTCTTCAAAGGCTGCAATTGACGCTGGTTTATAGGTATAGTGAGTGAGTTGACGTCACCACATAAAAAACAGTCTAACAGCGTCAAATCGCACGATATAAATTGTCGATCAAGTTCAGCTCGCGCATTTTGGGCAAAAAAAGTTCAAAATGATTGAACGATAGCGGGCAGCATTGACGATAATGTTGCCCTCATGGTCAGTTTTGGAAAAATACGAGACAATGATTCCGCCGGACCATAAACTGCATCAAACAGTGCATTTTTCCAACTGCATTGACAGCTTTTGTATTGTCTGAGATTCCTCATCGGACCAAACACGGCAGCTTTGTTTACTAACATACATTCAACTAGAAATATACTTCATCGCTGAAGCCAATTTTTCAATAAAAAAGCGGATCTTCCTCCAGCTCTTCTAAGACCCACTCACCGAAAATTCTACGCTGTGACAGGTCGTTCGGCTTCAGTTCTTGAATGAGTAGTAAGATCCTTATGTAGAATCTTCCACGTAGTCGAGTAACACAACGAATGGAGAAATCACAGTCTTCATTAACACTGGCGGATACAGCACCAATATTTTCCTCTGTACGCACTCTATGCATACGGGTAGGTGGCTTGATGTCCAATAGTGTGAAATTGATGATAAATGTGGTCACTATGACTTAAATTGATTGGTCGGTGGGTCGATTATGACGACCATAAATTGGTCGAAGTTTGCGAAAAACATTTTTCACAGAGCACGAATTTTGATAATAAAATCCAATAATTTGTGAGCGTTGTTCGGGTGAAGTCTTTCCATGATGAAATGGCAATACTAACTGAGCATGTTTGACTTTGGCACATGTTACGAATCACGCGTGAGCTGTCAAAAATAGAACACTAAAAAACAGAACAGCAAAAAAATCACCCTATATAAAAAAGCTATATACAACTATATCTAGTTTTGCATCCCTGACAAACTTGTTAGCTGTGCCGTTAAGGTAAGCTGCAACCCAAAAACCTTTAAATCCAAAAAGTTTTTTTTTTCCAAAAAAGGCAAAATATTGTGAAAACCAAATTGTTCCCCAAGAAGGTTGAAATGAAGTTAAGAAGATGGCTGGAGATAGCTTGTTGCGTGCCTAATTTAAAACCCCCAATGAGAAGAAGTGGTACATCGAACACCTACATGTACGTCTGTACTGCTTTTTAATATAACTATCGAAAACAAAATTGTAATTAAACATCAAAGGCACAATTTTTCAAAAGCATGTGCATCTACGTGCACAATCTAAGTGACATCATTGGCCGAAAGCACCGAGCTGTCACCGATCAAAAATAGGATTAGGCCAAATCCAAATCTTTTTAATTAGAATCGAAAGAACGGGTGTTTTCATAAACGTCAGCCTAACTTAGGCCTAACTTAGATCTGTTCATAAACTCAGAAACTGCGTCGTACAAACGCAAATGAATTGCAGTAGGCATGTTCATAAACGTCATAAATGTCATCAGCGTCGGGCAGATTGTGCAGCCATTTTACACTGACTGCAGCCATTTCTGATTTTTGTCTGATTTTTATGAACATTCAGTGACTTACTTAAAATTGTACTAAAGCAGGCCTGCAAGCGTTCTGCAGAATTGGTGCGTTCATTTATGCAACAAAGCAGAAAGACGATTGTACTAACGCAGATTTCCGACGTTTATGAAAACACCCAACGTCATACCAAGACAGCTATAACTTCGACGTAGTCATAGAGTTTGTCTACCTTGATTTTGGCACGTCATTCAGAATCAAACGAAGCGTTATACCATGTTTGCCAATAGCTGTCTCTTTGTCTAGGAGCAGTAGATTAAGACCTCACTTTAAGTGGTGTACAGAAGTTGAAGGTGACCTCAATAAACTCGGAATGCACAATTGGAGGTAGTCCGTCGAAAACCTCCTAAGTGAAGAGGCTCATTTTTGAGAATGAGATGTACCCACTTTCATATTTAGAAAGAGAGAAGAGTAGACGATGCTCCTTAATTTAAGTCATATAGACCTCTAAATATTTGAATGTTTGAATAGCTTATTAACTAGGCTTTAAACAACTTTAAATAAACTTTGTAAAATCTTATAAATACTTACTTAATAAGTGATGATGTGCATCCTTCTCTGCATGAACTCCATGTACAATTTTTGATACCCTCCGCATAGATATGATCTATAACAACGCATGTAACAGGTACTGGATCATAATCCGCAATTATTGTCGATATTGCTGGATCCACAACAAATGGTATTAAAAATAGAAAGGCAAATACCGATAGAATTGCTGTCGTTCCTAAAAGAGAAAATAAGATTTATTTAGCTTGAATGCAACAATTTGTAAAACGGATACTCGTATATATATTCAAGCTGATTTGCTTCAAATATTCGTAAAATGTACTTCAATTAACCTGCTATAACAAAGATGAAACTTTATAGTTTATAAAGTATCCAAAAAGTTAAGAGGTGGGGCTATTAACATCGATCAAATACCCAAATCACTACATCACAGTTTTAAAGAAACAAAATGTTAATTGTTAAGTAAGATCAGGTAACTTACTCTATAGACCACATGCATGCATACTACGCATGTTACTTTTATCAATTTAGCAAGCAAAGTGTTCTGCTTAATTCAAAAAACTTGTGTAGCATAAGCAGAATCAAAACATTCTTGTAAACGTGGCATGACCCGGAAAGAGCTGAGCCCAAACCTTGCCATATTGTAGACATGTAGTCCATTTTCTGAAAGACATTTGCAAAGTTCAGCACCTCAATATTTGGTGTATGACTGTAGTGTCCATCCAAAATAAGAAGAAATGGGTCTTCTCTTGTAGGTTTTGCATAAAGCAAAAAGTGTTTGAACCAATCTCTAAATATGGTCACTTGAATCAATTCCAATATATTGCATGAAGACTTTTCGCCAAGAGAAGATTCCTTCATAAGACCAGGTCTAGTGACTGACCCAAGTTACTTGTGACTTTATTTTGTTCAATAAGCTAAAAGTTGCACTCGGAGGTTTGAGATTATCGTTTGATGAGAAGGCCATCACCTTGGTAAACAACTATTTTGCAGAAAAAGATGCCAAGTACTTTTGGACAGGTTGAAGAGATGAGAGCATTGTTGGGAGAAGTATAGACTTACAAGGAGACCTGTGTAGAAAAGTAAAAATAAGTGGGGAGGAAAAATAACTTGCATCTTCAGGTTATTGATTTGGCCACATATGTATGTCTATAAGGTCAGTTTCTGAAAGAAAAGACTTCCGGGAGAAGTCTAAGAAAGGACGGAAGGTTACGAATTTTTTTATGTTTTTTTTTATTTTTAATTTATTACTCTTAACTGTCTTTATACAATACAATAATACCTCAAACTCACCTAGGCACACAGATGTGTAAAATTTTGCCTTCTCCAAGAGCGTTTCAATCTCCTGCTCCTCTTCGCCATGCGCTGATTTTGACCTACTACTGCTTAGGCTGACTTTACTACCAGCCAAGCTATTCGTAGACAGCGTTGGACTGTGTATTGATATCGATCCACTTGAACTCCTCATTTTTCTCGTTCCCAGTTTGCGGTAAATTTTGAATGCTTTTTTGTATTAACTTTTATCTCAAAAATACTTATTTACTACTTTTATTTATCTTACTTTTTGTTTCTATTTTTTTTTTTGTTTGTCTTGTTAGAGCATGCGACTTTTTTGTATTTAAAATGTTTGCTTTTTTTTACTTATTTATTTATTTTTCTTCTATATTGCGATATAACTTTTTCGATATGAATTTTGTTTCCAACAAAAATAGTAAAAAATTAATATATCTATTTATAGTTTTAGTTTTATTTTGTTTCTCTATTAAAAATATTAATTTGCATCAAACAAAAAAGAAAATTGCATTTAATTTTAACTTTTGCTTATGAATTTTTGTCTTTTTCTTAAATATTTATATATGCGAAATACGTAGTTATTTTTATTTTTTCTGTTTTTTCTGAAAATTGCTGTTTTAATGAATATTCCGAAATCTTAGATAAGTATGTAGAGCTTTTGGTTTCTTTGATTTTAAGTTTTAATCTGATTTTTTTTTGTAATGTATTCCTCATAAAAGTATTATTCTCTGTTTTTAATTATTAATTTTACATGAACTGTATCTGTGTATATATGATTTCGTATATCATAAAATTTGCGTCTCTAATGGTTGTTTGCTTTTTTTCTTTTTGAATAGTTTTTGGTTTTTTTCGTTTTCTAGGTTTTTCTTTTTATTGTATTACATTTTTATTATCACGCATCCCTCCAAATTGGTTGGCCTTGCATTCAGTTGTTCTTAAAATAACCAATGGAATTAATAAATCAATTAAATTGTTTAATAACAAAATCTAGTTTTGTTTCTGTTTTGTTTTTTTTTTTGCTTTTTTTTTTGGTAATTAAAATTTTAACAAATTTTCCTTTGGAAGAATTGAATTAATTCGAATTTTTTCTCGTAAATTGTTTTCTTATTTATATTTTTCGATATTTTGTTTAGTTCTTTTTTAAGTGTGATTTAAAAGTTTTGATGGCTTAATAAAATTGTTTGCAAAAATTGTTTACTTAAGCAATGACATCTCACTAAAAAAATATTATTACTAATATTGTCGTTGAAATTTATACATATGCAATTATTTACACTTTTGTATTTATTTTTCGAAATTTTACAGTAAAACTATTTCGAAAAAAATGTTGTGTTACTTAACAAATAAAAAGAATTTAAATAAATGAAAATTAAATGAAAAAAAAAAAAGACTTTTAAGATTGACAAAAGAGAGCTTTTACAAACAAATTTGCTTATTTATTGCAATGCAAAAACTCCAGGCTGGTGAACAGGGCTGTCTTCTTGAAGCAGAGGAATGCCTGAAAAAATTCAAATAATCTGTTAGGTTTTTATAGTTTATGAAACTAAGGACTAATGTTGAACTACTATAAGAAGGATTTTGAGATATATAATACATACGAGTAGGTATATATGTATAATAGTTAGGGGAATTAAATAAAGTGCTTATTAAGAGGTTATAAGTTTTTACATTTAATGAAAGTCAAAATTGAGAATATACAAATATTTTTAAATTTCCTTGGGACGATCCTGGCTATAATATGTTAATCAAAATTTCAAAAATGAATATAGACAGCTTATTTGTACAGAAATGCAGTAATATGAAGTATCTATAATCTAATATTCTAAAGTGATCCTTGGCAAACCGCGATTACGTAAAAACGACTTTTACTGAGTAAGATGGCACTAGTTGAATTACATAACGCAAGAGGTCATCTCTGAGCGATAAATTTACAAAAATGGCTCAAAAATGCCAAAAACCAGGAGGAATAACTAAGCGCGTCAGGATATTGAATATAGTAGTGTAGAAGGTTTCCCACATTCCCACGGTTGTCACGCACAAAAATTAAGACAAAAAAAAAAGCAATAACAGTGATGAGATGCGAAGTTAAAGTTGGAGTACATCAGAATAGCATATAAAGTCCATTGCCTTGTAACGTCGTTCACAATTTTATAATAAAGCAACACGTTTTAGGTTCCGGAACGACTTCTTTTCTTTTCGACGATGTTAGAGCTATCATAACCAATGATCTGACAGAATCTGCAAACAACAACTACTCGTGACAGATGTCAGTTGGCTAAGATTCTATTTCTTTGCGCATTTGCAGTTTCAGTTATGAGGCTGTGAGCCAGTTTTGATCTGATTACCTGAAAAGTTAGTTTCGAGAAGGAAAAGTTCTTCCTCGGACTGGATGTAGGCGCCACCAGCTTCCAGATTTGTGTCTTTGACTTTACACCGTCTGAAGGTAATAACGTCTCACATTAGGAACAAATTATGTAATTATTGTAGTTAGCTACTGCCTTTAGACTTTGAGGTAGTGCATAGTTCTTTGTGAAACTGGGTGACGCAACTACGAACTTATACTGCCATTCTCCGTTCGTTTCGTAGCTTATAACTGCAGCTACCATATCTTGGATACATAATTCAAGATAAGGTGCTGAGAATGATTACTTCGCTATAGGGCAAATTTTCAGTTTTACGGACCACAGAATAGTGTGCAACCTCGTTCCAAGATCCAAGGACGCACACTATTTTTTTCTACACCCAAACTTGCTGATATTTTTAGAAGCAAAACTATTTTTAAAGTTGAAATTTTATATTTATTTATCACTTCGAGTAAAATTTTATTTCCGAATCTACTGAGATCCATAAATAATTATTTAGAAATATCTTTTCTATTTTAAATTGAAGTTCGAAGGTTGTTGACCTCCAAATTTTATAGATTTCATGGAAAATATTGCGTGCTCATGTTGCGAATGGGTTCCAGATATGGCATTTCTAATAAGAAAAAAATACAATTAAACTTTTGTGCCGGGGGTTAGGACATTTAATATTGTATTTCACGCACGCAACTACAACTGCCAGCAAGGTTAAGTAAACTTTTTTGTTTTATGTTTAATAGGGACCTAAAATTGGAAGCGAAAAAAAACAACAAAAAATGCTCAAACAATTATTGAATTCTTATGTATCGTAGATTTTATGAAATCTGGAACATTTTGACGTAACTTTTCTTTAGTCTGATGGAGCAATTATTGCTGGTTTCCCAGAATAGATAAGCGATTCAGGATTTGATTTGATTTGATGACCAATTTTCTGGCATATTGCTTCAAAACATAATTTTAGTGCACGTTTTTAAGGATATAATATCAGATAATAACATAAACACAATGGTAAACTTTGGGAGAACCTGACAAACATTATTCAAAGAATAGAAACTTTGAACTTCAAATAGACTCTAAGATCGCGTCTTCAAAGTTCAACAGGCCAACCTTTTCTCAACGGTTTCCTAACACATAGCAGAGTTATTAATCAGAACTTTCCTTCTAACTGTAATCAATGCCAATTCTTTCAAGGCATGGGTTTTTTTATTTACAATAAAACCAACCTTCCCGGGCTCAACAGATTCATTCAAGAGGAAAGTGGAAAGACAATATTATATTTTACCCTGTCCTACTTTTCCACAGCTATTGTCAGACCTAGCCAACTTTTTGTTATTGGGAGTGATGGCCCAAAATTTAGGTTTAAATTATTAGAGAAGCCTAGACTGGATGTAGGAGTATGTCAACATCATATGTAGGTTGCAAAGCTATTTGCAATACAGTCCTGATAAATCGACCTACCTACAAGATAGCTTAAAGGTGTTCGCGAATATAGATTTATAACATTATTTTTTAATAAGCGCATGCTAAAGGAGTTATTAGTAACCTTAAAATCTTTATGCATAGCGCGCACAGTCCTAAATAATCTTCGTAAGTCTACTCCAATCTTTTGTGAAGATTTAAGAATACTTGAATGACACTGTTGACTCATCAAAGTACCTTGTATTACCCACTTGTTTTTTTTTCTCCAATTGCTGCAGATATCACCGAAACCCATAACAATACAGAGGCACCATCGATATTCTCGTTGTTGTTAGTTGTCTGATATCCAATAATTTACAGCTCAAGACAGTTGAAAACTGACGCATGTCTCTTAAAGAGATTTCTATTATTATCTTCCTTTAGCGGGTTTTCTGCAGTGTTAAGTATTGATTAAATAATGTCTCAGTAAACCCACAGGGACGAGTATTTTTGTTTTACATATTTTCCATCGGTTATTACTCATTTAAATTCGCAACTAATTTTTGTAACTTAATTAACTTTTACGTAAAGGATGACTGTTAGAAAAAGTGATTGAACCACAATATCAATTCATTAGTTTTTTTTTCAAAAATGACGATTGACAATTAAAAATGTACTACTTCACAAAAGAAGCACAAGCCAATGAAATATAATAATGCTTTATTATTGACTGGTTTTCCCAAAAATAACTATTCATGGTGCAACATTACATCAGTTTATTTCAAACAAATCCCATTTATTTTTCATTTTCTTAACTTTTCATTGAGAAATGTGCCCAACTAAACTACTTGTAAAATCAACTGTACGGTTTGACCACTTATTTTTCTTTTATTTTACTAATTACCGATTATTAATCCGATTACCGTTGCTTCTTACTATGCTTTCTTTCGTTTTAGCCCTTTCTTTAAAAAAAAAATTAGATTTTAGTTTAATTTAATTGTTTAATTACGATTAAATTCAGTATTAAACTAAAAACTTGCCAGTTCAACTACATATTTTATTTTGCTTTAGTTTTACATGTTCAATTGACACAATTGTTTTGTGAATTATTAAATCCAATCGTCTTTTGATAATTAAAAATTTAGTTGTAGTTACAACTAAAGTGCAATTAATTTAATTTTTGTTGTCAGTTTTTAATTTACTAATTTGAAAAGAATGGTATACATATAACTTCGCCAATATGCCTACATCATTGTAAGCTACTTAAATATACATATTCATAATACATCACCAGTTACACCCAGATTAATGTAACAATTTCAAATCACATTTGCTACAACCTGGATTATCAGATATCTAAATTAACATGGGAAAAGGTACATTATTCTTTTGAAACTTTCTCATATTCTCGGTCGTTCAGACAAAACTTAGAGCTCCCTATCCATCTTGCTAAGCAATCTGACCGTACATTACATTACATTCGTATTTTAAAACGAATATGGAACGTTTTCCATATTCTGATTTTGATGATACATACGAGTATTTTCGCACTTATACAGGGTGGCGCAAAAGTTGTCAGCCTCTCGGAAGACATTATATAATAAAGGCTTTTCCAATAGGGTCTTGACAACTTTGAATTTAATTTGTGAACGCACTCTTTCACTAATCATCAAACTGTCACTGTCAATTTATTCAGTAAACTTAACATTTTCATCATGGTAAAGTACATAAACGAGCATCGTCTGCAAATTATAAAAATTTTCTACCGAAATTCGGAGTCGGTGACTGCAACTTTAAGAGCGTTAACTCCAATTTTCGGTCGTAATTCTCTCCCTAGTAGACAGGCAATAACAAGTTTAGTGCAATAATTTTAGTCTACACATTCGTTGTGTGATGTTGCCGTATCAGTGAGACAACGGGTTAGTCGAAGTGTCGAATATATCGCTGCCGTTCAGGCATCCGTAGCAAACGATCCAAATCAGTCAATTCCACGGCGTTCTCAAGAATTGGGCATCGCTCAGACCACATTATGGCGTATTTTGCGTAAGGATCTTGGTTTACACCCATACAAGATCAAGCTGACTCAAGAATTGAAGCTGATGGATCATTCGAACCGACGTACGTTCTCCGATTGGGTTCTGGAGAAGATGCGCCAAGATGATGAATTTCATCGCCAAATCATCTCCAGTGACGAAGCTCATTTTTGGCTCAATGGGATCGTCAATAAGCAAAATATGCGTTATTGGTGGGGTGAAAATCCACATGTGTTTTATGAATCACCACTTTATCCACAAAAAATAACTGTTTGGTGCGGTTTGCATGCCGGTGGCGTTATTGGGCCATATTTTTTCGTCGACGATAACGATCGTCACGTTACTGTCAATGGTCAGCGTTATCGCGCCATGATCACCGATTATTTTTGGCCCGAATAGGAAGATATGGACTTGGACGACATGTGGTTTCAACAGGATGATGCCACAAGCCACACAGCACACGCTACAATCAATTTATTGAAGAGTAAGTATGGTGAGCGTGTTATTTCAAGAAATGGGCCAGTCGATTGGCCGCCTAGTTCGTGCGATTTAACGCCGCTTGACTATTTTCTGTGGGGCTACGTTAAGTCATTGGTTTATGCCAACACGCCGATGACGTTGGAAGAGCTCAGAGCCAACATTGAACGCGAAATAGCGGCCGTTTCGTCCGAAACGTGTGGCCGAGTCGTTGAAAATTGGGTCCAACGAATCGACCGTTTTTGAAAAATCTCAAATGGTTTGCGTTTTATTTAAAAAAAAAAGTTGTCAAGTCCTTATTGCAAAACCATATATGTTTCAGCGATTTTGATATTTGTTAAATAAGCAGGGCACAATACGTGTAGATGAACCTTGAAGTGGCAAACTTTGTGACAAATAAATATAATTGGTCAATGGATTTTTGACGCGGTCCACTTCAGGGCAGCTCGGGTTGTAATATCGTGGCTGCATATGTTCAATATAACCCTCTTACTGTTATTGTTTGATGGCGGAGATGCGTGGCACATTTTTTTCAAGGATAGCGTCGGCAATATACCAAACACTGGTGAAATGGGTTAGGAGAATATGCTATTCTAATAAGACAAGACCTCAAATACAGCACGAGCAGCAGTTAGCGTTTTCTTACTGTTTTAATTCTCGTGTTGGTGATTTTCACTGGCCCGCAAGATCGCCCCGTCTAAACGTTTCCGACTTCGTTCTTTGAGGTTTTTCGAATTCACGGCATCTAATGAACAAGCCACAGGCCTTAGCGACCGTAAAAGAAAACATCAGACTGGAAATGGAGAATTCAACAATTGATGTTTTGATAAAGTGCTGAAAAATGCTCTGGGATGCTAGTTCGAATGTCTGTATACTTTTGCGGCGGAAAACAATTCGTATTTGCAAACATATGTAGTCACTGGATTTTTGTGTCAGCTTGTAATTAAAGCCAAGTGCGTAATGGAATTTCCGTTTAAAAAAGGACGTGTAAGACTACGATTAGAGTCCAGAAAAGTCTAATTACTTTTGCTTTAAAGTCTGTTCCTCTGTCAACTTTAAACAATAGTAGATAGAAGGTATATCTTCTGGTCAATGGTCTCGCAAAAGCTTAATTTATCGTTCATAGTTAAATAGTGAGATGCTATGACCTTATTGTCATCAAATGTATGGTCAGCTTTATTGTAGTGAATGCAGACAAGTACCTATGTATATACTTTTTAAGTTCTTAGACTGCTATGCAAAGTGTACTGGCATGGTCGAGATTACTAAAAATTGGAGCCACAAGTGAAAACTTCATTAGAACAGCAGTTAGAGAAAATTAGTCAAAACTGAAATAATACATAGTCAACCGACGAGTGGCGTTCACAGCTGCTAGCTTTAAGAACGAAGAAATTAAAATGATTACAATTCAACTGGACAGGAATGTTTCAATAATCGGTTTCATGTTGTTGAGAGTTGTTTGGCATTGCAATCCAAAATAGGTGATAAAC